>CM077923.1:89933333-90533333 GCA_039797435.1 Crotalus adamanteus | reverse complement strand
CTTGCCTTCTTCCTTTCCCACTCTAAGACCCAGCTAATTTTTGCCTACATATTTATCTCACATCCTGCCTTTATGCTATCCTTTCCTGTTTCCCAGCCATTCTAGTTTTGGGTAAGCTTGTTTATCCAGGCAGTAAGTTTCCACTGCAGCAAATTCCATTTTAAATGTCTCTTTCAATATTAAATTTTGAAGACCTTTCCTTTACCACTGTCAGTAAGGTAGATCCAATTGGAGGTGGGGATTTGATGCCTCTTAAGATGTCATGGCTGCCTTACCACCTATAAGATCCTTGGTTGCTGACCACCATCGTAGACTGAAGCTTTGGGAAGCAAAACCTGCTTATTTTTCATATTCTGCCTTTGGTTTGGGAGGCCCTCTTGAATCTATGTGCCATGCCACAATGCACAGAGAAAAGCGGAGTTTGTCTTCGAAAGGCCCAACGTTACTTTCCTCACTTGCCCCATCTTCCACTGGGCTAGGGGTAGGCAACCTTGGCTCTTTTATGACTCATGGACTTCAACTCCCAGAATTCCTGAGCCAGCCACGCTGAGGGGAAAGGGAGAGGTTTCCAAGCTGAGCCATGCTGGCTCAGGAATTCTGGGAGTTGAAGTCCACGAGTCTTAAATTAGCTAAGGTTGAGGAGCCCTGATATAGGGCAGGGGTGGGGAATCTTGGCTCTTTTTTGACTGGTGGACTTCAACTCCCAGAATTCCTGAGCCAGCCATGCTGAGGGAAAAGGGAGAGGTTGCCTACCTCTGTTCTAGGAGGCTCACCGCTTAGAACAGGAGGATTTAGGACAGGGGTAGGCAACCCTGGTTCTTTTATGACTCGTGGACTTCAACTCCCAGAATTCCTGAGCCAGCATGGCTCAGCTTGGAAACCTCTCCCTTTCCCCTCAGC
The DNA here is from genome assembly GCA_039797435.1 of Crotalus adamanteus. Taxonomy (NCBI): domain Eukaryota; kingdom Metazoa; phylum Chordata; class Lepidosauria; order Squamata; family Viperidae; genus Crotalus; species Crotalus adamanteus. The sequence goes on along the minus strand of CM077923.1, from coordinate 90,532,433 downwards.
ATGGCTGGCTTAGGAATTCTGGGAGTTGAAGTCCACCAGTCATAAAAGAGCCAAGGTTGCCTACCCTTGCACTGGGCGATACACACAAACACAGTCTGAGAGAGGAGCACAATCCCCACCTACAGAGGCAATGCATACGTACCGAGTCTGATCACAGGCAAAATGTACAGAAAACAGTGATTAGGACATCAAAAGAAAGGACAGAAATGCAGACACAAAAAAAGTAGATGCAAAATAACCAGTTCATCGCATGGGGGAATATACAGATGTGGCCAGTGCTGACACCATCTTCTGCACGAATTACCTCCCTTGTTTATGCCTTAAGACGTATTAAATTAAACGAGTATTAAATATTCTCAGGAAACCATCTATTTCAGTGGTTCTCAACCTGTGGGTTGGGACCCCATTTGGGGTCGAACGACCATTTCACGGGGGTCGCCAAACAACGCAGTCTGCCATTTTTTCCCCCTTTTCCTTAGCTGTGCTACTCCCTTTTATTCTATTGGCTTTTGAAAGCCAATAGAATAGACTCTCTTGAACAGAGTCTAATTCTATTGGCTTTCAAAAGCCAATAGGAATTGTTCAGGCTGTCTCTGCCCTGCTGAGCCCATCAAAAGTCCCATTCTGCAAACGGTGCTGCGCCAGTTGAGTAGTCCTCAACTTACGACCGGTTGGGGGTCGCGGCATTAAAAAGGTTGAGAACCACTGATCTATTTGTATCTGGTTATAATTATTGTCGCAATATATTATCCACTGCCAGCTTGCTCGCCCTGTGGCAGCTTCACCAGAGCCCCTTTTGCCAGGCTTTTTCAGGGTGACCCAGGACGGCCTTCGTGGCTGCTGTAACAATTCTGTGGCACAAGGCCGTGCTATATTTCACCCACCCCTAGTAGTTCCTTACTTTGTATGTTACCACCTCTGACGATCTGGATCTGGACATGAGATTGAACTTTTGAGCGGTACTCGCTAGTATTGATGATGTTACCTAGTCGGGGTAATGAAATTCTTGTGGAAAATGAAGGACTCTTACGAATTCCAAAGGGTTTTAGCAGATAGATTTATTGCGCAGGTTCAGAAGCAATAGCCACCAGCAATTCTGAACCCCGAGGGTGGGTTCAGACTTCAGTTTTATACTTTCCTTTTCTCAGGAACAAAGGAATACACATTGTAATACATTAGGTTCGTTTCTCAGGGGTATACAATGGAGAGTTTGCTACATACATTGTATCCAAGTGCAATGCACATTAGGTTAGTCACATACTACTAACACAGCCCTATTCCAGTCATTATGCAGACACATCATTATTCTAGTGATTGTTCATTATTCCACATTAAAATGTCTGCAAGAAAACTGCTAAATTCAGAGAGCACCAATTTCTCACAGACCACCACCACCTCCTCTTCTTCCTCCTCCTCCTCCTCTTCATCCACCACGACAGCATCCTCCACCTTCTCCTTTCAAGATTTATGATGTTACCTGGGTTGAGTAATGAAATCTATGCAAGAAAACTGCTAAGTTCAGAGAGCACCAAGGACCCCACACTCTACTTTCTCCTCCTCCTCCTCCTCCTCCTCCTCCTCCTCCTCCTCCTCCTCCTCCTCCTCCTCCTCCTCCTCCTCATCATCATCATCATCATTAGAAAAGCCCTAATGAAAGAGAGCAGAGTGTGGAGAGAGAAAGAAACCCCTGTTTTTGTACACCAGTTATCTCAAGCTTTTTTTTTTTTTAACTTCACTTGAAAAGTTGCTGAATGGGCTAGTATAGCTAAGAATTTGCCCCCCCCCCAGTAAACCTGCAAGGGTGGGCATCTGTGGGTGTTTCTACAAGCCCCCCCCCCATGCTTTCATTTTCTGTTTTCTGCAGCTTCGTGTGCTTTCTCAGAAATGAGCAAAGAGCACCAAGGACTCCGGACTCTACTTCCTCCTCATCATCATCCTCATCATCCTCATCATCATCCTCATCATTAGAAAAGCCCTAACGCAGTGCTTCTCAACCTGTGGGTCGGGACCCCATTTGGGATCGAACGACCATTTCACGGGGGTCGCCAAACAAGGCAGTCCGCCATTTTTCCCCCCTTTTCCTTAGCTGTGCTACTCCCTTTTATTCTATTGGCTTTTGAAAGCCAATAGAATAGACTCTCTTGAATAGAGTCTAATTCTATTGGCTTTCAAAACCCAATAGGAATTGTCCAGGCTGTCTCTGCCCTGCTGAGCCCCCCAGAAGTCCCATTCTGCAAACGGTGCTGCACCAGTTGAGTAGTCCTCGACTTACGACCGGTTGAGTAGTCCTCGACTTACAACCAGTTGGGGGTCGCGGCATTAAAAAGGTTGAGAACCACTGCCCTAATGAAAAAGAGCAGAGTGTGGAAAGTGAAAGAAACCCCTGTTTTTGTACACCAGTTATCTCAAGCTTTCCCCCCCCCCATTTTTACTTCACTTTAAAAGTTGATGAATAGGCTACTATAGCTAAGAATTTGCCCCCCCCCAGTAAACCTGTAGGTGTGGGCGTCTGTGGGTGTTTCTACAAGCCCCCCTACGCTTTCATTTTCTGTTTTCTGCAGCTTCATGTGCTTTCTCAGAAACGAGCAAAGCACAAATCCGTTCCAAGTTGCTGGTGCCTAACCCTGGAACCGTGCCCTAAGTATCAGAGGTCACATTCAAGCCAGATGCTCCGAGGAAGCGGCATCGTTTTGCAAGCACTTCTGAATACGGTAAGCCAGTTTTGTTCACGTTAAATGAAGTCGTTCGCTGGGGCCTTTGCTCTCTCAAATATCGCCTGCCTTGTCGGTACCAGGGAAATGGGCAGGAAAAGATACGTGCTTAGCATACGCTTCACGGCAGTGTTTGTTTAAGACGTGCGGACTTTGGATTTCTGCTTTGCCAATGAAAACTCCCTTTGTCCTTTTCCAACACAGAATGTTTTTCCTGCGTCCACTCCGGAAGTTCGGACTGCCTCAGGAGCTACTGATACTGTTTTGCAGAGGAGTGATTGGATCTGCCATTTGTACAGTAATGGCCAACATTGTGCAAACCTTTGGGGAAAAGTGTATTTTTGAGATTTGGTGGCTAATAACACCACTATTTTTTTTCGGGGGGGGGGGTAGTACCATAAAATTGTATATCAATGGAAAGATAATTTAATCAAGAAGGTAATGCAACCAAGTTTGTTCAATTATCTGTACTGTGTGCTATGAAAAGTGACAGCCAAAGAACCAGAAAAAGGAAGCACAACTTGCTTAGATTGATCTCAGGTAGCTTTACTTCGCCTGATGGTAGCCAATGAGGGTGAGTGTTTAGAGCAGGCATGTCAAACTCACAACGTCACGTGACGTCGCACGGCACATCGGAGCTTTTTCGCCATTGCCGGCAATGGGTGGGCACGGCTCCAGTATGATGAAACCGGTCTGTGGGGTGGCAGTTTGACACCCCTGGTTTAGAGAGCCAATTGGGTGTCATCTTGTTTTGGCAACGAGCCAATCAGATCACAGTAGGATTCAGTTCTCGATGTCCTGTATGGAAGCTGAGAGGAGGACCTTTGTCCGTGTGTTATGTAATGGTTATCAAGTTGGTTGGGGGTTTTTTGGTGTTCTTTCATTGAGTGAGCTTGTAAAACGTAATAAAATTAAAGTCATGGTGCAAAGAGCTGACTGGTCGCCCAGAAAGCGATGCAAAATAGTATTATGAAGTGAACAAGGCTACAGTTATAAAGAAAGTAGAAGAAAAACGGGTGGAAACTTAACCCAAGGTGGCATTTGTACTATACACTTTTCCCAAAAGGTTTCCACAATTTTGGCCTCTACTGTATTTCTGTAACTGTGTGGTTTGGTGCAGCAACTAAACAGAATAGGTACAGACTTCAAGGGATAGTTAGGACTGCAGAAAGAGCAATTGCAATCAGCCTGCCTTCTTTTAGAGGACCTGTATGTTGGGTGGGGCAGAAGGAGGGCTGAGAAAATACACTATTTGCAGATCCCTCAGTCCTGGGCATAAATTGTTTCAACTCCTCCCTTCCAGTCAACCAGACATAGGGACAGTTTCCCCCACTCCCCCATGCCACCATTCTGCTGTGTAATGTCTATGTGTCTTTACTGACATAGTACAGCTGTAGTATTATTTACCCTTGCTATTATCTTCCTTACTACCCCCTCTTATTGGGATGATGATGTTGCTTTGCATGGACACTGAGAGCTTTTGCATTGGAAATGAATTCCTTGTGTGTCTGATCACCCTTGGCCAAATAAAGTATTCAGTTCTACTCAATTTGTAAAAAGGTTAAGGGGTGAGAGAATTCCCCCCCCCTTCTGTCCTAAGTTCTGGGTAATAGCTGGAAAGGCTTTAGAGAGGATTGACATATATAGTGTAGCTCCAGATGTTTCAGCTGTATGTACCTTATGCTTTTGTTTTGCATTTTGCTGGCAAACTTTACAGCCACTTTCAACGTAACCAAGAGGCAGAGAAGCAAAAACTGCAGAGAGTGATAGACAAGTCTGCTGTATTAATTCTACTTTAATGACGAGAAGGATGAGGGGGGACATGATAGCAGTCTTCCAGTATCTCAGGGAGTCAAGCTATTCTCCAAAGCCCCTGAAGGCAGGACAAGAAGCAACGGATGGAAACTAATCAAGAGAAGCAACCTAGAACTAAGGAGAAACTTCCTGACAGTTAGAACAATTAACCAGTGGAACAACCTGCCTCCAGAAGTGGTGAATGCTCCAACACTGGAAGTTTTTAAGAAGAGACTGGACAGCCACTTGTCTGAAATGGTATAGGGTTTCCTGCCTGAGCAGGGGGTTGGACTAGATGACCTCCAAGGTCCCTTCCAATTCTGTTATTCTGTTCTGTTATCTGTATATTCAGTCCTTCAAAACATTACTTTTGAGAAATGTTTTTTTAAACTAGAACTCAAAAGTAAAGAGTATTGTGGCATTAAAAAAAACACCCTCTTTTTTCATGTGAATTTGGAAAACTTTCAGAATCACTTATAAGACAGGATTGTGTGCAGTGCATTTTTGACAATCTGGGAAGAGAAGCTGAATAATAATAATAATAATAATAATAATAATAATAATAATAATAATAATAATAATAATAATAATAATAATAATAATAGTTGGGTCATCTAGTCCAACCCTATGCCATTTCAGACAAATGGCTGTCCAGTCTCTTCTTAAAAACTTCCAGTGTTGGAGCATTCACTGCTTCTGGAGGCAGGCTGTTCCACTGATTAATTGTTCTGTCAGGAAATTTCTCCTTAGTTCCAGGTTGCTTCTCTCCTTGATGAGTTTCCATCTGTTGCTTCTTGTCCTGCCTTCAGGCGCTTTGGAGAACAGCTTGACTCCCTCTTCTTTGGGGCAGCCCCTGAGATATTGGAAGACTGCTATCCTGTCTCCCCATCATCCTTCTCTTCATTAAACTAAACATACCCAATTCCAGCAGCCGTTCCTTATATGCTTTAGCCTCCAGTCCCCTGATCATCTTTGTTGCTCTTCTCTGCACTCTTTCTAGAGTCTCAACATCTTTTTTACATCTTGATGACCAAAACTGGATGCAGTATTCCAGGTGTGGCCTTACCAAGGCCTTGTAAAGTGGTATTAACCCTTCACCTGATCTTGATTCTATCCCTCTGTTAATGCAGCCTAGCACTGTGTTGGCTTTTTTGGCAGCTACAGCACACGGCTGGCTCATGTTTAAGTGATTGTAGAGGCAGTTCCATTGAGGATCACACGCTGAGTACGGCCGGTCATCCAGCTGCGAATCCCTCTGGTGGTGATGCTGTCTAACCCCCACAAATTGATATATATTTTTTTGTTTCTTTCTTTTTTCCAGAGCCATCAGTAGACACCCCCTAAAGATGTTCCCATTAATGCTCAAAGGCATGACTCAGCTGGATTTCAGTGGGGGTTATGTACCCTGTCAGCTTCAGCTCAACGGAGGCCAGGCCTTCCCATTGTTGAAGACTTGGAAGGAGGAAATCCTGATTGCAGGGTGTTCCTACGGCAGAGGCAAAATGGTGGTGGCCTCCCACGAATCGATGCTACCTGTGCGGGCCTTCGTTAGAAAAGCGTTGGCGTGGCTGCAGCCCAGCCCCTCGTCCCCAGTGGGATTCCACAGCACCATGCATTCCTTGTTCACGGAGCTGCAAGGTTCCGGGCTGAATCTCGTCTCCAACCGCCCGAGTTGGGGAGTCCATAGGGGTGTACTGTCGAGATGCCTACGACGACTGGCAGAAAGACCAAATCCTGTCTTTTGTTAAGAAAGGAGGGGGATTGCTCATCGGAGGCCAGGCCTGGCATTGGTCCTACTCAAATGGGAAGCACAACGCCCCGCACGCATTCCCCGGAAACAAGATCACAGGTCCCGCCGGCATCTACTTCACGGGCGAAGTTGCAGATCGTAGCAGGTTCCAAATGTACATAAGTCATCCTGCTATCACCCAATAAGCAAGCATTGAATCCCTCAATCCTTCTACTTGAGTGGTTCTCAACCTTTTTAATGCTGCGACCCCCAACTGGTCGTAAGTCGAGGACTACTCAACCGGTCGTAAGTCGAGGACTACTCAACTGATGCAGCACCGCTTGCAGAATGGGACTTTTGGCGGGCTCAGCAGGGCAGAGACAGCCTGGACAATTCCTATTGGCTTTGGAAAGCCAATAGAATTAGGCTCTATTCAAGAGAGTTTATTCTATTGGCTTTCAAAAGCCAATAGAATAAAAGGGAGGAGCACAGCTAAGGAAAAGGGGGAAAAAATGGCAGATTGCGTTGTTTGGCGACCCCCGTGAAATGGTCGTTCGACCCCAAATGGGGTCCCGACCCCCAGGTTGAGAACCACTGTTCTACTTCCTCATTTCCTGGAGAAATAAACAGAAGCTAACACACATTCCATCTGTTTTATAAACACAGCTTTCACCGCCAAAACCATTTCAACTTTTTTCTTTTTCTTTTCCTGGAGCAACGAATGCCACTCGGAAGAGCATCCACCGCCTATATTCCCGTTCTCTCTTTTTCTTAGCCTGTGCATTCTGGCCTTTTTAGCTGGATATCAGTGATCTCTTCCCTTGTTTTGTAGGGCTGCGGGGGCGCCGTGGTTAGAAGGCGGCATTGCAGGCTGACTCTGCTCACCGCCAGGTGTTCAATTCATTTGATCCTGACCGGCTCAAGGTTGACTCAGCCTTCCGTCCTTCCCAGGTCGGTAAAATGAGGACCCAGATTGTTGGGGGACCACAGGCTGACTCCATAAACTGCTTAGAGAGGGCTGTAAAGGCCCTGGGAAGCGGTAGATAAGAAACGCAGCCTGGAACGAAGGAGAAACTTCCTAACAGCGAGAACAATTAGCCAGTGGAACAGCTTGCCACCAGAAGTCGTGGGTGCTCCATCCCTGGAGGTTTTCAAGAAAAGACTGGACAGCCACTTGTCTGAAATGGTATAGATCAGTGGTTCTCAACCTTTTTAATGCCGCGACCCCCAACCGGTCGTAAGTCGAGGACTACCCAACCAGTGGTAAGTTGAGGACTTTCCCTGCCCGGGAGCATCATGCATGCGTGGTGCTGCCCCCTGCACCGACCAAGGCGTAGCTGGCAAGGGGTAGTGATGGCGCAGGGCGACCACCGGCTGGGCCACCAGCTGGCCCAACCCAAGGGAGGTAAGGCACCCACTGGTCCCCACGCGCGCCAGCAACCCTCCCTGCGCCCGCCGGCCTCCCACCTCCCACCTCTGGCCCTCTTTTCCTTACATTTTGAGTAGTTGCTCAGCAGGGAGGGGTGGAAGCTTCCAGACAGCTCGCCTTCGCTGCAGACAACTTGCAGCACCGTTTGCAGAATGGGACTTTTGGCGGGCTCAGCAAGGCAGAGACAGCCTGAACAATTCCTATTGGCTTTGGAAAGCCAATAGAATTAGACTCTATTCAAGAGAGTCTATTCTATTGGCTTTCAAAAGCCAATAGAATAAAAGGGAGTAGCACAGCTAAGGAAAAGGGGGGGGGAAATGGCGGACTGCGTTGTTTGATGACCCCCGTGAAATGGTCGTTCGACCCCAAATGGGGTCCCGACCCACAGGTTGAGAACCACTGGAATAGATTCTCCTGCTTGAGCAGGGGGTTGGACTAGACAACCTCTAAGGTCCCTTCCAGCTCTATTCTGACCGATCTCAGGTCGACTGCCGCTTCCTCCTTTGTCCTTCAGCGGATCTCGCTCTGCAAACTTGACTTTCACATCCGGAAAGCAGAGGTGATCTTGAACTGCCTGGTTTTATGCAAGTGGAAATTAGAGAAATGAAAGCAGAGCCACCGTGCAGAGAAACCTCAAACCTTGTTTGAGCTTTTTGCTTGCTTTACACATGTCCTTTGCTTCGTCTGCTAAAAAAAAACCCACGTTCAATAAAAGCTATGTGCATAAATTTAAATCGAAGTGCAGCAGTATTTGATTGAATTGTTCAGTACAGCAGGCGATTGGTGAGGCACTTAGGGCAAAACTGTAAGGTAAGTGAGGGCAGGACTACGAAGATCGTGAGAGTGTCGAGAGGGCAAAGAGACAGTATGTCTTGCAGTCTCTTTCCAAAGAGTTACGGGGTTTATTTTAAACTGCCCTTCGATCTCAGAGCTGTCTTTGCTCTTATGATCTTCTCCCAGCCCTTTAAATGTTTTATGGCTGAGCTGATTATTCCCTGTCCCCTGAAGGTCTACAGATCAAATCCCGATTTGATCTTAGAAGACACAGTGTAGATAAAAAATGGCTACTCAGCAGCCTCCAGGAGTCTGTTGTTATTAAACTGAAGGCAGAAGGTGGCAGCACCCTACCAATTAATAAAATTCAGAAGCACCCTTTAAAGATTGAGTAACAGAAGAAGGGAGAATGTACAGCAGTGGCCAAAATTGTGTACACCTTTTGGGAAAAATGTATTTTTGAGGTTTGATGGCTAATAACACGACTTTTGTTTTGGAGTAGTACCATAAAATTATATATCGACAGAAAGATAATTTAATCAAGAAGGTAATGCAACCAAGTTTGTTCAATTATCTGCACTGCATCCTATGAAAAGTTACAGCCAAATAACCAGAAAAAGGAAGCACAACTTGCTTAGATTGATATCAGGCAGCTTTCCTTCATCTGATTGTAGCCAATGAGCAGGAGTGTTTAGACAGCCAATTGGGTGTCATCTTGATTTGGCAACAAGCCAATCAGATCACAGTAGGATTCAGGTATGGATGTCATGTATTGAAGCTGAGAGGATCCTGGCCATGTCCAGTTACACTGTGAAGTAGGCAATGAACAAAGAGTGGAGTGGAGTGGAGTGGAGTGGAGTAGAGTAGAGTGGAGTGGAGTGGAGTGGAGTAGAGTGGAGTGGAGTGGAGTAGAGTAGAGTAGAGTAGAGTAGAGTAGAGTAGAGTAGAGTAGAGTAGATGAGTAGAGTAGAGTAGATAGAGTAGAATAGATAGAGTAGAGTAGATAGAGTAGAGTAGAGTAGAGTAGAATAGAATAGAGTAGAATAGAGTAGAGTAGATAGAGTAGAGTAGAGTAGAGTAGAGTAGAGTAGAGTACAGTAGAGTAGATGAGTAGAGTAGAGTAGATAGAGTAGAATAGATAGAGTAGAGTAGATAGAGTAGAGTAGAGTAGAGTAGAATAGAATAGAGTAGAATAGAGTAGAGTAGAGTAGAGTAGAGTAGATGAGTAGAGTAGAGTAGATAGAGTAGAATAGATAGAGTAGAGTAGATAGAGTAGAGTAGAGTAGAGTAGAGTAGATAGAGTAGAGTAGAGTAGAGTAGAATAGAATAGAGTAGAATAGAGTAGAGTAGATAGAGTAGAGTAGAGTAGAGTAGAGTAGAATAGAATAGAGTAGAATAGAGTAGAGTAGATAGAGTAGAGTAGAGTAGAGTAGAGTAGAGTAGATAGAGTAGAGTAGAGTAGAGTAGAATAGAGTAGAGTAGAGTAGAGTAGAGTAGAGTAGAGTAGAGTAGAGTAGAGTAGAATAGAGTAGAATAGAGTAGAGTAGATAGAGTAGAGTAGAGTAGAGTAGATAGAGTAGAGTAGAGTAGAATAGAATAGAGTAGAATAGAGTAGAGTAGATAGAGTAGAGTAGAGTAGAGTAGAGTAGATAGAGTAGAGTAGAGTAGAATAGAATAGAGTAGAATAGAGTAGAGTAGATAGAGTAGAATAGAGTAGAATAGAGTAGAGTAGATAGAGTAGAGTAGAGTAGAGTAGAGTAGAGTAGAGTAGAGTAGAGTAGAGTAGATGAGTAGAGTAGAGTAGATAGAGTAGAATAGATAGAGTAGAGTAGATAGAGTAGAGTAGAGTAGAGTAGAATAGAATAGAGTAGAATAGAGTAGAGTAGATAGAGTAGAGTAGAGTAGAGTAGAGTACAGTAGAGTACAGTAGAGTAGATGAGTAGAGTAGAGTAGATAGAGTAGAATAGATAGAGTAGAGTAGATAGAGTAGAGTAGAGTAGAATAGAATAGAATAGAGTAGAATAGAGTAGAGTAGAGTAGAGTACAGTAGAGTACAGTAGAGTAGATGAGTAGAGTAGAGTAGATAGAGTAGAATAGATAGAGTAGAGTAGAGTAGAGTAGAGTAGAGTAGAGTAGAGTAGATGAGTAGAGAAGAGTAGATAGAGTAGAATAGATAGAGTAGAGTAGATAGAGTAGAGTAGAATAGAATAGAGTAGAATAGAGTAGAGTAGATAGAGTAGAGTAGAGTAGAGTAGAGTAGAGTACAGTAGAGTAGATGAGTAGAGTAGAGTAGATAGAGTAGAATAGATAGAGTAGAGTAGATAGAGTAGAGTAGAGTAGAGTAGAATAGAATAGAGTAGAATAGAGTAGAGTAGAGTAGAGTAGAGTAGAGTAGAGTAGAGTACAGTAGAGTAGATGAGTAGAGTAGAGTAGAGTAGATGAGTAGAGTAGAGTAGATAGAGTAGAATAGATAGAGTAGAGTAGATAGAGTAGAGTAGAGTAGAGTAGAGTAGAATAGAATAGAGTAGAATAGAGTAGAGTAGATAGAGTAGAGTAGAGTAGAGTAGAATAGAATAGAGTAGAATAGAGTAGAGTAGAGTAGAGTACAGTAGAGTAGATGAGTAGAGTAGAGTAGATAGAGTAGAATAGATAGAGTAGAGTAGATAGAGTAGAGTAGAGTATAGAGTAGATAGAGTAGAGTAGAGTAGAGTAGAATAGAATAGAGTAGAATAGAGTAGAGTAGATAGAGTAGAGTAGAATAGAATAGAGTAGAATAGAGTAGAGTAGATAGAGTAGAGTAGAGTAGAGTAGAGAGAGTAGAGTAGAGTAGATAGAGTAGAGTAGAGTAGAGTAGAGTAGAATAGAATAGAGTAGAATAGAGTAGAGTAGATAGAGTAGAGTAGAGTAGAGTAGAGTAGAGTAGAATAGAATAGAGTAGAATAGAGTAGAGTAGATAGAGTAGAGTAGAGTAGAGTAGATAGAGTAGAGTAGAGTAGAGTAGAGTAGAATAGAATAGAGTAGAATAGAGTAGAGTAGATAGAGTAGAGTAGAGTAGAATAGAGTAGAATAGAGTAGAGTAGATAGAGTAGAGTAGAGTAGAGTAGAGTAGAATAGAATAGAGTAGAATAGAGTAGAGTAGATAGAGTAGAGTAGAGTAGAGTAGAGTAGATAGAGTAGAGTAGAGTAGAGTAGAATAGAATAGAGTAGAATAGAGTAGAGTAGATAGAGTAGAATAGAGTAGAATAGAGTAGAGTAGATAGAGTAGAGTAGAGTAGAGTAGATAGAGTAGAGTAGAGTAGATAGAGTAGAGTAGAGTAGATAGAGTAGAGTAGAGTAGAGTAGAGTAGAGTAGAGTAGAGTAGAGTAGAGTAGAGTAGAGTAGAGTGGCATAACAGAGTTGGAAGGGACCTTGGAGATAATTTTTTCTTCAAAATCTCCAGTGCTGGAGCACCCACAACTTCTGGAGGCAGGCTGTTCCACTGATTAATTGTTCTCACTGTCAGGAAATTTCTCCTTAGTTCCAGGTTGCTTCCATTGTACTGTTATTAAGATCCCCACCATACAACACCAACAAATTACCAAAAATCTTGGACATCTCAAAGCCCGGAGAGAATATACTATCAACTCTCCACTACAGTGCCTCCAGAAAATCAAAGACTTAAAAGTAGAAGAAGATGAAGTTATGGTTTCATTTGATGTCACAGCACTTTTTGTGTCCGTAGATCCAAAACTAGTGAACCTATGCATGGAAGCAGTGACACACAACACAGCCAACCTACCCAGAATCATGGACCTTACCAACCTCACTGTCTCACTGCCTACTTTCAGTTTGATGGATAATACCACCATTATCGTGCAACTTAAAAAAAAATATTTTAATTACTATTGGCCCCAGTTGGGTCACCCTAGAAAACAAAAATAGGCTGAGTATGAAAGAGTTATAGGTAGAAAAACTAGGGGGGCCATGACACAAATGTCATTGTGGTGCACAGGCATGGTTTCATCACTGATGGCAGAGTCAACACACCCAGTCATTTCTCGGCTCCAGCCTTTTGCGTGTGTCAATGCAAACACAGATATACTTTTGAATAATCATTGCAAATATTGATCAGGATAAGATAGATTAGACATGTCAACACAAGGCCCGGGGGCCGGATGTGGCCTGCAAAGTGGTTTCATGTGGCCCATGAAGCCATCCTGGAAACAGTGAGGGAACGGCCCCCGCTGCCTTGGCCCTGGCCGGCTGGGAGCCAATGTACAATTTTGTGGTGGCCATCTTGGCACTTGCCCTGGTGGACCATGCCTTGGCACTTGCCCCAGTCCCACCCCCTTCTGCCAGAGACCCTTAGATCTGTCCCACTCCTGCCCAGGCCCCCACAAGCCCCCTTGATGCGAATGATGTAGAACTGGCCACGCCCACCCAGTAGGCCACACCCACTCCATGCACACCCACCCAGTAGGCTACACCCACCCTGGCCACACACACACCCAGCCCCCCCCCCTCCCGAGGGCAACTGCAATGCTGATGCGGTCCTCAATGGAATTGCGTTTGACACTCCTGAGATAGATCATATTCTGAAGATGCTGGGAAAAAAATGTCTTTGGGACGTTGACTAAAAGGTGGCAGTTAGCCTTTTAATTGTTGCTTCTGATCAAATTTAACAACATGTCAAGTGGCCATCCTTCCCTGTCTAGACCGAGGTTGCATTCACAAAACAAACCCAACTGTGTCAGAAGTCTATTATTTTTTCCCCGCATGACATGCTAAACTAAGTTGAATGTTCTTTAAAACAAAATTTTGGGCTGTGCAATTAGCTTGCTTCAAACTATTGTTACAAGCACAGACAATGGGTTAATTCAGTAACTAGGCTTGGGGTGCTATGTGGATACAGCCAAAACAGTGCCTTACTTATTTATATTTCTTCAGAGGCTGTATAGATGGGCTTGCACACTCTAAAAGAGGGTACAACTTTTCAGAAAATAAATGAGAGGAACTGAAATATTTTGAGACACACACCTAGAGACTTGCACAGCTACCTTACGGTGTCAGCATGTGTTCAGTTCTTAAAAAGCAATCTCTCTTTAGCCATTATTATCTTTCCCAGTCTCACAAATATAGTAAAAATTATTCTTTCATCGCCACATACGTTTCTTCCTATGAAGGCTGGCAGAAACACTCAAGTGAAGACGTGAGGTGAATTCAGTAAATTCAGTAAGTGGGGGGGGGGGTTGGACTAGATGACCAGGGGACTGGAGGCTAAAACATAAGGAACAGTTGCTGGAATTGGGAATGTCTAGTTTAATGAAGAGAAGGACGAGGGGGGACTGGATAGCAGTCTTCCAGTATCCCAGGGGCTGCCCCAAAGAAGAGGGGGTCAAGCTATTCTCCAAAGCCCCTGAAGACAGGACAAGAAGCAACGGATGGAAACTAATCAAGGAGAGAAGCAATCTAGAACTAAGGAGAAACTTCCTGACAGTGAGGACAATTAACCAGTGGAACAACCTGCCTCCAGAAGCTGTGAATGCTTCAACACTGGAGGTTTTTAAGAAGAGACTGGACAGCCATTTGTCTGAAATGGTAGAGGGTTTCCTGCCTGAGCAGGGGGTTGGACTAGATGACCTCCAAGGTCCCTTCCAGCTTTATTATTATTATGGATCATCGCACAATCAGCCAGATGTTCAGACTGGATTTGGCGTTTTTGTCTACCTATCGAGTCCTTACCCAGGACCTGGGATAGGCAGATGTGGATGTTTGATGGTATTACAGATATCGTCACAGGATGAAAGCAGTTCCTACTAAGGCCGCCCTTTGCAATTGACTAATGGCAAATTTGTCAATGCCAATGGTGTTCAAGTGGTGCTCCAATTGTTTTGGGATTGCACCCAAGGAGCCTATGACTATTGGTACTACCCTTGCTTGCCTTTGCCACAGTCTTTCTATTTGTAGGTCTTTGTTGTTGTTGTTATTATTATTATTATTATTATTACTATTATTGTTGTTGTTGTTGTTGTTGTTATTATTACCATCTCCAAGGTAATTTTCCAATTTTATTATTATTATTATACTATTATTTTTAATATATTATTATGACAGCATTCCTTTAATGAGGGCAAAAAAAGAAAAATATTTGTTAACTCTACCCTTTTCCTGATCTAGCATTTTTGAAACCATCTTAATAATAATAATAGTAGTAGTAAAGTTGGAAGGGACCTTGGAGGTCATCTAGTCCAACCCCCTGCTCAGGCAGGAAACCCTACATCATTTCGGACAAAGGGCTGTCCAGTCTCTTCTTAAAAACTTCCAGTGTTGGAGCATTCACCGCTTCTGTAGGAAGGTTGTTCCACTGGTTAATTGTTCTCACTGTCAGGAAGTTTCTCCTTAGTTCTAGGTTGCTTCTCTCCTTGGTTAGTTTCCACCCGTTGCTTCTTGTCCTGCCTTCAGGTGCTTTGGAAAATAGCTTGACTCCCTTTTCTTTGGGGCAGCCCCTGAGATATTGGAATACTGCTATCATGTCCCCCCTTGTCCTTCTCTTCGTTAAACTAGACATACCCAATTCTAGCAACCGTTCCTTATCTTCTCATGTTAATGACAGTCCCAAGGCTAAATATTGCTTCTTGCAAAAGGTTTCCACAAAACGAACAGTGAAAAATGATTCCCAATGGATTGCCGGAAAAACAGCACGATGCTACCATGTGTTCCAGGAAATATTTGCTTTTTAAAACTCAGTTGTAAATGCTGGTCTTTCTGGGAGCTGTCCTGAGTCCTGATTTGAATCCGTGCCTTGCTAATAGGTTTCTCTCTGAGTATGTAATAATTCTCCCTTGTGCAGACAGCCTAGTAAACGTTCCTTCTCATTCCTTCTTTTCTGCTTGCATTCCCTACGCATGTTGCTGAAAAACCTATGGTAGCATTAGATTGGACTGCACAATCCTTGAAAAAAAGCCAAACTGGACTGCAAGGCGATCAAATTGGTCAGTCCTAGAGGAGATCAACCCCGACTGCTCTTTAGAAGGCCAGATCCTGAAGTTGAACCTCAAGTACTTTGGCCACCTAATGAGAAGGAAGGACTCCCTGGAGAAGAGCCTAATGCTGGGAAAGATGGAGGGCAAGAGAAGAAGGGGACGACAGAGAAGGAGGTGGCTGGATGGAGTCCCTGAAGCAGTAGGCGTAAGCTTCAGTGGACTCCAGAAGATGGTAGAGGACAGGAAGGCCTGAAGGAACGTTGTCCATGGGGTCGCGATGGGTCAGACACGACTTCGCAATTAACAACATTTATCTATCTATCTATCTATCTATCTATCTATCTATCTATCTATCTATCTATCTATCTATCTATCTATCTGTTGAGGCCTTTGAACAATGGTGCTGGAGAAGACTCCTGTGAGTCCCCTGGACTACAAGGCGATCCAACTGGTCAAGTCCTAGAGGAGATCAACCCTGACTGCTCTTTAGAAGGCCAGATCCTGAAGTTGAAACTCAAGTACTTTGGCCACCTAATGAGAAGGAAGGACTCACTGGAGAAGAGCCGGATGCTGGGAAAGATGGAGGGCAATAGAGGAAGGGGACGACAGAGAATGAGGTGGCTGGATGGAGTCACTGAAGCAGTAGGCATGAGCTTCAATGGACTCCAGAAGATGGTAGGGGACAGGAAGGCCTGGAGGAACGTTGTCCATGGGGTCGTGATGGGTCGGACATGACTTCGCAACTAACAACAACAAATTTAGTTGAACCTTGCTCTAACCGCTGCTGAATTTTACTGAAAGCCGCTGTCAAAAGCAAGATAGGTCAACCTGGACTTACAACCATTCATTTAGTAACCATTCAAAGTTACAACGGCACTGAAAAAAAGTGACTTACAACTGATTTTAATACTTACAATCATTGCAGCATTCTCCACAGTCACATGGTCAAACTTCGGGCATTTGTCCATATATTTGTAATGGTTGCCATTTGCAATCTTCCCAGCCAGCTTCCAACAAGAAAAAATCAACAGGGCAACGCAAACCTGGTGATCAGTTTGGGTCACCACGATGTAAAAAATATGTTGAGACTCTAGAAAGAGGGAGAGAAGAGCAACAAAGATGATTAGGGGACTGGAGGCTAAAACATACTAAGAACAGTTGCAGGGATTGGATATGTCTAGTGTAACAAAGAGAAGGACGAGGGGGGACATGACAGCAGTCTTCCAGTATCTCAGGGGCTGCCCCAAAGAAGAGGGAGCCAAGCTAGTTTCCAAAGCTCCTGAAGGCAGGACAAGAAGCAACGTATGGAAACTCATCAAGGAGAGAAGCAACCTAGAACTAAGGAGAAATTTCCTGACAGTGAGAACAATTAACCAATGGAACTCCTTGCCTCCAGAAGCTGTGAACGCTCCAACACTAGAGGTTTTTAAGAAGAGACTGGACAGCCATTTGTCTGAAATGGTATAGGGTTTCCTGCCTGAGCAGGGGGTTGGACTAGATGACCTCCAAGGTCCCTTCCAACATTATTATTATTATTATTATTATTATTATTATTATTATTATTATTATTATTATTATTATTATTTTCACTTTATTCCATGTGGTTCACTTAACTGCAGCGATTTGTTTAAGAATCATAACAAAAAAAAATAGCCCAATCATGAAATCGGGCATGGCTCACTTCACAACTGCCTTGCTTAGCAACAGAAAGTGGTCGTAAGTCGAGGATTATCTGCAAAGCCTGTGTGTCCAAAGATGGGAGGAGTGGGCAGAGTGAGATCAAGGGCATTGCGATGCCATCAGGCAAGCCATGCCAACTGTGTAATTTTCACCATTTGTGTGAGGACATTGTTGTGATCCAAAGCTGGCTCAATCAAAGGAACCAAAACACTGTCAAATGCAAGACGATTTTCATTAGGCTCTGGCAAAGCATCGGCAGTTTGATGGCCAGCCCTGAGCAAAGACAGATCCCTAGCAGAATAACAGAGTTGGACTCCCTACTCAAGCAGGAGACACATGTCAGACAAATGGCTGTCCAGACTCTTCTTAAAAACTTCCAGTGCTGGAGCATCCACAACTTCTGGAGGCAGGTGGTTCCACTGGTTAATTGTTCTCACTGTGGGAAGTTTCTTCTTAGTTCCAGGTTGCTTCTCTCCTTGATTAGTTTCCATCCGTTGCTTCTTGTCCTGCCTTCAGGTGCTTTGGAGAATAGCTTGACTCCCTCTTCTTTGGGGCAGCCCCTGAGATATTGGAACACTGCTATCATGTCCCCCCTCGTCCTTCTCTTCATTAAATTAGACATGGCCAATTCCAGCAACCATTCTTCACATGTTTTAGCCTCTGGTCCCCCTAATCATCTTTGTTGCTCTTCTCTGTACTCTTTCTAGAGTCTCAGCATCTTTTTTACATCGTGGTGATCAAAACTGGATGCAGTATTCCAGGTGTGGCCTTTCCAAGGCCTTGTAAAATAGTATTAATACTTCACGTGATCTTGATTCTATCCCTCTGTTAATGCAGCCTAGAACTGTGTTGGCTTTTTTGATTGTCCACTAGGACTCCAGGATCCCTCTCACAGTTACTACTATTGAGCAAGATACCCCCTAAAGCATGAAGCCCTTACTTTTCCAATATATATATATAAAGCATCTGATCAAGCAATTAACTACAAAATAATGATTACAAAATAACAAAACAATGATTACATGATAATGAGGTAGATGGGAATTATCATAAGAAATATTTTAATTAATTAACAGGAGTGATGTGATGTAAGCTTTAACTAATATTAGGATCTGCCTAAATGAAATAACCTGTGTGCTAATTCTATGAAGAAAACCTTTTACAAGAAGTGTCAACTGAAAGTCACAGATGGTGTAAGATATTACCCGTGTAGGGCAGTGTGGCAAGATAGCCATTTGTGTGAACTTCTCCTTTTTCTAGTGTGTGGTCTCTTGATATAAACTTCTCCGTTTTAGTGTGTCAAAGGTAGATAAGAGTCGTTCTGAGTGCAAAGTGTGGGTGGCCAGATGTATAAGAATAACGCCTTGGATACTCCCAAGGGTTCAAGCTATGCAATAGTAGTAAAGTTGGAAGGGACCTTGGAGGTCATCTAGTCCAACTCCCTGCTCAGGCAGGAAACCCTACACCATTTCAGACAAATGGCTGTCCAGTCTCTTCTTAAAAAACTTCCAATGTTGGAGCATTTACTGCTTCTGGAGGCAGGTTGTTCCACTGATTAATTGTTCTCACTGTCAGGAAGTTTCTCCTTAGTTCTAGGTTGCTTCTCTCCTTGATTAGTTTCCACCCGTTGCTTCTTGTCCTGCCTTCAGGTGCTTTGGAAAATAGCTTAATTCCCTCTTCTTTATGGTAGCCCCTGAGATATTGGAATACTGCTATCATGTCCCCCCTTGTCCTTCTCTTCGTTAAACTAGACATTTGTCATGCTAATACTCTGAACCATTGTGCACAAATAAACTTCTTTTCTCCAACCCTTTCTTAGTCTTGTCTTCTGATGTAAGTATCGTGGTTTTTCCACAACAATAACACTATAAGTATCAATATAAAATGGTTACTATATACAGTATAAAATAAATGCTAATGTCAAACTTAGACATACTAAAATCATAAGCACAATAAAATCCCTTCAGTTAAATCACTGCAACACCGGAAGACCTTCTTGTTAGTTTTCAGGGATCTGGGAAATATTTTTGGTAGAATACACGGGTTTGATGACCAGGAATTAGGGGACAGTATTAATTATGAATACATATAGATGGCCTCTCTCTCTTTGGTCACTTGTAATCCTAGATGCAGGGTCAGGAAAGGATAGCAAGGACAACACCCAATGTCCTAACCCACCCAAGAACATACGATATCTTTAAATAACATTCAAATGAGAACATGTTTAGCTAATTCTGCTTTCTCCCTTCTTATCTACAGTGTGCCAGACTTACTGGGTGCAGTCTTTATCTTATGTGTGTCAGCTTTGCTGGATGGGTTGCTTATGTAATTATACAGAATAAATACAAGGATTTCTTGTCATTTGTGGCTCCTCTCATTTTAGAGTGGTCCGTCTCTATTCAGCTGGATAAACACGTAAAACTTAAAAGGCACTTTCTGGTTTCCTGTATTTCTTTAACCAGCAAAACCTCAGAACCTGCATATCAGGTTTTCTAGCTCTGTTCATGTAAGTGCTGAATGAGTTCTCTGTTTTTCGTGTTTACTTTGGCTATTCCTTCCTTCCTTTTCTGCTTTTCATACAGCCTGCTGGTTAAAGACTATGTTTTCTTCTTATTCTCCAAACAGAATGTCGGTGAGAAGAACTGGCCCGAAGAGAGACGAACATAACATTACATAAAAAGATACTAACAAGAGAAAGGAGACTTGGCAAGTGAGTGTGAGTGATACCTGGAGATATAGGGGGCTGGGTGGAAAAGTGGAAGTTCTGGATAGTGCTGTGAAAATGTCCTTCAGATACCCCAAAATGCTGAGTTGCTTATAGGAGGGGGGGGAAATCTTATTTCAGAAGAGAAATTAATTGTTTCTTGCTTGGTGGCTGAACATGAGGACTTTTAAAGACAAAGACCAGTTTGTGAATCATACTAAGAGAGCAAACAAGCAACATAACTTCCTAGGATGTTACTTAAGGAGCTGTAAAGTCAGAGTAATAATGAAAACTTTGCTAAGGAAAAAGTCAATTTTTTTTATATGTCTTGGGATTTCAAAACTGGTCTGTGGAAATCTGAATTTTTGGTTCCCCCCTTTACGCTTTGAAATGCTCCTGTGGATTTGCACCATTTAACAAAAGCAGCGACGTGTCGTCCACCCACAATTTCCATTCTAACAGGATATAAATAATATTCCCAGGAATGTTTAGCCTCACTTTAGAGGTAGGCTAAGGTGCAAGAACCCTTAGGACTCACATCTAAGGTGGAGGACTCACATCTAAGGTGCAAGAGCCCAACCATGCATGTTTAAGTGCAAATTTACTGATTTATAACAGGTAGATTAAATCTTGGCATAAAAAAATAATTATGTAGAAAAAGCGGATACTTTACTAAGCATTGTCCCTGCTAACTGGGCACAGCTCTCCAGAATTTGCAAAGGATTTGCAAAGCACCATTTCGGAATACCAGGGATTGAATGATGGGAATATTTACCTGGGCCAATTATTTTTAATAGGACAGGTAATTGCAAAGATTCTATTTTATATTCCACTGAATATATTGAAGATTCAATTATGGTTTGAGTTTTGTCTGGACTGTAGCGTAATAAATACACAACTCTGGCCCAAATATTCCAGTTGCACGATTGGAGAAATTCCGTATGTACTTTAAATCTTAGGCTGACTTAAATCTCTTCGAAATGCAAATGCAGAGACCTAGCTAGAAATAATTTGGAAAACCACCAGATTCTAATCTTTCTAGGAAGTAATCTCAAGAGATTATACAACTGTCTCTGAATTTTACCAGTGGTCACGTCTGGAAAGGCCATGCAAAGGAAGAGTTAGTTATTCCGCAGAAAGTTGTTCTTGCAAATACAGTAATGTGGTATTCTGTGTAATCTTATTTGGTGCTTCTTGGATATAATTAATGCACTTTAATCTGCATGTTGGTTTTAATGCACAGGTTGTTACGTGTGGCAGGGGGAAGGGTCAAGGAAAGCAACAAAGATGATTAGGGGATTGGAGGATAAAACATATAAGGAACGGTTGCTGTCTAGTTTAATGAAGAGAAGGACGAGGGGTGACATGATAGCAGTCTTCCAACATCTCAGGGGCTGCCATAAAGAAGAGGGAGTCAAGCTATTCTCCAGAGTGCCTGAAGGCAGGATAAGAAGTAACGGATGGAAACTAATCAAGGAGAGAAGCAACCTAGAACTAAGGAGAAACTTCCTGACAGTGAGAACAATTAACCAGTGAACAATCTGCCTCTAGAAGTTATGGATGCTCCAACACTGGAAGTTTTTAAGAAGAGGCTGGACAGCCATTTGTCTGAAATGGTATAGGGTTTCCTGCCTGAGCAGGGGGTTGGAGTAGATAACCTCCAAGATCCCTTCCAACTTTATTATT
Organism: Crotalus adamanteus; assembly: GCA_039797435.1. Lineage (NCBI taxonomy): Eukaryota > Metazoa > Chordata > Lepidosauria > Squamata > Viperidae > Crotalus > Crotalus adamanteus. Next base: position 90,510,963 of record CM077923.1, on the reverse strand, counting down.
ACTATTATTATTACTATTACTATTATTTTGGATCATCGCACAGTCAGCCAGATGTTCAGACTGGATTTGGCATTTTGTCTACCTATCGAGTCCTTACCCAGGACCTGGGATAGGCAGATGTGGATGTTTGATGGTATTACAGATATCGTCGCAGGATGAAAGCAGTTTCTAGTAAGGCCGCCTTTTGCAATTGACTAATAGCGAATTTGTCAATGCCAATAGTGTTCAAGTGGTGCTCCAGTTGTTTTGGGATTGCACCCAAGGAGCCTATGACTATTGGTACTACCCTTGTTTGCTTTTGCCACAGTCTTTCTATTTCTATTTGTAGGTCTTTGTATTTTGTTATCTTCTCCATTTCTTTCTCGTCTATTCTGCTGTCTCCAGGCACTGCCACGTCCACTATCCAGACTTTTTTGTCTTTCTTATCAACAATTGTTAAGTCTGGGGTGTTATGTTACAGGTGCTTGTCTGTTTGAATTCTGAAGTCCCAGAGCAGTTTAATTTTATCATTTTCTATGACTTTCTCTATTTTATGATCCCACCAGTTTTTGCTTACAGGCAAATGATATTTTTTGCAGATCTTCCAATGCACCATTGTTGCTACTTTGTCATGCCACTGCTTGTAGTCAGTCTGTGCAATCTTCTTGCAACAGCTTACCAGGTGGTCCACTGTTTCTTCAGCTTCTTTGCAAAAGCGGCACTTATTATTATATTATTATTATTACTATTACTATTATTACTATTATTATTATTATTATTATTATTATATGAAGCTGTGCAAAAGACCTTCTAATTATGGCTGCTATCTGCTCTTTGAATCTACAAGGACCCCCAGTTTGGGCACTGTCTGCCTGGGGTAGTGCAGCCCTACCCAGAACTAAAAATGGAAGAACCTTGATTCAAGAGGGCCCAAATAACTACAGATAGTCAGTCTGGCTTGGACTGAATCAGACCCCGTTTTGCTCCATCCAGTCCCCAACAGCCTCCAGACACAGGGGTAGGACATTCACAGCATCACTCAAAGGGCCTGGAGAACAGACATAAATAAAGCTGGGTGTCATCAGGCTACTGATGATATCTCATCCAAAAGAACGGCCTCATATAAATATTAAATAGAAGGGGAGAGGGGATTGAACCCTGGGGCTGTGGGTTGGATCTCACTCCCTCAACCAACACTTACTGGATCTGACTGTGCAGAAAGGAGGAAAACCAGCACAATAACGTGTGGTCCATTCCCAGTCCCCGAAGCTGGCCCAGAAAAACATCACGATCAATAGAGTAAAATCAAAGTAGCAATGGAAATTTTCCTAAGGATCTAAGCCATTTTTTGGGGGGGCACAGCCAAGTAATGTTTTTTTTATGGGGGGGGGTGCCCATTATCAGTGTCATTAGGTGTCATTAGGTGTTCTCTGCGATTCAAAGCAATGGACTGCAAATGGAGAGGAAAGCACTGAAAAAAAAGGAAGCATCGTGAGAAATATTTTCTTACTCCCCCCCTCCTCTTGTAATTGGCAGCTGACAGGCTTTCCCAGTAATTGAGTCTGACTTCTTTGGAAGAGAAAGAGAAAGGGAAAGAAACAAACAATGCAATTTTCTGTTATAAGGAAGGAAAGCATTTTAAGCAGAAGATGACATTCTGTTGAACATGCGCAGCCTGTGCATTAAATTCTAGTTAATTGAAAATGGGATTGGTCAACAAATTTACCTGGCAGACATGAGTAAAATTCTTACATCTCTTGATAACGTTGAAAAACAAGCTAGAAATAAAAGAACGAACGTGTAGTGAGACAAATGCAGTGGACTGGATCTCACTCCCTCAACCAACACTCACTGTGCAGAAAGGAGGAAAACCAGCACAATAACGTGTGACCCATTCCCAGTCCCCGAAGCTGGCCCAGAAAAACATCACGATCAATACAGTAAAATTTTCCTAAGGATCTAAGGCAGTGGTTCTCAACCTGTGGGTCGGGACCCCATTTGGGATCGAACGACCATTTCACGGGGGTCGCCAAACAACGCAGTCCGCCATTTTTTCCCCCTTTTCCTTAGCTGTGCTACTCCCTTTTATTCTATTGGCTTTTGAAAGCCAATAGGATAGACTCTCTTGAATAGAGTCTAATTCTATTGGCTTTCCAAAGCCAATAGGAATTGTCCAGGCTGTCTCTGCCCTGCTGAGCCCGCCAAAAGTCCCAGTCTGCAAACGGCGCTGCACCAGTTGAGTAGTCCTCGACTTACGACCGGTTGAGTAGTCCTCGACTTACGACCGGTTGGGGGTCGCGGCATTAAAAAGATTGAGAACCACTGATCTAAGCCAATTTTTTCTTCTTCCTGTTTTTGGATTTCAAAACAGTTCTGTGGAAATCCGCACGTCAGGCTCCTCCTTTGCACTTTGAAACACTCTCGTGAATTTGCTCCAATTAATAAAAGGAACTGGTCACACCCACCCACAATTTCTACTCCAACCGCCTATAAAAATAAATGTTCCCAGGAATGCTTCGCCTCCATTTACAAGGAGGCACTTGCAAGAACTTCTGAAAAGGTAAGCTAAATCATTCATATTTAAATAAAGTCGCAGAGCATTGTTTTCTGTTCTGAACGCTCACAAACCACCTTGTAATGATCTTTTCCCAGAATTTTTCTTGGCATCAATGACTGTATTGTAGTTATCTGGCTACAGTATGATTCACCTTTGCCCCTTTTGTGTTTTTGGAGACAGAAACATTTGCCTTTTGCAAACAGTGATCATGGCTGACTTCTCAAAAACTATTACGAGGGAGGTAACGTCCATGCAAATGAAAAAAATTCTCTGTTGGAAGCTGAGCCCAGCCAGTAGTATGGAAAACGATACAGCGGTACAATAACACCCAGCAAAACTGCAAGCCCTTCACCTGACACCACATAGCTACATCTGAATGGTTTTATGACTCTTGGCACGAACTGTTTCCTCTCGCAGCGTTATAGGCAGCGTAAAATACACAGAGAGAAATTGAAACTTCCTTTTTTCCAGATCCGGCGGCGCAACTTTCCCATGGATTCCCAACGTTCTTACGACGTGTTAGTGAAAGGCCTCCAGTCTATCAATGTCACGGGAGATTTCAATCCTTGTGAACTTCTGCTCATAGGAGACCGAGCCTTCCCAGTGCTTGTAGATTCCAAGGGCCACGTTCTCATCGCTGCAGCCCAATATGGGAAAGGCCGGATGGTGGTCACGGCGCATGAAGTCATGATACAACTGCCCCAGTTCTTGCTGTTCATTAAAAATGCTCTGCAATGGCTTAGACCTTCTCCAATGGCACCTGTCGGAGTCCACAGAAGCCTGGATGTCCTCTCCAAACTGCTCCTCAGTAGCGGTATTAAAGTTCAACCAGGTGCAACGCTTGGGGACTCCCCTGGGGTCTTCTGCAGAGATGCCTACGATGATGTGCAGGCCGATGACCTTGTACAGTTTGTGAAGAGAGGCGGAAGGCTGCTCATTGGTGGCCAGGCCTGGCATTGGTCATATCAACACGGGAAGGAGGCAGTCTTGGTTCAATTTCCTGGAAACCTGGTGACCGGTGTGGCTGGAGTGTATTTCACTGCCAATGTGGGAAAAAATGGTGTTTTCTCTGTGCCTGGAAAAATTCCCAAGATTCCCCTTATCACCGAGTAAGTATTACTCCACTTCTCTTTCTAAGGTTATTGATCCTATATATATAACGGTGATTAGGGTTAGAGTTAGGGTTAGCATTGGTCACCTCAATTATTTGACAAAAAAAAAAAAAAAACCCGAGTGATGCATTTATTTTGGCACTATTCTTACAAATTCTTTAAATTCGCCTGAAGGCAACATGTTCAGAGTTAAAAGAAAATGTGTATTTCTTCCCTGTCAGAAATGACAAACTCACTCTAACAAATGAAACAGCACCAATGCAACCGCAGATAGCTTCTTAAGAAAGCAGATTATTCTGGTTTTAGGGAAGATCTATGAGGCTTCCATCCAACTATTCCGGGGAAATTCTGTCAGCAAGCTTTGCCTTCAGTTTGGGGAAACAGAAGTTTTTAGGCTTATACCTTACAAAAAAATTATAATAAGAAATTTGGGGACGTTCAAGACCAGAATTTGAATAAGTGTCCATTCAGTTGTCAATGCTCTTCATGCAGTATCCATTTAGCAGCAAATTAACATCTTTCTCCTTCTCTTCTCCTCCTCCTCCTCCTCCTCTTCCTCTTTCCTCTCCTCCTTCTCCTTCTCTTCCTTCCTCTTCTCCCTCCTTCTCCACTCTGCAGTACTGATACTTGATATTACAGCTCATGTTTAGTCAAGCTGCTCTTCCAATGTTATTTATTTATTTATGAGACTTATATACCGCTTTAAGTGCAAGCACTCTCTAAGCGGTGTACACCAGTAAGCAATGTATATATATATATATATATATATATATATATATATATATATATATATATATATATATATATATATATATATATATATATATATATATATATATATATATATATATATTTACATTGCCCCCAACAATCTGGGTCCTCATTTTACCTACCCCGGAAGGATGGAAGGCTGAGTCAACCTTGAGCCGGTGAGATTTGAACCGCTGACCTGCTGAACAGTCAGCTAAAGTGGCCTGCAGTACTGCACTCTAACTGCTGCGCCACCTCAGCTCATCTGAAGACTATCATACCCATGGAAAATATAACTTAATTTTTCTGTTTTTTTAAAAAAAGACATGGAATAGATGTTCAAAAGGATTTAGTAACTCTTCTGAAAGGAGTGGAGAGATTCAATGTGAAGGGCGATGACCTCCAGAAGCAAATGACTCCATCTACCTTGCTTATCCATGGAGCCCTGGCATTTCCAGTTGGCATAAGTGATACCCACCACTCCTTCCTGGCAGCTGCATACTATGGCCGAGGATGCATCATCGTTGCCTCTCACGAAGGCTTCCTTAGCATGCCATCAATGAAATCTTTCCTCCTCAATGCTGTCAGTTGGCTTTCTGCTGGGAAGAGAAGACAGGTGGGCATTGGAGACAACTTAAACGAACTTTACTCCATGTTAAACCAGGCAATGATACCCTGTGAGCTAACCCACTTTAAGGAAGGCCTAGACATATACTGTTGCACAGCCTACAATGCCAAAGACATGGAAAGCATCCACGCATTTGTCTCTGAAGGAGGAGGGCTCCTAATTGAGGGTCAGTCTTGGTATTGGGCTTCCATGAATCCTAACTCCAGTGCTATTGCAGAATATCCAGGAAATAAGATCCTGAATAAGTTTGGAATTGGGATTATTGACAAATCTTTGGAGATACCTGAAAACAGCTGTCCTGCCAGAGAGGCCAGCGAAGTTGCTTCCGCTTATCATTTCCGGCAAGCATTCTTGCAGTTCAAGAAACATATTCGAAACGAGCAGATTCTACAACCGCCCTATTCCTTGTGGCTGCAGAGATTGGCGGAAGACATGGAGCTATTCCTTGAGATCCCAGCTACAAACTCCCGTCTCTTGTCTTGAGTTCACGAAGAGGCTCTAGAGTTGGTTCAAATTAAAGGGATTCCCGAGGTCAGTGTACATAACCCAATCCAATCCAATTCAGACCAAGCCATCTTACTTCAAATAGCGTCTGTACTCTATAAAGTTCTACCAGAGTTTCAAGGCTTAGTACCCAGCTTGAAGCCATACGATCCAAGCTCTTACCCTACAGCACCTCCTCAAAAAATTCAAATAAATGGAAGCAACACAGGTAGGAAATGTCGTTCTTAATTTTGAATTTAGTGCTTCTTCTTTCAAGGAAATGACTTATGTGTGCAAGGCATTCTTTTTCCTTTATGTATATGGACGTGACCCTCTGAAAGACTGTATACTTTGCTTTTAGGAAATGAAGCTTGGAGAAGCACTGGCATGTATGTTTCCCCAGCAACAACGGTCACTTTATTATTCCCACCTTCCATCCTCAGTGCAAAACTGCAGGTAACATTTGTTCTTAATTAAACATCATGATATATGGCAGTGTTTCCCAAACTTGACAATTTTAAGGCATGAGGACTTCAACTCCCAGAATTCCACAGCCAGCAACGTTGGCTGTGGAATTCTGGGAGTTGAAGTCTACATGCCTTAAAATTGTCAAGTTTGGGAAACACTGATATATGGTTTAGATTCTGCAGGTCCTTAACACATTAAGATAAGACACCCCCTCCCCCATCTCCTGGAGGCTGACATCCACACCTTTTAATGTTGCCAAGGTGGAGAGACAGCGATGATATACCACTTCTAATCAGAATCAGAACTAGATTTCCATTTTTTTAGATGCTCGACACGCCCGCCACATCATTTAATGTCATCCTTGAGCCATTTCTCGTCATAGTGACTTGTTCATTTCAATGGAGGTGATTTTCCACAGGTGCAGATTGGGTGCCACACTGATAGTTTAGTTAATCTCAAGGAATGGATGCGTCCTCCAGTGGTGACAAGGCGGTTTCCGGTGAAGACTGCGAAGATGGAGATCTCCAGCTTGTGGGGAGGCCTCTTGTACATCATTGTGCCAGACAACTGTTCATTGGGCTACTTCTCTGTCACCATCGAAGGAGCCACCCAGGCACCTTATTTCAAGCATGGTAACACAACTCCTTCCTCAATTTGTGAAGTTCAAAACTTTTCTGCTTTGCTGGTTGGCTCTGAACTGATCTGGCCCCAAAAGGCATTGCAGCCAGCCAACTGTCAGAGGTCCCCCTCCATTTAGAAACCCAGCATAAACATGGATAGCCCTTGGTATTTCAGAGAAATATTCTGCAAATAGGTATTTACAAGAAGTAAATTGCACCACTGTATGTCTTCCATTGAACCCCACCTTTCAAAATGTGACGACCAGGAAAGCAATTTTCTTCCTTCCATCTATTGTTTGGTTTATTATACCCAGGTGTTCTATTTCAAATATTTCTTTAGGTGAAACCAGCATCCAGGATTGGCAAGATACGATCCGCCACTATCCTGCTCCCTGGGCGGAACTGGAAACCGAGAATATTATTCTCACGCTGCCGTCAGACTCTATACGTAGTCACGACGGGGTTGATTTCCTGCTCCAGACCTGGATGAGATGATGAGGGCCATTGCCCACTTAGCAGCCATCCCTCCTATTTTTCCCAGGCCAGAGAGGATTGTGGCCGATGTTCAGATATCAGCAGGCAAGTATAAACTAGTTCACGTTGTAGAGGAAAAACTGTAAAATATTATTGGTCTGCTTCCCTAATTTACCACTCAAAATGTGTTATAATAGAATATAACTGCACTGCAGCAAACTCACAAGTGCACCATGGGATATTTTATTATTTAATAAATGGAATTATAAAGATCATTTATTGAAATTTAGTAAAATATCTCACCGTTCTTCTGCCAGATCTCTGCATTGCCCTAGGTCACTACAGCATAGTTTGTAAATCACTAAGAACATCATGAAAAAGTACTGAGATACTAAGGGCGTCATGAATTGAGAAAATTTGGGAACCCCTGGGATTTTGGGGGGGAGGGATACCTACATCCATGTGTTGGGATTCCTCGCCAGCCAGTGGATCCGGCAGCTGAGTCTGAGGAATCAGAGGAGGAGGAGGAGGGGTCTGGAGTGACATCAGAGTCAGAGGAAGGCTCTGAGGAGCTCCAAGACTTTCAGTCAGACGAGGAGCCTGGCCCCTCTACTTGTGCTCAGGCTGAGACACAGCTGTGCTGGGAGCCTGAGTTGGACAGTGATGAAGAACAGCTGGGACAAATCCTGGATACACGAAAGAGCAGGCAAGAGAAGCGAGTAGGACAGAGGAATGCAATGGGGCAGCTCCAAAGGCAAAGGTGAAGGCATTAGGAAGCCACGCCTTGGCTGAATTATAAAAGGGAAGGTGTGGGAGATGCTGGTTGCCAAAGGCAACCGTTTATATTGAGGATCAAGTTTCTGTGGACTGTGTTTGTTTGCCTTAGATGAGGCAGAGATGAGCACCACACCCAGTGGCGGGATTCAAATATGTGAACAACCGGTTCTCTGTGTGTGGATGCCACTTCCGGAAGGCCATTCCAGGCCTGGGTAACAAAAAATTGGCTACCGGTTCTGCCGAAGTGGTGTGAACCAGCTGAATCCCACCACTGACTACATCCTAGAGTCAGCCATATTCACAGGAAGCCCTGTGTCTTGAACTTCAAAAGAGCTGACTTTAACAAACTCAGAGAGAATCTAGGAAAGATACCATGGATGAAAATCCTAACGGGGAAAACAACCCAAGAAGCATGGGCAACTCTGAAAAATGCGATCATAAAAGCCCAGACCAGCACAATACCACTGAAAAAGAAAAGCAAGAAATTCAGGAAGAAACCAGCATGGCTGCACAAAGTGACAAACTGAAAGACAAAAAGGACAAATACAAAAAATGAAAAGAGGGGCACATAACTAAGGCCAATTATCAGCAGACAGCCAGAACATGCAAAGATGAAGTCAGGAAAGCAAAGGCTCAGAACGAACAAATACTTGCAACGGAAATCATGGATAATAAGAAAAGTTTCTTCCAACATATTTACAACAAGAAAAAAGTCAAGGAAACTGTAGGTCCACTAAAGAGAGAACCCAAGAGCAATCCAAGGGCAGTACTTATTATTATTTTTCTTTCTTCCTCTCTTCTCTCTCTTTCTGAGATGGTTTTAAAGAGAAAAAGAAATTGCAGGCAGAAATACCTGCAGGAAGGAGTCAAAACCTACAGTAAACTTAACGGTTGCAGTGCATTTTGCTTCTTTTCCATATCTGTCCAGACATTATATGCACAGAAAGAGAAGTCCAAGACTTAATGGCACTTCCTTTTGTTATCATTTTGTCGAAAAAGTCTGATTATGCAGAGGTCTCTGGCTGCAGGCCACAGATAGATAAGCATTTTCAGAAATTCGAAGTGATTTTATTTATTTATTTTTCATCAACACATGTTAATTTTTCCAATCAACAAAGTTGTCTGGAGTTTGTTAAGCTAATACATGTTCAATTCCTAATCCTTCATTCTTTTCTCTAACCAAGAATAAAATAAATTCCAAATTTGATAGTAGTCTGTATCTTCTTTGTCTTTCAACCTCCTAATTAATCTGTCCATCTCTGCACATTCCAGTATTTTCCTGATTATTTCTTCTTCTGATGGCAATTCTTCATTCTTCCAGTATTGTGCAAAAATTATTCTCGCTGCTGTGGTGATGTGTAAAATTAAATATAATTTCTGCTTATTAGTCTTTTCAGGCATAATGCCTAGTGGAAAAAATTCAGGTTTAAAATCCACTTGTTCGCCCAATATTTTTTCTAACCACATATGTATATTTTTCCAATAAGCCTTTGCCTTCCCACATGTCCACCAAATACGATAATACGTGCCTATATTATGTTTACATTTCCAACATCTATCTGACATATTTTTAAACATTTTTGCTAATCTTGCTGGTGGAAGGTGCCATCTATAAAACATTTTATACAAATTTTCTTTGTATGAAGTTGACATTGTTAATTTATAGTTTCTCTCCCATAACATTTGCCATTTTTCTAATTCTATATTATAACCAATTTTTTTTTGCCGATCTTGTCATTGTTTCTTTCACTTGTTCACTTTCCGTATCTAAAATTAACAAAAAGTTATACAATTTCTTGATTAATTTCTCATCTGAGGATAACAAAATCATATCAAACACAGATTGGTCCTTGTAAAATCCTTACATTTGTACATCTTTTCATATCTACTTTGTATCTGTAAATGTGTATTTTTTTTTTTTTGTCTCTACAATGAGGGAATCTATTTAATTATATCCCTCCCAACTCTTTCCTTAGGTTGGATGCACGCTGGCTATCCAGTCATGAGTAATGTGGGGGCCCTACCAGAGATCATAAATGTGCAAGCTTTCCACAGCAAAGGAACCTGGGGCCCAATCCATGAATTGGGCCACAATCAGCAGAAAAGTGGGTGGAATTTCTCACCCCATACCACGGAAGCCACCTGCAATCTCTGGTCTGTTTATGTTAAGGAGACCGTGTTGCACATCTCCCGAGAAATAGCCCATCCAGCGCTTCTACCGGATGCAAGAAGAGAGAGAATTGAGACCTACATTAGAAACGGAGCTAATCTGGAGGACTTTGAAGTGTTCACGGCACTTGAACCCTATTTGCAGGTAAAAAACTGTTAAGGGGAGGTCACTGGTATAATACAGATAGTCCTCGACTTACAACAGTTCATTTAGTGACCGTTTGAAGTTACGACGGCACTGAAAAAGGCAGTGTATGATTGCTTTTCACACTTACGGCAGTTGCAGCATCAAAACCTGGATACTTGGCAACTGGTTCATACTTATGACGGTTGCGGTGTCCCAGGGTCATGTGATCATCATATGCAATCTTCTAAGACAGTGGTTCTCAACCTGTGGGTCGGGACCCCATTTGGGGTCGAACGACCATTTCACGGGGGTCGCCAAACAACGCAGTCCGCCATTTTTCCCCCCTTTTCCTTAGCTGTGCTACTCCCTTTTCTTCTATTGGCTTTTGAAAGCCAATAGAATAGACTCTCTTGAATAGAGTCTAATTCTATTGGCTTTCAAAAGCCAATAGGAATTGTCCAGGCTGTCTCTGCCCTGCTGAGCCCACCAAAAGTCCCATTCTGCAAACGGTGCTGCACCAGTTGAGTAGTCCTTGACTTACGATCGGCTGAGTAGTCCTCCGCTTACGACCGGTTGAGTAGTCCTCGACTTACGACCGGTTGGGGGTTGCGGCATAAAAAAGGTTGAGAACCACTGTTCTAAGAAGTAAGGTGAATGGGGAAATCCAGTTTCTCTTAACAACCATGTTACTAACTTAGTAACTGCAGTGATTCCCTTAACAACTGTGGCAAGAAAGGTCCTAAAGCGGAGCAAAAACTCACTTAACAAATGTCTCGCTTAGTAACAGGATTTTTGTTCTCAGTTGCGGTCGTTTGTTGAAGACTTCCTGTACTTGTGATGAGTAGTAAGGTTAGCGGGGAAAATCATCCTTAAAAAGGGGAACAAAATCCTATCAAGAGGGACTCAAGCTATTTTCCAAAGCGCCTGAAGGCAGGACAAGAAGCAATGGGTGGAAACTAAACAAGGAGAGAAGCAACCTAGAACTACGGAGAAACTTCCTGACAGTGAGAACAATTAACCAGTGGAACAACCTGCCTCCAGAAGCAGTAAATGCTCCAACACTGGAAGTTTTTAAGAAGAGACTGGATAGCCATTTGTCCGAAATGGTGTAGGGATTCTTGCCTGAGCAGGGGGTTGGACTAGATGACCTCCAAGGTCTCTTCCAACTTTACTACTACTATTATTATTAATTCAGGGCAATTGGTGCAATGAGTTAAAGGTGTGAAAAGAAAGGGTTTGTAACTTCTCTGTTTTTTATACTAGGGGCCTTTAATCTAGACAACATAAGATCATTTAGTGTAAAATAATCTAATAGCTGAGATATAGATCATGGATCTATACCAGTGATGGCGAACCTTTTAGAGACCAAGTGCCCCAAAACTGCCCCATCCCCTGACCCGCCCCCACTCTGCCCCACCACCACCCACCCGCAGGGCCACCCACTGCCTCCACGGCCCACTGCAGATCACCCAGGCGGCTCTGCAGCACCATGGTGGCCAGGCCCTCTACCCGCGCCCCACAGCATCATCTGCACGTGAGGGGGCGCGAGAGTGGAGTCTTGTCCCTGCTTCCTGGCTGCCATGTTCTTGGCTGCGCTGTTCTGTGCAGGCCGCACCCAGGGGCGACTCTCCTCTGGCGGGGCTGCTGGTGAGGAGGGAACCACAGGGGGAGGCGGGGCTGGAGCGACGGTGCACGTGCCCAAAGAGAGGGCTCTGAGTGCCGTCTCTGGCACGCGGGCCGTAGGTTAGCCACCACTGATCTATACAGTTACTCTGTTTTTCTTCAGCTGCAGGAAGCCTTCGATTGGGACCCCTACATCCACATTTTAGCGAAATATCAAACCATGAGCAACATCCCAGATGACAATCGCTACAAGATGAACCTGTGGGCAGAAACCTTCTCTCAGGAAGTCAACAGAAACCTGGGGCCTTTTTTCAAAACCTGGGGGTGGCCCATTGAGGGCAGCATCTCCAAGAAGCTGGCCATGTCCTACCCTGCCTGGGCTGAGGATCCCATGATACAGTATCGGCGCTCTTGAAGGACCAGAAGTCAAGATTGTCCCCATCAGAGAACACTGGAATTGGGGAGAGGTGTTACTCAAAACTGAGTCTGATAAGATGAGTTAACTTGGAAGGGTTTTCAGCTGCAACATAAAGTCTTCTTTAGCTGTTGCGTTTGGAGGATTTCAGCTCCACTATTGGGTTGCTGCCTTTTAAAAAGGAATATCTCTTTCTTATTTTGCCACGCAACGCTACAGTAATAAATTGAAGCGGGCACCCTGAGTTTTCCAAGGAAAAATAAATCCATCCAAGGCAAACTGAATTCCACTCGTGTACTTTATCTTAAACTGACCTGGTGTTCCTCTGGGTCCGGATAAATTTGTGTGCCCCGAACGCCTCATTCTTGTTAGCAGTTTCCGTGCAGAGGTCCATCAGCATGCAATTAGAAATCCTGATTTAATCTTAGAAGATCCAGTGCAGGTAAAGAATGCCTACTCAGCAGTTTCCAGGACCTCCATTGGCATTAAATTGGAGGCAGGAGGTGGCAGCACCGTACCAATGAATTAAACTCACAAGCATCCTTTAAAGGTTTACTAAAGGAAGAAGAGGAAGAACAGCAGCAAAAGAACGTAAGAGTGAGATAGAAGAGAGGACAGGGAGGGAGAATGAGAGGGAGGGGACCCCCTTACAAAGAATGACAGGATGATCTTCCTTCCTCAAATCCCATTGGCAGACTGTGGACACCCCCTCCCTCTCTCCCTCCCTCCCCAACCAAGGCAGAATTGATAGAGCCGCTGTAATTTATCCACTGTAATTTATCCAATGTTTGGAGCTGGTCAACGCATCTTCTGTTAAGAGTACCATTCTTAAAAGTGTTGGAAGTAAAGTCTTCATCCTGGTTCATCCAAGCTGGGAATAAACATGGCAACTGCTTTGGGAAGAAGGTTGTAGTTTATTGGAGAGGAGAGCCAGACAGGAAGATGGTTCTGGCAGCAAGAGAAGTGGAAAAAGGGCTGAGCACATGTAGCAAGTAGGTTTTTATACCCTCTGGAGCCTTTTGTTCGGAGTTGTTCCTGTGGCATGAACTTTGACCTGTGTCTGTGGCATGAACTTTGACCTGGTATTCTGATGGTGATGGGTCAATCTTATTATGTCCAAAGGTCATATCCTGCTTCCCTGGGGCTGATGACTCTTAGAGTTTGGATGGGGTATGTCAATTTTAGGTCTTTGTCTTCTTAATCTCCTAGCTCCCTGGATTTACATCTGCATCTCTATAGGGCTGGTTCCTGCTTGGGGAAGGGAGACTTGGGACTATTAAGAAAACTGGGCATGCTTTTCTGCCTCTTTAAGATCCTTTGAGAAAATATATTTTTCTGCCCTTTTAATATTTCCTTCTCTGGGGGGGCTGACTTCCCACAAAAGCAAAGAAGGTATGTTTGAGTCCTCAGACTCTGATTGATGTTGTGGGTTTTTTTTTACTATGTTTGTCAGTTAGGAAAAGAACAATTCTTTTACAGAGATGTCTCAGAACTGGAACTATATAATTTAATACAATGTTAATATTTGATATGAAGAACCAAGAAAGACACGTGGAGTTATTTCTAAGTCATTTCTTTTATTATTCCTCACCTATAGACAGACATCCAAATTTAAGCTAAACTAAACTATAATTGCCAAACTAAAGCAACTATTTACATCACTAACGATATACTCCGAGAATTGCCAGCTGAACTATCTAAACTTCTCTGTCTCTTAGTCCTTTGAAATGCAGCCCCTCCCTCCTGGGAATCCAGGCTACGTTCCACCGCAATGGTTACTCCTTGCAATAATCCATGCTGATAGTTCCATAGCTTCAATGTTGGCTACACTTCCATTTATTCTCACCAAAAGGAAGACAGAGACTCTGACCTTTGCTTTAAACAGCCAGTCAGTCTTTCAATGATGTTGGTTGGTCATCTGAATGGACAAAACTGTTTAAACGAAACCCTGCATCTATAAAGCAAGGATAAAGATAATCATAGAAAAAAGAGAAGGAAAAAAATAACAAAGGAGCTTGGTGAAGAATCTGGGCCACTGGAAACTCTTCTGGAGAAGTCCTCCTAATATCCCAGAGTCTGTGGGAAAGCAAGCATTTCCTCTCTAGGAAATGAGATGGTTGGGGGCCATTCCTGAAAAGGCTCTGCAAAGCTGGTTTACTTCCAATGGTAGGTAGCAAACCTGGTTTCCCGGAAAGTTTTGGAAACCCATTGCCAGGGTTTCTATAACACATTCTACCAGCTTAGTTAAAATTTCACTGGCTTCATTGTTTGAACAATCTAAGCCTAATTAGCTTTAAACTAGGTTAGGTTTTTTGGGGTGGTTTGTTATACAAACACGGCCTATTTAGTTAATCCTAGGTTTAATGTATAAACTGAGAAAGTGGGTTAACCAGTAACAATTAAGCAGGTGATGAAATCTCATTTCAGGTCATCTGTACATGGGACACCCGTGTTCTAGCTGATCCATTTCTGTTCCTGTTCTCCTTCTATAGAACGGAATTACGGTATTACATTGGATAAGCATCTTCCCAGGGAACTATTTTGTGCCTGTAGAAACATAATAAAATACAGGATTTAAAATTGCCTGCCTTCAGGGTGATAGTTTTAAAGTACTAGTAGCAGGCAGTCCTTGACTTACAACTAGTTGCTTAATGACTGTTCAGAGTTACAACAGGCTTCCCCAGAGTTACAGTGACTGTCTCCCTGGGGTCTCATGATTGCATTTTGAGTACTTGGCAACTGGCTCACCTTTATGGCCATTTGCAAGGTGCCACCGTCATAGGACTGCAATCTGCAACATTTTTTAAAATCAGTTTCCAGGATCTACTTCTAGTTTCCAGCAAAAAAAAACACCCATTGGGGAAAATCCGATTAACAACCATAGTTTTTCTTCACCACAAGAAATGTTGGAATCACAGGATGCTTTGATTTACAACTGTAATGACCTACGATCATAATTCCAGCCTCAATTATTGCTGTAGGTCAAGGACTACCTGTATATCATAGCCTTTCTATTGATTTGCCCAATTAGATCATGGTTTCCCAGCCTATCTTGGACTTCAACTCTCCTGTTTCCCAGCCAAATTGATCCAAACCCCAGGAAATCTGCTAGGTCCAATTCAGCTAAGTCAGGGAAGGCAGATCCTGATTACTAATCCCTAAAATCACAGGCTTGGTACTATGGTATATACACAGTCCCAGAAAGCGGTACATTTAATGGAATAACAGAATAACAGAGTTGGAATGGACCTTGGTGGTCTCAAGCAGGAGACCCTACACCATTTCAGACAAATGGGTCTCCAGTCTCTTCTTGAAAAGCTCCAGTGTTGGAGCACCCGCCACTTCTGGAGGCAAGTCGTTCCACTGGTTAATTGTTTTAACAGGCCATTGATTGTGATTTGTTTGCGCAGTGGTTTGATCTACATTTGATCAGCCAAAGAGGCTCCCATGGGCTGGGCGGGGAATCGCCATGGTAGCTTGCCAGACATAAAACTAGGATCCCATGTGCTCCTTTTGGAATCTGAAGTTCTGCACTGTGTTCATCTTTGTGCTCAGTTTGTACACTTATACTCTTGTTGTTAGTTGTCCGACCCATCGCGACCCCATGGACAACATTCCTCCAGGCCTTCTTGTTCTCTACCATCTTCTGGAGTCCATTTAAATTCACACCTACTGCTTCAGGGACTCCATCCAGCCATCTCATTCTCTGTCGTCCCCTTCTTCCATTGCCCTCAATCTTTCCCAGCATTAGGCTCTTCTCCAGTGAGTCCTTCCTTCTCATTAGGTGGCCAAAGTATTTGAGTTTACACTTCAGGATCTGGCCTTCTAAAGAGCAGTCAGGGTTGATCTCTTCTAGGACTGACCAATTTGATCGCCTTGCAGTCCAGGGGACTCGCAGGAGTCTTTTCCAGCACCAGAGTTCAAAGGCCTCCATTCTTTGGCGCTCAGCCTTTCTTATGCCCCAACTTTCGCAGCCATACATTGCAACTGTGAAAACCATGGCCTGGACTATACGTACTTTTGTTGGCAGGGTGATGTCTCTGCTTTTTATGCTGTCTAGATTTGCCACTTATACACAACGGAAGACTAATCATGCAAAGTGCTTCTAAGCCTTCCATGAGTTCATGCCCAAAAAATAGGGAACTCCCAGAGACCTTCTCCCCGTTAGGAATGATAGGGGAAATTTACCTTAGTTCCTTCCACTGGTAAGCAACCTTTATAAAACGAAGACCATTGTCACTGCAATCATAACGAATAAAGGAGCTAAGAGAGGAGCGGAAAAAAGGAAGTCATGAATTTCGTGGTAGCTAAATGAAGCCGTCACTTCCCACTGATTCAATATCTCTATAAGGGAGTAACTGTAGTTTGGTGGTGAAGACACCAGGCTACAAACCCAGAGACTGTGAGTTCTAGTTCTGCCTTAGGCACGAAAGCCAGCTGGGTGACTTTGGGCCAATCACCAGGAGACTGTGGTGACGTTGGGCCAATCACCGGGAGACTGTGAGTTCTAGTTCTGCCTTAGGCACAAAAGCCGGCTGGGTGACTTTGGGCCAATCACCAGGAGACTGTGAGTTCTAGTTCCGCCTTAGGCAGGAAAGCTGGCTGGGTGACTTTGGGCCAATCACCAGGAGACTGTGAGTTCTAGTTCTGCCTTAGGCACGAAAGCCGGCTGGGTGACATTGGGCCAATCACCGGGAGACTGAGTTCTAGTTCTGCCTTAGGCACGAAAGCCGGCTGGGTGACATTGGGCCAATCACCGGGAGACTGTGAGTTCTAGTTCTGCCTTAGGCATGAAAGCCGGCTGGGTGACATTGGGCCAATCACCAAGAGACTGTGAGTTCTAGTTCTGCCTTGGGCACGAAAGCCGGCTGGGTGACGTTGGGCCAATCACCAGGAGACTGTGAGTTCTAGTTCTGCCTTAGGCACAAAAGCCAGCTGGGTGACATTAGGCCAATCGCCAGGAGACTGTGAGTTCTAGTTCCGCCTTAGGCATGAAAGCCAGCTGGGTGCCTTTGGCCGATCACCGGGAGACTGTAAGTTCTAGTTCTGCCTTAGGCACGAAAGCCAGTTGGGTGACTTTGGGCCAGTCTCTCTCTCTCTTTTAACCCAACCCACCTACCAAGGTTGCCGTTGTGGGGAAAATGGGCGGAAGAAGGAGTGTTAGGGAAGATCGCTTCCTTGAATTATGTATAAAAATAATAAATATGGGCTATAAACAGACAAAGAAAGAAAGTTTCCTTTCCAATTTCTCTACCTCCATTCATCAGGATTAGTGTCATTTCAAAATATAGTTTTAGTTAAGCAGATGGGGTCTAGTGGGCCCTTCAATGCTAGCCTACTACTTTATTGGCTAGAACTCGGGTCCCCAATCTTGTCAACTTTTAAGACTTGTGGACTTCAACTCCCAGAATTCCCCAGCCAACCATGCTGGCTGGGGAATTCTGGGAGCTGAAGTCCACAAGTCCTAAAATTGCGAAGATTGGGGACCCATAGGCTAGAAGCCCCTGTATGAAATTGCTCCCAAAAGCTGATACAGTAACTGGTGGTACCAAACTGAAGGCTAACTGTGCCACAGGTATTATCGCTTCCCCTCTCCCCACTTCGCCAGCAAAAATTTATTTATTTATTTTATTTTTATTTTATTTTTAAAATTTATAAGACGCCCCCACTCCCGGAGGACTCTGGGCGGCTAACAATAAAAACACATAAAACATAACAAAACAAACAGTGCAAGAACAATCATCCGGGGGTCAGATTTTATAAAGGTGGCGCAGCAGTTAGAGTGCAGTACTGCAGGCCACTTTAGCTGACTGTGTTCAGCAGGTCAGCGGTTCAAATCTCACCGGCTCAAGGTTGACTCAGCCTTCCATCCTTCCGGGGTAGGTAAAATGAGGACCCAGATTGTTGGGGGCAATGTAAAATATATATATATACATTGCTTACTGGTGTACACCACTTAGAGAGTGCTTGCACTTAAAGCGGTATATAAGTCTCATAAATAAATAAATAAATAAATAAATAAATAAATAAATAAATAAACAAACCCCAGGCCTGCCGGAAAAGCCAGGTCTTAAGCAACTTACGGAAAACCAACAGGGTGGGAGCGGTCCTAATCTCCGGAGGGAGCTGGTTCCAAGACGTGGGTGCCATCACAGAGAAGGCCCTCCCCCGCGGCCCCGCCAAATGGCACTGCTTGGCCGACGGGACCTGAAGGAGGCCTAGCCTGTGGGATCTAACCGGACGAAGGGAACTATGAGGTAGTAGGCGGTCTTTTCTTTTCCAATCATCAGGACTAAAGGATGGCGTAAACACCTGGCACGGCCCTTCTTACCTGGATCGAGGTATTGCTTCTGTGACTGTGATGGAGGTACGGCTTCGTCATTGGTGCATGGTGGATTTAAGCCGGTCCAGACCGCAACGCCACTAGACTCCTCACACCTAATAATGCCAGTGATAGGAGCCTGTGCTTGAGATTCATTCAAGCATTTATAGCTCAGTTTTTGTCCCACTTTGTATTTTATCACTTTAACAGTGGCGTGCTTGTATGGGGCGGGAACTCCGCAATATCCTATGGGGAGGGGGGGGCAAAGAATAAAATCAGAGAACATCCTTCGCAAACACTGACAAACCTAAATTCATCAGAATTTAGCCGGTGGCTAAACATGACAGTCACAGCAGCATCGATGTATTTACTGACTCACCGTCCTTAGAGAGATTGGTGAGGTAGTAAAATTACTCAACTGGGTAATTAACAGGCTGATTTACAGACAGCAGGATTGATTGAGGGACAATAAAACTAAGGGCAAGCTGATTGGAATCATAAAGGTTGAGCAGAATACATCCAGTTTGTTGTGAAGACATAGCATGCTAACGCCTACTTTACAAAATGTTCTTGTCACATTCACCAAGCCATCACCCACATTACAGCACAATGACCTAATTTCCAACAACCACAAATGTCAATTCTAAGACCAGAGATGGTTCTTTATTTTTTTACACCCAATAGACAGAATTGTTCCAGACTAAAGTGATAATTCCTGTGAGTCCTCTGGACTGCAAGGCGATCAAACCGGTCAGTCCTAGAAGAGATCAACCCCGACTGCTCTTTAGAAGGCCAGATCCTGAAGTTGAAACTCAAGTACTTTGGCCACCTAATGAGAAGGAAGGACTCACTGGAGAAGAGCCTCATGCTGGGAAAGATGGAGGGCAAGAGAAGAAGGGGATGACAGAGAATGAGGTGGCTGGATGGAGTCACTGAAGCAGTAGGTGAGAGCTTCAATGGACTCGAGAAGATGGCAGAGGACAGGAAGGCCTGGAGGAACATTGTCCATGGGGTCGCAATGGGTCAGACACGACTTCGCAATTAACAACATCTATCTATCTATCTATCTATCTATCTATCTATCTATCTATCTATCTATCTATCTATCTATCTATCTATCTATCTATCTATCTATCTATCTATCTATCTATCTATCTATCTATCTATCTATCTATCTATCATCTGTTGAGGCCTTTGAACAATGGTGCTGGAGAAGACTCCTGTGAGTCCCCTGGACTGCAAGGCGATCCAACCGGTCAGTCCTAGAGGAGATCAACCCCGACTGCTCTTTAGAAGGCCAGATCCTGAACCTCAAATACTTTGGCCACCTAATGAGAAGGAAGGACTCCCTGGAGAAGAGCCTAATGCTGGGAAAGATGGAGGGCAAGAGAAGAAGGGGACGACAGAGAAGGAGGTGGCTGGATGGAGTCACTGAAGCAGCAGGCCTGAGCTTCAATGGACTCCAGAAGATGGTAGAGGACAGGAAGGCCTGGAGGAACGTGGTCCATGGGGTCGCAATGGGTAGGACACGACTTCGCAACTAACAACAAAGTGATAACTTTCAAACTTAATATATTATATCTTGGAGAATCTAGGTGTGGGCATCTTTTCCTCCCTTCTTCGTTACCTTCCATGACTGTTGGGGTGCTGGTGCTGAGTTGGGGCCCACTGGAACTCTTCTCCCATTTTTCAGTAGGAGACGGCCCTGAAGGAAGATCAACCAATTTGGGGTCAATTTTGCAGAAATTCTACTAAGGAAAACAAACATGCTAGAGAGATACAATCAGATTCTCTAGATTGTAGTTTCTGAGTTTAGATGAAGTTGGGAGGAGATAGAAAGCTTGAGTGAAGATGGGAGGAGATGAGAAGAAGGTGGTCCTCAGGGAGGAAGGCGGTAAAAAAAAAATCAAGATGGCTGTCTGATAGCCAAATCTGGCCTTAGGTCAGTGGTTCTCAACCTGTGGGTCGGGACCCCATTTGGGGCTGAACGACCATTTCACGGGGGTCGCCAAACAACGCAGTCCGCCATTTCCCCCCCCCCTTTTCCTTAGTTGTGCTACTCCCTTTTATTCTATTGGCTTTTGAAAGCCAATAGAATAGACTCTCTTGAATAGAGTCTAATTCTATTGGCTTTCCAAAGCCAATAGGAATTGTCCAGGCTGTCTCTGCCCTGCTGAGCCCACCAAAAGTCCCATTCTGCAAACGGTGCTGCACCAGTTGAGTAGTCCTCGACTTACGACCGTTGAGTAGTCCTCGACTTACGACCGGTTGGGGGTCGCGGCATTAAAAAGGTTGAGAACCACTGAGTTAAAGGGATGGGGACAAATCAGATTAAAGGGACAGGGACAAAGGTATAGAAAAAAGCAAGATACCGTGGAATGGAGTCAGTAGCCAGTAACTGTGGTGGGAAACTGCGCAGCTGAAGTTGCCATAACTCCCTGCAACAGCACACACACACACACGCATACACACACGCTTCCTGGAGACAGTGTAAGTTAACCACAACGTTCTTCCTACAGCAATGATATCAGCTTCATGATTGTCTGATAAAGAGCAGCGAGGGCAGTGGTGGGACTCAGCCAGTTTGTACCACTTCGGCAGAACCGGTAGCTACTTTTTTTGTTACCCAGGCCCAGAATGGACTTCCGGAAGTGGCACCCCCACAGAGAACCGGTTGTTCCCATATTTGAATCCCACCACTGAGCAAGGGTCTCACTGAAGCATGTTCAGTGGTCTGGGGACAGGCAGAAAAAAAATGTTCCACCACCTATGTTGTTCCACGTTAGCATAAACCACATTTTGGTGTGTGTTGCCTTTCTTTCGCCAAGCTGCCCCAGGCTTTTCGGAATTCTTAAGGAGGGGAGCCAGATAAAAGCTACGGTTTTGCAGATATATATTTTTTTTATCAAAACAGGCACTTTTTTTTTTTTGCACAGATCTTTCTCAGTTTCACGACTTTGTGCATGCAAGGGGAGAAATAATGCTTGATCAATAAGAGCCCAATAGTGCATGATTCGTTTAAGCACTGCAGTAATTCACTTAAGGAGAAATTTCCTGACAGTTAGAACAATTGATTGGTGGAACAACTTGCCTCCAGATGTTGTGAATGCTCCAACACTGGACGTTCTTAAGAAGAGATGGTAGGGTATAGTCTGAAATGGTATAGGGTTTTCTGTCTGAGCAGGGGGTGAGACTAGAAGATCTCCAAGGTCCCTTCCAGCTCTATTATGATTACCGTATATTCCGGCGTATAGGGCGACCCGGCGTATAAGACGACCCCCGAGTTCGACGCCGGGTCACAAGACGATCATGCCAAGTCGCAAGATGATCGATGCCGAGTCACATATAAGACGACTTTCTAGGCATGCGACTCGGCATCGATTGTCTTATACGCCGGAAATAACGTTATTTCCGGCGTATAAGACGACTTTCTAGGCATGCGACTCGGCGTCGATCATCTTATACGCCGGAAATAACGTTATTTCCGGCGTATAAGACAATCGATGCCAAGTCGCATGCCTAGAAAGTCATCTTATACGCCGGAAACTACGTTATTTCTGGCGTATAAGACAACTTTCTAGGCATGCGACTTGGCATCGATTGTCTTATACGCCGGAAATAACGTTATTTCCGGCGTATAAGATGATCGACGCCGAGTCGCATGCCTAGAAAGTCGTCTTATACGCCAGAAATAACATAGTTTCCGGCGTATAAGACGACTCGGCGTATAAGACGACCCCCGAGTTCGGAGGCTGTTTCATCGCTCTCAAAAGTCGTCTTATACGCCGGAATATACGGTAAATTGATTGAAGATGATAGATAGATGATAGATAGATAGATAGATAGATAGATAGATAGATAGATAGATAGATAGATAGATGATAGATAGATAGATAGAGAGATGATAGAGAGATGATAGATAGATATGGATGGATGGATGGATGGATAGATAGATAGATAGATAGATAGATAGATAGATAGATAGATAGACGGACAGACAGACAGATAGATGTTAGATAGATAGATAGATAGATAGATGGATGGATGGATGGATGGATGGATAGATAGATGGATGGATGGATGGATGGATGATAGATAGATAGATAGATAGATAGATAGATAGATAGCTGGATGGATGGATAGATGGATGGATGGATGATAGATAGGTAGATAGATAGATAGATAGATAGATAGATAGATAGATAGATAGATAGATAGATAGATAGATAAATAGATAGACGGACAGACAGACAGATAGATGTTAGATAGATAGATAGATAGATAGATAGATAGATAGATAGATAGATAGTTGGATGGATGGATAGATAGATAGATAGATGGATGAATGGATGGATGATAGATAGATAGATGATAGATAGATAGATAGATAGACAGACAGACAGACGGATGGATGGATAGATGATAGATAGATAGATAGATAGATAGATAGATAGATAGATAGATAGATAGACAGACAGACAGATAGTCAAGTTGTGGGTGCTCCAACACTGGAAGTTTTCAAGAAGAGACTGGACAGCGATTTGTCTGAAATGGGAAATGGTATCAGGTCAATGGTATCAATGAAGGTTGGACTAGAAGACCTCCAAGGTCCCTTCCAACTGTGTTATTCTACTCCAACTTTGGCAAGTAAGGTCAAAAAAGGGGCAAAAGTCATTTGGCAACCGCCTTGCTTAGCTATGGAAAATGTTAGGCTCCATTGTGATCGTAAGGCGAAGACCACCTGTATCCATCAGGCTTCCCAAAGGCTTCCCAGCAATCCACCTCTTACCTAGGCAGATGGGTTGGTGAGTGGACTTCCACTGAGCGATTCCGGATATGTTTGTGCATTTAATAATGTTACTTTTTCCTGCTTGTCTCTTGTAGCCTTCATCACATATGTAGCGAGCCGAAGTACCCACAACATACTGATCCGTGTAATACTCTGCAAATTTAGCTGTGTCAGGATCAGGGCATTGATCTGCAAAGGAAGAGAAACGATAAACACGGTGCTGTTTGATCATCCCAGCCGCAAGCCAAGTTGGATGGGATCCGTTGCATTCTCCTAGACCAAGGGTAGGCAACCTCGGCTCTTTGATGACTCGTGGACTTCAACTCCCAGAATTCCTGAGTCAGCTATGCTGACTCAGGAATTCTGGGAGTTGAAGTCCACGAGTCATCAAAGGGCCGAGGTTGCCTACCCCTGTCCTAGACCAAGGCTTTTCAACCAGTGGTAGGGGTACCACCTCTGGTACATTGGCACCTGGCAGTGGTACGTGACCATCTTAGAAAAATGGTAGTGGGGGAGGGGAATGAGCTGAACCGGTGGCAGCACCGCACAAGCCTGAGCGAGAGATGGCTGGAGCTGCAGGGCTGTCAGGCCTCAGTGGAAGTGCCAGGATCAGCACCAGGCTCCAGCTGGAGCTCGGCGCTGATCCTGGTGCTTCTGCTGAGCCCTGAAGAAGCGCCGATCAGCTGGAAAGCAGCACTGATCCTGGCGCTTCTGCTGAGCCCAGAAGAAGCACCGATCAGCTGGAATGTTGCAGCCTCTCCAGGGTCTTGTGATTTACATTCAGATGCTTGGCAACGGATTCATATTTATGACAGTCACAGTGTCCCAGGGTCATGTGAAGTGACCAAAACCTGCTGCAACCATCCAGCAGATGGGGGGGGGGGAATAAAAACCAAACAGCCCCCCATACCACCCCCGCTGCCAATCCTCAACAGAAATGCTCACAACAATGAAAACGTCGGACAGGAGGAAGAGCGCCGCCGGGTGGGCAGGCAGGTGTCTTGCTCGGCTGTGGCTTGGGGGGCACTTTTTTCGGTGCCATCGTAACTTTGAACAGTCACTAAGCGAACTGTTGTAAGTCGAGGACTACCTGTACTTTATCACTTTTCCCCCTTTTTTTTGGTCATCAAGTTTTTGACACTTTTGTATAAGAAAAGGAAAGCTCAGGAACATTGCAAACAGTGATATACAGGGAACTTTGTATAAGATTGCATTTTTCCTTCCTACTGCCCATAGAAATATAAGAAAAAAATCCTAAATATCTTCATAGGCCCTCTGTTTGGTCTTCCTTCCTTCCTTCCTTCCTTCCTTCCTTCCTTCCTTCCTTCCTTCCTTCCTTCCTTCCTTCCTTCCTTCCTTCCTTCTTTCCTTTCTTCTCTTTCTTTCTTTCTTTCTTTCTTTCTTTCTTTCTTTCTTTCTTTCTTTCTTTCTTTCTTTCTTTCTTTCTTTCTTTCTTTCCCTTATAAGTGTGACATTTTATTCTAATCATCAAACCCATAAATCACATTTACTTTTTTTTTTACTTTTTTCAGCAAAAAGTCCAGAAGGGGTTTCCAGTCCCTAATAAATTCTCTGCTGCAGAAACTCTTCTGAAGGATTCAGGTGGCCTTTTTCAAGCTGAAATGTATCCAGTTAGAAATTCAAAAGGGTAGAAAAAGCCCATATTTCTGAAAGGCAGTAGACCTGTTTTTGTTTTTTGTTTTTTTAATGTCAATGTTACAGGTTCTTCCCCCCATTTATAATGATTTCTGCTGGTTGGCTTTATTGAACAAGAACAAAAAAAATATTTAGTCAAAGAGGGTAAAATGAAAAAAAACGATCTTCAAGTGAAACCCAACATGTGAGTAAAAAAAACTCTCACTTTCCATCAAAGTCAGCCGCATTTCTCTCAAGACTTCAAACAATTTCTTTGAAGCAGCTGCTTGAGGGAACCACATTTTATCTGCTCCGTAACTTGCAGTCTTGTCATCCAGATTTTACTTTCAGCCCCTGCTCTTTCACCCAAAGTTATCGCTGTGAACAAAAATGGAAAAACATGCCTTGCGATAGACTCCTATCGCAAGCCTTGCAGGTCTCCTGACTTCATAATGAAGTTAAGAATCCCTTGATTCCCTCCTTGGTGATTTCATTTTAAAAAATAAACAAATTAAAGTTCGTCATAAGTGAAAATACAAATCAGAAAGGAAAATCAGAGAAGTTAAAGGGGGAAAGAAGAGGTTAAAAAAAAAAAAAGTCCAGAAACTATTTCCAGGTAGAAAGAAAACTAGGAAAGTTTTTGTCTTTAATTTTGTAATCTAATTCGCTTTTCCTTTTTCAATATTTCTGGTTAACAAAACTCTGGAAATCTATTTTTCTGGTCTGTAGGGGGCTGATAGAAACTTGTTGTTAATCAGATGTGTGTTTCCTCCTTCTGCAACTGAGGGGTTTGCTTGTGTTCTCCATTTGTCCTGCAAAAATACATTAAAGATCTCCAGAACTCCCAAAGATTGTTGGTTGGAAAGGATCGGTTTTTTTTTTAAGAAAAAACATCCAGGAATAAAAAAAAAATGCACTCCCTAATATTGATGTGAAAAAGTTCCTGGATAGAACAGAAGAGAATAACAGAGTTGGAAGGGATCTGAGAGGTCTACTAGTCTAATTCCTGCTCAAGCAGGAGACCCTATACCAGTGTTTCTCAACCTTGACAATTTTAAGGCATGTGGACTTCAACTCCCAGAATTCCACAGCCAGCAATGCTGGCTGTGGAATTCTGGGAGTTGAAGTCCACATGCCTTAAAATTGTCAAGGTTGAGAAACACTGCCCTATACCATTTCAAATAAATGGTTGTCCAGTCTCTTCTTAAAAACCTCCAGTGATGGAGCACCCACAACTTCTGGAGGCAAGTCATTCCACTGATAATAATAATAATGATAAAGTTGGAAGGGACCTTAGAGGTCATCTAGTCCAACCCCCTGCTCAGGCAGGAAACCCTATACCATTTTGGACAAATGGCTGTCCAGTTTCTTCTTAAAAACTTCCAGTGTTGGAGCATTCACCGCTTCTGGAGGCAGGTTGTTCCACTGGTTAATTGTTCTCACTGTCAGGAAGTTTCTCCTTAGTTCTAGGTTGCTTCTCTCCTTGGTGAGTTTCCATCCGTTGCTTCTTGTCCTGCCTTCAGGGGCCTTGGAGAATAGCTTGACTCCCTCTTCTTTGGGGCAGCCCCTGGGATACTGGAAGACTGCTATCATGTCCCCCATCGTCCTTCTCTTCGTTAAACTAGACATACCCAATTCCAGCAACCGTTTCTTATATGTTTAGCCTCCAGTCCCCTAATCATCTCTGTTGCTCTTCTCTGTACTCTTTCTAGAGTCTCAACATCTTTTTTACATTGTGGTGACCAAAACTGGAGGCAGTATTCCAAGTGTGGCCTTACTTCTCTCCTTGATTAGTTTCCATCCATTGTTTCTTGTCTTGCCTTTTGGTGTTTTGGGAACTAAGTTGACCACCCTCTCCTTTGTGGCGGCCCCTCAGATATTGGAAGATTGCTATCCTGTCCCCCCTCGTCTTTCTTTTCACTACCCAATTCCTTCAACCGTTCTTCATATGTTTTAGCCTCCAGTTCCCTTATCAGATTTGTTGGTCTTCTCTGCACTTTTTTTCTAGAGTTCAACATCTTTTTTAGATTGTGAATGCAGTCACCAAAGTTGAATTTACCTTGCGGCTGACTTTACGTTTCTCATTCTTTCTCATTTTCACGAATGGAGTAAGTCTGATCTGCCGGTTATTTGTGAACTGCAATTCCCAGCACTCCCGCAGCACAAGACATACTGGTTGACACTGCTGGAAATGGCAGTTCAGCAATAGATTCCCCATCGAGAACGTGACAAACTTATTAATCATCTCTCTGTCAACTAAAAAAAGGTCCTCAAGTGACAATTAGACCACAAAATAGGATTCCAGTTTGTGGAAACAACATTGGCAGGCGGAGAATGCCAAGCTGCACCTGATTTGCCTTCTCACAAGACACACAAACACTCTCCCATCCTGCCAACTACAACATCCCACAAAGTGATCTGAAAAAAAAAAATCTCCTTAAGCTTTTTCATTTCATTCACAGGCACATTCAGAGACAACCTAGACAGAACTAAGGAGAAACTTCCTGACAGTTAGAGCAATTAACCAGTGGAACAAGCTGCCTCCAGAAGCGGTGAATGCTCCAAGACTGGAAGTTTTTAAGAAGAGACTGGACAGCCATTTGTCTGAAATAGTATAGGGTTTCCTGCCTGAACAGGGGATTGGATTAAATGACCTCCAAGGTCCTTCCAACATTATTGTTGTTGTTGTTGTTATCATCATCATCATCATCATCATCATCATCATCATCATCATCATCATTCATTAGAAGTGAACCTCAGTCAACTGAACATTCAAATTGACTGGCGCTGATGGTTGACACGGGTTGCTGCCAGCATCCTAGGTATCAACCAGGTATCTCCTTAAAATGTAAGATGTTCTGAGTAGCGCAGTTTTTTGTAGCATTGCTGGAGTTATTGCAGTTCCCAGCGCCCCGATGACAATGGGTATCACTGTTACATGTTTCATGCATAATGGCCAGGTCGCGATATTTCGTATTTCTTCTTCTTCTTCTTCTTCTTCTTCTCCTCCTCCTCCTCCTCCTCCTTCTTCTTCTTCTTCTTCTTCTTCTTCTTCTTCTTCTTCTTCTTCTTCTTCTTCTTCTTCTTCTTCTTCTTCTTCTTCTTCTTCTTCTTCTTCTTCTTCTTCTTCTTCTTCTTCTTCTTCTTCTTCTTCTTCTTCTTCTTCTCCTCCTCCTCCTCCTCCTCCTCCTCCTCCTCCTCCTCCTCCTCCTCCTCCTCCTCCTTCTTCTTCTTCTTCTTCTTCTTCTTCTTCTCCTCCTCCTCCTCCTCCTCCTTCTCCTTTTCCTTCTCCTTCTCCTTCTCCTTCTCCTTCTCCTTCTTCTTCTCCTCCTCCTCCTCCTTCGTAGTATTGTTATTAAATCCATCCATGGGAAATAGACTTGCTAGAATACTTTGCCTCCCCTTATATCTTTTTTCAGATGAGAATTGCAACACAAGTCAGGTGAACTTACCTTTTCCAGCCCCCTCACTATATTGGAAAATGCTGCATACCAGAAGCAGCCCAAACTCAAGAAAAACGCCGCTCATGTCTTCTTGACTGGCACCTCAGATCAATTTGGAAGGGAGTTTTAGCCGACAAATTTCAGAGTCTGTCGGTCTCTCTTCTGGAGGTCCCGAGCAGAAAAAGCAGTTTGATCATATCTTGCTAGCTCTACGTCCTTTTCACCCACCCACCCTGGAAGGAGCAGAAATTGAAATTGAAGACACACACACACACACCCACACACACACACACATCCTACTCATCTAGTAAGTTGCATTTTCAAAGGTGTCTCGGCTGAACTACATTTGGAGGAAGTGGTTTGCCCGTGCGGTTGAAACAGCTGACCCACAGAATGGACAATTTTTACCACCCGCTGTAACAGCTCCTTCTAAAACCAAGAGGCATCTAGCTGAAGTTGCAAATCAATCGTTTGGTCCATTCATTTACCTGCTGCGCCAGTGGCAAAGATTGGCAAACGTTGTGCCAAGGAAAACTGGCACGCCAAGGACTGTAATTACGCTAATAGTGCCTTTACCGTTTGCTTTTCGTTTTTAATTCATCCTGTCAACATAGGCCATACGTAACTGTTACTACAGTTTAGGATGCAAACAGTCGTTAACTGAGCCCAAATTTATCTTGCTGAAGGAGCTGCTACAGCAGATGCTAAGACCATCTCCATCAGTCAAGTTTACCGGCCACACGGGCAAAGCAGAAAAGATTGATAAACAAAGTATATACTTGATTCTACGTGTGATAACAGCGGCAAGAGTCATATTCACCCAACACTGGAAAAAGGAAGAAATACCAGCAGAGGAAGAAACAATTAAAAAAAAATAATACTAGAATGTGCGGAAATGGACAGACTTACTTTGGGGTTGAAAGAAAAAGAAGGAACAGAATACTTACTGACTTGGGACTTATTTTATCAATGGCTGGAAAAAAGAACAAAGGGTAGGAATTACCTTTGCATTAGTGAATGATAAACTCAGGCAACACGTTTGTGGAATAAGTACTACTGAATTGTATGAAAAAAATTAAATAAAAATAATAAAAACCTTTAAAAAAAACTGCATGGGCAAACCACTTCCCATGAGACAGTGGGTTTTGCCCCGTTTTACGACCTTTCTGGCCACCATTGTTAAGTGGATCACTGCAGTTCTTAAGTTAGTAACACAGCTGTTAAGTGAATCTGGCTCTGCTTGTCAGAAGTTGCAAAAGCGGATCATTGCAACCGTCATAAGTACACGCCAGTTGCCCAGCATCCAAATTTTGATCATGTGACCTTGTACTCCTTATGCATACCCACACCCACGTCCAATTTATACTCTGGCTAGCTTTGAAATCCAGCAGAATCAAAGAAGGTGGCTATCAGACCCGTAGTCTTCTTTGGGTGATTACTCTGAACTCCCATAATTCCCATCCTGTCTAATAAAGGCTTGGCTAGTCCTGGCTTAACAATAGCAGTAGCACTTAGACTTATATACCGCTTCACAGTGCCTTTACAGCCCTCTCTAAGTGGTTTAAGAGTCAGGATATTTACCCCCAACAATCTGGGTCCTCATTTTACCAACCTCGGAAGGACAAGAGGCTGAGTCAACCTTGAGTTGCTCAGGATCGAACTCCTGGCAGTTGGCAGAGCTAGCAATAGCAATGGCACTTATACTTACCTACCACTTCACGGTGTTTTACAGCCCTCTCTAAGTGGTTTACAGAGTCAGCATATTTACCCCCAACAATCTGGGTCCTCATTTTACCAACCTCGGAAGGACAAAAGGCTGAGTCAACCTTGAGTTGGTCAGGATCGAACTCCTGGCAGTTGGCAGAGCTAGCAATAGCACTTATACTTACATACCATTTCACAGTGTTTTACAGCCCTCTCTAAGTGGTTTACAGAGTCAGCATACTACCCCCAACAATCTGGGTCCTAATTTTAAGGATGGAAGGCTGAGTCAACCTCAAGTCCTGTCAGGATCGACCTGCTGACAGTGGGCAGAGTCAGACTGCAATACTGCATTCTAATCACTGTATCACCACGGCTCCTGGGGCTTGATAATCTTCTCACCACATTCCTTTTATTGGCTCACTTGCGCCAATCATCTTTTAGTATGAGAAAAATCTCTTGTGGTCCGAAAGGAAATCAACCCTGGCTGTTCTTTGGAAGGACAGATAAAGCTCAAATACTTTGGCCACTAAATGAGAAGAGCAGACTCCTTGCAAAAGACCCCCATGCTTTTACCCTTGAAAGAAAGATTTAAACCAGACAAAAAAGAGTTATGGGTTTGATTTTGTGAGAAACGAATTGGAAATCCTACTGTGTGATAGCCATGAGCATTCTTACCAAAGTTTATAAATTGTTATTGAATTTGAATTTGAAGAATGAATAGGTAAAACCCTCCAGTGGGCAAGGAACTTGGGATATAATGCCACGCTTGAACCATGGGAGAATATGTGGACGAAAAGTTTAAAATTTACATTAAATTATAATTTCAAAGAAAAACCGTATACGGTGATGTATCCTTGGTAGTGAACGCCAGATAAGTTGTATAAAGGTATTTCAAATGAATGTTGGAAATGTAAAAGTAAAGGAAGAGGATTCACATCTTAATCCAGAGGATTCTCAAAGTGAATATAAAGATAAAACTGGAAACCTTTCTTTTGAGTGTAATATAAAAAGACTTGGGAAAAGAAATTGGAACTTTTATGTTATATATGTTGACGGCAGCAAGATTGCTTTATGCACAAAAATGGAAGGATACTTTGATTCCTACAATGGATGAACGGCTGCAGGAGTTGATGGGGTTAGCAGACATCACTTAACTGTCTGTTTTGATTAAAGGAAAAAACAACAACACCACAATTACTTTTGTTTCTACTTGGAAACCACTTCTGGACTTTGTGCTTGAGGTGGAAAAAAAATGAAACTTTGGTTTTGGGTTTTACCAACTAGATGGGTTTGTTGATACAGAAATGGCTCAATTATAATATTACATTAAAAGAAAAAGTTGAGGTTTGATGTTATCTTATTCTGCTTGCACCAAAGGGAGTCAGAAGCCAGTGCCTGTTCTTTCTTTCTTTCTTTCTTTCTTTTTTCTTTTTCTTTCTTTCTTTCTTTCTTTCTTTCTTTCTTTCTTTCTTTCTTTCTTTCTTTCTTTCTTTCTTTCTTTCTTTCTTTCTTTCTTTCTTCCCTTTTTCCTACACTTTTCCCTCCCCCATCTTTCCTACTATTTTCTTTTGCATTTTTGTATCTTATAGCAGTGTTTCCCAAATTTGACAATTTTAAGGCATGAGGACTTCAACTCCCAGAATTCCATAGCCAGCGTTGAAGTCCACATGCCTTAAAATTGTCAAGTTTGGGAAACACTGTCTTATAGTATGGTATTAATCCATAAATAAACGATAAAAAAGGATCCTGATGCTGGGAAAGATTGAAGGCCAAAAAGGAGAAGGGGATGGCTAGATAAAAGTCTGTGGAGATTCTCAGTCAAATTTGCTTTTCCAGGAGGCACCTAGACATTCTTGTTTTTCTTTGAAGACGTTTCACTTCTCATCCAAGAAGCTTCCTCAGCTCTGACTGGATGGTGGGGAGTGGAAGGATTTATACTCCTTGCAGACAGCTGGTCATTTGCATCCTTTTAGAGCAGTGGTTCTTAACCTTTTTAATGCCGCGACCCCCAACCGGTCATAAGTCGAGGACTACTCAACCGGTCGTAAGTCGAGGACTACTCAACTGGTGCAGCACCGTTTGCAGAATGGGACTTTTGGCGGGCTCAGCAGGGCAGAGACAGCCTGGACAATTCCTATTGGCTTTTGAGAGCCAATAGAATTAGACTCTATTCAAGAGAGTCTATTCTATTGGCTTTCAAAAGCCAATAGAATAAAAGGGAGAAACACAGCTAAGGAAAAGGGAAAAAAAATGGCGGACTGCATTGTTTGGCGACCCCCGTGAAATGGTCGTTCGACCCCAAATGGGGTCCTGACCCACAGGTTGAGAACCATTGTTTTAGAGAGTCCTTGAGGCCACTGGATGTTTACCTGTGTCCTCAGGGTCACCTGTGTAGGGCACGTGGGTGTGGAGTCAAATGGGTGTGAAGGCTCCACACCCATTTGCACCACTCAGGTGACCCTGAGGACACAGGTAAACCTCCAAGTTGCCTCAATGACTCTCTAAAAGAATGCATCTGTCTGCAAGGAGTATAAATCCTTCCGTTCCCCGCCATCCAGTTAGAGCTGAAGAAGCTTCTGGGATGAGAAGCGAAACGTCTTCAGAGAAAAACAAGAAAGTCCAGTTGCCTCATGAAAAAGCACCTTTGGGACAACCATGTCCTGGATGACTGAGAAGCTCCATAGACAGCTGTTCAACTTTGACATAGATGGCTTCTTTGAACTGAACAGCCGAAACTGAACAGTCAAAATTGAACAGCCATCTCTCAATAGAGGGGGAGAGATATGACATTATCTATCTCCAGTCTACAACACAGTCCTTTCAGCAGTTCCAAGTAGACTTTACAACCATTTGCACCACTCAGGTGATCCTAAGGATGCAGATAAACCTCCAAGTGGCCTCAACAACTCTCTAAAACAGGGGGTCTTCAACCTCAGCCCTTTTATGACTTCTGGACTTCAACTCCCAGAATTCCTCAGCCAGCGTGCCTGGCTGAGGAACTCTGGGAGTTGAAGTACACAAGTCAAGGGGTCTTTCAACTTGGCCCTTTTATGAGTTGTGGACCAACTCCCAGAATTCCCTGTCTTAAATCTAACAAACAAAATGGAGGCTGGCTAAGGAATTCTGGGAGTTAAACTCCACAAGTCATAAAAGGGCCAAGTTTGAAGACCCCTGTCTTAAATCTAACAAACAAAATGGAGGCTGCCTGAGGAATTCTGGGAGTTGAAGTCCACAGGTCATAAAAGGGCCAAGTTTGAAGACCCCTGTCTTAAATCTAACAAACAAAATGGAGGCTGGCTAAGGAATTCTGGGAGTTGAAGTCCACAAGTCATAAAAGGGCCAAGTTTGAAGACCCCTGTTTTAAATCTAACAAACAAAATGGAGGTTGGCTGAGGAATTCTGGGAGTTAAACTCCACAAGTCATAAAATGGCCAAGTTTGAAGACCCCTGTCTTAAATCTAACAAACAAAATGGAGGCTGGCTAAGGAATTCTGGGAGTTGAAGTCCACAAGTCATAAAAGGGCCAAGTTTGAAGACCCCTGTCTTAAATCTAAGAAACAAAATGGAGGCTGGCTGAGGAATTCTGGGCATTGAAGTCCACAAGTCATAAAAGGGCTGAGCTTGAAGACCCCTGCTCTAAAAGAATGCAAATGGCCAGCCGTCTGCAAGGAATATAAATCCTTCCATTCCCCACCATCCAGTCAGAGCCGAAGAGGCTTTTCGGATGAGAAGTGAAATGTCTTCAAAGAAAAACAAGAATGTCCAGTTGTCTCCTGAAAAAATCACCTTTGGGACAGATGGTTAGATATTGTCATCAATGAAACGAATATGAATCTGGGCAACTCTGGGAGGGTAGAAAGTTTTGGTGTGCTGTGGTCCATGGAGTTGCAAAGCATTGGATACGACTTAGTGACTGAACAACAACAATCTCTTGTGGAATCTTCCAAGAAGTTTTCATTCTGATATTCCTCCATTTGCTGCCTAATGAAGACATCTTCCTGAACAAGTCCTTGTAGCTCTGGGCTTTGTGTTTAAAGTGGTTTTCATGTACTCCGACATTCATTCATACCCCTATACAGCTTCGTGGAACAAGGTACCCTGTTTACATGGAAACCAAACAATGACAAAACTATATACAACAAGGCGGTAAGAAGGGTAGTTTGTGGTTCACTATCTGTGTGGTGATCCAGCACCGGACATGTGTCAGGATGTAAGGCAACATTATTTAAAGCAGGGGTCTTCAAACCTGACCCTTTTATGACTTGTGGACTTCAACTCCCAGAATTCCTTAGCCAGCCTCCATTTTGTTCATTAGCTTTAAGACAGGGGCCTTCAAACATGGCCCTTTTATGACTTGTGGACTTCAACTCCCAGAATTCCTCAGGCAGCCTCCATTTTGTTCGTTAGATTTAAGACAGGGGCCTTCAAACATGGCCCTTTTATGACTTGTGGACTTCAACTCCCAGAATTCCTCAGGCAGCCTCCATTTTGTTCGTTAGATTTAAGACAGGGGCCTTCAAACATGGCCCTTTTATGACTTGTGGACTTCAAATCCCAGAATTCCTCAGCCAGCATAATTTGGAAGCTCACCCCCATTCTCCATTGGTCTGTTAGGAAGCCCAATTTATTTTAGACTTAATTTGCAGGCTGCTTCATCCTGCTCATTTCTGGGGTAAAACATTCCCCCACTACTCCACACCCCATTCTTACTACTACTACTATTATTATTTTGCAGAAGGGTGCGTATTTGTAAGAAAATGAAAGCAATGATTCATTGCAGTCTGTGGTATGTACCTTAAATTACTTTGTTCCTGAGTTGTTGTCTTTTTCCTTTGTTCATTCTCACCTCTGTTAAGCTGCATTACTGCGAAAACCT
Organism: Crotalus adamanteus; assembly: GCA_039797435.1. Lineage (NCBI taxonomy): Eukaryota > Metazoa > Chordata > Lepidosauria > Squamata > Viperidae > Crotalus > Crotalus adamanteus. Next base: position 90,476,012 of record CM077923.1, on the reverse strand, counting down.
GTCGTGCTGCTTAGCCAAACTGAGAAACAGGAGATGAATAAGCTAACTACAGCTAAAGACACCTGTTTGCTTATGAGTAACCTGTTTTCTCCAATATATATATATAATTTTATTATATTATTATATAATTTTGGGCCAGGAGATGGTGAATTCTAGTTCCACCTCAAGCATGACAGCCAGCTGGATAACTTGGGGCCAATCATCAGGAGATGGTGAGTTCTAGTTCTGCCTTAAGCAGGACAGCCAGCTGGATAACTTGGGGCCAATCATCAGGAGATGGTGAGTTCTAGTTCTGCCTCAAGCATGATAGCCAGCTGGATGACTTGGGGCCAATCACCAGGAGATGGTGAGTTCTAGTTCTGCCTCAAGCAGGACAGCCAGCTGGGTGACTTGGGGCCAATCACCAGGAGATGGTGAGTTCTAATTCTGCCTTAAGCAGGTCAGCCAGCTGGGTGACTTGGGGCCAATCACCAGGAGATGGTGAGTTCTAGTTCTGCCTTAAGCAGGACAGCCAGCTGGATAACTTGGGGCCAATCATCAGGAGATGGTGAGTTCTAGTTCTGCCTTAAGCAGGACAGCCAGCTGGATAACTTGGGGCCAATCATCAGGAGATGGTGAGTTCTAGTTCTGCCTCAAGCATGATAGCCAGCTGGATGACTTGGGGCCAATCACCAGGAGATGGTGAGTTCTAGTTCTGCCTCAAGCATGATAGCCAGCTGGATGACTTGGGGCCAATCACCAGGAGATGGTGAGTTCTAGTCTCGTCTTAGGTATGAAAGCCAGCTGAGTGACTTGGGGCCAATCATTCTCTCTCAGCCTAATCCACCTGACCGGGTGGGGAAAATAGAAGGAGGGAAGAAGTATGTTTGCCACTTTGAATTATTTATAAACACAATAAAGGCGGGATAAATATAAAATTAGATACACAAATAAAAGCCCAAGCTGGACCACTATTAAAGCATCTGCTTCAGTCCGAGCATCGTGGAACTTAAAAGGAGTTGAGAAGTTGTCACCAAACTGAGTGAGAAATGTCATATAGGGCAGGGGTCTTCAAACTTGGCCACTTTAAGACTTGTGGACTTCAACTCCCAGAATTCCTCAGCCAGCCCTTGGTTATAGTTTAGCCCAAGTTTATTTCAATCACCAAGAAGCCAATTTATCCTTCTCAGCCCAAATTATTTCAGAAGAATCGCCATGAGATGGCAAAAAGAGAGCCTTGAATTCCTTGAGAAAAACATAGTCACGATATTTTTAAAAATCACAAAAATGGCTAGGGCAGGGCTAGGCAACCTTGGCTCTTTTATGACTCGTGGACTTCAACTCCCAGAATTCATGAGCCAGTCATGCTGAGGGGAAAGGGAGAGGTTTCATGCTGGCTCAGGAATTCTGGGAGTTGAAGTCCATGAGTCATAAAAGAGCCAAGGTTGCCTACCCCTGTCCTAAGGCCTCCTGTTTTAAGCAGTGAGCCTGCTAGACCAGGGGTAGGCAACCTTGACTCTTTTGTGAGGCGTGGACTTCAACTCCCAGAATGCCTGAGCCAGCATGGCTAAGCATAGTAGCCTCTCCCTTTCCCCTCAGCATGGCTGGCTCAGGAATTCTGGGAGTTGAAGTCCATGAGTCATAAAAGAGCCAAGGTTGCCTAGCCCTGGCCTAGGAGGAATTTACATCACACAGTGTTCCGTGGCTCCAGGAAGCCATTTTCTTCTTAATTTTCTTCTCCAGTTTCTTCCCATTGCTTCCGCCCCTCCCCCAAAAGGAAAAGTTGTTTTCAAACTGAACAACCACATCTTGTTCTTTGTGACCGATCGGTTGTTTGGATAAGGAGTGTGTTTCACATATAATCTGATTCTGCGATGTACTGATATAAATACTCTTGGCACATGGTGTGACTGCTGAGGGCTAAATAAACAAAATGTCCTTGGTGAAGTCCACCCAGGGAGCTCTGAGGACAGGTAGTCCTCGCCTCACGACCACAGTTCAGTCAGAATAGAGGTGGAAGGGACCTTGGAGGTCATCTAGTCCAACCCCCTGCTCAAGCAGGAGGTCCTAGACCATCCAGTCTCTTCTTAAAAGCCTCCCCTGATGAAGCACCAAACGTCTGGTGGCAAGCTGTTCCACTGGTTAATTGTCTTCCCTTTCAGGAAGTTTCTCCTTAATTCCAAGTTGCTTCTCTCCTTGATTAGTTTCCATCCGTTGCTTCTTGTTTTGCTTTCTGGTACGTTGGAGAATAATTTGGCCCCCTCTTCAATTTATTTTCAGAACAGGTTCAAAACTGGACTTCAAGGTACTCTAAAGTAGGGGTTCCCAACCTTGGCAACTTTAAGACTTGTGGACTTCAACTCCCAGAATTCCCCAGCCAGCCATGCTTTCCTTTCCTTTCCTTTCCTTTTGTTTCCTTCCCTTCTTGATTCCTTTCCTTTCCTTTCCTTCTTGTTTCCTTTCCTTTCTTTCCTTCCTTCCTTCCTTCCTTCCTTCCTTCCTTCCTTCCTTCCTTCCTTTCTTCCTTCCTTCCTTCCTTCCTTTCCTATCCTTTCTTTTCCTTTCCTTTCTCTTCTCTCCCTATCTCCTATTCTTCCTCTCTCTTTTTCCTGATTCCCTTTCTCCTCCCTCCCTTCTGCCTCCGTTTCCTTCCCTTCCTTTTCCTTTCCTCTTCCCCTTTCCTTCCCTGTTTCCTTTCCTTCCTCTTTTTTCTTCTTCCTTTCCTTTCCTTTCCTTTCCTTCTCTCCTCCCCTCCCCTCCCCTCCCTCCTTTCCTACCATGCCTGCCCACCATCTCTTTCATAAATTATGCTGCAACAACTGCTCTCCTCTGTCAGAAAACAGCTGATATGTGCTGGCTGGTTTCATTGATTGGGGAGGTGCTGCCACCTTCTGCCTGCAATTGAATATCAAAAGTGTCCAATGGAGGGAAGGGGCTGTCGCCTCCGTCTCTGTTGCTGGTCCCGTCCGCTGCCTCCGGATGCCTTCATCCGATGGTCTTGTCCCCTCCTCCCGTTAGTGGCAAGCCCACAGAGGCTTGACAGGCAGACCCCCCTACCAGGGCTCCACCTGGGAGGCAAGGAGAGATGTGCGATTAAGTCATGAACTATGGCAGACGACGCAGCTACCCCCCCCCTCCTGGCTTATGGGGATTCCATCGGTGGAATAAGCAAACGGAGGGGGGGCTTTTATGTCCGCTTTCCCCACCCATGACGCGTCCGTGACAGGGTACCCCAACTACTTGTTCTCTGTAACAACCTTTTGTACATGAAAATCCAAACCAATTGCCATTCCTCTCTCTGGGAGACTACATGCAGGTCACTAAAGAACATGCCTCCATCCGATGGTCTTGTCCCCTTCCCCCCCCCTCCCGTTAGGGGCAAGCCCACAGAGGCTTGATAGGAAGTTGTACCTGTGTAGCAAAATATTTTGGACAAAAATACATACTTGGTTAGAAAAGATGTTAGGGAAACCACATAGACCAGACATGTCAAACACAAGGCCCGGGGGCTGGATGTGGCCGCGAAATGGTTTCGTATGGCCCACGAAGCCATCCTGGAAACAGTGAGGGAACGGCCCCCGCTGCCTTGGCCCTGCCCCAGGCCGGCCGGGAGCCAATGTACAATTTTGTGGTGGCCATCTATGCTGAAACGCATTCAGTCTTAGCTCCACAAGGCCGTCTGGAACCAGCCCCTGCTGCGTCGGCTCCATCCCCTGGGTGCATGCTGGGGAGGGGTCACCCTTTGTGAGGAATGAAGAAATGCACCATTGCCTGGAAGTGGCCAGCAAATGGCCCTCGCCTACTTCACATATCCGGCTTGATGGGCTCTGCCCTGGTCCCACCTCCTTCTGCCAGAGACCCTCAGATCTGTCTCACTCCTGCCCAGGCCCCCACAGGCACCCTTGATGTGAAGGATGTAGAGCTGGCCACGCCCACCCAGTAGGCTGCACCCACCCTGGCCACACCCACCCAGACCCCCCCCCCCCCCGAGGGCAACCGCAATGCTGATGTGGTCCTCAATGAAATTGAGTTTGACACCCCTGATGTAGACGTGGACTGAACTTTTTTAAATTAGGTATAATTCTAGAAAAAAAATGATAAACAAAGTGTGTATGTAACATTATATGTATTAATAGCAGCGAGGATTATATTTGCTCAGGCCTGGAAAAATGAAAAAAAACACCATTGGATGAAGAGATAATCAAGAAAATACTGGACTGTACTGAAATGGATAGACTTACGTTGAGGATCAAAGAGAAAGAAGACACAGAATATTTTCAAACATGGAACTTATTTTATCTATGGGTGGAAAAACGGGATAGAGAGTAAGAACTTAACTTGTATTACTAAGCAAAACAAATCAACCCAGGCAACACGTTGTTCATTAAGCACTAATGGATTGTAATACTAGAAAATTAATACAGTACTTTGAAAAAAACAAGAAGTTGTATATCTGTTGAAATGACAAAGCGCGTCCAAACAAATGTAAACTGTGATAAACAAGACGCAGTTTTAGTTGTGTCCACGCTGCACCTTTCATCTGGTAAATGGATTAATTTATTTGCCTAGTAATCTAAACCATTAAACTAATGAAATGGGCTTGATTTTCACGACATCGAGTGAAAAAAATGATACAGATCAAACTCAGTATTATACAGGTAGTCCTCAATTAGCGACCCCAGTTGAGCCTCCAAATTTTATATGGCTAAGTGACAAAATGTGTGTTTTGCCCCATTTTACAACTTTTCTTGCCACATTTGTTGAGTGAACCATTTTAGTTGTTAAGTGGGTAACATCGCTGTTAAGTGCATCTGGCTTCCCCATTCATTGCCTTTGCTTGTCAGAAGATCACCAAAGTGGATCACATGACCCCGGGGGACACTGCAACCGTCATAAATATGAGTCAGTCACAAAAACAGTCTCAAGCCACTTTTTTCAGTGCTGTTGTAACTTCAGTCACTAAATGAACTGTTGTAAATCAAGAACTAGCTGTAATTAACCACATTCATTTCCTGCCTGAGCAGAGGGTTGGACTAGATGACCTCCAAGGTCCCTTCCAACATTGTTATTATTATTATTATGGATCATCGGTTGTGGGGCTTGTGTACTCTGAGGAAGATGAGAGCTCTGCCAGAGGTGGTGGTTGTTGTTGTTGTTGTTATTATTATTATTATTATTTAATGCAGGGGTCTTCAAATTTAGCTCTTTGATGACTTGTGGACTTCAACTCCCAGAATTCTTCAGCCAGCGTGCCTGTTTGAGGAATTCTGGGAGTTGAAGTTCACAAGTCATCAAAAGGGCCAAGTTTGAAGACCCTTGATTTGTAACATGAAGTTGTTTTGTGGAGTTTACCCTGAATAACAGGCGCTATTGAAAAGATTAATTTCCTTCTTCCCATAGCATGCAGCAAGTTCTGTTTCCAGCTGCCTTAGGCTATGCCGGATTACCAGAGTCTGATTATTTGCTGCAATGACTGCCCAGGATTTTTTCTGGTTGTGTTTCGACACACAACAAGCCGCAGCCCAGATATGACTAGGTATGTTCACTCTGCCACGAGCAATGAATTGATCCCCGGGCACCGCACCCACAAGGACATAGGTATTCACGCACCCTTTGGTATATTTTTTCATATTTCTTTCGTATTCTGCCCATTTTCCTTGATTCAGTCGGCGAAACTGGGGCACGATGTTGGTTAAAGTGAAGGTTGCGGCTTTACCCTCCCGATCCGGTTGATGGGACACAGGCAACAAGTGTCCCCTGTCGTAGATAGAAGTCTGTTTGTAATCCTCGGAAAGAGCCTGGCTGTTTGCAAGGAGCCTGTGGTTAATTTTGCAAGTCTCTTCGGCTTCCATGCTTCTTTGCCTACGCTCCCAAGGCAGGGCAAGCTAGGAATAAGGAATGACAAGCAATGGGTTTGGTTAATGTTCACACAGCACTGAACCAGACACTCTGAATCTGGGAAAAAATCTACCATGAATCAGCTAGGGCAGGGGTAGGCAACCTTGGCTCTTTGATGACTGATGGATTTCAACTCCCAGAATTCCTGAGCCAGCCATGCTGAGGGGAAAGGGAGAGGTTTCCAAGCTGAGCCATGCTGGCTCAGGAATTCTGGGAGTTGAAGTCCACGAGTCTTAAATTAGCCAAGGATGAGAAACACTAAATCTAGACCAGGGGTAGGCAACCTTGGCTCTTTTATGACTCGTGGACTTCAACTCCCAGAATTCCTGAGCCAGCCATGCTGAGGGGAAAGGGAGAGGTTTCCAAGCTGAGCCATGCTGGCTCAGGAATTCTGGGAGTTGAAGTCCACCAGTCATAAAAGAGCCAAGGTTGCCTACCCCTAGTCTAGGGCATGGGATATGCAGTACTCTGCAAGAGGACTTTGCATACTTGGTAACCTTCAGATAGATTTGATAGCATCTTCCAGGCATCCCAGCCAACAGGCCAGTTAAGAGCCGTGGTGGACCTTGAGCTTGTTTGGAGGTTCTTGCAGGGGAGCGCAGCTATCGTATACCCTTGACCGAAGATCGGTACACTCCTTCTATCTGGGATGGTCGTCCTCTTCCACCGAGCGTGCAGCTTCGGGAGGGACGCACATGGGGTGGTGAGGGAGGAAGGGGACACCCGCCTAATCAGCCAGATCAGCCGAATCAACCCTGGCAATCAATGGGGTGACAGATGTCGCAGCCAGATCGCCCTCACATCCTTTTAAAAGGAAGATTAACTTTACTCCCCAACTGTTTCTTTTGGGAATTTTCGTGGACTTTAATGTTAAAGAAACTATTTTAATGTTGAATTTAATAACAGCAGCAAGATTACTGGTGGGTCAATATTGGAAGAAGGATACTCTGCCTTCTTTAGAAGAATGGGTATTTAAGGTTTCTAATTTAGCAGAAATGGCTAAAATTTCTGCTTATTTAAAGGACCGTTCACAAGAGAGATATTTTAACGTATGGAGAAGATGGATAGAATATGTTCAGAAGCAATATGGAACTACAAAGTTTCACTTATTCTATGAGTAATGATTTTGTTTATAAACTTATGATGTTAAAGTTTGAAGAGAGTTAAGGGTTTTTATGATTTTGTTCATTGTATAATTAGTAAACTTAAATAGATTATGTTTAATATGTTTGCATAATCCTGTATTTTGCTCTGGGAAGTCGGGGGGGAGGGGGGTGGGGGGTGGATGGGTTGAAGTTTAAGTAGTTCAGATAAAGTAGAAATAGTCTTATTGTATATAATATTAATGTTTTAATTTTGAGAGAGGAACTGCTCGGGCATTTCCCCTGGACCGCATCAAGAGGGGGGAGAAGAAGGTGAGAAGTAAGTAGGAAGGTGGAGGTGAAGGAGGAGAGGGGGTGACTGAAGAAAAAGAGGGAAAGAAGTAAGTTGGTTTGAGGTGGGATGCGGTTTGGGGGGAAATGGGCGGGCAAGACCGAATGTGGTGTGTATCAATTTGTTTTATTTTTTATCTGAAGTATTTGTAAGATTGTTATGTATTGTAAAGTTGAAAATAAAAATTTTTACAAAAAAAAAAGAGCCGTGGTGGCGCAGTGGTTAGAATGCAGTATTGCAGGCTAATTCTGCTGACTGTCAGTAGTTCGATCCTGACCGGCTCAATTCTTCCAAGGTCAGTAAAATAAGGACCCAGATTGTTGGGGGCAATAGGTTGACTCTAGTAAACCGCTTAGAGAGGACTGTAAAGCACTGTGAAGCGGTATATAAGTCTAAGGGCTATTGCTATTGCTAACTCTGCTGGCTGCCAGGAGTTCGATTTTAACCAGCTGAACACTGACTTCACCTTCCATCCTTCCGAGGTCGGTAAAATGAGGACCCAGATTCTTGGGGACAATATGCTGACTCTAGTAAACTGCTTAGAGAGGGCTGTAAAGCACTGTGAAGTGGTATATAAGTCTAAGGGCTATTGCTAAGAAGGAAGGAAGGAAGGAAGGAAGGAAGGAAGGAAGGAAGGAAGGAAGGAAGGAAGGAAGGAAGGAAGGAAGGAAGGTAGTCACTGATGGCACAGTGGTTAGAATGCAGTACTACAGGCAAACTCTGCCCACAGCCTGGAGTTCAATCCTGACCAGTTGAAGGTTGACTCAGCCTTCTATCCTTCCGAGGTCAGTTAAAAGGAGGACCCAGATTGTTGGGGGACAACAGGCTGACTCTGTAAACTGCTTAGAGAGGGCTGTAAAGGCACTGTGAAGCAGTATATAAGTCTAAGGGCTATTGCTATTGCTTTACTTGCATAAAAGCACATTTTAACCTCAAGAATACACCAAGGCAGAAGCTTGTCCACGCCGAGGATAAAATACCCAGACACCAACTGAGCAATGTGGTGTACTCAGTACAATGCCGTGAGCCATGTGCAGATCTGTACATTGGGGAAACAAACCACCACTTCACAAACTTGTGGCCCAACATAGGAGAGCAAACCCATCAGGATAGGAGTCAGCAGTCCGTCTGCATTTGAAAGATGAAGGCTGCCCTTTCGAAGACAGCAAAGTCCACATTTTGGACAGAGAGGACCGCTGGCTTGAAAGAGGGGTCAAAGAGGCCATCTAGGTCAAAATTTAACAGCCCTCTCTCAACAGAGGGGAAGGGATACGACATCATCTATCTCCAGTCTACGACACCATCCTTTCAGCAGTCCCAAGAAGGCTCCACACCCATTTGCACCACTCAGGTGACCCCAGGTAGCTTTAACGCCTTGCTAAAAGAAGGCAAATGACCAGCTGTCTGCAGGGGTATAAATCTTTTATACCACCATCCAGTCAGAGCTGAAGAAGCTTCTGGGATGAGAAGCAAAACATCTTCAAAGAAAAACAGACAGCCCAATTGGCGCCTGAAAAAGTACCTTTGGGATACACTTGCAGAGATTGGACAACCATTTGACTGGGATGGTATAACGTCTTCTGCTTTGAGCAGGGGGTTGGACTAGACCAGGGCTTTTCAACCTTTTCACCCATTGTACCACTTTTAGGATATGGCAACATCCAAGTACCACCAGTCGCCTAGCAAGGGGTCAAAAACTTGAGGACCAAAAAAAAAAAAAAGGAAAAAAGTGATAAAGTACAGGTAGTCCTCGACTTACAACAGTTCGCTTAGTGACTGTTCGAAGTTACAATGGCACTGAAAAAAGTGCCCCCCAAGCCACAGCCGAACAAGACACCTGCCTGCCCACCCAGCCGTGCTCTTCCTCCTGTCCGAGGTTTTCATTGTTGTGAGCATTTCTGTTGAGGATTGGCAGCAGGGGTAGCGTGGGGGGGTGTTTGGTTTTTATTCCCCCCGTCTGTTGGGTGGTTGCAGCAGGTTTTGGTCACTTCACATGACCCTGGGACACTGTGACCATCATAAATATGAAGCAGTTGCCAAGCATCTGAATGTAAATCACAAGACCCTGGAGATGCTACAACATTCCAGCTGATCGGCGCTTCTTCTGGGCTCAGCAGAAGTGCCAGGATCAGTGCTGCTTTCCAGCTGATTGGTGCTTCTTCAGGGCTCAGCAGAAGCACCAGGATCAGCGCCAAGCTCCAGCTGGAGCCTGGCGCTGATCCTGGAGCTTCCGCTGAGCCCTGACAGCCCTGCAGCTATAGCCGTCTCTCGCTCAGGCTTGTGTGGTGCTGCCACCAGTTCAGCTCATTCCCCTCCCCCACTACCACTTTTCTAGGATGGTCACATACCCCCTGCCAGGTGCCAATGTACCACAGGTGGTACCTGTACCACTGGTTGAAAAGCCCTGGACTAGAAGACCTCCCAGTGTCCCTTCCAGTCCTACAATTCTATGATTCCACGGTGGCCTTCAGATAGATTGGAATAGCATCTTCCACGCTTCCCTGAGAATTCTGGAAATTGAGCCCCCAGATAATCCCTCTTGGGAAGGTTAAACTATCCTTTAGTGGAGAACACATATTGCTCAAGCTTGAAATTTTTTGGGTTCTGGGTTCTCCCTGTTTGTTTGAAGAAAGAAAGCTCCTGGTGAACCCCTAGGATTTATTACGCACAAACAATTCTTAAATTCCTGTCTTCCCTGATTTCCTAATGTCGGATTGTTCCTTTAAAGTTGCCTCCGTTTCAGGAAAGTCTAGCTTCCAATAGGAACTCCTTTTACCTGTGGTTCGATTTTCCAGTCATTTTTTCTTCCCCTCCCGCCTGGTTGATATTTATACGCCGAGAATAGAGGGATGCGCCGCTCTTTGTTGTACATTGTGGCAAATCGATACTTGCCCTGATAGTACTGGCAGATTGTGGCCAGATTCTTCGGCATCAGGGACAATTTGGGGGGTTTTTGATTCAAAAAGAACTGAGTGCAGGTTTTGAAGTTCCTCACCACCTCCCCCGTGGCAGGCGCGCGAAAAGAGGCAGCAGCCAAGGAGAGGATCCATAGCAGCCACATGGCTGCGCGCTTGGTCGGTTGGTCCTCCAAGTGGGATTTTTCTGCCTGAAAAAGAGAAGAATAATTATAAAGCTCTGGTTTAGCCATTCTTCCTTTTCCATGAAGAACTGAAGAAGACCTTGAAGTTGGGCTTGGCCATGGGCAAATGAGGTCCAGCAACCTGGTCAGATGGAGGCCAACCAGATGGCTTACTGTCTAGATGGGAGAGCCAGAACGTAGGAAGAGAAGGGTAGTGGTAAACAGGCAAAGAAGAGAAAGACGAAGAAAGAGAGGAAAATGGGATAGGAAAAAAGGAGAGGAGAGGAGAAACAGATAAAGAAGAGAAGGGTGAGGAAAGAAATGGAAAGGAAGAGGGAAAGGAAAAGAAGGGGAGGGGAGGGGATGGAAGGAGAGGAGAGGAGCAGTGAAGAGCAGTGGGAAAGCAAAGCAAAGGAAAGGAAAGCAAAGCAAGAAGGAAAAAGAGGAAGGAAAGGAAACAGGGAAGGAAGGGAAGGGGAAAGGAGGAAAGGAAAGGAAAGGAAAGGAAAGGAAGAAGGGAAAAGAGAAAGGAAAGGAAACAGGGAAGAAAGGGAAGGGGAAGAGGAAAAGAAAGGAAAGGAAAGGAAGAAGGAAAAAGAGGAAGGAAAGGAAACAGGGAAGGAAGGGAAGGGAAAAGGAGGAAAGGAAAGGAAAGGAAGAAGGAAAAAGAGGAAGGAAAGGAAACAGGGAAGGAAGGGAAGGGAAAAGAAGGAAAGGAAAGGAAAGGAAGAAGGAAAAAGAGGAAGGAAAGGAAACAGGGAAGGAAGGGAAGGGAAAAGGAGGAAAGGAAAGGAAAGGAAGAAGGAAAAAGAGGAAGGAAAGGAAACAGGGAAGGAAGGGAAGGGAAAAGAAGGAAAGGAAAGGAAAGGAAGAAGGAAAAAGAGGAAGGAAAGGAAACAGGGAAGGAAGGGAAGGGGAAAGGAGGAAAGGAAAGGAAAGGAAGAAGGAAAAAGAGAAAGGAAAAGAAACAGGGAAGGAAGGGAAGGGAAAAAAGGAAAGGAAAGGAAAGGAAGAAGGAAAAAGAGGAAGGAAAGGAAACAGGGAAGGAAGGGAAGGGAAAAGGAGGAAAGGAAAGGAAGAAGGAAAAAGGGGAAGGAAAGGAAACAGGGAAGGAAGGGAAGGGGAAAGGAAAGGTAAAAAGGAAAAGGAAAATGAAGAAAAAAGAAAACAGTGGGAAAGAAAGGGAAAGGAAAAGGGAAGGGAAGGAGAGGAGAGGAGGAGAAGGAGAAAAGTAGTGGTAAACAGCTAAAGAAGAGAAGGGTGAGGAAAGAAAGAGAGAGGAAGAGGGAAAGGAAAAGAAGGGGAGGGGAGGGGATGGAAGGGAAGGAAAGGAAAGATGAGAGGAGAAGAGGAAAGAAAAGGAAAAAAGGAAAAAGGAAATGAAGAGCAAGGGCTCTCATTAGGAACAAATAGGAGTTTAATTGGGGGGGGGGCTCAGCTGAGGAGAAGGAAGAGGCAGAAGTGAGAGGAGGAAGAACAGGATGGTGGAGAGTTTGTTGCTGTTTTCTGATTGCATTTGACAGCTTCCAAGTTACTACAGACATACACAAAAACACATTTCCCCCCCCCCCTCCATACACACATCTATCAGTGAAGATCGGCAAGCACAGGAAGTGAGAAGCAGAGCTGAGGGAAGGTCTGAGGAAACGCAGAAGGTGGTTTAGCTAGAAGACCTATGTTAAGATCTGGCCCTTCAGAATGGATTCTGGATCTGTTTCTGGAGCCCTGGATGAAGAACAGAAACTCCAGCCACAAGAACTGCTGAATTCATTCTTTGCATCTATCGTCATGCAAAAAGAAAATACAAATCAACTTGTTGTTGTTAGTTGCGAAGTTGTGTCTGACCCGTCGCGGCCCTAAGGACAACGTTCCTCCAGGCCTTCCTGTCCTCTACCATCTTCTGGAGTCCATTGAAGCTCACACCTCCTGCTTCAGTGACTCCATCCAGCCATCTCATTCTCTGTCGTCCCCTTCTTCTATTGCCCTCCATCTTTCCCAGCATTAGGCTCTTCTCCAGTGAATCCTTCCTTCTCATTAGGTGGCCAAAGTACTTGAGTTTCAACTTCAGGATCTGGCCTTCTAAAGAGCAGTCGGGGTTGATCTCCTCCAGGACTGACCGGTTTGAACGCCTTGCAGTCCAGGGGACTCGCAGGAGTCTTTTCCAGTACCAGAGTTCAAAGGCCTCCATTCTTTGGCGCTCAGCCTTTCTTATGGTCCAACTTTCACAGCCATACATTGCAACTGGGAAAACCATGACCCCCCCCCCGTAAAAGACAGGCTAGGAATGCAAATTAAAACAAGCAAAAATAAAATAAGTGAACAGCTGTCAGCTGTAGATGGAGTCAGATCTCTGGGTCCTGATGGATTACATCCCAGAGTTTTGAAAGAACTGGCAGACATGATCGCAAAACCTTTGATCCACACTTTTCAAAGTTCTTGAAGCACGGGGGAATTATCTGAGGACTGGAAAAGAGCTGATGTGGTCCCCATCTTCAGAAAAAGGGGGGAGGGGGGAAACAGATCCAGGAAATTACAGACCAATCAGCCTGACATCAATACTTGGGAAGATATTGGAAAAGATAATCAAGAAACAAATCTGCAAACACCTAGAAGCAGACTAATGTTATATAGCCAGTAGCCAACGTGGGTTTGTCAAAAACAGATCATGCCAAGCAAATCTTATTTCATTCTTTGATTAAAGCGCTGTGGCCATAGTATATTTAGATCACCACGATGTAAAAAAGATGTTGAGACTCTAGAAAGAGTACAGAGAAGAACAACAAAGATGATTAGGGGACTGGAGGCTAAAACATATAATGAACATTTGCTGGAATAAGCTTTGTCTAGTTTAATGAAGAGAAGGATAAGGGGGGACATGATAGTAATGTTCCAGTATCTCAGGGGCTGCCCCAAAGAACAGGGAGTCAAGCTATTCTCCAAAGCACCTGAAGGCAGGACAAGAAGCAACAGATGGAAACTAATCAAGGAGAGAAGCAACCTAGAACTAAGGAGAAACTTCCTGACAGTTAGAAAAATTAACCAGTGGAACAACCTGCCTCCAGAAGTTGTGAATGCTCCAACACTGGAAGTTTTTAAGAAGAGACTGGACAGTCATTTGTCTGAAATGCTATAGGGTTTCCTGCCTGAGCAGGGGGTTGAACTAAATGACCTCCAAGGTCCCTTCCAACTTTATTATTATTATTATTATTATTATTATTATTATTATTATTATTACTACTACTACTACTACTACTACTACCACTACTACTACTACTACTACTACCACTACTACTACTACTACTACTAATACTAATACTAATACTAATACTAATACTAATACTACTACATCTTTGCATGCAGCAGCAGCCAAAAAGCCAATGCCATCCTAGGCTGCATTAACAAAGGGATAGAATCAAGATCACATGAAGTATTAGTACCACTTTACAAAGCATTAGTACAGCCACACTTGGAATACTGCATCCAGTTTTGGTCACCAGAATATTAAAAAGATGTTGAGACTCTGGAAAGAGTGCAGAGGAGAGCCACAGAGATAATCAGGGGACTGGAGGCTAAAGCATATAAGGAAGGGTTGCTGGAATTGGGTATGTCTAGTTTAACGGAAAGAAGAACTAGGGGTGACATGATAGCAGTCTTCCAGTATTTGAGGGGCTGTCACAAAAATGGGGGCAAACAATTTCCCAAAGCACCAGAAAGCAAGACAAGAACCAATGGATGGAAACTAACCAAGGAGAGAAGCATCATAGAACTAAGGAGACATTTCCTAATGGTGAAAACAAGTGAAATGGCTGGCTTTCAGAAGTTGTAGATGTCCTATCCTTGGAGACCTTCAAGAAGAGACTGGACAGCCATTTGTCTGAAATGGTCTAGACTCTCCTGGTAGAGCAGGGAGCTGGACTAGAAGACCTCCAAGGTCCCTTCCAACATTCTACGTTCTGTGTTAAACTATCTAAAATTAATTTGCCTTTTCCACACCTTCCCCCGATATTTTATGATTCTATGATGTCCATCCATTTTCACTGGTAGAGTAACACTCCACGAGCGTCTCCTAGGGATCAACCAGATCCAACTTCTTATCCCTTGTATCCATCCATTCTAATATTATTCCACCCTACACAGGACAGGTTTTGATATCAACTGATCACAATCACATCTTCACTTACCTATTTCTTTGACGTGTTCCTCTTTTTCAAATGCCTCTGGTTATCGTTCTTCTCTGGATTGCTGATCTCCTTTTTAACGCGTTGCCCAGAACATCAAATCTGATTGAATCTGCTCAGAAAAGGCGGCGGGGAGGAGCTTTTGGGTCTGATGTCACAACACCGTATCTCCATGGCGGCCTTCTTTTTCAGAAGTCATAAATCTCCAGGCAGGAAACCCAGACACCGAGGGTTGTTTCCTGTCTTTGAAGGAAGAGACCATTGAGAAGTATTGAGAAGAAGAACTACTGGGAATCCTGGTTGCAAGATTTCATGTTTGCCCACATTAACCACAATTAGCTTTTAGCTGCTTTCATAGGAAACAGTGGCATAAAAGCTGCCTCAAATGGAATCAGGGGTTGAATATATCTGGGGTTTAAAAAGCTTAATTTGGAGATTTGCACAAAATGGTAATCATCATCATCATCATCATCATCATCAAAGTTGGAAGGGACCTTGGAGGTCATCTAATCCAACCCCCTGCTCAGGCAGGAAACCCTATACCATTTCAGACAAATGGCTGTCCAGTCTCTTCTTAAAAACTTCCAGTGCTGGAGCATTCACTGCTTCTGGAGGCAGGTTGTTCCACTGGTTAATTGTTGTAACTGTCAGGAAGTTTCTCCTTAGTTCCAGGTTGCTTCTTTCCTTGATGAGTTTCCATCCATTGCTTCTTGTCCTTTGGAGAATAGGTGGACCCCCTCTTTTTTGGGGCAGCCCCTGAGATACTGGAAGACTGCTATCATGTCCCCCCTCGTCCTTCTCTTCATTAAACTAGACATACCCAATTCCAGCAGCCGTTCCTTATATGCTTTAGCCTCCAGTTCCCTGATCATCTTTGTTGCTCTTCTCTGCACTCTTTCTAGAGTCTCAACCTCTTTTTTACATCGTAGTGACCAAAACTGGATGCAGTATTGGTGTGGCCTTACCAAGGCATTGTAAAGTGGTATTAATGCTTCTATCCCTCTGTTAATGCAGCCTAGCACTATGTTGGCTTTTTTGGCAGCTGCAGCACACAGCTGGCTCCTATTTAAGTGATTGTCTACTAGGACTCTGAGATCCCTCTCACAGTTGCTTACTATTGAGCAAGGTACCCCCTATACTACACCTGTACATTTGGTTTTTCTTGCCTACATGTAGAACTTTACTTTTTTCAGCGTTGAATTTCCTTTTGTTAGACAGCGCCAAGTGTTCCAGTTTGTTCAGGTCCTCCTGTATCTTAAGCCTGTCTTCTGGAGTGTTGGCTATTCCTGCCAGCTTGGTGTCATCTGGGGTTTAAAAAGCTTAGTTCGGAGATTTGCACAAAATGGTCCTGACTTTGGTTGGGGCCTACAATGTAGCATCATCACTCACTGATAGAAGACTCACAAATGTAAATAGGTACAATTAACCTTTTGGCTTCAGAAAGGAATGAAGCTATACCAATAAAAGAGAACATTTGCAGCTCAGGGTTGAAATGAGGGGCCTTCAGCGCTCTCTGAATTTGGCTATTTTCCTGCAGACATTTCATTACCCAACTAGGTAATATCAGCCGTGTTCGTGTCGTTCTGACAGACGAACCCAACCAAGTAAATATCTTGGAGGCATTCCGATCTCTTAGTGTAAAACTTTATTGAGCACAACAATTCAGCTTTGGCCAGACCCCGCCCAAACTCCTAGAGCAGGGGTGTCAAACTCAATTTCATTGAGGGCCGCATCAACATTGCGGTTGCCCTCAGGGGGGCTGGGTGGGTGTGGCCAGGGTAGGTGTGGCCTACTGGATGGGCGTGGATGGAGTGGGAGTGGCCTACTGGGTGGGTGTGGCCAGCTCTACATTGTTCGCGTCAACGGTGCCTGTGGGGGCCTGGGCAGGAGTGGGACAGATCTGAGGATCTCCGGCAGAAGGAGGTGGGACCGGGTGAAGCGCCAAAGCATGGTCCATTTCTTCATTCCTCACAAAGGGGGACACCTCCCCAGCATGCACCCAGAGGGTGGCGCCGACACGGCAGGGGCTGGTTCCTCACTGTTTCTGGATGGGGGGTGGGTGGGTGTGGCCAGGGTGGGTGTGGCCCATTGTGTGGGCGTGGCCAGCTCTACATCATTCACGTCAAGGGTCCCTGTGGGGACCTGGGCAGGAGTGGGACAGATCTGAGGGTCTCTGGCAGAAAGGGGTGGGACCAGGGCAGAGCCCATCAAGCCAGATATGTGAAGTAGGCAAGGGCCATTTGTTGGCCATGGTGCATTTCTTCATTCCTTACAAAGGGTGACCCCTCCCCAGCATGCACCCAGGGGTTGGGGCCGACGCGGGAGGGGCTGGTTCCTCGCTGTTTCCAGACGGCCTTGTGGAGCTAAGACTGAATGCATTTCAGCATAGATGGCCACCACAAAATTGTACATTGGCTCCTGGCTGGCCTGGACCAGGGCCAAGGCAGCAGGGGCCGTTCCGTCACTGTTTCCAGGATGGCTTCGCAGGTCACATGAAGCCACTTTGCGGGGCGCATCCGGCCCCCGGGGCCTTGTGTTTGACATGTCTGTCCTATAGTAAAAGCATAGAATTCTGCTCTTGGTCAGCTTACGTTGCCCAATCAAGCAGGAAAGTATCGTTATGAGAAAGCATCTTGAAATCTACCCAGGAGCTTGGTAGATTGTCCTTGAATCTCACTGTCCAGCCTTTTGATCTTCGCAGCTCACGTTCCAATCCCTTCCCTCCCTCCCCCCCCCAGGTTCATTGGCAAGTTGAGAAGACATCATTTTCACACCAGCAAGGCTGTGCTCCGAAACTTGACAGTTAGAAGAGGATGGGGTTTGTGGAGTGGAGACACAGGATGTGGAGAAGGATTGTGGGGTCCTTGGTGCTCTCTGAGCTTGGTTGCTTTCTCACAGATGCTTCATTAACCAAACCAGGTAACATCATGGGTGCTAGAGAGGAGTGGGGTTCTGGAATAGAATAGAATAGAATAGAATAGAATAGAATAGAATAGAATAGAATAGAATAGAATAGAATAGAATAGAGAGTAGAGTAGAGTAGAGTAGAGTAGAGTAGAGTAGAGTAGAGTAGAGTAGAACAGAACAGAACAGAACAGAACAGAACGGAGTAGAGTAGAATAGAATAGAATAGAATAGAATAGAATAGAATAGAGTAGAGTAGAGTAGAGTAGAGTAGAGTAGAGTAGAGTAGAGTAGAGTAGAGTAGAGTAGAGTAGAGTAGAGTAGAGTAGAGTAGAATAGACTAGAATAGACTAGACTAGACTAGAATAGAATAGAATAGAATAGAATAGAGCTGGAAGGGACCTTGGAGGTCTTCTAGTCCAGCCCCCTGTCAAGCAGGAGAATCTATACCATTTCAGACAAGTGACTGTCTAGTCTCTTCTTAAATACCTCCATGATGGAGCACCCACGGTTTCTGAAGGCTGCTCCACTGGTTAATTGTCCTCACTGTCAGGAAGTTTCTCCTTAATTCCAGGTTGCTTCTCTCCTTGATTTGTTTCTATCCATTGCTTCTTGTTCTACCTGCAGTTACTTTGGAGAAGAGTTTGATTCCCCCCCCCACTTCTTTGGGGCAGCCCATTTGCACATTGACATCAAGCTCACCCCTTCACCTCATTCAGGAAATAACTAAGGGCTAAGCTTTTCTCTAGAACCTGTTTGCACGATGATTCAGTGGTTAACAGTCTTTGTCCACAATAACCATCATTAACAATGTTCTCCGGTCTCACAAGAAAGAAATGTCATGACTGCCTTATATAGAATCAGCAGGTGAAGCTTCCTGGGGTTTTAAGAGAAAAGCATAAGCTTTACAAAATCTGGTTCCTGCAATGTCCCCCATCATCTGATATCCATTATCCTGGGGAAGAGTGGAGGCTTTCCCTCCATCATTCACTTTTGCGTCCCAGATTGCTTTCATCTTTTTCCCTGGACGTGTTGGATCCCCTTCCACGCAACTACAGTTACCATTTTATTTTCTGAGCAAGGCTTGGAGGACTTTCTAGGACCCACAAAATGAAGACTACGCTTGAGGTTCTCCTTCTGTGGTTCCCTGCAGGCAAAAATATAAAATCTGGATTCTCCAGATCTTTAACACGTTATTTAAGATTTGATTTATTCAGCAGAAGGCTCGCACGATTGGCACGAGAAAACAAGAATGGTCTTTTTGCAGAAAATAAAGAAGTAACATAATAATAATAATAATAATAATAATAATAATAATAATAATAATAATAATAATAATATCTGCAAAAAATATCATTTGCCTGTAAGCAAAAACTGGTGGGATCATAAAATAGAGAAAGTCATAGAAAATGATAAAATTAAACTGCTCTGGGACTTCAGAATTCAAACAGACAAGCACCTGCAACATAACACCCCAGACTTAACCATTGTCGATAAGAAAGACAAAAAAGTCTGGATAGTGGACGTGGCAGTGCCTGGAGATAGCAGAATAGAAGAGAAAGAACTGGAGAAGATAACAAAATACAAAGACCTACAAATAGAAATAGAAAGACTGTGGCAAAAGCAAGCAAGGGTAGTACCAATAGTCATAGGCTCCTTGGGTGCAATCCCAAAACAACTGGAGCACCACTTGAACACCATCGGCATTGACAAATTCGCTATTAGTCAATTGCAAAAGGCGGCCTTACTAGGAACTGCTTCCATCCTGCGAGGATACCTGTAATACTATCAAACATCCACATCTGCCTATCCCAGGTCCTGGGTAAGGAGTCGATAGGTAGACAAAATGCCAAATCCAGTCTGAACATCTGGCCGACTGTGCGATGATCCATAATAATAATAATAATAATAATAATAAAGTTGGGAGGGACCTTGGAGGTCATCTAGTCCAACCCTCTGCTCAGGCAGGAAACCCCCTACCATGTCCAGTCTCTTCTTAAAAACTTCCAGTGTTTTAGCATTCACCGCTTCTGGAGGCAGGTTGTTCCACTGGTTAATTGTTCTCACTGTCAGGAAATTTCTCCTTAGTTCTAGGTTGCTTCTCTCCTTGATTAGTTTCCATCCATTGCTTTTTGTCCTGCCTTCAGGTGCTTTGGAGAATAGCTTGACTCCCTCTTCTTTGGGGCAGCCCCTGAGATACTGGAACACTGCTATCATGTCCCCCCTTGTCCTTCTCTTCATTAAACTAGACATTCCCAATTCCAGCAACCGTTCCTTGTTGTTTTACCCTCCAGTCCGCTTTGTTGCACTTCTCTGCACTCTTTCTAGAATCTCAACATCTTTTTTACATCGTGGTGATCAAAACTGGATGCAGGATTCCAAGTGTGGCCTTACCAAGGCATTGTAAAGCGGTACTAACACTTCACATGATCTTGATTCTATCCTTTTTTAATGCAGCCTAGCACCCATAGATTATTCCTCTTCATCAATATACAAACACCAAAACTTTTATAAAAGTGTAAGCATGTGGCTTTCAGTTTTGAGGGTTTTATTTTCCCAGTTAATGATTATATTCACATGTACTACTTAGACACACATATCTCTTATTGAACCTGGACTTGAACCTCTGTCACTAAGCAACATAATCATTCAGGGAGTCACGCCTGATTTTATGACCATTCTTGCTTGGACATTAAACAAAACCAGCTTGACTGTGCTTGATAGAGGGCTCTTGGGAAGCTTGCAAAGACCCTGCCGCCATGATAAATACAGGCCAGTTGCCCCCACGTTTTGTTCACGCGAGGATTGCTTGTAAGTCACTTTTCAAAGCCTCATCATAACATCGGACAGTCGTTAAAGGGATTGCACCCTTCATTTGGTGATTGGGTTAATTTATTTTTCCAGGTTTGCTCAATAATCTGAACCATAAACTAGGCCAGGGGTGGGCAACCTTGGCTCTTTTATGACTCGTGGACTTCATCTCCCAGAATTCCTGAGCCAGCATGGCTCAGCTTGGAAACCTCTCCCTTTCCCCTCAGCATGGCTGGCTCAGGAATTCTGGGAGTTGAAGTCCACGAGTCATAAAAGAGCCAAGGTTGCCTATCCCTGAGCTAGACCATTTCACATGTATGGTGGCTACAAGCCTCTTTGGCAGGGGTCTTCAAACTTGGCCCCCTCATGACTTGGCCCCCTCAACTCCCAGAATTCCTGAGCCAGCCTGACTCAGCATGGAAACCTCTCCCGTTCCCCTCAGCATGGCTGGCTCAGGAATTCTGGGAGCTGAAGTCCACGAGTCATGAAGGGGCCATAGTTCCCCCATGCTGGCTCAGGAATTCTGGGAATTGAAGTACACGAGTCATGAGGGGGCCATAGTTCCCTCATGCTGGCTCAGGAATTCTGGGAGTTGAAGTCCACGAGTCATAAAAGAGCCAAGGTTGCCTACCCCTGTTCTAGGGCAAACAGCCTGGATTTTCACAACCTTGAGCAAGACAGAACAAACCAGGATTATAATTAACTGTGTTCATTCCAAATGTTGAACAAGTAAACGGCTAGGTTTGTCGTCTGATTGTATTTGCTCCAGGAATATCCCTTGAATAACAAGCACCGTTGAAAAGATTAATGTTCTTCTTTCCGTAACATTTACCAAGGAATGTTTCCAGCTGCCGCAGAGTTCCTGGGTACACCTCGTTCTCACTATTTCTAACAACGACAGCCCAGGATCTTCTCTGATTGTCTTGAGACACACAACAAGCTGCAGCCCAAATATGACTGGGTATAGTCACTCTCTTATTGAGGAGTTTATCCCCTGCCACCACACCCACAAGGACATATGTTTCACGGCACCCTGTAGTATATGTTTTCATATTTCTTTCATATTCTGCCCATTTTCCTCTATTGAGTTGGTAAAACTGGGGCACGATGTTGGTTAAGGTGAAGGTTGCGGCTTTGCTATCCTGGTCAGGTTGGTGGGACACAGGCAGCAAGTGTCCTTTGTCATACATAGTAGATTGTTTGTAATCCTTGGATACAGCCTGGCTTTTTTCAAGGAGCTTCAGGTCAATTTTGCATGTCTTTTCCAATTCCATGCTTCTTCGTGTACGTTCTCCGGGGAGTGCAAGCTGGGAATAAGAAAGGACAAAGCAATGAGCTTGATTAACATTCACACAGCACTGAATCAGATACCCTAAATCTGGAAAAAAAATAATAAATCAGCCAGAGATTGGGGTGTGGGAGACTGTACTCTATAACAGAGCTTGCATATTTGGTCATATAGTTGCATAGATAGGACAACCATTTGACTGGGCTGGTGTGTCTCCTGCCTTGAGCAGGAAGTTGGACTAGAAGACCCCTGAGGACCTCTGATTCTATGATTCTTTGGTGGCCTTCAGATAGATTGGAACAGCATCTTACAGGCTTCCCAGTCAATATGGCAGTTTCTGGGTGTTCTGGAAATTGAGATCCCAGATTGACCCACTTGGGCAGACCACTTTAAGTTGTCCCCTAGTCCAGGGCTTTTCAACCAGTGGCATGGGTACCACCTGTGGTACATTGGCACCTGGCAGGTGGTACGCGACCTTCCTAGAAAAGTGGTAGCAGGGGAGGGGAATGAGCTGAACCGGTGTCAGCACCACACAAGCCTGAGTGAGAGATGGCTGGAGCTGCAGGGCTGTCAGGGCTCAGCGGAAGCGCCAGGATCAGTGCCGCTTTCCAACTGATCAGCGCTTCTTCGGGCTGTCAGGGCTCGGTGGAAGCGCCAGGATCAGCGCCAGGCTCCAGCTGAAGCTCGGCGCTGATCCTGGTGCTTCTGCTGAGCCCTGAAGAAGCACCAATCAGCTGGAAAGCAGCACTGATGCTGGCACTTCTGCTGAGCCCAGAAGCGCCAATCAGCTGGAATTTGATTTACATTCAGATGCTTGGCAACTGATTCATATTTATGACGGTCACAGTGTCCCAGGGTCATGTGAAGTGATCAAAAACCTGCTGCAACCACCCAGCAGATGGGGGGGGGGCAGAATAAAAACCAAACACCCCTCCCATCCCCCACTTGGTCATCAAGTTTTTGACACCTTGCTAGGCGACTGGTGGTACTTGGATGTTGCCGTATCCTAAAAGTGGTACAATGGGTGAAAAGGTTGAAAAGACCTACCCTAGTAGAGAATGCACATTGCTTGAGCTTGAACTGTTGGGTTTTGGGTGACCTCTGAACTTGGTTCTATGGGGAAAGATGGAAGTAGGACCTTGCCATAGTGGAAAGTCAAGTCAACAGAACTCTTACAGCCTAGCTGTAACCCTGGGATTGATTAGGTACTGATAATTCTTAAATTCAACGTCTTTCCGGATTTCCTAACGTCTGGTCATTCCTTCATGGTTGCCTCCATTTCAGAAAAGTCTAGCTTCCAGTAGGAACTCCTTTTACCTGCGGTTCGATCTTCCAGTCATTTCTTCTTCCCATCCCATCAGGTTGATATTTATACGCCGAGAATAGAGGGATGCGCCCACTTATGTTGTACATTGTGGCAAATCGATACTTGCCCCGATAAAACTGACAGATTCTGGCTGGATTCATCGGCCTCAGATTGGGGGGGTTTCCACCCAAGAAGAACTGATTGCAGCTGCTGAAACTGTTCACCACCTCCCCAGTTGCAGGCAGGAGAAAAGAGGCAGCCAAGGGAAGGATCCATAGCCGCCACATGGCCGCGCGCTTGGTCGGTTGGTCCTTCAAGGGGAATCTTCTTGCTTGAAAAAGAGAAGCATAATGATAAAGCTGTGATTTAGCTATTCTTCCCTTTCCACGAAGAACTTTAGAAGGTCTTGAGATTGGGTTTGGCCAAGGGCAGATTAAGGCCAGCTAGTCCACCTGGTTAGATGGAAGCCAAGCAGGTGGCTTATACTACTGGATGGAAGAGCGGGAATGTGGGAAGGGGAAGAAAGGGTAAATGGGTGAAGAAGGGAAGGGTGCAGAAAGAAAAGAAAAGGAAGAGAGGGAAGGAAGAGAAAGGCAGAAGGTAAGAAAGAGGGAAGAGAAGAAGGAAGAGGCAGAAGAAAGAGGAAGAAAATCATCATCATCATCGCACAGACTGACTACAAGCAGCAGCATGACAAAGTAGCAACAATGGTGCATTGGAAGATCTGCAAGAAATATCATTTGCCTGTAAGCAAGAACTGGTGGGATCATAAAATAGAGAAAGTCATAGAAAATGATAAAATTAAACTGCTCTGGGACTTCAGAATTCAAACAGACAAGCACCTGCCACATAACACCCCAGACTTAACCATTGTCGATAAGAAAAACAAAAAAAAAGTCTGGATAGTGGACGTGGCAGTGCCTGGAGACAGCAGAATAGACGAGAAAGAACTGGAGAAGATCACAAAATACAAAGACCTACAAATAGAAATAGAAAGACTGTGGCAAAGGCAAGCAAGGGTAGTACCAACAGTCATAGGCGCCTTGGGTGCAATCCCAAAACAACTGGAGCACCACTTGGACACCATCATTGGCATTGACAAATTTGCCATCAGTCAATTGCAAAAGGCGGCCTTACTAGGAACTGCTTCCATCCTGCGACGATATCTGTAATACCATCAAACATCCACATCTGCCTAATCCAGTGGTTCTCAACCTGTGGGTCGGGACCCCATTTGGGGTCGAACAACCATTTCACGGGGGTCGCCAAACAAGGCTGTCCGCCATTTTTCCCCCTTTTCTTTGGCCACGCCCCTGGCACCCGGTGATATATAAATGGTTGGGGGTCACCACAACATGGGGAACTGTATTATGGGTTCGCGGCATTAGAAAGGTTGAGAACCACTGGTCTAATCCATAATGGCTGACTGTGCGATGATTCATAATAATAATAATAATAAAATTGGAAGGGACCTTGGAGGTCATCAAGTCCACCCCCTGGTAAGAATTTGATGCTTTCTGATTACCTTTGACAGCTTCCAATTTACTGCTTCAAGTTTCATAACTGGAACGTTTCAATCATGACGGAGCATTGCTTGCTACTGAGCTAGCAGATGGAGCTTCAGGAGACCTAGGGGAGCAAACTACAGCTACTGTCTATCTACTACTATCTGGAGTTGGAAGGGATCGTTCTGGTGATCAAGCCAAACTCCATGCTTGTGTGCAGTGTAGTAGTTCAAGTGCTGGCCTAGAAACCAGGAGATGGTGAGTTCTAGTCCCACCTTAGGCTTGAAACCCGCTGGGTGACTTGGGCTCAATCATTCTCTTTCATCCCAAATAGGAGGAGAAAGGAGTATTAGGCATGTTTGCCACTTGGTAGTAATAAAAGTGGGATAAAGACCCAATAAACAAATAAATAACAGGCCCATAAAATTATTCCCACCCCTCTGGAGCTGGTGTTATCATGCCACCCCTGGACTTGACTCTCCCGTGTTGCTGATGGACCAAGAACCAGTTTCTTAAACACTCTTCCATTAATATTATTATTATTCTGTGCCCTCTAAACCAGGGATGTGTAGTTCTTGAGATATAATAATAATAATAATAATAATAATAATAATAATAAAGTTGGGTGGGACCTTGGAGGTCATCAAGTCCAACCTCCTGCTCAGGCAGGAAACCCTATACCATTTCAGACACATAGCTGTCCAGTTTCTTCTTAAAAACCTCCAGTGTTGGAGCATTCACCGCTTCTGGAGGCAGGTTGTTCCACTGGTTCATTGTTCTCACTGTCAGAAAGTTTCTCCTTAGTTCCGGGTTGCTTCTCTCCTTGATTAGTTTCCACCCATTGCTTCTTGTCCTGCCTTCAGGCGCCTTGGAAAATAGCTTGACTCCCTCTTCTTTGGGGCAGCCCCTATTGGGACACTGCTATCATGTCCCCCCTCGTCCTTCTCTTCGTTAAACTAGACAGACCCAATTCCAGCAGCCTTTCCTTATATGTTTTAGCCTCCAGTCGCCTGATCATCTTTGTTGCTCTTCTCTGCACTCTTTCTAGAGTCTCAACCTCATTTTTACATCCTGGTGACCAAAACTGGAGGCAGTTTTCCAAGTGTGGCCTTACCAAGTGGTATTTGATTCCCAACTGTGAATGTCATTCTCTCAAGAGAGTAAAACAATAAGACCTTGCTTCTAATGCACCAGATATTGCCTTTCTATGAATTCAACCCAAAGTTACATGGATTTTGTTGCAGCAGTTCTATCGCCTTTTTGTCTGACAAATCCACAGACAAGAAGCCCAGATATTGGGGGCTGATTCCTGTTTGTGCTTCATGAAGAAGTATTGAAAACCCTGGTAGCAAGAGGACTAGACCCTTAAACCTCTTTGCCCACATTAACCATACTTCATTTTAACAATAGCAGAATAACAGAGTTGGAAGGGGTCTGGGAGGTCTTCTAGTCCAACTCCCTGCTCAAGCAGGAAACCCCGTACCGTATCCAACAAATCGCTGTTCTGTCTCTTTTTAAAATCTCTTCCTAAAATCTCCTGCTTGAGGAGGGGTTGAACTAGTCTGTCCAGGACTGAAAGAGCATAGGTAGGTCAAACATTTGCACAAGACAGGTCCTGCAGTGGTGACAGGCAATAACAAAACATCACACCTTGGCTTACCCAGCAGAAGCTCACAAATGCAGCTGGACCTGGCTAGTCTCTTGCTTGTAGAGAAGCATGAAATCAGGTAGGCAGAGAAGAATCACGGTGCAGACCAGGGTTTCTGCTCCAAGATTTAATTTCTGACTATTTCCTGTTATCTTTCTGAATACGTGACGGTTATTTTGAAGGCTTGCAAGGGAATGGATGCAGGCTGACGTAATTGTGGAACTGCCCCCGTTAGTAAAGGGATGAGGCAGACTGTGTTAAAACTATGGACGACAACAACCCAAAGCTCTAAAGCAGCCCACAGATTATTTATATCGGGCACCTGTTCCTTTAAACTCCAGAGATGGAGTTTACAATCAGCAAGGTGTGGTAGATATCAGGCCTTGTTGCAAAGAACAAACATAAAGCAAAGACAATCTCCAAGAGTGGAATAAAAATCAAAGTACGGGAAATATAATATCAGGCGTGGTCAAGAATTGTGCTAGAAATTCAGATACAGCTGTCTTCCTCCTAGTTCAAAGTTTAACAGAAGAACAGAGTTAGAAGTCTTGTAGCAGGGAAGGTAGACCATTTAATATAAAACAGACGTTGAAAATATTTAAGAAGTTCCACTTTCTTTTTTTCTTGGTTTTCAGATTTCCAAAGAACCTGGAAAGTTTAATTTCCTGGATACTTCTCCCACCTCCTGTTATTTTATTTTCTCTTTTTCTGCGACCCAGAGACTGGCTGAGGTTTTAAACAAAGGCTGGGGTTTCCACCTTCTCTTTGATGAAAGTGGAAAGACGGTGTGGCCAACATGGAAGATTTAAAACCACCAGGTGGGAGGATTTCAAAGAGCCGCCACCCGCAGTCAGAAAAGTAAGTCAACTATTAACTTCAAAGCCTAAATCAGGGGTTCCCAACCTGTAGGCTATGGCCTGCTACCCATCCCCACTCACGCTAGCCCTGCGGCCTAAACAGGGCTTCGCGCAGCAAAAACGGGGCAGGGCTAGCGAGTGTCATGTGGGCACTACCACCACCCCATTTGTGCATATATAAAATGCTTCTCCTTTCCTTTCCCTCCAGTTCACCAATCGAGAAAGGCCACACTTGGAATACAGCATCCAGTTTTGGTCACCACGATGTAAAAAAGAGGTTGAGACTCTGGAAAGAGTGCAAAGAAGAGCAACAAAGATGATTAGGGGACTGGAGGCTAAAACATATAAGGAACGGTTGCTGGAATTGGTTATGTCTAGTTTAATGAAGAGAAGGATGAGGGGGGACATGATAGCAGTGTTCCAATATTTGGAGGAGCTCCCACAAAGAAGAGGGAGTCAAGCTATTCTCCAAAGCGCCTGAAGGCAGGACAAGAAGCAATGGATGGAAACTAATCAAGGAGAGAAGCAACCTAGAACTAAGGAGAAACTTTCTGACAGTTGGAACAATTAACCAGTGGAACAACCTGCCTCCAGAAGTGGTGAATGCTAAAACACTGGAAGTTTTTAAGAAGAGACTGGACAGCCATTTGTCTGAAATGGTATAGGGTTACCTCCCTGAGCAGGGGGTTGGACTAGATGAGCTCCAAGGTCCCTTCCAACTTTATTGTTATTGTTATTAAAGGTTGGGAACTTCTGGCCTAAATGATAGAGTCATAGTTGTGGGGTCCTTGGTATTCTCTGAGCTTGGTGGTCTTCTTGCAGATGTTTGATTATCCAACTGGGTAACATCATCAGTATGTTTCATTACCAAACTAGGTGACATCATCAGTGGATTGACAATGATGATGAAACATCTGCAAGGAAACCACCAAGTTCCAAAGAGCACCAAGGACCCCACAGTTCAACCTTGAGCTACAAATATTCTCTTCTATGAGTATGGCTTGCCAACATTTCCATAAAAGTTCTGCTCCTTTCCCACCTGACAAAATCAAGCAGAACATCTTGTTACAAAATGCTTCTTTCAGAATCTGGGGACTTCAGGCTTTGCTTCTCTGCCTTCAATTCTCTTAACAAAAGATACATCTACCGGGTTCCAGACATGTCTCCTTATTCTTGGCTACCTTCTGATTGTCCAGAAGGCATAAGGCTGTCTTAATGCAGAGGAGATAAATATAATAGGGTGGGAACAGGTCAGAAAAAGAAGATTCTCCTGTGGTTATGGGCAACCATGTCTTACAGGCAGTAAGAGCCTGAGGGAATCAGCGTGTGGGTATGTGGACATCATAGAAACATGGATGGTGTGTGAGAAGCAGGGGGTGGAAGGTGTCAGTGGTTGTGAGATGATGTAGACCAGTGGTTCTCAACCTGTGGGTCGGGACCCCATTTGGGGTCGAATGACCATTTCACGGGGGTCGCCAAACAAGGCTGTCTGCCATTTTTTCCCCTTTTCCCTAACTGTCCTACTCCCTCTTATTGGTGGCCACACCCACTTGGGGGTCACCACAACATGGGGAACTGTATTATGGGGTCACGGCAATAGAAAGGTTGAGAATCACTGATGTAGACCAACCCAGAGGCGGGGACTGTGGAAAACAAATGCTTCAATCAGTCTCTACTTTGATTGGCTTGCTCTAAGGCTCCGAGGAGCTTATTTTTACAGTTTTCAAGATAACGTGAGAAGACAGCTATGTCAACCGATGGGCCTGAATTTGAAAGTGATAGTTTGTAAATGTCAGGGGCAAGAAATCGGGAGTCCTCCTAGTCCAGAATAACAGGATGGAAGGGACCTTGGAGGTCTTCTAGTCCAACCCTATACCCATTTCAGAAAAATGGCTGTCAGTCTCTTCTTAAAAACCTCCAGTGTTGGAGCATTCACCGCTTCTGGAGGCAGGTTGTTCCACTGGTTAATTGTTCTCACTGTCAGGAAGTTTCTCCTTAGTTCTAGGTTGCTTCTCTCTTTGATTAGTTTACATCCCTTGCTTCTTGTCCTGAGTTCAGGGTCTTTGGAGAATAGCTTGACTCCCTCTTCTCTGGGGCAGCCCCTGCGATATTGGAAGACTGCTATCCTGTCCCCCCTCGTCCTTCTCTTCATTAAACTAGACAGACCCAAATCCAGCAACTGTTCCTCATATGTTCTAGCCTCCAGTCCCCTGATGCTCTTTGTTGCTCTTCTCTGCACTCTTTCTAGAATCTAGATTTGGGCAGGGGGCTTTCTACAAACAAAGCAGGGATTGTAAAAAATAATTTTGCAGCCTTTATTGCTAAATGTTTCCTCCAGGAAGAGTGAAATAAAGGTCAAACCTGGAGGCTCTTTTTTAACCAGCCAAGTTGGTCACCTTCTTTTACACTTCGAGTTTAGATTCTGCGATTTAGTGACAGGTATGGAAAGTGGAATTGAATTTAGAATTGCACGTGTACTTGTATATGTACTCAATTTTACATATAATAACGGCGGCAAGAATAGCATATGCACAGTGCTGGAAAAATGAGAAAATACCATCAGAGGAAGAAGTAATAAGAAAAATCCTGGACTGTGCTGAGATGGACAAATTAACAAAAGAGATAAAAGAAAAGAAAGACACACAGAGTATTATATAACATGGAACAAGTTATATGTCTGGTGGGAGACTAGAAATAATAGAGGAGAATAAATATGGAAAGGTCAAAAGTGAAAATTTGTGTATAATAATGTATAATAATAATAATATGAATTATTCTTAGTAAGAAGTAGAACATGGAAGAAAAATGTAAATAAGAAATAACGGGGCAATAAGGATAAATATTTTTAAGAAGAATAAGGGGGGAAATGTAAATAATAGATTATCATTACGTAATCGCTGTAAAAAAAAGGAGGAGTATATATATTGTGTGTATATGTGTGTTTTGTTTTGCTTTGTTTTGTTTTGTCTTGTTCGTTAAAAATAAAAAAAAATTAAAAAAAGGAGCAGTAACATCGCTTATTGACAGACTTCCAGTTCCAATTGTGGTCGTAAATTGATGCCTTCCTGTATGGAGCTGCTTGAATGCTTTCTCTGTAGCTTTTTTACTTCTTGCAATAAATCTGCTTATCAAAGATCTGTGTCCTTTTGTTACTTTCAGTATAATTAATCTAGAAAAAATGACTAAAATGTTGCTAAATTGTTTCAGTTTTTACCTTATTTTGACCTTGATTGATTGTTTCTTTGATTGATTGATTAAATGTCATTAAGTTGGTGTCAAATCTTAGCGAACACTTTATCACACTTTAGAGCAGTGGCTCTCAATTTTTTTAATGCCGCGACCCCCCAAACGGTCATAAGTTGAGGACTACTCAACTGGTCGTAAGTCGAAGACTACTCAACTGGTGCAGCACCGTTTGCAGAATGGGGCTTTTGGCGGGCTCAGTAGGGCAGAGACAGCCTGGACAATTCCTATTGGCTTTTGAAAGCCAATAGAATTAGGCTCTATTCAAGAGAGTCTATTCTATTGGCTTTCAAAAGCCAATAGAATAAAAGGGAGTAGCACAGCTAAGGAAAAGGGGAAAAAAATGGCGGACTGCGGACTACACCTTCTATTACTGTATATTGCCAATCGGAGATTATGTTTTCTTTATCTTTGCTTTTTTACAACTTGTTCAGATATCTCTGGACTACTTTTTACTTCGGGTGGTTTGCTTCCAATGCTTTAACATGGTCTTCCTCTTCATGTTATCAACAGAAGCAGTTCCATGGTTACGTCTGATAGATTAAGCATCTTTATAGCCATCAAAACAGCAGCCACTACACCTTCTATTACTGTATATTGCCCATCAGAGATTATGTTTTCTTTATCTTTGCTTTTTTTACAACTTGTTCAAATATCTACCACACCCTGCTGATCGCTTACCAGTTTCTTTGGAATTTAATGGAACAGGTGCCAAATATTGACAATCTGTGGACTACTTTTTAGCTGTTGGTTGTTTGCTTCCAATGCTTTAACATGGTCTTCCTCTTCATGTTATCAACAGAGGCAGTTCCATGGTTACGTCTGATAGATTAAGCATCTTTATAGCCATCAAAACAGCAGCCACATATTCTCTAATTTGCAAAGTAAACAGGAAATAGCCAGAATATAAATCTTGGACCTGTCCACTTGACTTAGTGTTCCCTGTAATCACATGATCAAAACGTGGGCAATTGGCAACTGGGGTGGATTTATGATGGCTGCAGTGCCCCATGGGCAATTTATGATGGCTGCAGTGCCCCATGGGCAATTTCCCCAGGGTTCTCCTTAGAAGTAAAGTCACTGTACGACTGCAAATCAAAATGATTGTATAATTAGGTGCAAGCTACTTAACGATTTCATTACATAGTGACGAGGTTCCAGTTTCAATTGTGGTTGGATGTTGAGGACCTCCTGTACAGAACTGCTAGAATTCTTTCTCAATAGCTTTCTTCGTTCTAGCAATAAACTTGCTTAGCAAAGATCTGTTTCCTTGTGTGACTTTCAGTATATCAGCCTGGAAAAGCTTGACCATTCCAGTTTGCACAATATTATCACTCAATCAATCACTCAATCAATCAAGGTTATATGTATAGGGGAGGGGTGCAGGGAAAAGACACTTTGCTAATAGTTTCGGGGGATTGCTCTATTTGGGCCTTGATTGATTGATTGATTGATTACATTTTGGTCAAGTGACCATTAACAGTTGAAAATGAAAATTGAAAAGAAAACATAAATTTTTAAACTGAGGTGCACTAAAAAAATAATAATAATCCCAAACGGCTGAAAGGACAAGATGGAGACCCCAACCTGATATCACTTCTTCTGAAAGTTTTAAGCATTCCTCTTCCCAGACAGGCACACGAGTAGCCAAGGTCATCTTGGGTCAATCCTAGTTGCTCCTGTTCAAATCTGGGGAGTTCGCCACCATAAAACCAGGTTTGGCAGCAAAATCAGCTGTTGTCGGCAGGAGGGAAAAAAAATCACCCTGCTGTTCAGCCTACCGTTTTCGGATGACTCCCAGCCTCCATGCCTTCTTTTGAGGTTTAGGAAACCATGTTTTCTTTTTAGCCAAAGCCATCTTTTTTTGATGTACAAAACCTGGCCTGTTCATGGACTAAATAATAAGAGTGTATTCTGAAGATCCATAAATATACTTGTAAACTTTACAAACCCAACTGGAAGGAAAGTATTATAATTCATACATTGCTACTTGTGAAATGATAGGTGGAATCAATGTTTCCTATTGTTCAGTTCTCACCTGTAATCAATGTCGTTTATTGTTTGTTCATTTGAGCAACAAAGATGACAAGGGCACTGGAGTCTAAGACATGTAGAGCAGTTCAGGAACTGGGCATATCTAGTCTAATTGAAAGGACAATAGCAGTCTTCCGATATCTGAGGGGCTGCCACAAAGAAGAGGGGGGGTCAACCTGTTCTCCAAAGCACCCGAGAGCAGGACAAGAAGCAACGGATGGAAACTCATCAAGGAGAGAACCAACCTAGAAGTAAGGAGAAATTTCCTGACAGAACAATTAACAGTGGAACAGCTTGCCTCCAGAAGTTGTAGATGCTCCATCATTGCAGGATTTTACCGAGAGATTGGACAGGCAATTGATTGAAATGTATATGGTCTCCAGTTTCAGCAGGAGGTTGGACTAGATGACCTCCAAGATCCCTTTCAACTCTGTTATTCTGTTGCTTTGTTATTCCATTGTTATGCTATTAAACTTTGGACTAGGAGGAAATAAGTGTATCTGAATTTACAGTAAGATTGTTGACTACACCTTATATTATATTGCCCATCAGAGATTATGTTTTCTTTATCTTTGCTTATTTTACAACTTGTTCAAATATCTACCACACCCTGCTAATCGCTTACCAGTTTCTTTGGAATTTAATGGAACAGGTACCAAATATTGACAGTTCCACAGAAATGTCCCGTTAGATCAGGTGTCATAAGAACTATTATTTGTTCATTTCTTCAGAAAGATAGTAGGGAATAGCCAGAATATAAATCTTGGAGCAGGTGCCTCTATCTGCATTGTGACTTTTCTCTGTCTCTGGGACTTCTTCTGGTCTGCAAGCAAGAGATTGGTTGCACCTGTGAATCTTCTGCTGGGTAAGCCAATGTGGGTTGTTTTGTTATTGGCTGCAGCCACTGTGGAAGTCATATTGTGCAAATGCTTGATGCTAGAACTGCTGCAACAAAGTTTGTGCAAGGTCCTGGGCACTAGAAGCAAGGATCTTATCATTTTCTCTCTTGCAGCTCCATGGAGGTGGGAATAATAATAATAATAATAATAATAATAATAATAATAATAATAATAATAGTAATAATAATAATAATAATAATAATAATACAACAACAACAACAATGCTTTCTAGATGATTTGGGTGGCTGGGAGAAGTCTGGTGGGAGAATGAGACCCTGCAGATATTTCAGGACAATAATCCAGTCTGGAATGAACACCTTGAAAGACCCCCACCCATTCCCTAAATGATCAGATCCTCAGCTTGACTCTGCTTCTTACTTCGTGCGCCTCTTCACGGACACCAACCCTTATTGAGAGGGGGTGCATATGTGCATGTGTGTGTCTGTGCGCGCGTGCATGCATGCCATTTTGCCTCCAGCCCCTTTCTCTTCCAGGAGTGCAGGTGTAGTGCTGGCTACAAGGATAAGCTGATCGCCCTCGTAGGAAGACATGGTTCTTCTCCAACCTCTTATAACAGAAGCTCTTTCCATCTTTCTTTGACATGCAAATGATAAATAAAGAGAAAAGAATGTCTCTCTGTGTTTGTGGGCGTTCTCTATTTGATGCTGCAAGTTGTCTCTCCACCATCCCTGGTCCTTCCTCCTCTTCTGCCTCTTCCTTCTCCGCAGCTGAGGCCCCTCCTGTCCCTAAGAGCCTCTTTGGAAAACCTTAGTCTTTCCCTCCCTCCCTCCCTCCCTCTCTTTCCTTTCCTTTTTCCTTTCTTCTCTTGCCCTTCCCTTTATCTATTACTCTCTCCCCTTCCCTTCTCTTCTCTTCTCTTCTTCTCTCCTTTCCTCTTCCCTTCCCTTCCCCCTCTCTCTTTCCTTTTTCCTTTCTTCCCTCGTCCTTCCCTTTATCTATTAATCTCTTCTGTTCCCTTCCCTTCTCCTCTCCTCTCTTCCCTTCTCTTCTCCTTTCCTCTCTTCCCTTCCCTTCTCTTTTCTTCTCCTCCTCTCCTCTCTTCCCTTCCCTTCCCTTCTCCTCTCCTCTCCTCTCTTCCCTTCCTTTCCCTTCCCTTCCCTTCTCCTCTCCTCTCTTCCCTTCTCTTCCCTTCTCCTCTCCTCTCTTCCCTTCCCTTCCTTTCCCTTCCCTTCCCTTCTCCTCTCCTCTCTCCCCTTCCCTTCTCCTCTCCTCTCTTCCCTTCCTTTCCCTTCCCTTCCCTTCCCTTCTCCTCTCTTCTCTTCCCTTCCCTTCTCCTTTCCTCTCTTCCCTTCCCTTCTCTTCTCCTCTCCTCCCTTCCCTTCCTTTCCCTTCCCTTCTTTTCCCTTTTGCCTACCTTCTTTCTTTCCCTACCTTCTCTCTTCTCTCTTCTCCTCTCCTCTCCTCCCTTCCCTTCTCTTCTCCTCTCCTCCCTTCCCTTCTCTTCTCCTCTCTTCCCTTCCCTTCTTTTCCGTTTGCCTACCTTCTTTCTTTCCCTACCTTCTCTCTTCTCTCCTCTCCTCTCCTCTCCTCTCCTCTCCTCTCCTCTTCTCTTCTCTTCTCTTCTCCTCTCTTCCCTTCCCTTCCCTTCTTTTCCCTTTTGCCTACCTTCTTTCTTTCCCTACCTTCTTTCTTCTCTTCTCTTCCTCTTTCTTCCCTTCCCTTCTTCCCTTGCCTTCCCTTCTGTTCCCTTCCCTTCCTTTGCCTTCCCTTCCCTTCTTTCTTTCCCTACCTTCCCTCTTCTCTTCTCTTCTCTTCTCCGGTCCTTTCCTCTTCCCTTCCCCTCCCTCTTTCCTTTTCTTTTTCCTTTCTTTCCTCTTTCCTCCCCCTTTTTCATTTCTTCCTTTTCCTTTCTTCCCTCACCCTTCCCTACTTTGCCTATTCACCACTTCCCTTCCCTTCCCACATTCCCGCTCTTCCATCTAGAGGCTTAAGCAATCGGCTTGTCCTCCCTCTGACCAGGTGCACCAGCTGGCCTTCAGGAGCCAAGCCCAACTTCAAGGTCTTCTTCAGTTCCTCATGGAAAAGGAAGAATGATTGAATTGGAGCTTTATCAATATTCTTCTCTTTTTCAGGCAGAAAAATTCCATTGAAAGACCAGCTGACCAAGCGCACGGCCATGTGGCTACTATGGATCCTCTCCCTGGCTGCAGCCTCTTTTCTCCTGCCTGCAGCTGGGGAGGTGGTGAACAGTTTAAGCGAGTGCAGTCAGTTCTTCTTGGATGGTGTTCCCCCCAATCTGCAGCTAAACAATATGGCCATAATCTGCCAGAAGTATAAAACCGAATATTATTTTGTCACAATGTACAGCAGAATTCGGCGCATCCCCATTTTCTCAGCTTACCTTCTACATCCTCGTACTACGGGTGTACGAATAGACAACTGGAATATTGAACCACAGGTAAAAGGAGTTCCTATTTTGAAACTGAACATTCTTGAAATGGAGTCTGTGGTTAGGAAATAAAGCAAGGCACTGGATTTAAGAATTATTTATACATAATTAATCTTCAGGAGCTTTTAGAAGCTTGAATTCTGTTGTCCTCGTTGGCGAGGTCCTACTTCTGTCTTTCCCCAAAGAACCAGACTCAGAGCACCCCAAACCCCAAATTTCAAGCTCAATCAACCTGTTTTCTCTGCTAGAGGACAGCTTAGAGTGGGCTCCCCAAGAGGGCCAGTCAGGGGCTTCAATGCCCAGAATTCCCAGAAACTTTCCTGTTGGCTGAGATGCCTGGAAGAGGCTATCTGAAGGCCACCAAATATGCATAGCCTTATTTTAGGAATACCCCACACCCCATTCCCTGGCTGACCCATGGTAGATCTTTCCTCACCTTCTGGCTATTTGATTTAGTGTTGTGTGAATGCTAATCAGGCACCTTGCTTGTCCTTCCTTATTCCTAGCTTGCAGCTCCTAAACGAGAAATGGTATCGGAACATAGTCGAGTCTACAATCTCTTTGCAGACAGCCAGGCTTTTTCGAGCGATTATGCAAATGCTCCCTTGTTCGACAGAGGACACTTGGCGCCAGTGTGCCATCAATCGGATCAGGAGAGCGTGAATGCAACCTTCACCTTGACCAACGTTGTGCCCCTGGATGCAACACTCAATCGTGGACAATGGAAAGCGTATGAACAAAGTATAAAACAAAGTACTAGCTCGTGCGTTAGTACATATGCCATTGTGGGTGTGATACCTGGGAATACAAGCCTCAACAACAGAGTGAATATACCCAGTCATATCTGGGCTGCAATTTGTTGTGAGTTTCGAAACCGAACCAAAACATCCTGGGCATTCTTTGCTGAGAATAATAATCAGAATAAGGTAAATAGTATTACCCTGATGAACCTGGAATATGATATAGGTGTCAAATTTGGGTTAACTGGGATTAAGCTTTTCAATAATGATTGCAAATGATATGATTAATAACGAATCAGGTAATTCTCTGTCTCCAAGATAGAGTTCACAAATAAAAGCAAAGTATAGTTGTTCGACATACGGCATGAATGTAATTATTATAATCCTGATTTGATATATATCAATTTTTGGGAGGCTCAGTTATGAAAATCCAGGCTGTTTGGTTAGCTTATGGTTCAGGTTACTGAGCAAACCCAGAAAATAAAATAATAATCAGAATAAGGTAATCAGTTTTACTCTGATGGAGCTGGAAAGATTTTTAAGTTTCAAATACCAGCAGAGCATTAAGCTTTTCAATAATGATTCCAAATGATATGATTAATAACAAATCAAGTAATTCTCTGTCTGCAAGAAAGAGTTCATAAATAAAAGCAAAGTATAAACGTAGCCGCTTAGTTGTTCGACATACGGAACGAATGCAGTTCTTATAACCCTTGTTTTTTTTATTTTTATTTTTGGCTCAATGTTGTGAAAATCCAGGTTTGGTTAGCTTATGTTTCAGATTACTGAGCAAACCCAGAAAATAAAATAATCCGGTAATGAGCGAAGGGTACAATGATGACACGGCTAAAACAGTTTCTTGTTTGTCACAGTTTTGGATGGGCTTTATGGTTTCAAGCCGTGTATAACTTGTCAGAAAAGAAACTGCAGTGATGAGGAACAATTTCCCGTCCATTGCATCGTGCGGGTGGGAAGAAGACTCTTAGGAATCAAATTTCATTCCCTGCTAAATAGGGCTTATCTTTGACACGGGTAGTCCTCAACTTACAACCATTTAACAAATGTTTGAAGTTATGACAATGCTGAAAAAAATGACTTACAATCTGTGTATGACTGTTGCAGTGTCCTGTGGTCACATGATCAAAATGTGGCTGATTGGCATGTATTTACGAAATGTTGCAGTGTCCCGAAGGTTTTAAAATTGGGTGTGACCCACTTAACAATAACATCACTTAGTGACAGACTTCCAGTTCCAATTGTGGTCGTAAATGGATGCCTTCCTGTACGTAGCTGCTTGAATGCTTTCTCTGTAGCTTTTTTACGTCTTGCAATAAACCTGCTCATCAAAGATCTGTGTCCTTTTGTCACTTTGGGTATAATCAGTCTAGAAAATCTGACAACTCCATTTTGCATAATATTATCAATCAATCAGAGGTATTTATATGGAAGGAGCTGGAAAAAGGCACATTCTAGGTCCCCCCCCCCATTTCGGCCTTGATTGATTGATTCAATGCCATTAAGTTGGTGTCAAATCTTGGTGAACAAAGAGATAGATGATGGAGGGGTCATCTAGGTCCAATCATCCCGAATTCTTCAGTTCTTCGCTTAGAAACTCTAGATTCAACCTGGATTAATTCTAAATCAATGGCATCGAAGTGGGGTCTTAATACTTGTTCAACTCTAAGTTAAATTCCACTTTCCATACCTATCCCTAAAAGGCAGACTCTAAACTGGAGTGTAAAAGCAGGTGACACACCTGGCTGGTTAAAAAGGAGTTTCCAGGTTTGTCCTGTTTTTCATTCTGGCTGGAAGAAACATTTAGCAATAAAGGCTATGAAATGGTTGTCACAATCCCTGCTTTGACTGCGGAAATCCCTCTGCCTAAACCTGGATTGTATAGTTTGGCTGAAAATGGTTTTGGACCGAACCCCTAGTCGTAACATAAAGGTAATGGTTTTCCCTGCCCTGTTGTGTCCGTCTTTAGAATTGCTCGTCTGGTAAGAAATCTGTCACAGCAAGATGAGTTGACCCAGAAGCGCTAATACTCCTTTACACTGCACTAGGAAGACAACAATTGGAATACTGAGTCCAGTTCTGGTCACCATGATACAAAGCAGGTGTTGACACCCTAGAAAGAGTGCAGAGAAGAGGGACAAAAATGCTAAGGTCCCTGGAGGCTAAAACACGTGAAGAACGGTTGGAGGAATTGGGTATGTCTAATTTAAAAAAGAGAAGGACTGGGGGTGACATGGCAGACATCTTCCTGTACTTGAAGGGCTGCCACAGAGAAGAGAAAGCCAACTTATTCCCCAAAGCACCTAAAGGCAGGACAAGAAATGACAAGTTGTTGTTGTTGTTAGTTGCGAAGTTGTGTCCGACCCATCACGACCCCATGGACAACGTTCCTCCAGGCCTTCCTGTCCTCTACCATCTTCTGGAGTCCATTTAAGCTCACGCCTACTGCTTCATTGATTCCATCCAGCCACCTCATTCTCTGTCGTCCCCTTCTTCTCTTGCCCTCCATCTTTCCCAGCATCAGGCTCTTCTCCAGTGAGTCCTTCCTTCTCATTAGGTGGCCAAAGGACTTGAGTTTCAACTTCAGGGATCATTAAAGAGAGTTTCCGACCTAGAACTAAGGACGAATTTCCTGACAGAATAAATAATTAGTGGTAGTGACTGAGAGAGGGATCTCGGAGTCCCGGTGGACAATCACTTAAATATGAGCCAGCAGGGTGTTGCAGCTGCCAAAAAAGCCAACTCAGTGCTGGGCTGCATTAACAGAGGGATAGAATCAAGATCACGTGAAGTGTTAATACCACTTTACAAGGCCTTGGTAAGGCCACACTTGGAATACTGCATCCAGTTTTGGTCACCACGATGTAAAAAAAGATGCTGAGACTCTAGAAAGAGCACAGGGAAGAGCAACAAAGATGATCAGGGGACTGGAGGCTAAAACATATGAGGAACGGTTGCTGGAATTGGGTATGTCTGGTTTAACGAAGAGAAGGACGAGGGGGGACATGATAGCAGTGTTCCAGTATCTCAGGGGCTGCCCCAAAGAAGAAGGAGTCAAGCTATTCTCCAAAGTGCCTGAAGGCAGGACAAGAAGCAACGGATGGAAACTAATCAAGGAGAGAAGCAACCTAGAACTAAGGAGAAACTTCCTGACAGTGAGAACAATTAACCAGTGGAACAACCTGCCTCCAGAAGCGGTGAATGCTCCAACACTGGAGGTTTTTAAGAAGAGACTGGACAGCCATCTGTCCGAAATGGTGTAAGGTTTCCTGCCTGAGCAGGGGGTTGGGCTAGATGACCTCCAAGGTCCTTCCATCTTTATTATTATTATTGTTGTTGTTGTTGTTGTTATTATTATTATTATTATTATCGATCATCGCACAGTCAGCCAGATGTTCAGACTGGATTTGGCATTTTGTCTACCTATCGAGTCCCTACCCAGGACCTGGGATAGGCAGATGTGGATGTTTGATGGTATTACAGATAT
Organism: Crotalus adamanteus; assembly: GCA_039797435.1. NCBI lineage: Eukaryota > Metazoa > Chordata > Lepidosauria > Squamata > Viperidae > Crotalus > Crotalus adamanteus. Next base: position 90,436,297 of record CM077923.1, on the reverse strand, counting down.
CGTCGCAGGATGGAAGCAGTTCCTAATAAGGCTGCCCTTTGCAATTGACTAATAGCGAATTTGTCAATGCCAATGGTGTTCAAGTGGTGCTCCAGTTGTTTTGGAATTGCACCCAAGGAGCCCATGACTACTGGTACTACCCTTGCTTGCTTTTGCCACAGTCTTTCTATTTCTATTTGTAGGTCTTTGTATTTTGTTATCTTCTCCAGTTCTTTCTCTTCTATTCTGCTATCTCCAGGCACTGCCACATCCACTATCCAGACTTTTTTGTCTTTCTTATCGACAATTGTTAAGTCTGGGGTGTTATATTGCAGGTGCTTGTCTGTTTGAATTCTGAAGTCCCAGAGCAGTTTAATTTTATCATTTTCTATGACTTTCTCTATTTTATGATCCCACCAGTTTTTGCTTACAGGCAAATGATATTTTTTGCAGATCTTCCAATGCACCATTGTTGCTACTTTGTCATGCCGCTGCTTGTAATCAGTTTGTGCAATCTTCTTGCAACAGCTTACCAAGTGGTCCACTGTTTCTTCAGCTTCTTTGCATAGGCGGCACTTACTGTCTGTTGCTGTCTTCTCAATTTTGACTTTGTATGCATTTGTTCTTAAGGCTTGGTCTTGTGCAGCCAGAATTAGTCCCTCGGTCTCTTTCTTCAATTTTCCTGCTCTTAGCCATTGCCAGGTTTTATTGTTATCTGCTTTCCCAGCTATTTTTTTCATGTATTGGCCATGTAGTGCTTTGTCTTCCCATGCCTCTATTCTGTTCTTCATTTGGTCTTTCTTGAAGGCCAGTTTGGTCTCTCCAGTATTTAGTAAGCCTTCCTGATATACTAATTTCAGTGCATCTTCATCATTGTTCTTCAGATATTCTTCCAAAGCCATTTTTTCTTCTTCAACCATCTGATGTACTTGTAGCATTCCACGCCCACCTATTTGCCTTGGTAGATAAAGTCTATCAATGTCACTGCGTGGATGAAGGGCATGATTCATTGTCATTATTTTTCTGGTCTGCCTATCCATTGCTTTTAGTTCTGCTTGAATCCAGTCCACTATTCCAGCTGTGTACCTAATGACTGGGATTGCCCAGGTGTTGATTGCCTTTATGGTATTTCCTCCATTGAGTTTGGACTTTAAGATCTTCTTCACTCTCTTGATGTATTCACCTCTAATCTTTTTCTTGACTTCAGTGTGCTTGATGTTGTCAGCTTGAAGGATACCCAAGTATTTGTAGTACTCTTCCTCATCCAGACTCTTAATGTTATTTTCGTGGGGCATCTTGATTCCTTCAGTTTTCATTATTTTTCCTTGTTTGATAGTAAGTGTGGCACATTTGTCCAAGCCAAACTCCATTACAATATCTTGGCTATATATACGGACAGTGTTGAGCAGCGATTCTATTTCAGATGATGTTTTTCCATACAGCTTCAGATCATCCATATAAAGGAGGTGGGATAGTCTGGCAGATGTTTTTGATGTTTGATAGCCATGTCCTGAGTTATTCAGTATTGTTGACAGAGGAAACAGTGCAATAACAAATAGTAATGGTGATAATGAATCTCCTTGAAATATTCCTCTCTTGATATTAACCTCTCCCAGCCTCTCACCATTGATCTGCAACTGTGTCTTCCATTGTGCCATCGATCTTTGCACAAATTTTCTGATGTTTCTACTGACTCCTGTTATTTCTAGGCACTTTATTATCCAATCATGTGGCAGAGAGTCAAATGCCTTTTTGTAGTCAATCCATGCCACATTCAGGTTGGTCTTCCTTCTCTTGCAGTTTTCCAAGATCATTTTGTCTATTAGGAGTTGATCTTTTGTTCCTCTGCTGTTGGGGTGGTTTCCTTTCTGCTCAGGTGGAAAGAGATTGTTTTCAACTAGATGCTGTTGCACTGCATCAGCTACTACACCAGTTAGTAATTTTAAAGTTGTTGGTAAGCAGGTAATTGGCCTGTAGTTACCTGGTGTTGCCCCTTTTGCTGGATTTTTCATTATTAGGTAGGTTTTCCCAGTTGTTAGCCACTTTTCAATTTCTCCTCCTTGTAGTATATTGTTGAACTGTTTGGCAATGAGTGGGTGTATAACAGTTAGATGTTTCAACCAAAACCCATGCAGTTCATCTTCACCTGGTGCTGACCAATTTTTGATTTTCTTTGCTCTTTTTTCTACCATTTTTGTTGTTATTACTAGTTCTTTCATTTCAACTTCTGTTTTATTTGCATCCACCTCTTTTAACCAAGCCGCATCCTTGTTGTATTTCTTTGGGTTATCCCATATCTGCTTCCAGAACTGCACTGTTTCTTCCTTGTCAGGTACTGACTGATTCTTTGCAGTTTCTCCATTGATGGATTGGTAGAAACGTTTCTGATTGGATTGAAATTGGAGGTTCTGCCTATAGTTTGCAATTCGAGCTTCATATCTACTGATTTTCCTGGCTATAGCTGTTATTTGTTGCTTTATTATTTCCAGTGCTTCCTTGATCTTCCTTGTTTCTAAGTGGTATTTCTTGATTAGGTATTCTTTGGTCTTCTTGTTCTTCAGCTTCTTTTCTTTCATCTGTTCTAGCTTGCTTGCATGTGATCTTAACTTGCTGATCTTATTTTCTAGTCTAACCTTCCATTTTTGTGGTGCACTGTTTGTTTGTTTTTCTTCTTTGTTGATTTTGCATCCCAGGTATTCTGTTATAACTGCAGCTGTGCTGTACATTAGTTGGTTTGTTTCTTGCAATGAATTGGTGCTTATACTTGATATTGCAATATTTGCATCTTTTAATGCTTGTGCTAGCTGTTTCTTTGGAACAAGCTTCAATGCAGGTAACCTTATTCTGTTGTTTTTGTGCTGTTTTAGATGCTCAGTTATTCTTTGTTTCAATTCTTTTATTTCTTTAGTTAGAGGGTTTTGTTCTTCCTGAGGTAGAGGTGCCTGGTTTCCAAATGAGAACAGTTGTATATCTCTACTAGATTCCTTCATTGCCAACTCCTCCTGGTTTGCCTCTACATTCTGAATTACTTCTGGTAAGGCTTTGATTTCTTTGCCCTGGGTAAACCTTTGCAGTTCGTCCAATTCTGTTTCTGTGAATATTTTATTTCGTGTTATAAATCGGCGTTGATCTGCTAGTCTCTGTTCTGTTATTTCTGATTCTGGATGTTGTTCTTTCCAGAACTGGTGCATTCGTTTTAGATATCCTCTTCTTGTTGGACTTGATCTGTAGTAACAGATCATTATTTCTTTGTTTTCCATCACTGTGTATCTGCGACGGGTAAACACCTTTTCTTCCAGTAGTTCTGCAGCTGCTGGCCCTGGTTGCTCAGCCAACAGTCCTGAGTCCTGTAACCCATTTTTCACCAGATATCCAGGAGCTCCAATATCTAGTGCGGACCTTGTTAACCCGGGTGACGTCCGAGGCACTACCTTGACGTGGTTGTGGGGCTTGTGTACTCTGAGGAAGATGAGAGCTATGCCAGAGGTTCAACCATACTGGACAGGTCTCATCAGAGGAGTCAGACAAAGAGTGTCTCTCCCATAAAAAATATGGTGAGACGTAAATTATTATTATTATTATTATTATTATTATTATTATTATTATTATTATTATTATTATTATTATAAGATATTGGACAGCAATTTGTCCAGAAAGGTATAGGTCTACTTCTTGACCAGGGGGTTGGACTAGAAGACCTCCAGGGGTCCCTTCCTACTTTCTTCTAATTTCATTCTGTTAATCTCTTCTACTGCCCTATTGGAGAGTATCTTTCCTTCATGTTTGCTCTTTGCTACTTGGCCTGTTATCTCTCACACCTTACTGATTTTTATTTGCTCCGTCTCTGGAATTTAATGGACAGGAGCCAAATATAGACAATTGGAGGGCTACTTTTTAGCTTTGAGTAGTTGGCTTCCAAAGCTTTAACACGCTCTGCCTCTTCCTTTTGCCCACAGAGTCACCTCCACAGAAATGTCAGCCTAGATCAAGTGTCACAAGAACCGTTAAGTGTTCGTTTATCCAGAAAGGTAACAGGAAATTGCCAGAATTTCAATCTTGGAGCAGAAACCGTTATCTGCAATGTGACTCTTCTCTGCCTATCTGGCTTCATTCTGGCCTACAAGCAAGAGAGCAATCAGGGCCAGCTGCATTTGTGAATCTTCTGCATTTGTGAGACGTTTTCTTGTTAGCTGCAGCCACTGCTGGAGCCATCTTGTGCAAATGCTTGACCTATGATCTTCCAATCCTGGATATAGGATTGCATAGATGGCAACTTTTGGTGATTACAACTCAACCTTCTCTCAACAGCATGAGGATTAGAATACCCAATAAAAGAGTTGGAAGGGACTTTGGAGGTCTTCTAGTACAACCCCCTGCTCAAGCAGAAAATTGTTAAGTTCATGATAGTTAATACAGGCAAAGAGGTTTAAGCACCTAGTCCTCTTGCTAACAGGGTTTTCAATATTTTTTCATGACGCACTGACAGGAAACGGCCACCAATATCTGGGTTTCATGTCCGTGGATTTGTCAGACACAGAGGCGATGGAACTGCTGAAAAAGAATTCCTGCAACCTTGAGTTGAATTTGTAGAAATGCAATATCTGGTGCATTAGAACCAAAGGTCACATTTGGAGTTTGGAATCCAATCCCAAGAACTGCACATCCCTAGACCAGGGCTTTTCAATCAGTGGTACAGGCACCACCTGTGGTACATTGGCACCTGGCAGGTGGGATGCGATCATCTTAGAAAAGTGGTAGTGGGGGAGGGGAATGAGCTGAACCGGTGGCAGCACCACACAAGCCTGAGCGAGAGACGGCTGGAGCTACAGGGCTGTCAGGGCTCAGCGGAAGCACCAGGATCAGCGCCAGGCTCCAGCTGGGTCTCGGCGCTGATCCTGGTGCTTCTGCTGAGTCCTGAAGAAGCACCAATCAGCTGGAAAGCAGCATTGATCCTGGTGCTTCTGCTGAGCCCAGAAGAAGCGCCGATCAGCTGGAATGTTGCAGCCTCTCCAAGGTCTTGTGATTTACATTCAGATGCTTGGCAACTGATTCATATTTATGACGGTCACAGTGTCCCAGGGTCATGTGAAGGGATCAAAACCTGCTGCAACCACCCAGCGGACAGGAGGGAATAAAAACCAAACACCCCCCACCCCACCCCTGCTGCCAATCTTCAACAGAAACACTCATAACAATGAAAAACTCGGACAGGAGGAAGAGCACGGCTGGGCGGGCAGGCAGGCGTCTTGCTCAGCTGTAGCTTGAGGGGCACTTTTTTCAATGCCACCGTAACTTCGAACAATCACTAAGCAAACTGTTGTAAGTCGAGGACTACCTGTACTTTATCACTTTTTTCCCTTTTGGGGGGGAGGGTCATCAAGTTTTTGACACCTTGTTAGGCAACTGGTGGTACTCGGATGTTGCCATATCCGAAAAGTGGTACAATGGGTGAAAAGATTGAAAAGCCGTGACCTAGAGGGCACCAAAGAATATTCATTGGTTAAGAAATTATTCCTTGGCCCACCAGCAACGTGGGAGAGTCGAGTCTAGGGGCAATAGGATAATACTTCCAACAAAAGGCCAACATCCAATGAGGATTTTAGAAACAAACCACTGGCTTAAAAATTGGTGTCATCAAGATAACTTTGGCTTCCTAGTCCATGGTCTGCATTACCTACACCACCGGTTCTCAACCTGTGGGTCGGGACCCCATTTGGGGTTGAACGACCATTTCACGGGGGTCGCCAAACAACGCAGTCCGCCATTCCCCCCCCCCTTTACCTTAGCTGTGCTACTCCCTTTTATTCTATTGGCTTTTGAAAGCCAATAGAATAGACTCTCTTGAATAGAGTCTAATTCTATTGGCTTTCAAAAGCCAATAGGAATTGTCCAGGCTGTCTCTGCCCTGCTGAGCCCGCCAAAAGTCCCATTTTGCAAACGGTGCTGCAAGTTGTCTGCAGCAAAGGCGAGCTGTCTGGAAGCTTCCACCCCTCCCTGATGAGCAACTACTAAAAATGTAAGTAAAAGAGGGCCAGGGGTGGGAGGTGGGAGGCCGGCGGGCGCAGGGAAGGCTGCTGGCATGCGTGGGGCCCAGCGGGTGCCCTACCTCCCTTGGACTGGGCCAGCTGGTAGCCCAGCCGGTGGTCGCCCTGCGCCATCGCTGCCCCTTGCCAGCTACGCCTCGGCCGGCGCAGGGGGCGGCACCATGCATGCGCAGCGCTCCTGGGCAGGGAAAGTCCTCGACTTATGACCGGTTGGGTAGTCCTCGACTTATGACCGGTTGAGTAGTCCTCGACTTACGACCGGTTGAGTAGTCCTCGACTTACGACCGGTTGGGGGTCGCAGCATTAAAAAGGTTGAAAACCACTTACCTACACGAAGGGCTCCTGACAAGGGATTGATTGCACCTCACAAGAACTGGAAAGAATATATTCGGAAAAAGACTGGCCCATTTTATCAGAAGGGGTTTAAACTAAAATTCAGAGGGGAGGGGGGCAAACCTTATGACCTGGAGAACTTAATCCAAAGCAAAAACCACTAGATAACAATTGTTGTATACTTTGTTCGCGTGCGAATGATGAAGACACATGGCGATGCTGAACAAACACTTTATTCTCCTTCTACAACAACCAAGCAAAAGCAAAAGGCACGCAGGCCTTTCTATATGGCCAGAAGCCCGGACAGTGTCAACCAATAGGAACAGAGCGTTTTCGCGCCTTGCGCATGTGCACAAAGCTGGCGCCGCTCTGTCTGGTCCCGGGCAGCTTTTGGAATGCGCGGGACCAATGCAACATCCCGAGCCTACTTTTGCAGGCTCAGGACACAACAACAATCATATAACTCAGTAGGGAATAAAGAGAAAGAAGAGAAAAATAAGAGAAAAACATAATGAGGCAGAGAGTGATGGGAAGGATGGAAAAACGCGGTTACAAAGTAGGAGATATAAGAAACATTCCCAAGACCCATAAAGGACTCAAGTGCCTATACATTAATGCTCAAAATTTAGCTGGAGCCTGGCGCTGATCCTGGAGCTTCCGCTGAGCCCTGACAGCCCTGCAGTTCCAGCCGTCTCTCGCTCAGGCTTGTGCGGTGCTGCCACCGGTTCAGCTCATTCCCCTCCCCCGCTACCCCTTTTCTAGGATGGTCGCGTCCCACCTGCCAGGTGCCAATGTACCACAGATGGTGCCCGTACCACTGGTTGAAAAGCCCTGCTCTAGGGATGTGCAGTTCTTGGGAGTGGATTCCAAACTCCAAATGTGACCTTGGTTCCAATGCACCAGATATTGCATTTCTACGAATTCAACTCAAGGTTGCAGGAATTCTTTTTCAGCAGCTCCATCGCCTCTGTGTCTGACAAATCCACGGACATGAAACCCAGATATTGGTGGCCGTTTCCTGTCAGTGCGTCATGAAAAAATATTGAAAACCCTGTTAGCAAGAGGACTAGGTGCTTAAACCTCTTTGCCTGTATTAACTATCATGAACTTAACAATTTTCTGCTTGAGCAGGGGGTTGGATTAGAAGACCTCCAAAGTCCCTTCCAACTCTTTTATTGGGTATTCTAATCCTCATGCTGTTGAGAGAAGGTTGAGTTGTAATCAACAAAAGTTGCCATCTATGCAATCCTATATCCAGGATTGGAAGATCATAGGTCAAGCATTTGCACAAGATGGGTCCAGCAGTGGCTGCAGCTAACAAGAAAACATCGCACAAATGCAGAAGATTCACAAATGCAGCTGGCCCTGATTGCTCTCTTGCTTGTAGGCCAGAATGAAGCCAGGTAGGCAGAGAAGAGTCACGTTGCAGATAACGGTTTCTGCTCCAAGATTGAAATTCTGGCAATTTCCTGTTACCTTTCTGGATAAACCTGTGGTTCTCAACCTGTGGGTCGGGACCCCATTTGGGGTCAAACGACCATTTCACGGGGGTCGCCAAACAACGCAGTCCGCCATTTTTTCCCCTTTTCCTTAGCTGTGCTACTCCCTTTTATTCTGTTGGCTTTTGAAAGCCAATAGAATAGACTCTCTTGAATAGAGTCTAATTCTATTGGCTTTCAAAAGCCAATAGGAATTGTCCAGGCTGTCTCTGCCCTGCTGAGCCCGCCAAAAGTCCCATTCTGCAAACGGTGCTGCACCAGTTGAGTAGTCCTCGACTTACGACCAGTTGAGTAGTCCTCAACTTACGACCGGTTGGGGGGTCACGGCATTAAAAAGGTTGAGAACCACTGTTCTAGGGGAATCTTCTTGCTTGAAAAAGAGAAGAATAATGATAAAGCTGTGATTTAGCTATTCTTCCCTTTCCACGAAGAACTTTAGAAGGTCTTGAGATTGGGTTTGGCCAAGGGCAGATTAAGCCCAGCTAGTCCACCTGGTTAGATGGAAGCCAAGCAGGTGGCTTAGACTTCTGGATGGAAGAGCGGAAATGTGGGAAGGGAAAAGAAAGGGTAAATGGGTGAACAAGGGAAGGGTGAGGAAAGAAAGGAAAAAGAAGAGAGGAAAGAGAGGGAAGAAAGAGAAAGGAAGAAAGTAAGAAAGAGGGAAGAGAAGAAGGAAGAGGCAGAAGAGAGAAGAAAATCATCATCATCATCATCATCGCACAGACTGACTACAAGCAGCGGCATGACAAAGTAGCAACAATGGTGCATTGGAAGATCTGCAAGAAATATCATTCGCCTGTAAGCAAGAACAGGGTGGGATCATAAAATAGAGAAAGTCATAGAAAATGATAAAATTAAACTGCTCTGGGACTTCAGAATTCAAACAGACAAGCACCTGCCACATAACACCCCAGACTTAATCACTGTCGATAAGAAAGACAAAAAAAAGTCTGGATAGTGGACGTGGCAGTGCCTGGAGACAGCAGAATAGACGAGAAAGAACTGGAGAAGATAACAAAATACAAAGACCTACAAATAGAAATTCCAAGGGTGGCCTTACCAAGGCCTTGTAAAGTGGTATTTGATTCCAAACTGTGAATGTCATTCTCTCAAGAGAGTAAAACAATAAGATCTTGCTTCTAATGCACCAGATATTGCCTTTCTATGAATTCAACCCAAAGCTACATGGATTTTGTTGCAGCAGTTCTATCGCCTTTTTGTCTGACAAATCCACAGACAAGAAGCCCAGATATTGGGGGCTGATTCCTGTCTGTGCTTCATGAAGAAGTATTGAAAACCCTGGTAGCAAAAGGATTAGACGCTTAAACCTCTTTGCCCACATTAACCATACTTCATTTTAACAATAGCAGAATAACAGAGTTGGAAGGGGTCTGGGAGGTCTTCTAGTCCAACCCCCTGCTCAAGCAGGAAACCCTGTACCGTATCCAACAAATGGCTGTCTCTTTTTAAAATCTCTTCCTAAAATCTCCTGCTTGAGGAGGGGGTTGAACTAGTCTGTCCAGGACTGAAAGAGCATAGGTAGGTCAAACATTTGCACAAGACAGGTATTGCAGTGGTGACAAGCAATAATAAAACATCACACCTTGGCTTACCCAGCAGAAGCTCACAAATGCAACTGGACCTGGCTAGTCTCTTGCTTGTAGACAAACATGAAGTCAGGTAGACAGAGAAGAATCACGGTGCAGACAAGGGTTTCTGCTCCAAGATTTAATTTCTGACTATTTCCTGTTATCTTCCTAAATATGTGACGGTTATTTTGAAGGCTTGCAAGGGAATGGATGCAGGCTGACGTAACTGGAACTGCCCCTGTTAGTAAAGGGAGGAGGCAGACTGTGTTCAAACTATGGACGACAACAACCCAAAGAAGCTCTGAAGCAGCCCACGGATTGTTTATATTGGGCACCTGTTCCTTTAAACTCCAGAGACGGAACTGGTAAAAATCAGCAAGGTGTGGTAGATATCAGGCCTTGTTGCAAAGAACAAACGTAAAGCAAAGACAATCTCCAAGAGCGGAATAAAAATCAAAGTATGGGAAATATAACATAAGGTGTGGCCAAGAAGCTAGAAATTCAAATACAATTGTTCTCCTCCTAGTTCAAAGTTTAACAGAATAACAGAGTTAGAAGGGATCTTAGAAGCTTTCTAGTATGGAAGGTAGACCATTTAATATAAAATAAACATTGAAAATATTTATGAATTTCCACTGTAAACAGCAGTGAAAAAGCTACCAGCATGGCTGGCTCAGGAATTCTGTGAGTTGAAGTCCATGAGTCATAAAAGAGCCAAGGTTGCCTACTTCTGTCCCAAGTCCTCCTGTTCTAAGCAGTGAGCTTCCTGGACCAGGGGTAGGCAACCTTGGCCCTTTTATGACTCGTGGACTTCAACTCCCAGAATTCCTGAGCCAGCCTGGCTCAGCTTGGAAACCTCTCCCTTTCCCCTCAGCATGGCTGGCTCAGGAACTCTGGGAGTTGAAGGCCACGAGTCATAAAAGAGCCAAGGTTACCTACCCCTGGCCTAGGACTAGGCTGCTTTGTGGACTTCAATTCCCAGAATTCCTGAGCCAGCCTGGCTCAGCTTGGAAACCTCTCCCTTTCCCCTCAGCATGGCTGGCTCAGGAATTCTGGGAGTTGAAGTCCACGAGTCATAAAGCGGCCTAGGGCAGGGATAGGCAACCTTGGCTCTTTTATGAGTCGTGGACTTCAACTCCCAGAATTCCTGAGCCAGCCATGCTGAGGGGAAAAGGGAGAGGTTTCCAAGCTGAGCCATGCTGGCTCAGGAATTCTGGGAGTTGAAGTCCACGAGTCATAAAAGGGCCAAGGTTGCCTACCCCTGGCCTAATAGGGTCACCGCTTAGAACAGGAGGACTTAGGCCAGGGGTAGGCAACCTTGGCCCTTTTATGACTGGTGGACTTCAACTCCCAGAATTCCTGAGCCAGCCATGCTGAGGGGAAAGGGAGAGGTTTCCATGCTGAGCCAAGCTGGCTCAGGAATTCTGGGAGTTGAAGTCCACCAGTCATAAAAGAGCCAAGGTTCCCCACCCCTGGTCTAGGCCATCTTGGTCATAACAGATTTGACACCAACTTAATGGCATTGAATCAATCAATCAAGACCAAAATAGGGGGGGGACTTGGCAGTAATAGGAATGTGCCTTGATTGATGGATTGATAATATTGTGCAAAATGGAATGGTCAAGTTTTTCTAGACTGATTACACTGAAAGTGACACAAGGACACAGATGTTTGATAAGCAAATTTATAGCAAGAAGTAAGAAAGCTATAGAGAAAGAATTCAGGCAGCTACATACAGGAAGGCATCAACTTATGACCACAGTCGGAACTGGGAATTTGGCACTTGTGACTACTTGTATTATTGTGAAGTGGGTCACACCCAATTTTATAACCTTCAGGGCACTGCAACCATTGTAAATGCATGCCAATCACCCACATTTTGATTGTGTGACCATGGGACACTGCAACAGGCATAAGCAGGATTGGTTGTAAGTCTTTTTTTTTTCACTGTTGTCGTAACTTCAAACAGTCATTAAATGAATGGTTGTAAGTTGAGAACTACCTGGGTCAAATATAAGCGCTATTTAGCATGAAATGAAATGAAATTTGATTCCTAAGGGTTTTCTTCCACCCATACAGTACAATGGACTGATAATTGTTCCTCCTCACCAGTTCCTTTTCTAACACTTTCTGCATCCTGTAAACTAGACACTGTTCCAGCTGTGTCATCATTGCATCCTTCATCTTAATTTATTTTCTGGGTTTGCTCAAAAATCCAAAGCATAAACTAATCAAATCGCCTGGATTTTCACAACAATGAGCCAAAAAAGGGATACAGATCAAAACAGGATTATGATAATTGCATTCATTCTATAAGTTGACAACTAAGCTGCTCCTTTAATACTTTCCTTTTTTTTTCTCTGCGAACTCTATTTTGCAGACACAGAATTTCATTATGTATAATTATAACAAGCACCATTGAAAAGATCAATCTTCTGCCCTCTAAAGTCCAAATGGTTATCGAATAAAACTTTCAGCTCATTTTCCAGCCATTTCAAATCAGTGGTGAAGTGTACGTAATTCTCAGAATTTTTAGCAATCATTCCCCAAAAGTATCTCCCTTGGTTTGAAAGTACACAACAAACTGCAGCCCAAATATGACTGGGTATATTCACTCTGTTACTGAGGTATATATTCCCAGGTACCACACCCACAATGGCATATGTACGATAACACCCTGTAGTAAACAATTTCAGCTTTTCTTCATATTCTTTCCATTGTCCATTATTGAGATCTTTAAACTGGGGCACGATGTTGGTTAAGGTGAAGGTTGCATCTTTACTATCCTGATCCAGTTGATGGGACACTGGCGCCAAGTGTCCCCTGTTGTAATCGGGAGAATGTGCGTAATCACTCGAAACAGCCTGGTTTTTTTTAAGGAGATTGGGGGCGATTCCACAAGTCTGTTCCGATTCCATACTGTCTCTTGCAGTAGCCCAAGGCAGTGCCAGCTAGGAATAAGGAAGGACAAGCAAGGTGTCTGGTTAGCATTCATACGACACTGAATCAAATACCCAGAATCTGAGGAAACATCTACCATGAGTCAACCAGGAAATGGGGTGTGGGATATTCTACAATAAGGCTTTGCATATTTGGTGGCCTTCAGATAGCCACTTCCAGGCATCCCAGTCAACAGTGAAGTTTCTGGGAATTCTGGAAATTGAAGCCCCTGACTGGCCCTCTTGGGGAGCCCACTCTAAGCTGTTCTCTAGCAGAGAAAGCTGGTTGATGGAGCTTGAAATTTGGGGTTTGGAGTGCTCTGAGTCTGGTTCTTTGGGGAAAGATGGAAGTAGGGCCCTGCTAATGTGGGCAATAGAAATCTTACAGCCAAACTCTTAAAAAATCTTGGATTAATTATGCACAAATAATTCTTAAATCCACTGTCTTGCTTTATTTCCTAACCACGGATTCCATTTCACGAATGTTCAGTTTCAGAATAGGAACACCTTTTACCTGTGGTTCAATCTTCCAATCCACTATTCGCTGACCCGAATTATAAGGATATAGTATATATGCGGAGAAAATGGGGATGTGCCGATGTGTGTCGTACATTGTGGCAAATCGATGCTGGCCCTTCTTCTGGTTTTTATACCTCTGGCAGATTCTGGCTGGATTCCCTGGCGCCAGGCTGGGGTATTTTCTATCCAAGAAGAACTGACTGCACTCCCTGAAACTGCTCACCACCTTCCCAGTTGCAGGCAGGAAAAAAGAGGCAGCCAGGGGGAGGATCCATAGCAGCCACATGGCTGTGTGCTTGATCGCTTAGTCCTTCTGGTGGAATTTTTCTGCCAAAAAAAAAAAAAAAGTGAGAGAAGAATAATGATAAAGCTTTGATTTAGCAAAGTTCCATCACGAAGGTGAGAATGGGTCCGAGGTTGGGTTGTGCCAAGGGCACCTGAGGTCCAGCTGGTGAGAGGGAGGCCAGCCGGATTGTTTACGCTTCTGGATGGAAGAGCAGGAATGTGGGAAGGGAAGGGAAATGGTAAGCAGGAAAAGAAGGGACGGGCGAGGAAAGAAAGGAAAAAGGAAAGGAAAGAGTGGGAGGGAAAGAGAGGCCTCAGCTGCGGAGAAGGAAGAGGCAGAAGAGAGAGAAGGAAGGACCAGGGATGGTGGAGAGACAACTTGCAGCATCAAATAGAGAACACCCACAAACACAGAGAGACATTCTTTTCTCTTTATTTATCATTTGCATGTCAAAGAAAGATGGAAAGAGCTTCTGTTATAAGTGGTTGGAGAAGAACCATGTCTTCCTACGAGGGCGATCAGCTTATCCTTGTAGCCAGCACTACACCTGCACTCCTGGAAGAGAAAGGGGCTGGAGGCAAAATGGCAGGCATGCACGCGCACACACATACACACACACACATGCACATATGCACCCCCTCTCAATAAGGGTTGGTGTCCGTGAAGAGGCGCACGAAGTAAGAAGCAGAGTCAAGCTGAGGATCTGATCATTTAGGGAATGGGTGGGGGTCTTTCAAGGTGTTCATTCCAGACTGGATTATTGTCCTGAAATATCTGCAGGGTCTCATTCTCCCACCAGACTTCTCCCAGCCATCCAAATCATCTGGAAGCCAACTGCCCACTGATGCCCCTCTTCTGAGAGGTTGGGGAGCTGATGCCAAGGGGGGCTGCCTGCTGCTTCAGCCCCTCCAGAACAATTTTCCCATCAAGCTGGCCCCTTCATCCCACTCAGAAAAAAACTGCACACAGAACTTTGCTCTAGAAATCCCGTTTGCCAGATGATTCAATGGGTAAACTTCCTTGCCCACATTAACCATCATTAACGATGTGCAGAGGTCTCAAAAGAAGGAAATGTCATATTGAAAACTGCCTTTTATGGAATCAGCAGGTGAAGCTGTCTGGGGATTTAAGAGAATCGCATCAGCCCTGGGAAAACCTGGATGCTATCATGGCCCCCATCCTCCAATATCCATTATTCTAGAATTCACCTGGAGGGCTACCCTCCTTCATTTATTCAGTCTTGCAACTTAGTTTGCTTTTATCTTTCTTCCTGAAAAAGTTGGCACCACCTCCACACAACACACTTACCATGTTATTTGCTCAGCAGGGTTGGGAGAAATTTTTACAACCCACATAATAAAGTTTACACTTGAGGTTATATTACATATTACATTATTATTATTATTATTATTATTATTATTATTATTATTATTATTATTATTATTATTATTAGTCCCACCTCCATGCAGCTGCAAGAGCAAAAATGATAAGATCTTTGCTTCTAATTCCCAGGAGATTGCACAAATTTTGTTGCAGCAGTTCTAGCATCAAGCATTTGCACAAGTGGCTGCAGCCAATAACAAAACAACCCACATTGGCTTACCCAGCAGAAGACTCACAGGTGCAACCAATCTCTTGTTTGCAGACCAGAAGAAGTCAGGGAGACAGAGAAAAGTCACAATGCAGATTGAGGCCCCTGCTCCAAGATTTATATTCTGGCTATTTCCTGCTACCTTTCTGAAGAAATGAACAAATAACGGTTCTTATGACACCTGATCTAACGGGACATTTCTCTGGAACTGACTCTGTGGGGAGGAGGCGGAGAATGTTAAAGCTGTGGAAACCACCAACTCAAAGCTAAAAAGTAGCCCACAAAGTGTCTACATTTGGCCCCTCTCCCGTTAAATTCCAGAGACGGACCAAATAAAAATATGGGGATGTCCATCGTGGCAAATGGATAAATTCACCATCTTGCCGTATTTCCTAACTTCTGACTGTTCCTCTAAGGTCAGCTCCATCTCATGAATGTTTAGCATAAAATAGAAGCTCCTTTTATGGTGCTTCAATCTTCCAGCCGTTTCTTTCCTGATCCCATCAGGTTGATATGTTTATGCCGAGAATCTGAGGATGCGCCAGTCTCTCTAATACATTGTGGCAATCGATATTTGTTCTTATGCAACTGGCAGATTCTGGCCAGATTCATTGGCTTCAGATTGGGGGGTTTCCCACCCAAGAAGAACTGACTGCAGGGCTTGAATCTGCTCGCCACCTCCCCAGCTGCAGGCCGGAGAAAAGAGGCAGCCAGGAGAGGATCCATAGCAGCAAAATGGCCATGTGATCAGTTGGTCCTTCTACTGGAATCTTTCTGCCTTAAAAAGAGAGAGAGAGAGAGAGAGAGAGAGAGAGAGAATAATGATAAAGTGCTGATTTATCAAGTCTTCCTTTTCCACGAAGAACTTAAGAAGATCTTGAGGTTCGGATTGGCCAAAGGCTCATGAAGTCCAGCCTGGTCCACCAGGTCAATCAGTCAATCAGAATAGAGCTGGAAAGGACTTTTGAGGTCTTCTAGTCCAGCCCTCTGCTCAAGCAGGAGACCCTATACCATTTGAGACAAGTGACTGTCCAGTCTCTTTTTAAAAATCTCCAGTAATGAAGCACCCACAACTTCTGGAGGCAAGTCATTCCACTGGTTAATTGTTCTCACTGTCAGGAAGTTTCTCTTTAGTTCTAGGTTGCTTCTCTCCTTGATTAGTTTCCATCCGTTGCTTCTTGTCTTGCTTTCTGGTGCTTTGGAAAATAAGTTGTCATATCAGCCTTCACGTACTAATATTTCAACTTCACCCTGTTTGTTTCCTAAATTTTAAGCATTAATGTATAGGCATTTGAGTCTTTTATGGGTCTTGGGAATGTTTCTTATATCTCCTACTTTGTAACCGCGTTTTTCCATCCTTCCCATCACTCTCTACCTCATTATGTTTTTCTCTTATTTCTCTCTTCTTTCTCTTTATTCCCTACCGAGTTATATGATTGTTGTTGTGTCCTGAGCCTGCAAAAGTAGGCTCGGGATGTTGCATTGGTCCCGGGCATTCCAAAAGCTGCCCGGGACCAGACAGAGCGGCGCCAGCCTTGTGCACATGCGCAAGGCGCGAAAACGCTCTGTTCCTATTGGTTGACACTGTCCGGGCTTCTGGCCATATAAAAAGGCTGCGTGCCTTTTGCTTTTGCTTGGTTGTTGTAGAAGGAGAATAAAGTGTTTGTTCAGCATCGCCATGTGTCTTCATCATTCGCACGCGAACAAAGTATACAACAATTGTTATCTAGTGGTTTTTGCTTTGGATTAAGTTCTCCAGGTCATGAGGTTTGCCCCCCTCCCCTCTGAATTTTAGTTTAAACCCCTTCTGATAAAATGGGCCAGTCTTTTTCCGAATATATTCTTTCCGGTTCTTGTGAGGTGCAATCAACCCCTTGTCAGGAGCCCTTCGTGTAGGTAATGCAGACCATGGACTAGGAAGCCAAAGTTATCTTGATGACACCAATTTTTAAGCCAGTGGTTTGTTTCTAAAATCCTCATTGGATGTTGGCCTTTTGTTGGAAGTATTATCCTATTGCCCCTAGACTTGACCCTTCCACGTTGCTGGTGGGCCAAGGAATAATTTCTTAACCAATGAATATTCTTTGCTGCCCTCTAGGTCACGGCTTTTCAACCTTTTCACCCATTATACCACTTTTAGGATATGGCAACATCCGAGGACCACCAGTTGCCTAGCAAGGTGTCAAAAACTTGATGACCCCCCCAAAAAAGGGAAAAAAGTGATAAAGTACAGGTAGTCCTCAATTTACAAAAGTTCGTTCAGTGACTGTTCGAAGTTACAGTGGCACTGAAAAAAGTGCCCCCCAAGCCACAGCCAAGCAAGACACCTGCCTGCCCACCCGGCCGCGCTCTTCCTCCTGTCCGAGGTTTTCATTGTTGTGAGCATTTCTGTTGAGGATTGGCAGCGGGGGTGGGGGAGGTGTTTGGTTTTTATTCCCCCCCGTCTGCTGGGTGGTTGCAGCAGCTTTTGGTCCCTTCACATGACCCTGGGACACTGTGACCGTCATAAATATGAATCAGTTGCCAAACATCTGAATGTAAATCACAAGACCCTGGAGATGCTGCAACATTCCAGCTGATTGGCGCTTCTTCTGGGCTCAGCAGAAGCATCAGGATCAATGCTGCTTTCCAGCTGATTGGTGCTTCTTCGGGGCTCAGCAGAAGCACCAGGATCAGCTCCAAGCTTCACCTGGAGCCTGGCACTGATCCTGGAGCTTCCGCTGAGCCCTGACAGCCCAGCAGCTCCAGCCATCTCTCGCTCAGGCTTGTGCGGTGCTGCCACCAGTTCAGCTCATTCCCCTCCCCCCGCTACCACTTTTCTAGGATGGCCGCGTACCCCCTGCCAGGTGCCAATGTACCACAGGTGGTGCCCGTACCACTGATTGAAAAGCCCTGGTCTAGGGATGTGCAGTTCTTGGGAGTGGATTCCAAACTCCAAATGTGACCTTTGGTTCTAATGCACTAGATATTGCATTTCTACAAATTCAACTCAAGGTTGCAGGAATTCTTTTTCAGCAGTTCCATCGCCTTTGTGTCTGACAAATCCACGGACATGAAACCCAGATATTGGTGGCCGTTTCCTGTCAGTGCGTCATGAAAAAATATTGAAAACCCTGGTAGCAAGAGGACTAGGTGCTTAAACCTCTTTGCCTGTATTAATTATAATGAACTTAACAATTTTCTGCTTGAGCAGGGGGTTGGACTAGAAGACCTCCAAAGTCCCTTCCAACTCTTTTATTGGGTATTCTAATCCTCATGCTGTTGAGAGAAGGTTGAGTTGTAATCACCAAAAGTTGCCATCTATGCAATCCTATATCCAGGATTGGAAGATCATAGGTCAAGCATTTGCACAAGATGGGTCCAGCAGTGGCTGCAGCTAACAAGAAAACATCACACAAATGCAGAAGATTCACAAATGCAGCTGGCCCTGATTGCTCTCTTGCTTGTAGGTCAGAATGAAGCCAGGTAGGTATAGAAGAGTCATGGGGCAGATAACGGTTTCCGCTCCAAAATTGAAATTCTGGCAATTTCCTGTTACCTTTCTGGATAAACGAACACTTAACGGTTCTTGTGACACTTGATCTGGGCTGACATTTCTGTGGAAGTGACTCTGTGGGCAAAAAAAAGAGGCAGAGCGTGTTAAAGCTTTGGAAGCCAACTACTCGAAGCTAAAGAGTAGCCCTCCAATTGTCTATATTTGGCTCCTGTCTGTTAAATTCCAGAGACGGAGCTAATAAAAATCAGTAAGGTGTGAGAGGTAACAGGCCAAGAAGCAAACAGCAAACATAAAGGAAAGATACTCTCCAATAGGGCAATAGAAGAGATTAACAGAATGATATTAGAAGAAAGTAGGAAGGGACCACTGGAGGTCTTCTAGTCCAACCCCCTGGTCAAGAAGTAGACCTATACCTTTCTGGACAAATTGCTGTCCAATATCTTATAATAATAATAATAATAATAATAATAATAATAATAACAACAACAACAACAACAACAACAACAATAATAAAGTTGGAAGGGACCTTGGAGGTCATCTAGCCCAACCCCCTGCTCAGGCAGGAAACCTTACACCATTTCGGACAGATGGCTGTCCAGTCTCTTCTTAAAAACCTCCAGTGTTGGAGCATTCACCGCTTCTGGAGGCAGGTTGTTCCACTGGTTAATTGTTCTCACTGTCAGGAAGTTTCTCCTTAGTTCTAGGTTGCTTCTCTCCTTGATTAGTTTCCATCCGTTGCTTCTTGTCCTGCCTTCAGGCGCTTTGGAGAATAGCTTGACTCCTTCTTCTTTGGGGCAGCCCCTGAGATACTGGAACACTGCTATCATGTCCCCCCTCGTCCTTCTCTTCGTTAAACCAGACATACCCAATTCCAGCAACCGTTCCTTATATGTTTTAGCCTCCAGTCCCCTAATCATCTTTGTTGCTCTTCCCTGTGCTCTTTCTAGAGTCTCAACATCTTTTTTACATCGTGGTGACCAAAACTGGATGCAGTATTCCAAGTGTGGCCTTACCAAGGCCTTGTAAAGTGGTATTAACACTTCACGTGATCTTGATTCTATCCCTCTGTTAATGCAGCCCAGCACTGAGTTGGCTTTTTTGGCAGCTGCAACACCCTGCTGGCTCATATTTAAGTGATTGTCCACCGGGACTCCGAGATCCCTCTCACAGTCACTACCACTAATTATTTATTCTGTCAGGAAATTCGTCCTTCGTTCTAGGTCGGAAACTCTCTTTAATGATCCCTGAAGTTGAAACTCAAGTACTTTGGCCACCTAATGAGAAGGAAGGACTCACTGGAGAAGAGCCTCATGCTGGGAAAGATGGAGGGCAAGAGAAGAAGGGGACGACAGAGAAGGAGGTGGCTGGATGGAGTCCCTGAAGCAGGAGGCGTGAGCTTAAATGGACTCCAGAAGATGGTAGAGGACAGGAAGGCCTGGAGGAACGTTGTCCATGGGGTCGCGATGGGTCGGACACGACTTCGCAACTAACAACAACAACTTGTCATTTCTTGTCCTGCCTTAGGTGCTTTGGGGAATAAGTTGGCTCTCTCTTCTCTGTGGCAAGTACAGGAAGATGGCTGCCATGTCACCCCCAGTCCTTCTCTTTTTTAAATTAGACATACCCGATTCCTCCAACGGTTCTTCACCTGTTTTAGCCTCTAGGGACCTTAGCATTTTTGTCCCTCTTCTCTGCACTCTTTCTAGGGTGTCAACACCTGTTTTGTATCCTGGTGACCAGAACTGGACTCAGTATTCCAATTGTTGTCTTCCTAGTGCAGTGTAAAGGAGTATTAGCGCTTCTGGGTCAACTCACCTTGCTGTGACAGTTTTGCTACCAGACGTGCAATTCTACAGACGGACACAACAGGGCAGGGAAAACCATTACCTTTATGTTACGACTAGGGATTCGGTCCCAAACCATTTTCAGCCAAACTATACAATCCAGGTTTAGGCAGGGGGATTTCCGCAGTCGAAGCAGGGATTGTGACAACCATTTCATAGCCTTTATTGCTAAATGTTTCTTCCAGGCAGAATGAAAAACAGGACAAACCTGGAAACTCCTTTTTAACCAGCCAGGTGTGTCACCTGCTTTTACACTCCAGTTTACAGTCTGCCTTTTAGGGATAGGTATGGAAAGTGGAATTTAACTTAGAGTTGAACAAGTATTAAGACCCCACTTCGATGCCATTGATTTAGAATTAATCCAGGTTGAATCTAGAGTTTCTAAGCGAAGAACTGAAGAATTTGGGATGATTGGACCTAGATGACCCCTCCATCATTTATCTCTTTGTTCACCAAGATTTGACACCAACTTAATGGCATTGAATCAATCAATCAAGGCCAAAATAGGGGGGAGGAACCTAGAAAGTGCCTTTTTCCTGCTCCCCCATATAAATACCCCTTATTGATTGATTGATTGATTGATTGATAATATTATGCAAAATGGAGTTGTCAGGTTTTCTAGACTGATTATACTCAAAGTGACAAAAGGACATAGATTTTTGATGAGCAGGTTTATTGCAAGACGTAAAAAAGCTACAGAGAAAGCATTCAAGCAGCTACGTACAAGAAGGCATCCATTTACGACCACAATTGGAACTGGAAGTCTGTCACTAAGTGATGTTATTGTTAAGTGGGTCACACCCAAATTGTTTCTCATCACTGCAGTTTCTTTTCTGACAAGGTATACACGGGCTGAAAACATAAAGCCCATCCAAAACTGTGACAAACAAGAAACTGTTTTAGCCATGTCATCATTGCACCCTTCGTCTCATTACTGGATTATTTTATTTTCTGAGTTTGCTCAGTAATCTGAACCATAAGCTAACCAAACATTGAGCCAAAAATAAAAATATTTTTTTTATACAGATCAAACAAGGGTTATAATAACTGCATTCATTCCGTATGTCGAACAACTAAACGGCTATGTGTATACTCTGCTTTTATTTGTGAACTCTTTCTTCAGACAGAGAATTACCTGATTCATTATTAATCATATCATTTGCAATCATTATTGAAAAGCTTAATCCCACTTATCCCATATTTGACACTTAGAACACTTTCCAGGTTCGTCAGGGTAATACTATTTACCGTATTCTGATTATTATTCTCAGCAATGAATGCCCAGGATGTTTTGGTTCGGTTTCGAAACTCACAACAAATTGCAGCCCAGATATAACTGGGTATATTCACTCTGTTGTTGAGGAATTTATTCCCAGGTATCACACCCACAATGGCATATGTACTAACGCACGAGCTAGTACTTTGTTTTATACTTAGTTCGTACGCTTTCCATTGTCCACGATTGAGCGTTGCATCCAGGGGCACAGTGTTGGTCAAGGTGAAGGTTGCATCCATGCTCTCCTGATCCGATTGATGGCACGCTGGCGCCAAGTGTCCTCTGTTGAACGAGGGAGCATTTGTGTAATCGCTCGAAAAAGCCTGGCTGTCTGCAAGGAGATCGTAGATTTGACTATGTTCCGATACCATTTCTCGTTTAGGAGCTGCAAGCTAGAAATAAGGAAGGACAAGCAAGGTGCCTGATTAACATTCACACAACACTCAATCAAACAGCCAGAAGGTGAGGAAAGATCTACCATGAGTCAGCCAGGCAATGGGGTGTGGGGTATTCCTAAAATAAGGCTATGCATATTTGGTGGCCTTCAGATAGCCTCTTCCAGGCATCCCAGCCAACAGGGAAGTTTCTGGGAATTCTGGACATCGAAGCCCCTGACTGGCCCTTTTGGGGAGCCCACTCTAAACTGTCCTCTAGCAGAGAAAACAGGTTGATTGAGCTTGAAATTTGGGGTGCTCTGAGTCTGGTTCTTTTGGGAAAGATGGAAGTAGGACCTCGCCAACGAGGACAACAGAATTCAAGCTTCTAAAACAGTGTTTCTCAACCTTGACAATTTTAAGGCATGTGGACTTCAACTCCCAGAATTCCACAGCCAGCATTGCTGGCTGTGGAATTCTGGGAGTTGAAGTCCACATGCCTTAAAATTGTCAAGGTTGAGAAACACTGTTCTAAAAGCTCCTGAAGATTAATTATGTATAAATAATTCTTAAATCCACTGCCTTGCTTTATTTCCTAACCACGGACTCCATTTCAAGGATGTTCAGTTTCAAAATAGGAACTCCTTTTACCTGTGGTTCAATCTTCCACTTGTCCTTTCGTTCACCCGTACTCTTAGGATTTAGATTGTAAGCTGAGAAAATGGGGATGCGCCGAATTCTGTCGTACATTGTGACAAAATAATACTCGGTTTTATACTTCTGGCAGATTACGGCCATATTGTTTAACCGCAGATTGGGGGGAACACCGTCCAAGAAGAACTGACTGCACTCGCTTAAACTGTTCACCACCTCCCCAGTTGCAGGCAGGAGAAAAGAGGCTGCAACCAGGGAGAGGATCCATAGCAGCCACATGGTCAGTTGGTCTTTCAATGGAATTTTTCTGCCTGAAAAAGAGAAGAATATTGATAAAGCTCCAATTCAGCCATTCTTCCTTTTCCATGAAGAACTGAAGAACTCCTTGAAGTTGGGCTTGGCTCATGAAGGCCAGCTGGTGCACCTGGTCAGAGGGAGGACAAGCCGATTGCTTAAACCTGAGTCTAGATGGAAGACCTGGAATGTGGGAAGGGAAGGGAAGGGGTGAATAGGGAAAGAAGGGAAGGGCGAGGGAAGAAAGGGCAAGGAAGAAATGAAAAAGAGGCAAGAAAGGAAAAACAAAAGGAAAGAGAGGGAAGGGAAGGGAAGGGAAGAGGCAAGAAAGGAAAAAGAAAAGGAAAGAAAGGGAAGGGAAAGGAAGGAAGGGAAGGGAAGGGAAAGGAAAGGTTCCCCAAAGGCTTTCTTAGGAACAAAGAGGCGTTTGACAGGAGGGGCCTCACCTGAGAAGAAGGAAGAGGCTGAAGAGAGAGGAGGAAGAACAGGGGTGGTGGAGAGACAACTTACTGCATTAAATAGGGAAGCCAACTATACACACACAAACACACACAGAGGCATTCTTTGTCCTTCTTTATTTCTCTCTCTCTCTCTTCCTATGGGGACGATCAGCTTTTGTCCTTATAGCCAGCACTATACCTGCCGTCCTGGAAGAGAAAGGGGCTGAAGGCAAAATTGCTCTCTCTCTCTCTCTCTCTCTCTCTCTCCCTCTCCCTCTCCCTCCCCCCCCCCTCTGTGTGTGTGTGTGTGTTCCTGAAGAGGCACACAAAGAAAAAGCAGAGTCAAGCTGAGCTCTGTACATTTAGGGAATGGGTGGGGTCTTTCAAGGTAACAACAGCAGCAGGAACAACAACAATAACAATGATAATGTTGGAAGGCACTTTGGATTATTGTCTCCAGGGTCACATTCACCAGCCAGAATACTCCCAACCCAACCACCTAGAAAGCAACTGCTACTGATGCCCCTCTTCTGAGAGTTGGGGGGGGGGCTGTTGCCAGGGGGTGCTGCCTGCTGCTTCAGCCCCTCCAGAACAACTTTCAGGCTGACGTTTCTGTGGAACTGACTCGGTTGGCAAGGCAGTGTTAAAGCTGTGGAAGCCAACAGCCCAAAGCAAAAATGCAACCCACAAATTGTCTATATTTGGCTCCTGTCTATATTTAGCATGAAATGAAATTTGATTCTTAAGGGTCTTATCCCCCCCTCCCCCGCACAGTGCAACAGACTGATAATCACTCCTTCTCACCGCACTTTCTATCCTAACAAGTTAAAGTTAAAATCACAAAGCTCAGCCTTCTTTTAAACTTTGCTCAATAGTAGCAACTGTGAGAGGGATCTCAGAGTCTAGTGGACAAAAATAGGAGCCAGCCATGTGCTGCAGCTGCCAAAAAAGCCAACACAGCCTTCCAATATCTCAGGGGCTGCCCCAAAGAAGAGGGAGTCAAGCTATTCTCCAAAGCACCTTGAAGGCAGGACAAGAAGTAACGGGTGGAGATGACTTCCAGTGGCTACGTTGGTGTTGATGGCAGCTGTTTTACAGCTGCCTCTCCCAGGAGATTGTAAAAGCTAAACTTACTTAAAGGACCATTCACAAAAGAGATATGTTTCTGTATGGAGAAGATGGATAGAATATATTCAGAAGAAGTATGGAACAACAAAGTTTCATTTATTTTATGAATAATGGATTTTTATTAAATTATGAATTGAAGTTTGCAGAGAGTTAAGGGTTATTAGGATTCCGGTTATTGTATAAGTAGTAAATTTAAGTTGACTATGTTTAGTTTTCTTTTTTTTCTTTTCTTTTTTTTTGTAACCCTGTACTGAGCTCTGGGAAGTCGGGGGGGGGGGGGGGGGGGAAGGGGGTGGGGGGAGGGGGGAGGGGAGAGTATGGGTAGTATGTTCAATAGTTCAGATTTTGGTGATAGACGATTGCTCGGGCATTTTCGGGCATTTTCCCTCAGACCGCATCTGATTGAGAAGAAGAGGAGAGAGATAAGTAAGTAGAAAGATGGAGGAGAGAGGGAGGGGAGCAGAGGAGGAGGTAGAAGGAAGGGGGAAGTGAAGAGATGAGAGGGGGATGCGGTCTGGGGGGAAATGGGTGAGCAACGTCAGAATTTGTGTGTTGTATTTTAACTTCTTTTGTATCTGAATTTTTTTTTCTTATGATTGTAATGAAAATAAAATAATAAAAATTATATAAAAAAAGAAGCAACGGGTGGAAACTAATCAAGGAAAGAAATAACCTGGAACTAAGGAGAAACTTCCTGACAGTGAGAACAATTAACCAGTGGAACAACCTGCCTCCAGAAGCGGTGAATGCTCCAACACTGGAAGATTTTTCAAAGAGGCTGGACAGCCATTTGTCCGAAATGGTATAGGGTTTCCTGCCTGAGCAGGGGGTTGGACTTGATGACCTCCAAGGTCCCTTCCATCATCATCATCATCATCATCATCATCATCATCATCATCATCATCATCATCATTATTATTATTATTACATCTTAAACGAACACTGCTGTAAAGCGTATGCTAAGCACATATCTTTTCCTGCCGATTTCCCTGGTACCGACAAGGCAGGCGATATCTGAGAGAGCAAAGACCCCAGCCAACGACTTCATTTAATGTGAACAAAACTGACTTACCCTATTCAGAAGTGCTTGCAAAATGATGGCGCTTCCTCAGAGCATCTGGCTTTAATGTGACATCTGATACTTAGGGCACGGTTCCAGGGTTAGGCACCAGCAACTTGG
The DNA here is from genome assembly GCA_039797435.1 of Crotalus adamanteus. Classification (NCBI taxonomy): domain Eukaryota; kingdom Metazoa; phylum Chordata; class Lepidosauria; order Squamata; family Viperidae; genus Crotalus; species Crotalus adamanteus. The sequence goes on along the minus strand of CM077923.1, from coordinate 90,410,832 downwards.
AACGGATTTGTGCTTTGCTCGTTTCTGAGAAAGCACATGAAGCTGCAGAAAACAGAAAATGAAAGCGTAGGGGGGCTTGTAGAAACACCCACAGATGCCCACACCTACAGATTTACTGGGGGGGGGGCAAATTCTTAGCTACAGCCTATTCAGCAACTTTTAAAGTGAAGTTAAAAAAAAAAAGCTTGAGATAACTGGTGTACAAAACCACTGTTTTTTTTCTCTTTCCACACTCTGCTCTCTTTCGTTAGGGCAGTGGTTCTCCACCTGTGGGTCGGGACCCCATTTGGAGTCAAACGACCATTTCACGGGGGTCGCCAAACAATGCAGTCTGCCATTTTTCCCCCTTTCCCTTAGCTGTGCTACTCCCTTTTATTCTATTGGCTTTTGAAAGCCAATAGAATAGACTCTCTTGAATAGAGTCTAATTCTATTGGCTTTCAAAAGCCAATAGGAATTGTCCAGGCTGTCTCTGCCCTGCTGAGCCTGCCAAAAGTCCCATTCTGCAAACGGTGCTGCACCAGTTGAGTAGTCCTCAACTTACGACCAGTTGAGTAGTCCTCGACTTACGACCGGTTGGGGGGTCGCTGCATGAAAAAAATTTGAGAACCACTGCGTTAGGGCTTTTCTAATGAGGAGGAGGAGGAGGAGGAAGTAGAGCTTGGGGGTCTGTTATGTATTGAATATATATAAAGTTGTGTTAATCCCTGCTAAAGTGAAACTAACTTAACTCCAACTACTTGTGAAGCTAAAATGAAACTAACCTTTAGATGACCCTGACTGTTAACTCCAACTGTTTTGGAGGAAAGCAACATTCATATTTGGGCGGGTTTTTCAAGTATTGTGATTGGTTAAGGCCCTGTGGGCTCAGAGTATAAATTACAGGCAATTGCTGCAGTTCTCCAGTTCTAGTCTGAGTCAATAAATAATGTTGTAACTATGCTGGTCTGCTCCTTGCCTACTGACAGCCCACTACTCAATATCTTTCATCCAGATTTGGAAAATAAACTGTGGCTGCCTTAATATTTACCCCAAACTAACCCAAATTCCAGAAATGTGGTTTTACAGCTGATCAGCTGTAGTTGCGGGATCCTGGGCTCCTGCCCAGCTCACTTGCTCGCGCTTCGCTGGAAAACATGCTGCTTGCTAATTTAGCAGAAACGCTAGTGATAAATATGTATCAATATGATAAATCTTCAGAGTCAGTTAAACCTACAATATAATGGAAACTAATTGAATAGAAAAATAAGTACAATTGGTGGGAATCAGGAAAAGATAACATAAAGAAAGTAAGATAAATACATAGGGAAAAATAGCTGGGTCTTAGAGTGGGAAAAGGAAGAAGACAAACTATAAAAAAAATAGCTGTAAGAGGAAATGGCTAGCCAGGAAAGACATGTGGAATTGAAAAATAGGAAAGAACCTATTGTTCTAAAAGGGGGGCATAAATATCCACAGAGTTTAAAATAACCATTTAAATGTCTATTTTTTCTTATTATTATTGTATATGTGCATATGATTTAATATGTTATCAGGAAATGTGTAAAAGGCGATCGGAAAGAGTGTAACCTCGTAGTACCTCAGCCCATGGGGAAAGAGGAGGGATGTGCGGCTGGGACAAGGATTGTATAAAGAAGGAAATATTTTGGGTTGGAACTTTGGACAGAACCAAGCTTTGATAGTTTCTCTCCCCGCTTATTGCAATAAACGAAACCAAAGGCCTTCACGGTGTCTTGGCTAGTGATTGGTCAGGCGAGCTCGCCTCTGGTCATGAAGGAAAGTGGCCAGAAGCACATAACACCAGGATCAGTGCCGGGCTCCAGCTGATCCGCACTTCTGGGCAGCTCTGCAGAAGTACGGATCAGCTGTAGCTGCACTCCTGAGCCCCTGCCCAGCTCGCTTGCTAACTCAACCTTCGCCTGAAAACACACGCTTACTAAACACGCCACTCGCTTGCTCGCCCTTTCCCCAAAACACGCCGCTTGTTCACTCACCCTTCCTCCAAAAACGGGCCGCTCGCTTGCTGTTCCTCTGAAAACAGGCCGCTCGCTCTGTCTCTCCTCGTTCCTTTGGTAAGAAAAGCCTCTTCTCTTCTCAGTCTGTCCCTTTTAAATCTTCTCTTCTCTCCACCCTCCTCCTTATTTTCTCTTCCGGGAGCACCGGAAGCTCCAATGGCCCTGTCACCACCTGCGCAGATCCTGGGGATTCTGCCAAGCTCTGCAGCTCCAGCTGATCTCCTCCAGGTCTGTGCGGCTCCACTTTAACTGTTCCCTCCCCCACTACAATTAGATGGGGCTCGTGTACCACCAGCCAGGTGCTAAAGTGCCACTGATGGTACACGTACCACCAGATGAAAAGCCCTGCTCTTGATGTTCGTGAAGAGGCACACAAAGAAAAAGCAGAGTCAAGCTGAGGTCTGTACGTTTAGGGAATGGGTGGGGTCTTTCAAGGTAACAACAAGAAGAAGAAGAACAAGAACACCAAGAACACCAAGAACAAGAACAACAACAAGAACAACAACAACAACAATAATAATGATAATAATAATGATAATGTTGGAAGGCACCTTGGAGGTTTGTCTCCAGGGTCACATTCACCAGCCAGAATTCTCCCAACCCAATCATCTAGAAGGCAACTGCTACTGATGCCCCCCTTCTGAGTGTTTGGGGGGGGCTGTTCTGAGGGGGTGCTGCCTGCTGCTTCAACCCCTCCAGAACAATTTTCAGGAAACAGCTAAATGCTGAGCTTTTCTGTAGAAATCCTGTTTGCCAGATGATTCCATGGGTAACCCTCTTTGCCCACATGAACCATCATTAACAATGTTCAGGAAATGTCATATTTAAAATTGCCTTATATGGAATCGGCAGCTGAAGTGACCTGGGTTTTTAAGAGAATCGCATCAGCCCTGGCAAAACCTGGTTGCCGTCATGGCCCCCATTATCCAATATCTATTCTATTCTATTCTATTCTATTCTATTCTATTCTATTCTATTCTATTCTATTCTATTCTATTCTATGGAAAATATACGGTGTAGTCAAGAATTGTGCTGTAAATTCAGATAAAGTTGTCTCCTCCTAGTCCAAAAATTAATAGAATAATAAGAGAATGACAGTATAACAAGATTGGGAGGGACCTTGGAGGTCTTCTAGTCCAACCCCCTGCTCAAGCAGGAAACCCTATACCATTCTGTACAAATGGCTGTCCAGTCTCTTGTTAAAAACCTCCAGCGATGGAGCACCCACCGCTTCCGGAGGCAAGCGGTTCCACTGATTAATTGTTCTCCCTGTCAAGAAATTCCTCCTTAGTTCTAGGTTGCTTCTCTCTTTAATGATCTTCTCCTTGTTAGGTCTTGTCCTGCCTCTGCTGGCCTGGAGAATAAGCTGACTCCCTCTTCTCTGTGATACCCCCTCAAGCATCGGGAAAAGCTATCATCAAGGAAAAAACAGTTCCCAAGAGAGGATGTTATGTTAATATAAGTATGTTAAATATAACACAAGGCGGAGACAACAGGGAGGCCAACAGAATTCTTACGGTCCTGGTGACGCCTGAGATTCGCTCTGTACAAATTATTCTTCAACTCAACGTTCTGCCCTGTTTCTGCAACAGGACGTTGGCCGTGCACCTGGCTGGTTGGCCTTTAACTGGAATCTCTCTGCCTGCAGAAGAGAAAGAACAATGACAAAGTCTTCCTCGTGCATGAAGAACCAAAGAGGGCCTTGAAGTTGGGTTTGGCCAAGAGCATCTGAAGTCCAGCTGGTCCTCCTGGTCAGATGGAGGCCAGACAGCTGGCTTTCACTTCTCGATGGAAGAGTGGGAATGAGGGAAGGGAAGGGGTGAATAGGTAAAGAAGGGTGAGGAAAGAAAGGAAAAGGAAAGAGAAGGAAGAAAGAGAAACGATTTCCCAAAGAGACTCTTACCGACAAACAAGAGTTTGACAGGATGGGCTCAGCTGAGGAGAAGGAGGAGGCAGAAGAGATAGGGGGAAGAACAGAGATAGTGGAGGGATGGTTGATGTTTTCTGATTGCAGTTGACAGCTTCCAACTTACTGCTTCCTTGATCCAATTATGATCGATTGGAGCATTGCTTGGAGACAGCTTCAGGAGACATATTGGGAAGCCAAGTTCACACACAAGGACACACACAAACACACATTCTCTGTTCTTCTTCTTTAATTGTCAATTGTACGTCAGAGTAAGAGGGGAGAGAGCTTCCTATTATATGAAGTTGGAGAACTGGCATCTCTTCCTATGTGGACAATCAGCTTATTCTTGGATGCTCTGCAGATCTTCAACAAATGATTCAGGAATTCATTTACTCAGCAGCAGATTGATCTACTCATAGGGCAGAAGAATTCTCTACAGAGGCATCCTTGGTGGAGTCTGAGCTCTCAGGCCAAGTAGCAAACATCAAGCCTAAAGCAAAGACAATCTCCAATAGTGGAATAGAAATCCAAGTATGGAAAATATAATATAATATATAATCCAGGTTTAGGCAGTGGGTTTTCTACAATCAAAACCTGGATTGTAACAGCCTTTATTACTCAATATTTCCTCCAGCCGTAGTGAAAAAAATGGACAAAACTGGGCACTATTTTTGGACAACACGAATTATGTCACCTGCTTTTATACTTCAGGTTAGATTCCACTGTTTAGTGACAGGTATGGAAAGTGGAGTTTAACTTTGAATTGGACATGTATTAAGGCTGCAATTCTATTCACACTTATTTAGAATTAATCCACGTTGGATCCAGAGGTTTCTAAGTGAAGAACTGAAGAATTCAGGATTTTTGGACCAAGAGGATGGGCTCCATCATCCATCTCTTTGTCTGCTAAGATTTGACACCAACCTAATGGCATTTAATCAATCAGTCAATCAATCAAGGCCAAAATAGAGAAAACCAGTGAAACTATTGCAATGTGATTTTTCCCTGCACCCCCCATACATATAACCTTGATTGATTGATTGATTGATTGATTGATTGATAATATTGTGCAAACTGGAATGGTCAAGCTTTTCCAGGCTGATATAGTGAAAGTCACACAAGGAAACAGATCTTTGCAAAGCAAGTTTATTGCAAGAACTAAGAAAGCCATTGAGAAAGAAGTCTAGCAGTTCTGTACAGGAAGTCCTCAACATACAACCACAATTGAAAATGGAACCTCGACACTAAGCAATGAAATTGTTAAGTGGCTCGCACCCAATTATACAACCATTCTGATTCACAGTCGTACAGTGAAACCAGCTTCCCCACGACTTTGCTTCTAAGGAGAACCCTAGGGAAATTGCCCATGGTGACTTTGGAGCACTGCAGCCATCATGAATCCACGCCTGTTGCCCACCGCCCACGTTTTGATCATGTGATCGCAGGGACACAGTAACAATCCTACCCGCAAGGGTTGGTAGGAAGGCGCTTTTTCAGCATCGTCATAACTTCAAACAGTTGATAAATGAATGGTCGTAATCGGAGGACTACTTGTATCAAAGATAAGCACTATTTAGCATGAAATGAAAATTTGATGAAAATGAAATATACGATACAGATCAAACCAGGATTAAAATTAACCGCATTCTCTCCATATGTTAAAGAACTAAGCTAATAGCTTTGTACCTTGCTTTTATTTGCCCTTTTTAGGCTCCATTATGAGGGCCAGGCGCTGTATTACAAGCACCATTGAAAAGATCAACTTTTTTCTGCTTGTAGAGACCAGCAAGTTGTGTTTGCAGATCCTTCAAGGTAGGACGGTCCACCCTATTCTCATTATTTGGAGCAATGACTGCCCAGGACTTTCTGTATTTTTTTCCCATCACACAACAACCTGCAGCCCAGATATGACTGGGTATATTCACTCTGTTCTTGAGGTTGGTTTTCCCAGGCACTGCACCCACAAGGATATACAGAACATGGCATTCTGCTGCATTTATATGTTCTTCATAACTTTTCCATTCTCCATTATTGAGTGCGTGAAGTTGGGGCACAATGTTGGTTAAGGTGAAGGTTGCATCTTTGCTGTCCTGATCCGGTTGATGTAAGGCTGGCGCCAAGTGTCCTCTGTCGTATGGATCAGCATTATAGTAATCCTCTTCAACAGCCTGGCTGTTTGCAAGGCGCTGGTGGTCGATCCCACAAGTCTCTTCCAATTCCATGCTTTTGTGACGACGATACTCACGATCCTTACGCAGTGCAAGCTAGGAATAAGAAAGGACAAGCAGTGTGATCTGGTTAGCATTAACACAACACTGAGTCAAAGACCCTGAATCTGGAGAAAGGTCTATCTTGTGTCAGCCAGGGAATGGGGTGTGGGATATTCTGCAAAGACAGGTTGGATCCCAGCCAACAGGGCAGTTTCTGAGAATTCTGGAAATTGAAACCCCAAATAGATGCTCTTGAGAAGCCCACTTTAAACTATCTTCTAGCAGGGAATGCAATTGATTGAGCTTGAAATGTTGGGTTTGGGGTGAATCCTGGAAATAATTATGTACAAATAATTCTTAAATCCACTGTTTTGCTTTATTTCCTAACCACTGACTGTTCCTTTAAGGTGGCCTCCATTTCATGAAGGTTTAGCTTCAGAATAGGAACTCCTTTTACCTGTGGCTCAATCTTCCATTCCTCCGATCGTATACCTTGACCAGGCTGATATATATATGCTGAGAACGTGGGGATGCGCCGATCTTTGTCGTACATTGTGGCAAATCGATAGCTGTTCTTATACAACTGGCAGATTCTGGCTGAATTCCTTGGCCTCAGTTTGGGGGGGGTTCCATTCAAGAAGAACTTCTTGCACTTTGTGAAACTGTCCAACACCTCCCCAGCTGCAGGAAGAAGAAAAGAGGCTGCAGCAGCCAGGGAGAGGATCCATAGAAGCCACATGGCCGTGCGCTTGGTCAGTTGGCCTTTCAATGGAATTTTTCTGCCTGAAAAAGAGAAGAATATTGGTAAAGCTCCGATTCAGCCATTCTTCCTTTTCCATGAAGAACTGAAGAACATCTTGAAGTTGGGCTTGGCTCCTGAAGGCCAGCTGGTGCACCTGGTCAGAGGGAGGACAAGCCGATTGCTAGTCTAGATGGAAGAGCGGGAATGTGGGAAGGGAAGGGGTGAATAGGCAAAGAAGGGAAGGGCGAGGGAAGAAAGGGAAAGGAAGAAATGAAAAAAGGGAGGAAAGAGGAAAGAAAGGAAAAAGAAAAGGAAAGAGAGGGAAGGGAAGGGAAGAGGCAAGAAAGGAAAAAGAAAAGGAAAGAAAGGGAAGGGAAAGGAAAGGTTCCCCAAAGGCTTTCTTAGGAACAAAGAGGCATTTGACAGGAGGGGTCTCACCTGAGAAGAAGGAAGAGGCCGAAGAGAGAGGAGGAAGAACAGGGGTGGTGGAGAGACAACTTACTGCATTAAATAGGGAAGCCAACTATACACACACAAACACACACAGAGGCATTCTTTGTCCTTCTTTATTTCTCTCTCTCTCTCTTCCTATGGGGACGATCAGCTTTTGTCCTTATAGCCAGCACTATACTTGCCATCCTGGAAGAGAAAGGGGCTGAAGGCAAAATTGCTCTCTCTCTCTCTCTCTCTCTCTCTCTCTCTCTCTCTCTCTCTCTCTCTCTGTGTGTGTGTGTGTGTGTGTGTTCATGAAGAGGCACACAAAGAAAAAACAGAGTCAAGCTGAGGTCTGTACATTTAGGGAATGGGTGGGGTCTTTCAAGGTAACAACAGCAGCAGGAACAACAACAATAACAATGATAATGTTGGAAGGCACCTTGGATTATTGTCTTCAGGGTCAAAATCACCAGCCAGAATATTCCCAACCCAACCACCTAGAAAGCAACTGCTACTGATGCCCCTCTTCTGAGAGTTGGGGGGGGGCTGTTGCCAGTGGGTGCTGCCTGCTGCTTCAGCCCCTCCAGAACAACTTTCAGGCTGACGTTTCTGTGGAACTGACTCGGTTGGCAAGGCAGTGTTAAAGCTGTGGAAGCCAACAGGCCAAAGCAAAAATGCAACCCACAAATTGTTTATATTTGGCTCCTGTCTATATTTAGCATGAAATGAAATTTGATTCTTAAGGGTCTTATCCCCCCTCCCCCCCACAGTGCAACGGACTGATAATCGCTCTTTCTCACCGCACTTTCTATCCTAACAAGTTACACCTGGGTTAAAATCACAAAGCCCAGCCTACCTTTAAACTTTGCTCAATAGTAGCAACTGTGAAAGGGATTTCAGAGTCTAGTGGACAAAAATAGGAGCCAGACGTGTGCTACAGCTGCCAAAAAAGCCAACACAGTCTTCCAATATCTCAGGGGCTGCCCCAAAGAAGAGGGAGTCAAGCTATTCTCCAAAGCACCTTGAAGGCAGGACAGGAAGCAACGGATGAAAACTACGGAGCAACGGAGTCAAGCTGAGGATCTGATCATTTAGGGAATGGGTGGGGGTCTTTCAAGGTGTTCATTCCAGACTGGATTATTGTCCTGAAATATCTGCAGGGTCTCATTCTCTCAGCCACCCAAATCATTTGGAAAGCATCATCATCATCATTATTATTACTATTATTATTATTATGGATCATTGCACAGTCAGCCAGATGTTCTATTATTATTATTAATAATAATAATAATAATATTATTATTAATCATTGCACAGTCAGCCAGATGTTCTATTAGTATTAGTATTAGTATTATGGATCATCGCACAGACAGCCAGATGTTCTATTATTATTACTATTATTATTACTATTATTATTATTATTATGGATCATTGCACTGTCAGCCAGATGTTCTATTGTTATTAGTATTATTATTAATAATAATATTAATATTATTATTAATCATTGCACAGTCAGCCAGATGTTCTATTATTATTAGTATTAGTATTAGTATTATGGATCGTCGCACAGACAGCCAGATGTTCTATTATTATTACTATTATTATTATTATTACTATTATTATTATGGATCATTGCACTGTCAGCCAGATGTTCTATTATTATAATTATTATTATTATTATTATTATTATTATTATTATTATTATTATTATTATTATTATGGATTATCGCACAGTCAGCCAGATGTTCTATTATTAGTAGTATTAGTATTATGGATCATCGCACAATCAGCCAGATGTTCTATTATTATTATTATTATTATTATTATTATGGATCATCGCACAGTCAGCCAGATGTTCTATTATTATTAGTATTAGTATTATTATGGATCATCGCACAGTCAGCCATTATTATTATTATTCCCACTTCCAAGGAGCTGCAAGAGCAAAAATGATAAGATCCTTGCTTCTAATGCCCAGGACATTGCACCAACTTTGTTGCAGCAGTTCTAGCGTCAAGCATTTGCACAAGATGACTTCCACAGTGGCTGCAGCCAATAACAAAACAACCCACATTGGCTTACCCAGCAGAAGACTCACAGGTGCAACCAATCTCTTGCTTGCAGACCAGAAGAAGTCAGGGAGACAGAGAAAAGTCACAATGCAGATTGAGGCCCCTGCTCCAAGATTTATATTCTGGCTATTTCCTACTATTTTTCTGAAGAAATGAACAAATAACGGTTCTTATGACACCTGATCTAACGGGACATTTCTCTGGAACTGACTCTGTGGGGAGGAGGCGGAGAATGTTAAAGCTGTGGAAACCAACAACTCAAAGCTAAAAAGTAGCCCACAAAGTGTCTACATTTGGCCCCTGTCCCGTTAAATTCCAGAGACGGACCAAATAAAAATATGGGGATGTCCATCGTGGCAAATGGATAAATTCACCATCTTGCCGTATTTCCTAACTTCTGACTATTCCTCTAAGGTCAGCTCCATCTCATGAATGTTTAGCATAAAATAGAAGCTCCTTTTATGGTGGTTCAATCTTCCAGCCTGTTGAGTCCTTCGCGAAAGGCAAGACACGAGAAGCAGTTGTAGTTCTCAGGTTTTCTTTATTCTGTGTTCAGCTTACAGAAGAAGGCTTCAGCAACGCCCAAAAGCTCCCAGCCTCTTATATAGGCATTTCCCAGGTCAATGTGTTACTTTTCCCGCACCAGCACCCGCGCATGCGCACAGGCACTGGCGACAGCCTGTCTGGTCCCGGGCAGCTTGCACCTGCCCGGGACTGCCTGCAAACGCCCCGAGCCCGTTTGCAAGGCTCGGGACATAACACCCCTTTCCCCCGGGCTAAAACTATTACCAACATACAATCATTTTTTTATGCAGTATTCTACTCCCCAGTGTTCCTACTGTTAACTGGCTTTTGTTTAGCCAGCAATGTTATGTAATCCTCTAAGTACTTAGGAGATTTCCTTGCTCTCTGTGACCTTCTCAGCTCTGGGTTTCTGACAGGTGTTCCCTGACTGAGGGGTGACATGAGCCTGTTCTCCTTATCATGCCTTGGTGCCTTCCAAGGAGTCTCAGCTGGAAGATCCCGCCTAGGGTGGAGTTGGTCGATGTGCCTGCGCAGGACACGACCGTTGTCCAGGGCTACCTCGTAGGATAGAGGACCTGTGACCCTGGAAATAGAAGCGGGGACCCATGTATGACCAGGCCCGTAATTGCGAGTCCAAACCGGGGCACCCACAAATAGTTGTCTAGGTGCCCTAGGATGTGAGGTAGACGAAGGCAGTCTGTCCGGATGCAACCGGTCAAGCTTAGTAGTCAGTTTGCGCCCCCAGCGAAGTTCAGCTGGGCTTCTCCCTGTAGAAGTGGACGGTGTGGTGCGATAAGAAAGGAGAAAGTCAGCCAACCTGTGATGCCAGTCCCCATAGGTGAGTCTTTTCAAGGCCTCCTTTGTGATGCGAACCATGCGTTCAGCCATACCGTTGGTGGACGGGTGGAAGGGTGCAGACGTGGCATGACGAATCATGTTAGCCTGTAAGAAAGCTTGGAATTCAGAGGAAGTAAATTGAGGGCCGTTGTCAGACACAATGACATCTGGAAGCCCGTGTGCAGCAAAAATCCCCCTCAGTACCTGAATAGTCTTTGCAGTGGTGGTGGATGAGACAGGTACAACCTCAAGCCATTTTGAATTACTGTCAACGAGGACCAAGAAGAACTGGCCCTGAAAGGGCCCAGCGTAGTCAATGTGCACCCTAGACCATGGGGACTGTGTTTCTTCCCATCTATGCACAGGAGCTTGGGGCATCTCTGGGCGAGAGTGCTGGCACAGGTGGCATGCATGCACCTTAGCCTCAATGTCCTTATCTATACCTGGCCACCACAAATGGCTGCGAGCAAGGGCCTTCATACGAACAATGCCAGGATGACCCTCGTGGAGGGACTCTAAGATCCTAGTCCTCATTGAGGTGGGAATGACAACTCTGTTTCCCCAAAGCAGACAACCCTGAGAAGTGGACAATTCGTTCCTTTTGGACCAGAAACTCTGAAACTCAGGACTAGGGCAGTGCTCAGGCCAACCAGACAAAACCCAAGAAAGGACATGTGAAAGTGTGTGATCTGTGCCTGTTTCAGCGGCAACATCCCTGGCATTCAGAGGGGACTCGGGCAAGGCTTGGATGGATAGAATGTTGACAGCTGGCGCAGGGTCAGCTTCTACTACTGGCAGGGGCAATCTACTGAGGCCATCAGCATGGCCCATTTCTTTCCCAGGCTTGTGGAGTAAAGAAAAATCATATGCAGACAAAAAAATAGACCACCTAAGCATTCTAGGGGAAATGATTTGGGGAGTTTGTTTACGTGTGGTAAACAGTCCCAGCAGAGGCTTATGGTCAGTGAAGACCGTGAAGTGCCTGCCATATAGAAAGTCATGGAATTTTTTAATTCCAGCAACAACAGCCAGAGCCTCCCTGTCTATCTGAACGTAGTTGCGCTCAGCAGAAGACAGTGTTCTGGAGTAATATGCAACAGGAACCTGAGTTCCATCAGACCTGAGGTGGCTCAGGACAGCTCCTACCCCGTAAGGGGAAGCATCACAAGCGATGCACACAGGAAGGGACTCATTGAAGTGTGCAAGTAGACTGTTAGAAGTGAGCAAGGTTTGACCTCATTGAAACTAGCCTCATGTGTTTGTGACCACTGCCACACTGCTTGTTTATCTAATAGCCTGTGAAGAGGCTCAGCTACACTAGCTTTATGTGGAAGAAAGGAATTGTAGAAATTCAGGAGGCCCAGAAAGGCCTGAAGTTCGGCCTTAGACTTTGGCCTAGGTGCTTCTAAAATGGCAGTTAGTTTGGATTCAGCAGGGTGAATCCCAGCAGCATCAATTTTGAATCCCAGAAATTCAGTAGAAGGCACCCCAATTTTGCATTTGTCTTTTTTGAGCTTAAGGCCTGTTTTCCTGAATCTTAACAGAACAGCCCTTAGCCTTTCAGCTAGAATGTGTGTGGAGTCTCCTGCAATTAGGACATCATCAAAGTAGGGGCAAACCCCCGGTATGCCCCGTAGTGTGTTTTCCATTACGCTTTGGAAAATTCCAGGAGCGACATTCACTCCAAACTGTAGCCTTTTTACCTTAAAGGCTCCCCTGTGGGTCACAATAGTCTGAGCTATAGCAGCATCATCATCAACAGGCAGCTGTTGATATGCTTGAGCTAGGTCAAGCTTTGCAAAAACGCGCCCCCCCTTGAGGGAGGCCAGAATATGACTGACCACAGGAACAGGATAGGCATGTTGCTGCAATGCCTTATTAAGAGTGCATTTGTAGTCAGCACAATGCGAATGTCCCCATTTGCCTTTAGAGGCGTGACAATGGGGGTCTCCCAAGGGCTGGAATCAACAGGTTCTAGGATTCCCTGTTGGATCAGTTTGTCTAACTCAGTGTCAATTTTACTCCTTAAAGCAAAAGGGACCCTTCTTGCTTTAATTCTAATGGGAGTGACAGTGGGGTCTAGTTTTAAGGACACAGGGGGTCCTTTGAATGTGCCCAGCTGGGGGCTGAAAACATCTGCAAATTCTTTGCAGACTTCCTGTAGGTCGAGTGTTTGTAAGCTGTTGAGCCCCGTGATGTGTATCCCCAGGGCCTCAAACCAATCGAGTCCTATGAGACTCGTTCGTTCACCCCCTACTACTAATAGGTCTAGTGGGCCTTCAAAATTCTTATACTGTACGTTAAGGGTGGCCTCTCCCTTAACACACACTCTCGAATTTTGAAAGTCTGTTAACACAATGTCAGAAGGCCTTAACTTGGCCTGAGTTCCACTGCCGGAACAAATCTTCCTAAATGTATGCAAGGATATGATTGAAAGGGCAGACCCCGTGTCTAGTTCCATAGTTAATGGAACCCCTTGTAGCTTCACCTTGAGTGACAGCTTTTTCTTAATGGGCTTGTGTGTGCCTGTCCTGAAGATGCTCCTTCGCGAAGCGCAAAAACCTACCCATTCTGGCTGGGGACCTTGGTACCTTTCAGGCGCAGTTCTTCCTGTGGTTGTACCTTTCGTCGGCCCAGAAACACAGCTGCAATATGTCCTTGTTTCCCGCATGCCCGGCAGATAGCGGAGCGGAACTTGCAGTCGGTTCTCCTGTGGCGACCTCAACAGCCGATGCACTTGAGGGGAGCTGAAGAGCTTCCTTTCTGATTCCCTTCCTTTGTGGGGTGGAGACGGTCGACTTCCTCGTCCGGATCCTCTTCGGAGTTCCCTGGGACGTCTTCTCGGTGCACGGATGCAACATCTGGACTGTTCCTGATCGGCCGCATGTTCTTGACGGCGCCGCCTGCTGCTTCTTCTGCGGTGACCTCTCTTAAGGCATCTTGGAAGGACAATTCTTCTTTGGCGAAAAGCCTCTGTTGTAGATCTCGATGCCTTAACCCGCACACGAATCGGTCCCTCAGTCGTTCTTCGAGGTCCTTGAACTCGCAGTGCTTGGCGGCCTTCCTCAATGCAGCGATGTAATCTTTGGCCGACTCTCCGGATCGTTGATCCCTCTGCTCGAAGGTGTGGCGCCATGCGATGACGGACATCTTGGGCTGGAAGTGCTCCTTCAGTAGCTTCTTTAGATCTGCGTAGCTGACAGACTCTAATGGAACAGGTGCTGCAAGGTTCTCTGCGATTTCGAAGGCGTCTTGACCGCAGACACACAGCAGGGTGGCAGCCTTCAAGCTCCCTTCCCTCACTTGGTTCACCTTGAGGTAGTTCTCCACCCTGGCTACGTAGGACTCCCACCGCTCTGGATGTGAGACATCGAACTCCGAAAGCCTTCCAACCTTTGCCATCTTCAGGAGACGGGTCTATCAGCCAGCCTACCCCCAAATGCGCACTGGATTGGCGGGTAGCTGCCGAGTCAACGCCGTTCCGCCGCTCAGGACTCACTTGGGTAAGCTTACACCTTTTCCTTTCCAGGTGATGTAAGGCATCTCACCTTCGTCGCCAGTGTTGAGTCCTTCGCGAAAGGCAAGACACGAGAAGCAGTTGTAGTTCTCAGGTTTTCTTTATTCTGTGTTCAGCTTACAGAAGAAGGCTTCAGCAACGCCCAAAAGCTCCCAGCCTCTTATATAGGCATTTCCCAGGTCAATGTGTTACTTTTCCCGCACCAGCACCCGAGCATTTCGCACGGGCACTGGCGACAGCCTGTCTGGTCCCGGGCAGCTTGCACCTGCCCGGGACTGCCTGCAAACGCCCCGAGCCCGTTTGCAAGGCTCGGGACATAACACAGCTGTTTCTTCTCCCGATCCCATCAGGTTGATATGTGTATGCTGAGAATCTGAGGATGCGCCAGTCTCTCTAATACATTGTGGCAATCGATATTTGTTCTTATGCAACTGGCAGATTCTGGCCAGGTTCATCGGCTTTAGATTGGGGGGTTTCCCACCCAAGAAGAACTGACTGCAGGGCTTGAATCTGCCCGCCACCTCCCCAGCTGCAGGCCGGAGAAAAGAGGCAGCCAGGAGAGGATCCATAGCAGCAAAATGACCATGTGGTCAGTTGGTCCTTCTAGTGCAGGGGTAGGCAACCTTGGCTCTTTTATGACTCATGGACTTCAACTGCCAGAATTCCTGAGCCAGCATGGCTCAGCATGGAAACCTCTCCCTTTCCCCTCAGCATGGCTGGCTCGGGAATTCTGGGAGTTGAAGTCCACGAGTCATAAAAGAGCCAAGGTTGCCTACCTCTGTTCTAGTGGAATCTTTCTGCCTAAAAAAAAAAGAGAGAGAGAGAGAGAGAGAGAATAATGATAAAAATCTCCAGTAATGAAGCAACCACAACTTCTGGAGGCAGGTCATTCCACTGGCTAATTGCTCTCACTGTTAGGAAGTTTCTCTTTCATTCTAGATTGCTTCTCTCCTTGATTAGTTTCCATCCGTTGGTTCTTGTCTTGCTTTCTGGTACTTTGGAAAATAAATTAGGTGTTCTCTAATTAGGTCCATTATAGTTTTTCCATTAGTTTCATCTTCCATCTTTTGGATGACAAAGTTGTCAGCTAAGTTGTTTAGGAATCTCTTCAATCTCCCAGTTGATATCAGGTTAGTTAAAGTCTCCCATTAATACTCTGGTATGTTTCCTATATATATTTGTTAATTGATGAGCAAAAACTTTGTCTATGTCTTCTTTGGTTGGGTGGCTTGTAGTACAAAAGGAAATGTGGCTTTTTTCTTTTTATATTGCCCCTGGGATATGCAATTTTGGGGGTTCGATTGCAAACGCCAACTGTGACTCACTCAAGAGAGAAAATGAAAAGATTTTTGGTTCCAAGGCACCAGAGATTGCATTTCTACGAATTCAACCCATGTTGCAGGATTTCTTTTTCAGCAGTTCCATCGCCTCTATGTCTGACAAATCCACGGACGTGAAACCCAGATATCGGTGGCTGTTTCCTGTTGGTATGTCATGAAAAAATATTGAAAACCCTGGTAGCAAGAGGACTAGGTGCTTAAACCGCCTTGCCTGTATTAACTAGCATGAACAATTTTCTGCTTGAGGAGTAGGTTGGACTAGGGCTTTTCAACCTTTTCACCCATTGTACCATTTTTAGGATATGGCAGTATCCGAGTACCACCAGTCGCCTAACAAGGGGTCAAAAACTTGATGACCCCCCCCAAAAAGGAAAAAAGTGATGAAGTACAGGTAGTCCTCGACTTACAACAGTTCGCTTAGTGACTGTTCGAAGTTACAATGGCACTGAAAAAAGTGCCCCCCAAGCCACAGCCGAGCAAGATACCTGCCTGCCCACCTGGCGGCGCTCTTCCTCCTGTCCGAGGTTTTCATTGTTGTAAGCATTTCTGTTGAGGATTGGCAGTGGGAGTGGGGAATGTGTGGTTTTTATTCCCCCCCCCTCCCCGTCTGCTGGGTGGTTGCAGCAGGTTTTGGTCACTTCACATGACCCTGGGACACTGTGACTGTGTCACAGCATCTGAATGTAAATCACAAGACCCTGGAGATGCTACAACATTCCAGCTGATCGGCGCTTCTTCTGGGCAGCAAACAGCAAACATAAAGGAAAGATACTCTCCAATAGGGCAGTAGAAGAGATTAACAGATTGAAATTAGAAGAAAGTAGGAAGGGACCCCTGGAGGTCTTCTAGTCCAACCCTCTGGTCAAGAAGTACACCTATACCTTTCTGGACAATATTGCTGTCCAATATCTAATAGTAGTAGTAGTAATAATAATAATAATAATAATAATAATAATAATAATATTGGCATTGACAAATTCGCTATTAGTCAATTGCAAAAGGCGGCTTTACTAGGAACTGCTTCCATCCTGCGACGATATCTGTAATACCATCAAACATCCACATCTGGCTATCCCAGGTCCTGGGTAAGGACTCGATAGGTAGACAAAATGCCAAATCCAGTCTGAACATCTGGCTGACTGTGCGATGATCAATAATAGCAATAATAATAATAATAATAATCTCAAAACAACTGGAGCACCACTTGAACATCATTGGCATTGACAAATTTGCTATTAGTCAATTGCAAAATGCGGCCTTATTAGGAACTGCTTCCATCCTGCGACGATATCTGTAATAACATCAAACATTCACATCTGCCTATCCCAGGTCCTGGGTAAGGACTCGATAGGTAGACAAAATGCCAAATCCAGTCTGAACATCTGGCTGACTGTGCGATGATCCATAATAATAATAATAATAATAATAATAACCCCAGTGAGGCACTAACTTGACCCCCAGTCAGGCACTACCTTGACGTGGTTGTGGGGCTTGTGTACTCTGAGGAAGATGAGAGCTATGCCAGAGGTTCAACCATACTGGACAGGTCTCATCAGAGGAGTCAGACAAAGAGTGTCTCTCCCATAAAAAATATGATGAGACGTAAATTTCAGAATGCCATACCGGCTTGGACGTCGCCCGGGTTAACAAGGTCCGCACTAGATATTGGAGTTCCTGGATATCTGGTGAAAAATGTGTTACAGGACTCAGGACTGTTGGCTGAGCAACCAGGGCCAGCAGCTGCAGAACTACTGGAAGAAAAGGTGTTTACCCGTCGCAGATACACAGTGATGGAAAACAAAGAAATAATGATCTGTTACTACAGATCAAGTCCAACAAGACGAGGATATCTAAAACGAATGCACCAGTTCTGGAAAGAACAACATCCAGAATCAGAAATAACAGAACAGAGACTAGCAGATCAACGCCGATTTATAACACGAAATAAAGTATTTACAGAAACAGAATTGGACGAACTGCAAAGGTTTACCCAGGGCAAAGAAATCAAAGCCTTACAAGAAGTAATTCAGAATGTAGACGCAAACCAGGGGGAGTTGGCAGTGAAAGAATCCAGCAGAGATATACAACTGTTCTCATTTGGAAACCAGGCACCTCTACCTCAGGAAGAACAAAACCCTCTAACTAAAGAAATAAAAGAATTGAAACAAAGAATAACTGAGCATCTAGAACAGCACAAAAACAACAGAATAAGGCTGCCTGCATTGATGCTTGTTCCAAAGAAACAGCTAGCACAAGCATTAAAAGATGCAAATACTGCAATAGCAAGTATAAGCACCAATTCACTGCAAGAAACAAACCAACTAATGTACAGCACAGCTGCAGTTATAACAGAATACCTGGGATGCAAAATCAACAAAGAAGAAAAACAAACAAACAGTGCACCACAAAAATGGAAGGTTAGACTAGAAAATAAGATCAGCAAGTTAAGATCACATGCAAGCAAGCTAGAACAGATGAAAGAAAAGAAGCTGAAGAACAAGAAGACCAAAGAATACCTAATCAAGAAATACCACTTAGAAACAAGGAAAATCAAGGAAGCACTGGAAATAATAAAGCAACAAATAACAGCTATAGCCAGGAAAATCAGTAGACATGAAGCTCGAATTGCAAACTATAGGCAGAACCTCCAATTTCAATCCAATCAGAAACGTTTCGACCAATCCATCAATGGAGAAACTGCAAGGAATCAGTCAGTACCTGACAAGGAAGAAATAGTGCAGTTCTGGAAGCAGATATGGGATAACCCAAAGAAATACAACAAGGATGTGGCTTGGTTAAAAGAGGTGGATGCAAATAAAACAGAAGTTGAAATGAAAGAACTAGTAATAACAACAAAAATGGTAGAAAAAAGAGCAAGGAAAATCAAAAATTGGTCAGCACCAGGTGAAGATGAACTGCATGGGTTTTGGTTGAAACATCTAACTGTTATACACCCACTCATTGCCAAGCAGTTCAACAATATACTACAAGGAGGAGAAATTGAAAAGTGGCTAACAACTGGGAAAACCTACCTAATAATGAAAAATCCAGCAAAAGGGGCAACACCAGGTAACTACAGGCCAATTACCTGCTTACCAACAACTTTCAAATTACTAACTGGTGTGGTAGCTGATGCAGTACAACAGCATCTAGTTGAAAACAATCTCTTTCCACCTGAGCAGAAAGGAAACCGCCCCAATAGCAGAGGAACAAAAGATCAACTCCTAATAGACAAAATGATCTTGGAAAACTGCAAAAGAAGGAAGACCAACCTGAATGTGGCATGGATTGACTACAAAAAGGCATTTGACTCTCTGCCACATGATTGGATAATCAAGTGCCTAGAAATAACAGGAGTAAGTAGAAACATCAGAAAATTTGTGCAAAAATCGATGGCACAATGGAAGACACAGTTGCAGATCAATGGTGAGAGGCTGGGAGAGGTTAATATCAAGAGAGGAATATTTCAAGGAGATTCATTATCACCATTACTATTTGTTATTGCACTGTTTCCTCTGTCAACAATACTGAATAACTCAGGACATGGCTATCAAACATCAAAAACATCTGCCAGACTATCCCACCTCCTTTATATGGATGATCTGAAGCTGTACGGAAAAACATCATCTGAAATAGAATCGCTCCCCCACACTGTCCGTATATATAGCCAAGATATTGTAATGGAGTTTGGCTTGGACAAATGTGCCACACTTACTATCAAACAAGGAAAAATAGTGAAAACTGAAGGAATCAAGATGCCCCACGAAAATAACATTAAGAGTCTGGATGAGGAAGAGTACTACAAATACTTGGGTATCCTTCAAGCTGACAACATCAAGCACACTGAAGTCAAGAAAAAGATTAGAGGTGAATACATCAAGAGAGTGAAGAAGATCTTAAAGTCCAAACTCAATGGAGGAAATACCATAAAGGCAATCAACACCTGGGCAATCCCAGTCATTAGGTACACAGCTGGAATAGTGGACTGGACTGAAGCAGAACTAAAAGCAATGGATAGGCAGACCAGAAAAATAATGACAATGAATCATGCCCTTCATCCACGCAGTGACATTGATAGACTTTATCTACCAAGGCAAATAGGTGGGCGTGGAATGCTACAAGTACATCAGATGGTTGAAGAAGAAAAAATGGCTTTGGAAGAATATCTGAAGAACAATGATGAAGATGCACTGAAATTAGTATATCAGGAAGGCTTACTAACTACTGGAGAGACCAAACTGGCCTACAGGAAAGACCAAATGAAGAACAGAATAGAGGCATGGGAAGACAAAGCACTACATGGCCAATACATGAAAAAAATAGCTGGGAAAGCAGATAATAATAAAACCTGGCAATGGCTAAGAGCAGGAAAATTGAAGAAAGAGACCGAGGGACTAATTCTGGCTGCACAAGACCAAGCCTTAAGGACAGACGCATACAAAGTCAAAATTGAGAAGACAGCAACGGACAGTAAGTGCCGCCTATGCAAAGAAGCTGAAGAAACAGTGGACCACTTGGTAAGCTGTTGCAAGAAGATTGCACAGACTGATTACAAGCAGCGGCATGACAAAGTAGCAACAATGGTGCATTGGAAGATCTGCAAAAAATATCATTTGCCGGTAAGCAAAAACTGGTGGGATCATAAAATAGAGAAAGTCATAGAAAATGATAAAATTAAACTGCTCTGGGACTTCAGAATTCAAACAGACAAGCACCTGCAACATAACACCCCAGACTTAACAATTGTCGATAAGAAAGACAAAAAAGTCTGGATAGTGGACGTGGCAGTGCCTGGAGACAGCAGAATAGAAGAGAAAGAACTGGAGAAGATAACAAAATACAAAGACCTACAAATAGAAATAGAAAGACTGTGGCAAAAGCAAGCAAGGGTAGTACCAATAGTAATAGGCTCCTTGGGTGCAATCCCAAAACAACTGGAGCACCACTGGAACACCATTGGCATTGACAAATTTGCTATTAGTCAATTGCAAAAGGCGGCCTTATTAGGAACTACTTCCATCCTGCGACGATATCTGTAATACCATCAAACATCCACATCTGCCTATCCCAGGTCCTGGGTAAGGACTCGATAGGTAGACAAAATGCCAAATCCAGTCTGAATATCTGGCTGACTGTGCGATGATCCATAATAATAATAATAATGAAGTTGGAAGGGACCTTGGAGGTCATCGAGTCCACCCCCTGGTAAGAATTTGATGCTTTCTGATTGCCGTTGACAGCTTCCAATTTACTGCTTCAAGTTTCATAACTGGAACGTTTCAATCATGACTGGAGCATTGCTTGCTACTGAGTTAGCAGATGGAGCTTCAGGAGACCTAGGGGAGCAAACTACAGCTACTGTCTATCTACTACTATCTGGAGTTGGAAGGGATCGTTCTGGTGATCAAGCCAAACTCCATAATAATAATAATAATAAAGTTGGAAGGGACCTTGGAGGTCTTCTAGTCCAACCCCTGCTCAAGCAGGAAACCCTATACCATTCTGTACAAATGGCTGTCCAGTCTCTTCTTAAAAACCTCCAGCGATGGAGCACCCACCACTTCCGGAGGCAAGCGGTTCCACTGATTAATTGTTCTCCCTGTCAAGAAATTCCTCCTTAGTTCTAGGTTGCTTCTCTCTTTAATGATCTTCTCCTTGTTACCTCTTGTCCTGCCCTCTGCTGGCCTGGAGAATAAGCTGACTCCCTCTTCTCTGTGATACCCCCTCAAGTATCAGGAAAAGCTATCATCAAGGAAAAAACAGCTCCCAAGAGAGGAATAGGAATCAAAGTACGTTAAATATAACACAAGGCGGAGACAACAGGGAGGCCAACAGAATTCTTACGGTCCTGGTGACGCCTGAGATTCGCTCTGTAGAAATCATTCTTCAACTCAACGTTCTGCCCTGTTTCTGCAACAGGACGTTGGCCGTGTACTTGGCTGGTTGGCCTTTAACTGGAATCTCTCTGCCTGAGAAGAGAAAGAACAATGACAAAGTCTTCCTCATGCATGAAGAACCAAAGAGGGCCTTGAAGTTGGGTTTGGCCAAGAGCATCTGAAGTCCAGCTGGTCCTCCTGGTCAAATGGAGGCCAGACAGCTGGCTTTCACTTCTCGATGGAAGAGTGGGAATGAGGGAAGGGAAGGGGTGAATAGGTAAAGAAGGGTGAGGAAAGAAAGGAAAAGGAAAGAGAAGGAAGAAAGAGAAATGGTTTCCCAAAGAGACTCTTACG
Source organism: Crotalus adamanteus (assembly GCA_039797435.1). Classification (NCBI taxonomy): domain Eukaryota; kingdom Metazoa; phylum Chordata; class Lepidosauria; order Squamata; family Viperidae; genus Crotalus; species Crotalus adamanteus. The sequence goes on along the minus strand of CM077923.1, from coordinate 90,389,001 downwards.
GACAAACAAGAGTTTGACAGGATGGGCTCAGCTGAGGAGAAGGAGGAGGCAGAAGAGATAGAGGGAAGAACAGAGATAGTGGAGAGATGGTTGATGTTTTCTGATTGCAGTTGACAGCTTCCAACTTACTGCTTCCTTGATCCAATTATGATCGATTGGAGCATTGCTTGGAGACAGCTTCAGGAGACATATTGGGAAGCCAAGTTCACACACAAGGACACACACAAACACACATTCTCTGTTCTTCTTCTTTAATTGTCAATTGTACGTCAGAGTAAGAGGGGAGAGAGCTTCCTATTATATGAAGTTGGAGAACTGACATGTCTTCCTATGTGGACAATCAGCTTATTCTTGATGCTCTGCAGACCTTCAACAAATGATTCAGGAATTCATTTACTCAGCAGCAGATTAATCTACTCATAGGGCAGAAGGATTCTCTACAGAGGCATCCTTGGTGCAGTCTGAGCTTTCAGGCCAAGTAGCAAACATCAAGCCAAAAGCAAAGACGATCTCCAATAGTGGAAAATATAATATATAACCCAGGTTTAGGCAGTGGGTTTTCTACAATCAAAACCTGGATTGTAACAGCCTTTATTGCTAAATGTTTCCTCCAGCCACAGTGAAAAAAATGGACAAAACTGGTGACTGTTTTTGGACAACACGAATATGTCACCTGCTTTTATACTTCAGTTTAGATTCCACTGTTTAGTGAAATCTCTTGGATCCAGAGGTCTCTAAATGAAGAACTGAAGAATTCAGGATTTTTGGACCAAGAGGATGGGCTCCATCATCCATCTCTTTGTTTGCTAAGTTTTGACACCAACCTAATGGCATTTAAGCAATCAATCAATCAAGGCTAAAATAGAGAAAACCAGTGAAACTATTAGCAATGTGATTTTTCCCTGCACCCCCCCATACATATAACCTTGATTGATTGATTGATTGATTGATTAATAATCTTCTGCAAACTGGAATGGTCAAGCTTTTCCAGGCTGGTATACTGAAAGTTACACAAGGAAACAGATCTTTGCAAAGCAAGTTTATTGCAAGAACTAAGAAAGCCATTGACAAAGAATTCAAGCAGTTCTGTACAGGAAGTCCTCAACATACAACCACAATTGAAAATGGAACCTCGACACTAAGCAATGAAATTGTTAAGTGGCTCGCACCCAATTATACAACCATTCTGATTCACAGTCGTACAGTGAAACCAGCTTCCCCACGACTTTGCTTCTAAGGAGAACCCTGGGGAAATTGCCCATGGTGACTTTGGAGCACTGCAGCCATCATGAATCCACGCCTGTTGCCCACCGCCCACGTTTTGATCATATGATCGCAGGGACACAGTAACAATCCTACCCACAAGGGTTGGTAGGAAGGTGCTTTTTCAGCATCGTCATAACTTCAAACAGTTGATAAATGAATTGTCATAATCAGAGGACTACTTGTATTAAAGATAAGCACTATTTAGCATGAAATGAAAATTTAATGAAAATGAAATATACGATACAGATCAAACCAGGATTAAAATTAACCACATTCTCTCCATATGTTAAAGAACTAAGCTAATAGCTTTGTACCTTGCTTTTATTTGCCCTTTTTAAGCTCCATTATGAGGGTCAGGCGCTGTATTACAAGCACCATTGAAAAGATCTACTTTTTCCTGCTTGTAGAGACCAGCAAGTTGTATTTGCATATTCTCCAAGGTAGGACGGTCCACCCTACTCTCATTATTTAGAGCAATGACTGCCCAGGACTTTCTGCGGTGTTTTTCCATCACACAACAACCTGCAGCCCAGATATGACTGGGTATATTCACTCTGTTCTTGAGGTTGGTATTCCCGGGCACTGCACCCACAAGGATATACAAAACATGGCATCCTGCTGCATTTATATGTTCTTCATATCTTTTCCATTCTCCAATATTGAGGTCGTGAAATTGGGGCACAATGTTGGTTAAGGTGCAGGTTGCATCTTTGCTGTCCTGATCCGGTTGATGTAAGATTGGGGCCAAGTGTCCTCTGTCGTATGGATCAGCATTATAGTAATCCTCTTCAACAGCCTGGCTGTTTGCAAGGCGCTGGTGGTCGATCCCACAAGTCTCTTCCAATTCCATGCTTTTGTGACGATGATACTCACGATCCTTAGGCAGTGCAAGCTAGGAATAAGAAAGGACAAGCAGTGTGATCTGGTTAGCATTAACACAACACTGAGTCAAAGACCCTGAATCTGGAGAAAGTTCTATCTTGTGTCAGCCAGGGAATGGGGTGTGGGATATTCTGCAAAGACACGTTGGATCCCAGCCAACAGGGCAGTTTCTGAGAATTCTGGAAATTGAAACCCCAAAGAGATGCTCTTGAGAAGCCCACTTTAAACTATCTTCTAGCAGGGAATGCAATTGATTGAGCTTGAAATGTTGGGTTTGGGGTGAATCCTGGAAATAATTATGTACAAATAATTCTTAAATCCACTGTTTTGCTTTATTTCCTAACCACTGACTGTTCCTTTAACGTGGCCTCCATTTCATGAAAGTTTAGCTTCAGAATAGGAACTCCTTTTACCTGTGGCTCAATCTTCCATTCCTCCCATCGTTGACCTTTACCAGGCTGATATATATATGCTGAGAACGTGGGGATGCGCTGATCTTTGTCGTACATTGTCGCAAATCGATAGCTGTTCTTATATAACTGGCAGATTCTGGCTGACTTCCTCGGCCTCAGTTTGGGGGGGGTTCCATCCAAGAAGAACTTCTTGCACTTTGTGAAACTGTCCACCACCTCCCCAGTTGCAGGCAGGAGAAAAGAGGCTGCAGCAGCCAGGGAGAGGATCCATAGAAGCCACATGGCCGTGCGCTTGGTCAGTTGGTCTTTCAATGGAATTTTTCTGCCTGAAAAAGAGAAGAATATTGGTAAAGCTCCGATTCAGCCATTCTTCCTTTTCCATGAAGAACTGAAGAACATCTTGAAGTTGGGCTTGGCTCCTGAAGGCCAGCTGGTGCACCTGGTCAGAGGGAAGACAAGTCGATTGCTAGTCTAGATGGAAGAGCAGGAATGTGGAAAGGGAAGGGGTGAATAGGCAAAGAAGGGAAGGGCGAGGGAAGAAAGGGAAAGGAAGAAATGAAAAAGAGGGAGGAAAGAGGAAAGAAAGGAAAAAGAAAAGGGAAGAGAGGGAAGGGAAGGGAAGAGGCAAGAAAGGAAAAAGAAAAGGAAAGAAAGGGAAGGAAGGGAAGGGAAGGGAAGAGGCAAGAAAGGAAAAAGAAAAGGAAAGAAAGGGAAGGGAAGGGAAGGGAAAGGTTCCCCAAAGGCTTTCTTAGGAACAAAGAGGCATTTGACAGGAGGGGCCTCACCTGAGAAGAAGGAAGAGGCCGAAGAGAGAAGAGGAAGAAAAGGGATGGTGGAGAGACAACTTACTGCATTAAATAGGGAAGCCAACTATACACACACAAACACACACAGAGGCATTCTTTGTCCTTCTTTATTTCTCTCTCTCTCTTCCTATGGGGACGATCAGCTTTTGTCCTTATAGCCAGCACTATACTTGCCGTCCTGGAAGAGAAAGGGGCTGAAGGCAAAATTGCTCTCTCTCTCTCTCTCTCTCTCTCTCTCTCTCTCTCTCACTCACTCACTCACTCACTCTGTGTGTGTGTGTGTGTGTGTTCATGAAGAGGCACACAAAGAAAAAGCAGAGTCAAGCTGAGGTCTGTACATTTAGGGAATGGGTGAGGTCTTTCAAGGTAACAACAGCAGCAGGAACAACAACAACAATAATAATGATAATGTTGGAAGGCACTTTGGATTATTGTCTCCAGGGTCACAATCACCAGCCAGAATTCTCCCAACCCAACCACCTAAAAAGCAATTGCTACTGATGCCCCTCTTCTGAGAGTTGGGGTGGGGCTGTTGCCAGGGGGTGCTGCCTGCTGCTTCAGCCCCTCCAGAACAACTTTCAGGCTTACGTTTCTGTGGAACTGACTCGGTTGGCAAGGCAGTGTTAAAGCTGTGGAAGCCAACAGGCCAAAGCAAAAATGCAACCCACAAACTGTTTATATTTGGCTCCTGTCTATATTTAGCATGAAATGAAATTTGATTCTTAAGGGTCTTATCCCCCCCCTCCCCCGCACAGTGCAACGGACTGATAATCGCTCCTTCTCACTGCACTTTCTATCCTAACAAGTTACACCTGGGTTAAAATCACAAGGCCCAGCCTACCTTTAAACCTTGCTCAATAGTAGCAACTGTGAGAGGGATCTCAGAGTCTAGTGGACAAAAATAGGAGCCAGCCGTGTTGCTACAGCTGCCAAAAAAGCCAACACAGTCTTCCAATATCTCAGGGGCTGCCCCAAAGAAGAGGGAGTCAAGCTATTCTCCAAAGCACCTTGACGGCAGGACAGGAAGCAACAGATGGAAACTACGGAGCAACGGAGTCAAGCTGAGGATCTGATCATTTAGGGCAGTGGTTCTCAACCTTTTTAATGCCGCAACCCCCAATCGGTCGTAAGTCGAGGACTACTCAACTGGTGCAGCACGGTTTGCAGAATGGGACTTTTGGCGGGCTCAGCAGGGCAGAGACAGCCTAGACAATTCCTATTGGCTTTTGAAAGCCAATAGAATTAGACTCTATTCAAGAGAGTCTATTCTATTGGCTTTCAAAAGCCAATAGAATAAAAGGGAGTAGCACAGCTAAGGAAAAGGGGAAAAAATGGCGGACTGAGTTGTTTGGTAACCCCCGTGAAATGGTCGTTCGACCCCAAATGGGGTCCCGACCCACAGGTTGAGAATCGCTGATTTAGGGAATGGGTGGGGGGCTTTCAAGGTGTTCATTCCAGACTGGATTATTGTCCTGAAATATCTGCAGGGTTTCATTCTCCCACCAGACTTCTCCCAGCCACCCAAATCATTTAGAAAGCATCATCATCATCATCATCATCATTATTATTATTACTATTCTTATTATTATGGATCATCGCACAGTCAGCCAGATGTTCTATTATTATTCTTATTATTATGGATCATCGCACAGTCAGCCAGATGTTCTATTATTAGTAGTATTAGTATTATTATTATGGATCATCGCACAGTCAGCCAGATGTTCTATTATTATTATTATTATTATTATTATTATTACTCCCACTTCCAAGGAGCTCCAAGAGAGAAAACGATAAGATCCTTGCTTCTAATGCCCAGGACATTGCACGAACTTTGTTGCAGCAGTTCTAGCGTCAAGCATTTGCACAAGATGACTTCCACAGTGGCTTCAGCCAATAACAAAACAACCCACATTGGCTTACCCAGCAGAAGACTCACAGGTGCAACTAATTTCATGCTTGCAGACCAGAAGAAGTCCCAGAGACAGAGAAAAGTCACAATGCAGATTGAGGCCCCTGCTCCAAGATTTATATTCTGGCTATTTCCTAGTATTTTTCTAAAGAAATGAACAAATAACGGTTCTTATGACACCTGATCTAACGGGACATTTCTGTGGAACTGACTCTGTGGGGAGGAGGCGGAGAATGTTAAAGCTGTGGAAACCACCAACTCAAAGCTAAAAAGTAGCCCACAAAGTGTCTACATTTGGCCCCTGTCCCGTTAAATTCCAGAGACGGACCAAATAAAAATATGGGGATGTCCATCGTGGCAAATAGATAAATTCACCATCTTGCCGTATTTCCTAACTTCTGACTGTTCCTCTAAGGTCAGCTCCATCTCATGAATGTTTAACATAAAATAGAAGCTCCTTTTATGGTGGTTCAATCTTCCAGCCGTTTCTTTCCCGATCCCATCAGGTTGATATGTTTATGCCGAGAATCTGAGGATGCGCCAGTCTCTCTAATACATTGTGGCAATCGATATGTGTTCTTATGCAACTGGCAGATTCTGGCCAGATTCATTGGCTTCAGATTGGGGGGTTTCCCACCCAAGAAGAACTGACTGCAGGGCTTGAATCTGCTCGCCACCTCCCCAGCTGCAGGCCGGAGAAAAGAGGCAGCCAGGAGAGGATCCATAGCAGCAAAATGACCATGTGGTCAGTTGGTCCTTCTAGTGGAATCTTTCTGCCTAAAAAAAAAGAGAGAGAGAGAGAGAGAGAGAGAATAATGATAAAAATCTCCAGTAATGAAGCAACCACAACTTCTGGAGGCAGGTCGTTCCACTGGCTAATTGCTCTCACTGTTAGGAAGTTTCTCTTTCATTCTAAATTGCTTCTCTCCTTGATTAGTTTCCATCCGTTGGTTCTTGTCTTGCTTTCTGGTACTTTGGAAAATAAATTAGGTGTTCTCTAATTAGGTCCATTATAGTTTTTCCATTAGTTTCATCTTCCATCTTTTGGATGACAAAGTTGTCAGCTAAGTTGTTTAGGAATCTCTTCAATCTCCCAGTTGATATCAGGTTAGTTAAAGTCTCCCATTAATACTCTGGTATGTTTCCTATATATATTTGTTAATTGATGAGCAAAAACTTTGTCTATGTCTTCTTTGGTTGGGCGGCTTGTAGTACAACAGGAAATGTGGCTTTTTTCTTTTTATATTGCCCCAGGGATATGCAATTTTGGGGGTTCGATTGCAAACGCCAACTGTGACTCACTCAAGAGAGAAAATGAAAAGATCTTTGGTTCCAAGGCACCAGAGATTGCATTTCTACGAATTCAACCCAAGTTGCAGGATTTCTTTTTCAGCAGTTCCATTGCCTCTATGTCTGACAAATCCACGGACGTGAAACCCAGATATTGGTGGCCGTTTCCAGTTTGTGCGTCATGAAAAAATATTGAAAACCCTGGTAGCAAGAGGACTAGGTGCTTAAACCGCCTTGCCTGTATTAACTAGCATGAACAATTTTCTGCTTGACGAGTAGGTTGGACTAGACCAGGGCTTTTCAACCTTTTCACCCATTGTACCACTTTTAGGATATGGCAATATCCGAGTACCACCAGTCGCCTAGCAAGGGGTCAAAAACTTGAGGACTAAAAAAAAAGGAAAAAAAGTGATAAAGTACAGGTAGTCCTCGACTTACAACAGTTTGCTTAGTGACTGTTCGAAGTTACAATGGCACTGAAAAAAGTGCCCCCCAAGCCACAGCCGAGCAAGACACCTGCCTGCCCACCCAGTGGCACTCTTCATCCTGTCCGAGGTTTTCATAGTTGTGAGCATTTCTGTTGAGGATTGGCAGCTGGGGTGGGGGATGTGTGGTTTTTATTCCCCCCCCCCCCGGTCTGCTGGGTGGTTGCAGCAGGTTTTGGTCACTTCACATGACCCTGGGACACTGTGACCATCATAAATATGAATCCGTTGCCAAGCATCTGAATGTAAATCACAAGACCCTGGAGATGCTGCAACATTCCAGCTGATCGGTGCTTCTTCAGGGCTCAGCAGAAGCATCAGGATCAGTGCTGCTTTCCAGCTAATCGGTGTTTTTTCAGGACTCAGCAGAAGCGCCAGGATCAGCGCCGAGCTCCAGCTGGATCCTGGCACTAATCCTGATGCTTCCACTGAGCCCTGGCAGGCCCGAAGAAGCGCTGATCCTGGCGCTTCCGCTGAGCCCTGACAGCCCTGCAGCTCCAGCCATCTCTCGTTCAGGCTTGTGCGGTGCTGCCACCAGTTCAGCTCATTCCCCTCCCCCGCTACCACTTTTCTAGGATGCTCGCATACCACCTGCCAGGTGCCAATGTACCACAGGTGGTACCCGTACCACTGGTTGAAAAGCCCTGGACTAGAAGACCTCAAAAGTCCATTCCACCCTATGTTATTGGGTATTCTAATCCTCATCTTTTTGACAAAAAGTTGAGTTGTAATCACCAAAAGCTGCCATCTATGCAAACGTGACTATATCCAGGATTGGAAGATCATAGGTCAAGCATTTGCACAAGATGGCTCCAGCAGTGGCTGCAGCTAACAAGAAAACATCTCACAAATGCAGAAGATTCACAAATGCAGCTGGCCCTGATTGCTCTCTTGCCTGTAGGCCAGAATGAAGCCAGGTAGGCAGAGAAGAGTCATGGGACAGATAACGGTTTCCGCTCCAAGATTGAAATTCTGGCAATTTCCTGTTACCTTTCTGGATAAACGAACACATAACGGTTCTTGTGACACTTGATCTAGGCTGATATTTCTGTGGAAGTGACTCTGTGGGCAAAAGGAAGAGGCAGAGCGTGTTAAAGCTTTGGAAGCCAACAACTCGAAGCTAAAAAGTAGCCCTCAAATTGTCTATATTTGGCTCCTGTCCGTTAAATTCCAGAGACGGAGCTAATAAAAATCAGTAAGGTGTGAGAGATAACAAGCCAAGTAGCAAACAGCAAACATAAAGGAAAGATACTCTCCAATAGGGCAGTAGAAGAGATTAACAGAATGAAATTAGAAGAAAGTAGGAAGGGACCCCTGGAGGTCTTCTAGTCCAACCCCCTGGTCAAGAAGTAGACCTATACCTTTCTGGACAATATTGCTGTCCAATATCTAATAGTAATAATAATAATAATAATATTGGTATTGACAAATTCGCTATTAGTCAATTGCAAAAGGCGGCTTTATTAGGAACTGCTTCCATCCTGCGACGATATCTGTAATACCATCAAACATCCACATCTGGCTATCCCAGGTCCTGGGTAAGGACTCGATAGGTAGACAAAATGCCAAATCCAGTCTGAACATCTGGCTGACTGTGCGATGATCAATAATAGTAATAATAATAATAATAATTAATAATAATTAATAATAATAATAATCACAAAACAACTGGAGCACCACTTGAACACCATTGGCATTGACAAATTTGCTATTAGTCAATTGCAAAAGGTGGCCTTATTAGGAACTGCTTCCATCCTGCGACAATATCTGTAATAACATCAAACATCCACATCTGCCTATCCCAGGTCCTGGGTAAGGACTTGATAGGTAGACAAAATGCCAAATCCAGTCTGAGCATCTGGCTGACTGTGCAATGATCCATAATAATAATAATAATAAAGTTGGAAGGCACCTTGGAGGTCTTCTAGTCCAACCCCCTGCTCAAGCAGGAAACCCTATACCATTCTGTACAAATGGCTGTCCAGTCTCTTCTTAAAAACTTCCAACGATGGAGCACCCACCACTTCCGGAGGCAAGTGGTTCCACCGATTAATTGTTCTCCCTGTCAAGAAATTCCTCCTTAGTTCTAGGTTGCTTCTCTCTTTAATGATCTTCTCCTTGTTACGTCTTGTCCTGCCCTCTGCTGGCCTGGAGAATAAGCTGACTCCCTCTTCTCTGTGATACCCCCTCAAGTATCAGGAAAAGGCTATCATCAAGGAAAAAACAGTTCCCAAGAGAGGAATAGGAATCAAACTATGTTAAATATAACACAAGGCGGAGACAACAGGGAGGCCAACAGAATTCTTACGGTCCTGGTGACGCCTGAGATTCGCTCTGTACAAATCATTCTTCAACTCAACGTTGTGCCCTGTTTCTGCAACAGTACGTTGGCCGTGCACTTGGTTGGTTGGCCTTTAACTGGAATCTCAGTGCCTGCAGAAGAGAAAGAACAATGACAAAGTCTTCCTCATGCATGAAGAACCAAAGAGGGCCTTGAAGTTGGGTTTGGCCAAGAGCATCTGAAGTCCAGCTGGTCCTCCTGGTCAGATGGAGGCCAGCCAGCTGGCTTTCACTTCTCGATGGAAGAGTGGGAATGAGGGAAGGGAAGGGGTGAATAGGTAAAGAAGAGAAGGGAGAGGAAAGAAAGGAAAAAGAAAAGAGAAGAGAAGGAAGAAAGAAAAACGGTTTCCCAAAGAGACTCTTAGGAACAAACAAGAGTTTGACAGGATGGGCTCAGCTGAGGAGAAGGAGGAGGCAGAAGAGAAAGAGGGAAGAACAGAGATAGTGGAGGGATGGTTGATGTTTTCTGATTGCAGTTGACAGCTTCCAACTTACTGCTTCCTTGATCCAATTATGATCGATTGGAGCATTGCTTGGAGACAGCTTCAGGAGACATATTGGGAAGGCAAGGACACACACAAACACACATTCTCTGTTCTTCTTTAATTGTCAATTGTACGTCAGAGTAAGAGGGGAGAGAGCTTCCTATTTTATGAAGTTGGAGAACTGGCATCTCTTCCTATGTGGACAATCAGCTTCCTATGTGGACAATCCTTGGATGCTCTGCAGACCTTCAACAAATGATTCAGGAATTCATTTACTCAGCAGCAGATTGATCTACTCAGAGGGCAGAAGGATTCTCTACAGAGGCATCCTTGGTGCAGTCTGAGCTCTCAGGCCAAGTAGCAAACATCAAGCCTAAAGCAAAGACAATCTCCAATAGTGGAATAGAAATCCAAGTATGGAAAATATAATATAATATATAATCCAGGTTTAGGCAGTGGGTTTTCTACAATCAAAACCTGGATTGTAACAGCCTTTATTGCTAAATGTTTCCTCCAGCCGTAGTGAAAAAAATGGACAAAACTGGTGACTGTTTTTGGACAACATGAATTATGTCACCTGCTTTTATACTTCAGTTTAGATTCCACTGTTTAGTGACAAGTATGGAAAGTGGAGTTTAACTTTGAATTGGACATGTATTAAGGCTGCAATTCTATTCACACTTATTTAGAATTAATCCACGTTGGATCCAGAGGTTTCTAAGGGAAGAACTGAAGAATTCAGGATTTTTGGACCAAGAGGATGGGCTCCATCATCCATCTCTTTGTCTGCTAAGATTTGACACCAACCTACTGGCATTTAATCAATCAGTCAATCAATCAAAGCCAAAATAGAGAAAACCAGTGAAACTATTAGCAATGTGATTTTTCACTGCACCCCCCATACATATAACCTTGATTGATTGATTGATTGATTGATTGATTGATTGATAATATTGTGCAAACTGGAATGATCAAGCTTTTCCAGGCTGATATAGTGAAAGTCACACAAGGAAACAGATCTTTGCAAAGCAAGTTTATTGCAAGAACTAAGAAAGCCATTGACAAAGAATTCAAGCAGTTCTGTACAGGAAGTCCTCAACATACAACCACAATTGAAACTGGAACCTCGTCACTAAGCAATGAAATCGTTAAGAGGCTCCCACTCAAGTATACAACCATTTTGATTCACAGTCATACAGTGAAAGCAGCTTCCCCGCAACTTTGCTTCTAAAGAGAACCCTGGGGAAATTGCCCATGGTGACTTTGGGGCACTGCAGCCCTCATGAATCCATGCCTGTTGCCCATTGCCCACGTTTTGATCATGTGATTGCAGGGACATAGTAACAATCATACCCACGAGGGTTGGTAGGAAGACGCTTTTTCAGCATCGTCATAAATTCAAACAGTTGATAAATGAATGGTCATAATCTGAGGACTACTTGTATCAAAGATAAGCACTATTTAGCATGAAATGAAAATTTGATGAAAATGAAATATACGATACAGATCAAACCAGGATTAAAATTAACCACATTCTCTCCATATGTTAAAGAACTAAGCTAATAGCTTTGTACCTTGCTTTTTTTGGCCCTTTTTAAGTACATTATGAGGGCCAGGCGCTGTATTACAAGCACCATTGAAAAGATCAACTCTTTCCTGCCTGTAGAGACCAGCAAGTTGTGTTTGCAGATCCTCCAAGGTAGGACGGTCCACCTTATTCTCATTATTTGGAGCAATGACTGCCCAGGGATTTCTGCGGTTGTTTTCCATCACACAACAACCTGCAGCCCAGATATGACTGGGTATATTCACTCTGTTCTTGAGCTTGGTATTCCCGGGCACCGCACCCACAAGGATATACAAAACACGGCATCCTGCTGCATTTATATTTTCTTCATATGCATTCCATTCTCCATTATTGAGGTCGTGAAGTTGGGGCACAATGTTGGTTAAGGTGAAGGTTGCATCTTTGCTGTCCTGATCCGGTTGATGTAAGGCTGGCACCAAGTGTCCTCTGTCGTATGGATCAGCATTATGGTAATCCTCTTCAACAGCCTGGCTGTTTGCAAGGGGCTGGTGGTCGATTTCACTGTTCTCCTCCAATGCCATGCTTCTGTGACGACGATAGTTACGATCCTTACGCAGTGCAAGCTAGGAATAAAAAAGGACAAGCAGTGTGATCTGGTTAGCGTTAACACAACACTGAGTCAAAGACCCTGAATCTGGAGAAAGGTCTATCTTGTGTCAGCCAGGGAATGGGGTGTGGGGTACTCTGCAAAGACAGGTTGGATCCCAGCCAACAGGGCAGTTTCTGAGAATTCTGGAAATTGAAACCCCAAATCGATGCTCTTGAGAAGCCCACTTTAAACTATCTTCTAGCAGGGAATGCAATTGATTGAGCTTGAAATGTTGGGTTTGGGGTGAATCCTGGAAATTAATTATGTACAAATAATTCTTAAATCCACTGTTTTGCTTTATTTCCTAACCACTGACTGTTCCTTTAAGGTGGCCTCCATTTCATGAAGGTTTAGCTTCAGAATAGGAACTCCTTTTACCTGTGGCTCAATCTTCCATTCGTCCCATCGTTTACCTTCACCATTCTGATATATATATGCTGAGAACATGGGGATGCGCTGATCTTTGTCGTACATTGTGGCAAATCGATAGCTGTTCTTATACAACTGGCAGATTCTGGCTGACTGCCTTGGCCTCAGTCTGGGGGGGGTTCCATCCAAGAAGAAGTTGTTGCAGGGATTGAAACTGTCCAGCACCTCCCCAGTTGCAGGCAGGAGAAAAGAGGCTGCAGCCAGGGAGAGGATCCAAAGCAGCCACATGGCCGGTCTTTCAATGGAATTTTTCTGCCAAAAAAAAAAAGTGAGAGAAGAATAATGATAAAGCTTTGATTTAGCAAAGTTCCATCACGAAGGTGAGAATGGGTCCGAGGTTGGATTGTGCCAAGGGTACCTGAGGTTCAGCTGGTGAGATGGAAGCCAGCCGGATTGTTTACTCTTCTGGATGGAAGAGCAGGAATGTGGGAAGGGAAGAGAAATGGTAAGCAGGAAAAGAAGGGAAGGGTGAGGAAAGAAAGGAAAAAGGAAAGAGTGGGAGGGAAAGAGAGGAAGGAAAGAGTAAGGTTTTCCAAAGAATCTCTTAGGGACAGGAGGGTCCTCAGCTGTGGAGAAGGAAGAGGCAGAAGAGAGAGGAGGAAGGATCAGGGATGGTGGAGAGACAACTTAAGGCATCAAATAGGAAAGCCAAAAATACACACACAGACACACAGACAAGCACACACAGATTGTTGATGCTTTCTCGTTGCAGTTGACAGCTTCCAACTTCCCCTCTAGAGCAACTTCAGTCAATCTTTACTAAACTTTTGAGTTCTGTATTGTGGGTGACTTGGGCCCAGACTCTCCCCCCCCCCCTCAGCCCAATCCTTCTCACAGGCCTATTGCTGTGGAAAATAGGAGGGGGAATGAATATTAGATCTGTTTGCCACCTTGAGTTACTCCTGGCATAATAAAGGCAGGATAAAAATCTATTAAATAACATGCCCATAAAATGATTCCCATCTCTCTAGAGCTTCTGTTTTTATACAGCCCCTGGATTTGACTCTTCCATGTTGGCGATGGGGTAAGGAGCAGTTTCTTAACCATGCTTCAATGAATATTATTCTGTGCCCACTAAATCAGGGATGTGCAATTCATTGGACTTAATTCCGAATTCTGGATGTGACTCTCTCAAGAGAGAAAGTGATGAGGAATTCTGTTGCAGCAGTTCTATCTTTGCCCACATTAATCATAATTAGTTTTAACCATCCTGGTCCTTCTGACAGAAGGACACAAGAAGGCTGCAGCCCATCACAAAGCATCACCCATTGGCTTACCCAGCAGAGAATACTCACAAGTGCAACGGTCTCTTGCTTGTAGACCAGAAGACGTTGGGTAGACAGAGAAGAGTCACGATGCAGATAGAGGGCTCTGCTCCAAGATTTATATTCTGTCTATTTCCCCTTACATTTCTGAAGAAATTAACACATGATTGCCTTTGTGACATTTGACCTAGGCTGACCTTTCTGTGGAACTGTCTCTGTCAGCCAGATGTTGTGAAAGCTGTGGAGCAACAACCTAAAGCTAAACAGACCCCCACGGATGATCTACATTTAACACTTCTCCTTTAAATGTCCAGAGAAAGGGCTAGTGAAAAAAATAAAACCAGCAAAGGGTGGTGGATATCAAGCCAAGTTGCAAAGGGCAAACATCAAGGAAAAAAACAATTCCCAAGAGAGGAATAGGAATCAAATTATGTTAAATATAATACAAGGCATAGACAACAGAATTCTTATGGTCCTGGTAAACCACGAGATTCGTTCTGTACAAATCATTCTTCAACTCAACGTTGTGCCCTGTTTCTGCAACAGTACGTTGGCCGTGCACCTGGCTGGCTGGCCTTTAACTGGAATCTCAGTGCCCGCCGAAGAGAAAGAACAATGACAAAGTCTTCCTCTTTTATGAAGAACCAAAGTGGGCCTTGAAGTTGGGTTTGACCAGGAGCATTTGAAGTCCAGCTGGTCCTCCTGTTCAGATGGAGGCCAGCCAGATGGCTGTCACTTCTAGATGGAAGAGTGAGAATGTGGGAAGGGAAGGGGTGAATAGGTAAAGAAGGGAAGGGACAGGAAAGAGAGGAAAAAGAAAAGGAAGAGAGGAAGGAAAGAGAAAAAGTTTCCCAAAGAGACTCTTAGGAACAAACAGGAGTTTGACAGGAGGGGTTCAGCTGAGGAGAAGGAAGAGGCAGAAGGGAAAGGTGGAAGAACAAAGATAGTGGAGAGATTGTTGATGTTTTCTGATTGCAGTTGACAGTGAGGGAAGTTACCCCAGAGTAAGAAATATTAAAAGGGCAGGAAAATATATTTTTCACCAAAAGGATTTTTAAAAGTTTTTTTTTTTTTTTGAAAAGCAGAAACCAAACCTGGCCCCAAATCAATCTCTCTGCCCCAAGCAAGAGTCAGCCCCACACAAATGCAGATGTAAAACCATCAGAAAGTTGGAGCCAGAACCCTCAAGAAGACAAAGACAAAATCTGCATACCCCACTCAAACTCTTAAGAGTCATTAGCCCCATCACCTGGGAAGCAGGATATGATAATAGGATTAAACCACAGATATCAAGTCCTAGAAAAACACTCAGAAATAGCCTCAAAGTTCGTGCCAGGAACAGGAAACTATTCCAAACAAAAGGCTAGAGGGGGTATAAAAACCCCTAGCCCATGTGCTCAGCTTCTTCTTCTTCCCTCTGCTCTTTCTTGCAAGAACCATCTTTCTGCCTCTTCAAAAAACTGTAACCTTCTTCCCAAAGCAGTCGCCATGTTTCTTATTTATCCCCGGCTTGGATGAACCAGGATGAAGACTTTACTTCTGACAACAGCTTCCAACAAAATGCTTCCTATATCCAGTTATGATTGATTGGAGCATTGCTGGCTACCCAGTTAGCAGAGACAGCTTCAGGAGACCTATAGGGAAGCCAACTACACACACACACACACACAAACCCACACCCAGGCATTCTATGTTCTTCTTTAATTGTCAATTGTATGTCAGAGTAAGATAGGACAGATCTTGCTATTATATGAGGTTGGAGATGTAGCAAGACTTCCTAGGAGGGCAATCAGATTATCCTGGGATGCTCTCCAGAGCTTTAACAAATTGTTCAGGAATTCAATTACTCGGCAACAGATTTATCTGACCAGAATGAGGTCAGAAGGATTCTATGCAGGTGGGCAATTCTGGGAGTTGAAGGCCATTTACCTTAAAATTGCTAAGGTTGAGACAAGTTAAGTAACTTGTCTACGGAGATTGTCAATCCTCCCGGTCATGGTTGGCACAAAGATGCTTTTCAAAAAGGAACTGGACTTTTGTGGATGTGTTTCCTTTTTCAACAAGATGACAAATTGGCCTTTCAAGTAATGGAGAGAGCCAGTGCAGTGTAGTAGTTTAGGTGCTGGCCTGGATATCAAGAGATGGTGAGTTCTAATCCCACCTTTGGCATGTAAGCCAGCTGGATGACCTTGGGCCAATCCCCAGGAGACCCGTGAGTTCTAGTCCTGCATTCTCTATGAAAATCAGCTGCATGACTTTGGGCCAATCACCAGGAGACGGTGAGTTCTAGTCCTGCATTCGCTATGAAAACCAGCTGCGTGACTTTGGGCCAATCACCAGGAGACAGTGAGTTCTAGTCTGGCTGTTGGCATGTAAGCCAGCTGGATGACCAGTTAGAGACAAGTTAGGTAATTTGTCTATGGAGATTGTCAATCCTCCCGGTCATGGCTGGCACAAACAAGATGACAAATTGGCCTTTCAATTAATGGAGAGAGCAAGTGTAGTGTAGTATAGTGGGCCAATCACCAGAAGACAGTGAGTTCTAGTCTTGCATTCGCCCTGAAAACCGGCTGGATGACCTTGGGCCAATCACCAGGAGATGCTGAGTTCTATTCCCGCCTTAGGTATGAAAGCTGGCTGGGTCACTTTGGGTCAATCCTACTCTCTCATACCAACCCACCTCATGAGAATGTTATCGTTGAGAAAGTAGGAGAAGGAGTATTAGATGTGTTTGCTGCTTTCCGTTATTTATAAAGTAATAAAAAATAACTAACATGCCCATAAAATTATTCCTGCCTTCCTGGAGCTGTATTATCGTTCTGCCCCTGGACTCGACTCTCCCATGTTGCTGATGGACCAAGGACCAGTTTCCTAACTATTCTTCCATGAATATTATTCTGTGCCCTCTAAACCAGGGATGTGCAGTTCTTGGGATTTGATTCCAAAGTGCGAATGTCATTCTTTCTCAAGAGAAAAGCGATGAGAACTTTACTTCTAATGAGCAGTACATTGCATTTCTATGAATTCAACACAAGGCTGCGTGAAATCTGTTGCAGCAATTCTTTTGCCTCGCAGTGTGACAAATCCACAGACAACAAAACCCCAAGCCTGGTTGGGATGGGTGGCTCTTTTCTTGTCTGTGCTTCATGGAGAAAACCTGAAAACCCTGCTAGCAAGAGGACTATGTGCTTAAATCTCTTTGCCCACATTGACCAAAATTAATGTTAAGATAAAGGGCTCTGCTCCGAGATCGAACCTCTGGCTATTTCGTCTTATCTTTGTGAAGAAATGAACACACAGCTGTCCTTCTGACACTTGACCTAGGGCTGACCTTTTTGTGGAACTGATTCCACAAGACAGTGTTAAAGTTGCGGAAGTCAACAGCCCAAAGCTAAAAAAACTGCCCATGGATTATCTATATTTGGCACTTCTCTTTTTAAATTCCAGAGAAGGGGCAAGTAAAAAAAAAAAAAAATCAAAAAAATGTGGTGCTCTCACTACAGCTCTATAAAATTAAAATGGTTGGATACCTAGGCATTTCTGTAAACAAATGTCATAAGTCTAAGGATCAGAACTTATTTTCAGATGCTGTGGATCTCACTATAAGGGCTATAATATGTTTGATGCAAAGATATACAGGATCACAGCACATGGATTATTCCTCCTCTGTTCTTCTCTAGAGTTGGAAAGGGGTCATTTTGGTGGTCAAGCCCAAGTTCTGTATTATGACTAGCCAGATTTTTTTCAACAAGCTGACAAATTGGCCATTCAGGTAATAGAGAGAGCCAGGGCAGTGTAGTAGTCTAGGTGCTGGCCTAGAAACCAAGAGTTGATGGTCCCACATTTGCTATTAAAGCTGGCTGGATGACTTTGGGCCAATTACAACGACATGATGAGTTCTATTCCCGCCTTATGCATGAAAGCCAGCTGTGTTACTTTGGACCAATCATCAGGAGATGCTGAGTTCTAGTCCCGCCTTAGGTATGAAAGCTGGCTGGTCAATCACGCTCTGTCAGCCCAGCCCACCTCACAGGATTGTTGTTGTTGGGAAAATAGGAGGAAGGACTGTTACCTACGCTTGCCGTTTTCCGTTATTTATAAAGTAATAAACAAAGAAATAACATGCCAATAAAGTTATTCCCGGCTCCGTGTAGATACTATTATCATACCGTCCCTGGACTTTTGCTGGTGGGCCGAGGGCAAGATTCTTAATCACCGTTCAATGAATATTATTCTGTGCCCTCTAAACCAGGGATGTCCAATTCTTTGGACTTGATTCCAAATTTCAAATGTGACTCAGCATAACTTTTTAATGCGCAGGACTTTGCATTTCTATGAACTCAACCCAAGTTTGCATGAATTCTGTTGCAGCAGTTCTATTGCCTTTGTGCCTGAAAAATCCAGAGGCAGGAAACCGAGATATTGGGGGCTGTTTCTCTGATTCACAAAGAAGGATTAAACATCTTTGCCTACATTAACCATAATTACTTTAACAGCCTCCTGCTTGAGCAGGATGTTGGAATAGAAGACCTCCAAAGTCCCTTCCAACTCTGATATTGTGCATTTTAATCCTCATTTCTCCAGCCTACCTCTTCTCATAGGGAGATTCCACTTTATCAGATCACTGATAAACCTATATCATTTGAGACAAATGGCTGTCTAGTATCTTCTTAATAATTTCCAGTGTTGGAGCATTCACCGCTTCTGGAGGCAGGTGGTTCCACTGGTTAATTGTTCTGTTAGGAAGATTAATTATATAGAAATAATTTTTTAAGTTCACTGTCTTGACATGTTTCCTCTAACTGTTCCTTTAAGGTCATTTCCATGTCATGAATGTTTAGCAATAAAATAGGAACTCCTTTTACAATCATTTCTTCTTCTGGCCACACAAGCTTGATAGTTATATAGCAAAAAATAAGAGGATGCACCGATTTCTGCGGTTACTGTCAGGGAATTGTGCAATAGATGTCCACACGAAGTCAGAGACTTGTATACAGAACTTGTAGTTTTATATAAATAAATATATTTTGCATCCATATTCACAGTGAACAAGATAGACTTGTATACAGAACTTGTAGTTTTATATAAATAAATATATTTTGCATCCCTATTCGCAGCGAACAAGATAGACGTGTACAGAACTTGTAGTTTTATATAAATAAATATATTTTGCATCCATATTCGCAGCGAACAAGATAAATTTGTGTACAGAACTTGTAGTTTTATATAAATAAATATATTTTGCATCCATATTCACAGCGAACAAGATAGATTTGTGTACAGAACTTGTAGTTTTATATAAATAAATATATTTTGCATCCATATTCGCAGCGAACAAGATAAATTTGTGTACAGAACTTGTAGTTTTATATAAATAAATATATTTTGCATCCATATTCACAGCGAACAAGATAGATTTGTGTACAGAACTTGTAGTTTTATATAAATAAATATATTTTGCATCCATATTCACAGCAAACAAGATAGTTAGGCAAACAGGAGCATCCTGAGGTAAATCTCAGCACACAAGGTATACACAGAAGAAAAAGGCGGGAAAGCAAGGAAACTCCCCTTTTATGCCCACAGCAACCAATCACAGTGCAGATTACCTTACGCAGGAGCCAGCACTCACCAAACAATGCACTATAATTGTGTTTTTCTGTATCACTGCACAACCTGAGGGGCAAATGACAATATCTTCATTAATGACTTAGATGAGGGAATAGAAGGGGAACTCATCAAATTTGCAGATGACACTAAACTGGCAGGAGTAGCCAAAACTCCAGAAGACAAGCTCAGGATCCAAAAAGATCTTGACAAACTTGAATAATGGGCCCTATCTAACAAAAGGAGATTTAATGTGTAGAAAAGCAAAGTTTTACATTTAGGCAAGAAAAAATGACAGGTATAGGTACAGATTAGGCAAGACCTGGCTCAAAAACAGCAACTGTGAGAGGGACCTAAGCAGCTAAAATGATGAAAGGCCTGGAGACTAAAACATATGAGGAACGGCTGCAGGACTTGGGTTTGGCTAGTCTAAAGAAAAGAAGAAATGGGGTGACATAATAGTAGTATTCCAGTATTTGAGGGGCTGCCACAAAGAAGAGGGGGGTCACATTATTCTCCAAAGCACCAAAGGGCAGGACAAGAAACAATGGTTGGAAACTGACCAAAGAGAGAAGCAACCTGGAATTAAGGAGAAACTTCCTAACACTGAGGACAATTAACCAGTGGAACAGCTTGCCACCAGAAACCGTGGAGATTTTTAAGAAGGGACTAGACAGTCACTTGTCTGACATGGTGTAGATTCTCCTGCTTGAGCAGGGGGCTGGACTAGAAGACCTCCAAGGTCCCTTCCAGCTCTATTCTATTCTTCTGGGCAGAAGGAATGGGTTTTCTAAGTGTTAGCTAACATAGATACTTTGTATATTAACTTCATATTTTTAACATAGTTATTTTGTATTTCAATTTGCCTTATTTCCCCTGTCTTAAAAGAATGATCACGTACAACACAGACAGAAATTTAGGAACAGCTTTTAACATTCCTAAATTGAAGAGATAAAGCGGCTGGAGACCATCTCCAGATTAAAAAAAAGTTTGTTAGTACAAACTGGGGCTTGGTTTATCTCTTTCGTGAACTGTAAACAACATTATTCCTCACAATTTATGCCCCTTCTGACATCAGACCTCATTTTAATGAACATGTGTGATATTATGGGATGCAAATATGTAACATGCTTGACCACATGCAACTGATTTCCTGTGCAAAAGGGAGGTGACTTTGATCCTGTCCAACCAATTTTTCTCTTGGGTTTTTCTTTGTTATGCTAACTATAGAAGTGTTTTAAACTAAAGATTGGGGTTTCCCTCTTTGAATGAGAGGAATCCCTTTTATCTGAATATTTGATAAATTGTAATAAAATGATCCTCCTGTCTCGGTTTGTCTGACTGGAAAGTATGCAGGCCGAGGGACGAGCCTAAAACGAGCCATATTTGGCATTGAAACTTATAATAATAATAATAATGATGATGATGATGATGATGATGATAACAACAACAACAACAAATTCGCCATTAGTCAATTGCAAAAGGCGGCCTTACTAGGAACTGCTTCCATCCTGTGACGATATCTGTAATACCATCAAACATCCACATCTGCCTATCCCAGGTCCTTAGTAAGGACTTGATAGGTAGACAAAATGCCAAATCCAGTCTGAACATCTGGCTGACTGTGCGATGATCCATAATAATAATAATAATAGTAATAATAATAATAATAATAATAGTAAAGTTGGAAGGTACCTTGGAGGTCATCTAGTCCAACCCCCTGCTCAGGCAGGAAACCCTATTCTATTTCAGACAAATGGCTGTCCAGTCTCTTCTTAAAAACTTCCAGTGTTGAAGTGTTCACCGCTTCTGGAGGCAGGTTGTTCCACTGGTTAATTGTTCCAACTGTCAGGAAGTTTCTCCTTAATTCTAGGTTGCTTCTCTCCTTGATTAGTTTCCACCCGTTGCTTCTTGTCCTGCCTTCCATTTTAAGATCAACTCAGATGAAGATATGGACAAATACCTGGAACTATTAGCAATGTGTCATTTCCGTGTACACCCCCCCCCCCGGATACCCCTGATTGATTGTTCGATCGATTGAATGATTTTATGATGATATTGTGCAAAATGGAATGATCACGCTTTTTTAGACTGATATAATGAAAATCAACAAGGACACACATTTTCGTTTATTGCAAGAACTAAGAAAGCTATTGAGAAAGAATTCTAACAGCTATGTACAGGAAGTCCTCAACATACAACCACAGTTGAAACTGGAACCTCATCACTAAGCAGTGAAATGGTTAAATGGGTCACACCCAATTATACAATTGGCTTATTGTATAATTATACAACCATTTTGATTCACGATCACACAGCTCCTCCACGACTTTGCTTCTAAGGAGAACCCTGGGATGATTGCCCATGGTGACTTTGGCGCACTGCAGCCACCATGAATCCATGCCTGTTGCCCATTGGCCACGTTTTGATCATGTAATCACTGGGACACGGTAACAATCACATCTGTGAGGATGGATAACAAGGTGCTATTTCAGCATTGTCATAAATTCAAACAGTTGATAAGTGAATGGTCGTAATCTGAAGACTAGTATCAAAGACAAGTGCTATTTAGCATGAAATGAAATTTGATTCCTAAGGGTCCTCTTCCCACCGGCACAGTGCTACGGATTGAAAATCGCTCTTCTCACGGCACTTTCTATCCTAACAAGTTACTCCTGGGTTGAAATCACAAAGCTCAGCCAACCTCTAAAGTGTGATAAAGAAGAAACTGTTGTAGCTCTGTCAGCACTTTGCCCTTCATCTGATTATTGGATTAATTTATCTTGTGGGTTTGCTGAATAATCTGAACCATAATCTAATCAAACATCCTGGATTTTCAGAGCATTGATCCAAAAAATTAATATGATATAAATCAAGCCAGGATTAAAATTAACCCCATTCTTTCCATATGTTAAACAACTAAGTTGCTAAGTTTGTACCTTGCTTTTATTTACTCTTTAACCTCTGTTTTGAGGGCAACGCGCTGCATTGCAAGCATTATTGAAAAGATCAATTCTCTTCCTGTAGAGAATAGCAAGATGTGCTTGCAGCTGCCCCAAGGTACGAGGGATTACTGTATTTTGATTATTTTGAGCAATGACTGCCCAGGATGTTCTGCAATTGTTTTGAGACACACAACAACCTGCAGCCCACAATGGCAAACTGTACCCACAATGACATACATATCACGGCACCCTGCTGCATTTATATTTTCTTCATATTTTCTCCATTCTCCATTATTGAGTTGGCGAAGCTGGGGCACAATGTTGGTTAAGGTGAAGGTTGCATCTTTGCTCTCCTGATCCGGTTGATGTAAGGCTGGCGCCAAGTGTCCTCTGTCATATACAGTAGAGCGCCCTGTTTGTAATCCCAGTCAACAGCCTGGCTGGTTGCAAGGATATTGCAGTCGATCCCACAGGTATCTTCCAATTCCATGCTTTTTCGAAGATGATCGTTACACACTGCAAGCTAGAAATAAGAAAGGACAAGCAGTGTTATCCGATTACCGTTTACACAACACTGAGCCAAAGACCCTGAATCTGGAGAAAGTTCTATCATGAGTCAGCCAGGAAATGGGCTGTGGGATACTCTGCAAAGACAGGTCGGATCGCCTCTTCCAGGCCTCCCAACCAACAGGAAGTTTCTGGAAATTATAGACATTGAAACCCTGGATTGATTGTTTGAGAAGCCCACTTTAAACTATCTTCTACCATTGATTGAGCTTGAAATATTGGGTTCGAGGTGATCTCTGAACAATTCTTTGGGGAAAGAATCAGATGGAAGTAGGACCTTGCCAATGTGGACGGTGACGTGAACAGAATTCTAACAGCCTATTAAGGATGAATCTGGAAATAATTTTGTACAAATAATTCTTAATTCCACTGCCTTGCTTTATAAACACTGACTGTTCTTTTAAGATGGCCACCATTTGAAGAATGTTTGATCTACGTAACTTGTGGATGGAGATTCTCAATCCTACAAATGTGCTTTTCAACATGTGAACTGTTGCAACAAGTCCATCGCCTCTGTGTCTGACAAATCCATGGAGAGGAAACCTGGATATTGGGGGCCGTTTCCTGTCTGTGCTTCATCAAGATGTATTGAAGACCCTGGTAGCAAGAGGACTAGATGCTTAAACCTCTTTGCCCACATTAACCATAATTAATTTACAGAGAAGTACAGAGAAGAGCAACAAAGATGATTAGGGGACTGGAGGCTAAAACATATAAGGAACGGTGGCTGGAATTGGGTATGTCTAGTTTAATGAAGAGAAGGACAAGGGGGGACATGATAGCCGTCTTCCAGTATCTCAGGGGCTGCCCCAAAGAAGAGGAAGTCAAGTACCTCCAAAGTGCCTGAAGGCAGGACAAGAAGCAACGGATGGAAAATAACCAAGGAGAGAAGCAACCTAGAACTAATTAGAAACTTCCTAACAGTGAGAACAATTAACCAGTGGAACAACCTGCTTCCAGAAGCGGTGAATGCTCCAACACTGGAAGTTTTTAAGAAGAGACTGGACAGCCATTTGTCCGAAATGGTATAGGGCAGTGATGGCGAACCTCTTAGAGATCGAGTGCCCAAACTGCAACCCAAAACCCACTTATGCATCGTCGGGTGCTGGGTGGGTGTGGCCCATTGGGTGGGTGTGGCCCATTGGGTGGGCATGGCTGTGGTGGTAACGGCAGACTGGGTGGGACTAAAAATTTCAATCAATTCCAACTTTCCAAGATCTTTTTTTTTCCCGCAAGAAGTTGAAATTGACGGATTGATTGAACCTTTTTTCTATTGCACATGGTGGTGGAGGCCTAAAGCGAAAAGGTTTTATAAAACCCAGCTGAAGGGCTAGGACTGGGGCGACGATGTGCATCCCCACAGAGAGGGCTCTGAGTGCCACCTTTGGCCCCCGTGCCATAGGTTCGCCACCAATGGTATAGGTATAGGTTTCCTGCCTGAGCAGGGGGTTGGACTAGATGACCTCCAAGGTCCTTTCCATCATCATCATCATCATCATCATCATCATTATCATTATTATTATTATTATTATTATCTCCTGCCTGAGCAGGGGTTGGACGATGACCTCCAAGGTCCTTTCTGAGCAGAGGTTGGACTAGAAGACCTCCAAGATCCCTTCCAACTCTGTATTGTGTATTCTAATCCTCAGGCTTCTGGGTCTGATTAGTCTCTTGCTTGTAGACAAGCATGAAGACACGTAGAAACAGAAGAACCACAGGGCAGATAAAGGGCTCTTCTCCAGGATTTAATTTCTGACTATTTTCTGTTACATTTCTGAAGAAATGAACACAAAGATGTTCTTGTGATACTTGACGTGGGCTGACGTTTCTATGGAACGGACTCTGTGGGCAAATGGAGGAGGCAGACCATGTTAAAGCTGTGGAAGCCAACAACCCAAAGTGAAAAGGCAACCCATAAATTGTCTATATTTGGCTCCTGTCCAGAGATGGAGCTCATAAAAATCAGCAAGGTGCGGTAGATCTCAGTCCTAGAACATCAAGCATAAAGAAAAGACAATCTCCAATAAAGGAATAGAAATCAAAATATGGAAAATGTAACATAATATATCATCCAGTTTAGGCAGTGGGTTTTCCGCAATCAAAACCTGGATTGTTTACAGCCTTTATTGCTAAATGTTTCCTCCAGCCATAGTGAAAAAAATGGACAAACCTGGAGATTCTTTTTGGACAACACGAATATGTTACCTGTTTTTATACTCTGCTTTTTAGTGACAGGTATGGAAAGTGGAGTTTAACTTAGAATTGAACATGTATTAAGTCCCCAATTCTACGTACCTTTATTTAGAATTAATCCATGTTGGATCCAGACGTGAAGAACTGAAGAATTCAGGATTATTGGATCTAGAAGACCATTCTATCATCCATCTCTTTCTTCGCTAAGATTTGATTCCAACTTAATGACATTTAATCAATCAATCAATCAAGGCCAAAATAGAGAAAACGCCTGAAACTATTAAAAAAGTGCCTTTTCCCTGCACCTCCCCATACATATAACCTTGATTGATTGATTGATTGATAATATTGTGCAAACTGGAATGGTCAATCTTTTCCAGGCTGATATAGTGAAAGTCACACAAGGAAACAGATCTTTGCAAAGCAAGTTTATTGCAAGAACTAAGAAAGCCATTGAGAAAAATTCTAGCAGTTCCATACAGGAAGTCCTCAACATACAACCACAATTGAAAATGGAACCTCGACACTAAGCAATGAAATCGTTAAGTGGCTCGCACCCAATTATACAACCATTCTGATTCACAGTCCAAAGTGAAATCAGCTTTCCCACGACTTTGCTTCTAAGGAGAACCCTAGGGAAATTGCCCATGGTGCCTTTGGGGCACTGCAGCAATCATGCATCCATGCCTGTTGCCCATCGCCCACGTTTTGATCATGTGATTACAGGGACACAGTAACAATCATACCCGTGAGGATTGGTAGCAAGGCGCTATTTCAGCATCGTCATAATTTCAAACATTTTGATAAATGAATGGTCATAATCTGAGGACTACTTGTATCAAAGATAAGCACTATTTAGCATGAAATGAAAATTTGATGAAAATGAAATATACGATACAGATCAAACCAGGATTAAAATTAACCACATTCTCTCCATATGTTAAAGAACTAAGCTAATAGCTTTGCACCTTGCTTTTATTTGCCCTTTTTAAACTCTGTTTTAGGGGTCCTACGCTGTATTACAAGCACCATTGAAAAGATCAATTTTTTTCTGCTTGTAGAGACCAGCAAGTTGTGTTTGCAGATCCCTCAAGGTAGGACGGTCCACCCTATTCTCATTATTTGGAGCAATGACTGCCCAGGACTTTCTGCGGTTTTTTTCCATCACACAACAACCTGCAGCCCAGATATGACTGGGTATATTCACTCTGTTCTTGAGGTTGGTATTCCCGGGCACCGCACCCACAAGGATATACAGAACACGGCATCCTGCTGCATTTATATGTTCTTCATATGTATTCCATTCTCCATTATTGAGTGCATGAAGTTGGGGCACAATGTTGGTTAAGGTGAAGGTTGCATCTTTGCTAGCCTGATCCGGTTGATGTAAGGCTGGCGCCAAGTGTCCTCTGTCGTATGGATCAGCATTACGGTAATCCTGTTCAACAGCCTGGCTGTTTGCAAGGATAATGGGGTCGATCCCACTGGTCTCTTCCAATTCCATGCTTTTGTGACGACGATACTCACGATCCTTAGGCAGTGCAAGCTAGGAATAAGAAAGGACAAGCAGTGTGATCTGGTTAGAGTTAACACAACACTGAGTCAAAGACCCTGAATCTGGGGGAAGGTGCATAATGAGTCAGCCAGGGAATGGGGTGTGAGATACTCTGCAAAGACAGGTTGGATAGCCTCTTCCATGCCTCCCACCCAACAGGGCAGTTTCTGGGAATTCTGGAAATTGAAACCCCAGATTGATGCTCTTGAGAAGCCCACTTTAAACTATCTTCTAGCAGGGAATACAATTGATTGAGCTTGAAATGTTGGGTTTAGGGGGAATCCTGGAAATTAATTATGTACAAATAATTCTTAAATCCACTGTCTTGCTTTGTTTCCTAACCACTGACTGTTCCTCTAAGGCAGCGATGGCAAAACCTTTAGAGACCAAGTGCCCAAACTGCAACCCAAACCCACGTATGCATCGTCGGGTGCTGGGTGGGCATGGCCCATTGGATGGGTGTGGCCCATTCGTGGCTCTGGTGGTAACAGCAGACTGGATGGGACTAAAAAGTTCAATCAATCAATTCCAACTTTGCAAGATCTTTTTTTTTCCCCGTGATTTTTTTACACAGCGGCAGAGGCCTAAAGCGAAAAGGTTTTATAAAACCCAACTGAAGGCCTAGGACTGGGGCGACAGTGCATGTGCCCACAGAGAGAGCTCTGAGTGCCGCCTCTGGCACCCGTGCCATAGGTTCGCCATCACTGCTCTAAGGTGGCCTCCCTTTGACGAAGGTTTAGCTTCAGAATAGGAACTCCTTTTACCTGCGGCTCAATCTTCCATTCGTCCCGTCGTTGACCTTGACCAGGCTGATATATATATGCTGAGAACGTGGGGATGCGCCGATCTTTGTCGTACATTGTCGCAAATCGATAGCGGTTCTCATACAACTGGCAGATTCTGGCTGACTTCCTCGGCTTCAGTTTGGGGGGGTTTCCATCCAAGAAGAACTTCTTGCAGGGGGTGAAACTGTCCAGCACCTCCCCAGTTGCAGGCAGGAGAAAAGAGGCTGCAGCAGCCAGGGAGAGGATCCATAGCAGCCACATGGCCGTGCGCTTGGTCAGTTGGTCTTTCAATGGAATTTTTCTGCCTGAAAAAGAGAAGAATATTGATAAAGCTCCGATTGAGCCATTCTTCCTTTTCCACGAAGAACTGAAGCACACCTTGAAGTTGGGCTTGGCTCCTGAAGGCCAGCTGGTGCACCTGGTCAGAGGGAGGACAAGCCGATTGCTTGAGCCTCTAGATGGAACATCTGGAATGTGGGAAGGGAAGTGGTGAGTAGGCAAAGAAGGGAAGGGCGAGGGAGGAAAGGAAAAGGAAGAAATGAAAAAGAGGGAGGAAAAAGGAAAGAAAGGAAAAAGAAAAGGAAAGAGAGGGAAGGGCTACACTATATATGTTAATTCTCTCTAAAGCCTTTCCAGCTATTACCCAGAACCTAGGACAGGAACGGGGGGGGGGGGAATTCTCTCACTCCTTAAACTTTTTACAAATTGAGTAGAACTGAATACTTTATTTGGCCAAGGATGATCAGACACACAAGGAATTCGTTTCCAGTGCAGAAGCTCTCAGTATACATGCAAAGCAACATCATCATCCTAATAAGAGGTGGTAGTAAGGAAGATAATAGCAATGGTAAATAATACTACAGCTATACTACGTCAGTAAATACACATAGACATTAGACCAGGGCTTTTCAACCAGTGGTAGGGGTACCACCTGTGGTACATTGGCACCTGGCAGGTGATACGCGACCATCCTAGAAAAGTGGTAGCGGGGGAGGGAAATGAGCTGAACCGGTGGCAGCACCGCACAAGCCTGAGCGAGAGACGGCTGGAGCTGCAGGGCTGTCAGGGCTCAGCGGAAGCGCCAGGATTGGCACTTCTTCGGGGCTGTCAGGGCTCAATTGAAGCGCCAGGATCAGCGCCAGGTTCCAGCTGGAGTTCAGCGCTGATCCTGGCGCTTTTGTTGAGCCCTGAAGAAGCACCAATCAGCTGCAATGCTGCAGCATCTCCAGGGTCTTGTGATTTACATTCAGATGCTTGGCAACTGATTCATATTTATGACGATCACAGTGTCCCAGGGTCATGTGAAGTGACCAAAACCTGCTGTAACCACCCAGCAGATGGGGGAATAAAAACCAAACACCCCCCACCCCACTCCCGCTGCTCACAACAATGAAAACCTCGGACAGGAGGAAGAGTGCTACAGGGGTGGGCAGGCAGGTGTCTTGCTCGGCTGTGGCTTGGGGGGCACTTTTTTCAGTGCCATTGTAACTTCGAACAGTCACTAAGCGAACTGTTGTAAGTCGAAGACTACCTGTACTTTATCACTTTTTTCCTTTTTTTGGTCAGCAAGTTGCCATATCCTAAAAGTGGTACAATGGGTGAAAAGGTTGAAAAGCCCTGCATTAGACAGCACTGTGAGATTTAGGCATTCAGCAGAATGATGACATGAGGTGGAAAAAACTGTCCCTGTGTCTGATTGACTGGAAGGCATAAACAATTTATGCCCAGGAACTAAGGGATCTGCAAATAGTGTATTTTCTCAGCCCTCCTTCTGCCCCACCCAACATACAGGTCCTCTAAAGGATCCAGTCTGGTGGCAATTGCTCTTTTTGCAGTCCTAACTATCCCCTGAAGCCTTTACCTGTCCTGTTTATTTGCTGTACCAAACCACACAGTTACAGAAATACAGTAGTGGCCAAAACTGCGGAAACCTTTTGGGAAAAGTGTACAGTAGAAATGCCACCTTTGGTTAAGTTTCCACCCATTTTTCTTCTACTTTCTTTATAACTGTAGCCTTGTTCACTTCATAATACTATTTTGCATCGCTTTCTGGGGACCAGTCAGCTCTTTGCACCATGACTTTAATTTTATTACGTTTTACAAGCTCACTAAATGAAAGAACACAAAAAAACCCCAACCAACTTGATAACCATTACACAACACACCGACAAAGGTCCTCCTCTCAGCTTCAATACAAGACATCGATAACTGAATCCTATTGTGATCTGATTGGCTCATTGCCAAAACAAGATGACATCCGATTGGCTCTCTAAACACTCATCTCATTGGCTACCATCAGAGGAAGGAAAGCTATAACCTTTCATAAAATACAGTACAGATAAATGAACAAACTTTGTTGCATTACATTCTTGATTAAATTATCTTTCCATTGATATATAATTTTATGGTACTACTCTGAAAAAAAGTGGTGTTATTAGCCATCAAACCTCAAAAATACACTTTTCCCAAAAGGTGTCCACAATTTTGGCCACTACTGTACAAATGGAAGATCCAATAATTCTTCTGCAAAACAGTATCAGCAGCTCCTAAGGCAGGCCGAACATCCTGAGTGGACGCAGGAAGAACGTTCTTTGTTGCAAAAGGACAGAGTTTTTATTGGCAAACCAGAAATCAAAAGTCCGCATATCTTAAACAAACACTGCCGTGAAGCGTATGCTAAGCACGTATCTTTTCCTGCCCATTTCCATGGTATGACAAGTTAGGCGATATCTGAGAGAGCAAAGGCCCCAGCGAACGACTTCGTTTAACGTGAACAAAACTGACTTACCCTATTCAGAAGTGCTTGCAAAACAATGGCGCTTCCTCGGAGCATCTGGCTCTAATGTGACATCTGATACTGAGAGCACGGTTCCAGGGTTAGGCAACCAGCAACTTGGAACGGATTTGTGCTTTGCTCGTTTCTGAGAAATCACATGAAGCTGCAGAAAACAGAAAATGAAAGTGTAGGGGCTTATAGAAACACCCACAGACACCCACACGTACAGGTTTACTGGAGGGGGGGAGCAAATTCTTAGC
This sequence comes from Crotalus adamanteus, assembly GCA_039797435.1. Taxonomy (NCBI): domain Eukaryota; kingdom Metazoa; phylum Chordata; class Lepidosauria; order Squamata; family Viperidae; genus Crotalus; species Crotalus adamanteus. Next base: position 90,358,566 of record CM077923.1, on the reverse strand, counting down.
TACAGCCTATTCAGCAACTTTTAAAGTGAAGTAAAGAAAAAAAAAGCTTGAGATAACTGGTGTACCACTGGTTTCTTTCTCTTTCCACACTCTGCTCTCTTTCGTTAGGGCTTATCTAATGCGGAGGAGGAGGAGGAGGAAGTAGAGGTGGGGTCTGTTATGTATTGAATATATATAAAGTTGTGTTAATCCCTGCTAAAGTGAAACTAACTTAACTCCAACTGCTTGTGAAGCTAAAATGAAACTAACCTTTAGATGACCCTGACTGTTAACTCCAACTGTTTTGGAGGAAAGCGTTGAACATTTATATTTGGGCGGGTTTTTCAAGTATTGTGATTGGTTAAGGCCCTGTGGGCTCAGAGTATAAATTACAGGCAATTGCCTGCAGTTCTCCAGTTCTAGTCTGAGTCAATAAATAATGTTGTAACTATGCTGGTCTGCTCCTTGCCTACTGACAGCCCACTACTCAATATCTTTCATCCAGATTTGGAAAATAAACTGTGGCTGCCTTAATATTTACCCCAAACTAACCCAAATTCCAGAAATGTGGTTTTACAGCTGATCAGCTGTAGTTGCGGGATCCTGGGCTCCTGCCCAGCTCACTTGCTTGCGCTTCGCTGGAAAACATGCTGCTTGCTAATTTAGCAGATGCACCAGGATCAGTGCCGGGCTACAGCTGATCCACGCTGCTGGATGGCTCCGCAGAAGCAGGATCAGCTGTAGCTGCAGGATCCTGGGATCCTGCCCAGCTCACTTGCTCGCGCTTCACTGGAAAACATGCTGCTTGCTAATTTAGCAGAAACGCTAGTGATAAATATGTATCAATATGATAAATCTTCAGAGTCAGTTAAACCTACAATATAATGGAAACTAATTGAATAGAAAAATAAGTACAATTGATAGGAATCAGGAAAAGATAACATAAAGAAAGTAAGATAAATACATAGGGAAAAATAGCTGGGTCTTAGAGTGGGAAAAGGAAGAAGACCAACTATAAAAAAATAGCTGTAAGAGGAAATGGCTAGCCAGGAAAAACATGTTGAATTGAAAAATAGGAAAAAAACCTATTGTTCTAAAAGAGGGACATAAATATCCACAGAGTTTAAAATAACCATTTAAATGACTAATTTGTCTTATTATTATTGTATATGTGAATATGATTTAATATGTTATCAGGAAATGTGTAAAAGGCGATCGGAAAGAGTGTAACCTCATAGTACCTCAGCCCATGGGGAAAGAGGAGGGATGTGCAGCTGGGACAAGGATTGTATAAAGAAGGAAATATTTTGGGTTGGAACTTTGGACAGAACCAAGCTTTGATAGTTTCTCTCCCCGCTTATTGCAATAAATGAAACCAAAGGCCTTCACTATGTCTTGGCTAGTGATTGGTCAGGCGAGCTCGCCTCTGGTCATGAAGGAAAGTGGCCAGAAGCATATAACACCAGGATCAGTGCTGGGCTCCAGCTGATCCGCACTTCTGGGCAGCTCTGCAGAAGCGCGGATCAGCTGTAGCTGCGCTCCTGAGTTCCTGCCCAGCTCGCTTGCTAACTCAACCTTCGCCTGAAAACACATGCTTACTAAACACGCCACTCGCTTGCTCGCCCTTCCCCCAAAACACGCCGCTTGTTCACTCACCCTTCCTCCAAAAACGGACTGCTCGCTTGCTGTTCCTCTGAAAACAGGCCGCTCGCTCTGTCTCTCCTCGTTCCTTCGGTAAGAAAAGCCTCTTCTCTTCTCTGTCTGTCCCTTTTATATCTTCTCTTCTCTCCGCCCTCCTCCTTATTTTCTCTTCCGGGAGCACCGGAAGCTCCAATGGCCCTGTCACCACCTGCGCAGATCCTGGGGATTCTGCCAAGCTCTGCAGCTCCAGGTGATCTCCTCCAGGTCTGTGCGGCTCCACTTTAACTGTTCCCTCCCCCACTACAATTAGATGGGGCTCGTGTACCACCAGCCAGGTGCTAAAGTACCACTGATGGTATACGTACCACCAGATGACAAGCCCTACTCTTGATGTTCGTGAAGAGGCACACAAAGAAAAAGCAGAGTCAAGCTGAGGTCTGTACATTTAGGGCAGTGTTTCCCAAACTTGACAATTTTAAGGCATGTGGACTTCAACTCCCAGAATTCCACAGCCAGCATTGGTGGCTGTGGAATTCTGGGAGTTGAAGTCCTCATGCCTTAAAATTGTCAAGTTTGGGAAACACTGATTTAGGGAATGGGTGGGGTCTTTCAAGGTAACAACAACAAGAAGAAGAACAAGAACACCAAGAACACCAAGAACAAGAACAAGAACAACAACAACAACAACAACAACAATAATAATAATAATAATAATAATAATAATGTTGGAAAGCATCTTGGATTATTGTCTCCAGGGTCACATTCACCAGCCAGAATACTCCCAACCCAACCACCTAGAAAACAACTGCCACTGATGCCCCTCTTCTGAGTGTTTGGGGGGGCTGTTGCCAGGGGGTGCTGCCTGCTGCTTCAGCCCCTCCAGGACAATTTTCAGGAAACAGCTAAATGCTGAGCTTTTCTATAGAAATCCTGTTTGCCAGATGATTCCATGGGTAACCCTCTTCGCCCACATGAACCATCATTAACAATGTTCAGGAAATGTCATATTTAAAACTGCCTTATATGGAATCGGCAGCTGAAGCGACCTGGGTTTTTAAGAAAATCGCATCAGCCCTGGCAAAACCTGGTTGCTGTCATGGCCCCCATCATCCAATATCCATTCTATTCTATTCTATTCTGTTCTGTTCTGTCTGTTCTGTTCTATTCTATTCTATTCCATATTTTCTATTCTGTTCTGTTCTGTTCCATTCCGTTCCATATATTCTGTTCTGTTCTGTTCTGTTCTGTTCGGTTCCATTCCATTCCATATTTTCTATTCTGTTCTGTTTTGTTCCGTTCCGTTCAATTCCGTTCCATATATTCTATTCTATTCTATTCTATTCTATTCTATTCTATTCTATTCTATTCTATTCTATTCTATTCTATTCTACTCTACTCTACTCTACTCTACTCTATTCTATTCCCTATTCTATTCTATTCTATTCTATTCTATTCTATTCTATTCTATTCTATGGAAAATATAAGATGTAGTCAAGAATTGTGCTGGAAATTCAGATAAAGTTGTCTCCTCCTAGTCCAAAAATTAATAGAATAATAACAGAATGACAATATAACAAGATTGGGAGGGACCTTGGAGGTCTTCTAGTCCAACCCCCTGCTCAAGCAGGAAACCCTATACCATTCTGTACAAATGGCTGTCCAGTCTCTTGTTAAAAACCTCCAGCGATGGAGCACCCACCGCTTCCGGAGGCAAGCGGTTCTACTGATTAATTGTTCTCCCTGTCAAGAAATTCCTCCTTAGTTCTAGGTTGCTTCTCTCTTTAATGATCTTCTCCTTGTTACGTCTTGTCCTGCCCTCTGCTGGCCTGGAGAATAAGCTGACTCCCTCTTCTCTGTGATACCCCCTCAAGTATCAGGAAAAGCTATCATCAAGGAAAAAACAGTTCCCAAGAGAGGAATAGGAATCAAAGTACGTTAAATATAACACAAGGCGGAGACAACAGGGAGGCCAACAGAATTCTTACGGTCCTGGTGACGCCTGAGATTCGCTCTGTAGAAATCATTCTTCAACTCAACGTTCTGCCCTGTTTCTGCAACAGGACGTTGGCCGTGTACTTGGCTGGTTGGCCTTTAACTGGAATCTCTCTGCCTGCAGAAGAGAAAGAACAATGACAAAGTCTTCCTTATGCATGAAGAACCAAAGTGGGCCTTGAAGTTGGGTTTGGCCAAGAGCATCTGAAGTCCAGCTGGTCCTCCTGGTCAGATGGAGGCCAGCCAGATGGCTTTCACTTCTCGATGGAAGAGTGGGAATGAGGGAAGGGAAGGGGTGAATAGGTAAAGAAGAGAAGGGAGAGGAAAGAAAGGAAAAAGAAAAGAAAAGAGAAGGAAGGAAGGAAGAAAAATGGTTTCCCAAAGAGACTCTTAGGGACAAACAAGAGTTTGACAGGATGGGCTCAGCTGAGGAGAAGGAGGAGGCAGAAGAGATAGGCGGAAGAACAGAGATAGTGGAGGGATGGTTGATGTTTTTTGATTGCAGTTGACAGCTTCCAACTTACTGCTTCCTTGATCCAATTATGATCAATTGGAGAATTGCTTGGAGACAGCTTCAGGAGACATATTGGGAAGCCAAGTTCACACACAAGGACACACACAAACACACATTCTCTGTTCTTCTTCTTTAATTGTCAATTGTACGTCAGAGTAAGAGGGGAGAGAGCTTCCTGTTATATGAAGTTGGCGAACTGGCATCTCTTCCTATGTGGACAATCAGCTTATCCTGGGATGCTCTGCAGACCTTCAACAAATGATTCAGGAATTCATTTACTCAGCAGCAGATTGACCTACTCAGAGGGCAGAAGGATTCTCTACAGAGGCATCCTTGGTGCAGTCTGAGCTCTCAGGCCAAGTAGCAAACATCAAGCCTAAAGCAAAGACAATCTCCAATAGTGGAATAGAAATCCAAGTATGGAAAATATAATATAATATATAATCCAGGTTTAGGCAGTGGGTTTTCTACAATCAAAACCTGGATTGTAACAGCCTTTATTGCTAAATGTTTCCTCCAGCCGTAGTGAAAAAAATGGACAAAACTGGGCACTATTTTTGGACAACACGAATTATGTCACCTGCTTTTATACTTCAGGTTAGATTCCACTGTTTAGTGACAGGTATGGAAAGTGGAGTTTAACTTTGAATTGGACATGTATTAAGGCTGCAATTCTATTCACACTTATTTAGAATTAATCCACGTTGGATCCAGAGGTTTCTAAGGGAAGAACTGAAGAATTCAAGATTTTTGGACCAAGAAGATGGGCTCCATCATCCATCTCTTTGTCTGCTAAGATTTGACACCAACCTAATGGCATTTAATCAATCAGTCAATCAATCAAGGCCAAAATAGAGAAAACCAATGAAACTATTGCAATGTGATTTTTCCCTGCACCCCCTATACATATAACCTTGATTGATTGATTGATTGATTGATTGATTGATTGATTGATTGATTATCTTGTGCAAACTGGAATGGTCAATCTTTTCCAGGCTGATATAGTGAAAGTCACACAAGGAAACAGATCTTTGCAAAGCAAGTTTATTACAAGAACTAAGAAAGCCATTGAGAAAGAATTCAAGCAGTTCTGTACAGGAAGTCCTCAACAAACAACCACAATTGAAAATAGAACCTCGTCACTAAGCAATGAAATCGTTAAGAGGCTCCCACTCAAGTATACAACCATTCTGATTCAAGTCATACAGTGAAAGCAGCTTTCCCACGACTTTGCTTCTAAGGAGAACCCTGGGGAAATTGCCCATGGTGACTTTGGGGCACTGCAGCCCTCATGAATCCATGCCTGTTGCCCATCGCCCACGTTTTGATCATGTGATCGCAGGGACACAGTAACAATCCTACCCACAAGGGTTGGTAGGAAGGAGCTTTTTCAGCATCGTCATAACTTCAAACAGTTGATAAATGAATGGTCGTAATCGGAGGACTACTTGTATTAAAGATAAGCACTATTTAGCATGAAATGAAATTTGATGAAAATAAAATATACGATACAGATCAAACCAGGATTAAAATTAACCACATTCTCTCCATATGTTAAAGAACTAAGCTAATAGCTTTGTACCTTGCTTTTATTTGCCCTTTTTAAGCTACATTATGAGGGCCAGGCGCTGTATTACAAGCACCATTGAAAAGATCAACTTTTTTCTGCTTGTAGAGACCAGCAAGTTGTGTTTGCAGATCCTCCAAGGTAGGACGGTCCACCCTATTCTCATTATTTGGAGCAATGACTGCCCAGGACTTTCTGCGGTTTTTTTCCATCACACAACAACCTGCAGCCCAGATATGACTGGGTATGTTCACTCTGTTATTGAGGTTGGAATTCCCGGGCACTGCACCCACAAGGATATACAGAACATGGCATCCTGCTGCATTTATATGTTCTTCATATGTATTCCATTCTCCATTATTGAGTGTGTGAAGTTGGGGCACAATGTTGGTTAAGGTGAAGGTTGCATCTTTGCTAGCCTGATCCGGTTGATGTAAGGCTGGCGCCAAGTGTCCTCTGTCGTATCGTTCAACATTATGGTAATCCTCTTCAACAGCCTGGCTGTTTGCAAGGCGCTGGTGGTCGATCCCATTGTTCTCCTCCAATTGCATGCTTTTGTGACGACGATACTCACGATCCTTACGCAGTGCAAGCTAGGAATAAAAAAGGACAAGCAGTGTGATCTGGTTAGAGTTAACACAACACTGAGTCAAAGACCCTGAATCTGGAGAAAGTTCTATCATGAGTCAGCCAGGGAATGGGGTGTGGGATATTCTGCAAAGACACGTTGGATCCCAGCCAACAGGGCAGTTTCTGAGAATTCTGGAAATTGAAACCCCAAATAGATGCTCTTGAGAAGCCCACTTTAAACTATCTTCTAGCAGGGAATGCAATTGATTGAGCTTGAAATGTTGGGTTTGGGGTGAATCCTGGAAATAATTATGTACAAATAATTCTTAAATCCACTGTTTTGCTTTATTTCCTAACCACTGACTGTTCCTTTAAGGTGGCCTCCATTTCATGTAGGTTTAGCTTCAGAATAGGAACTCCTTTTACCTGTGGCTCAATCTTCCATTGGTTCCATCGTTGACCTTGACCAGGATCATATATATATGCTGAGAACGTGGGGATGCGCCGATCTTTGTCGTACATTGTGGCAAATCGATAGTCGTCCTCATGCAACTGGCAGATTCTGGCTGAATGCCTTGGCCTCAGTTTGGGGGGGTTTCCATCCAAGAAGAACTTCTTGCAGGGGCTGAAACTGTCCAGCACCTCCCCAGTTGCAGGCAGGAGAAAAGAGGCAGCAGCCAGGGAGAGGATCCATAGCAGCCACATGGCCGGTCTTTCAATGGAATTTTTCTGCCAAAAAAAAAAAAAAGTGAGAGAAGAATAATGATAAAAATTTGATTTAGCAAAGTTCCATCACGAAGGTGAGAATGGGTCCGAGGCTGGGTTGTGCCAAGGGCACCTGAGGTCCAGCTAGTGAGAGGGAGGCCAGCCGGATTGTTTACGCTTCTGGATGGAAGAGCAGGAATGTGGGAAGGGAAGAGAAATGGTAAGCAGGAAAAGAAAGAAAGGGCGAGGAAAGAAAGGAAAAAGGAAAGAGTAGGAGGGAGAGAGAGGAAGGAAAGAGTAAGGTTTTCCAAAGAATCTCTTAGGGACAGGAGGGTCCTCAGCTGCAGAGAAGGAAGAGGCAGAAGAGAGAGGAGGAAGGATCAGGGATGCATCAAACAGAGAACACCCACAAACACAGAGAGACATTCTTTTCTCTTTATTGATCATTTGCATGGCAAAGAAAGATGGAAAGAGCTTCTGTTATAAGAAGTTGGAGAAAAACCGTGTCTTCCTAGGAGGGCGATCAGCTTATCCTTGTAGCCAGCACTACACCTGCACTCCTGGAAGAGAAAGGGGCTGGAGGCAAAATGGCACGCATGCACGCGCGCGCGCGCACACACGCACACACACGCACATATGCACCCCCTCTCAATAAGGGTTGGTGTCCGTGAAGAGGCGCACGAAGTAAGAAGCAGAGTCAAGCTGAGGATCTGATCATTTAGGGAATGGGTGGGGGTCTTTCAAGGTGTTCATTCCAGACTGGATTATTGTCCTGAAATATCTGCAGGGTCTCATTCTCCCACCAGACTTCTCCCAGCCATCCAAATCATCTAGAAGTCAACTGCCCACTGATGCCCCTCTTCTGAGAGGTTGGGGGGCTGATGCCAAGGGGGGCTGCCTGCTGCTTCAGCCCCTCCAGAACAATTTTCCCATCAAGCTGGCCCCTTCACCCCACTTAGGAAACAACTGCACACGGAACTTTGCTCTAGAAATCCTGTTTGCCAGATGATTGAATGGGTAACCCTCTTTGCCCACATTAACCATCATTAACAATGTGCAAAGGTCTCACAAGAAGGAAATGTCATATTGAAAACTGCCTTTTATAGAATCAGCAGGTGAAGCTGTCTGGGGATTTAAGAGAATCGCATCAGCCCTGGGAAAACCTGGATGCTGTCATGGCCCCCATCCTCCAATATCCATTATTCTAGAATTCACCTGGAGGGCTCCCCCCCCTTCCTTTATTCAGTCTTACAACTTAGTTTGCTTTTATCTTTCTTCCTTGAAAGGTTGGCACCACCTCCACACAACACACTTACCATGTTATTTGCTCAGTAGGGTTGGGAGCAATTTTTACCATCCACATAATAAAGTTTATGCTTGAGGTTGTCCATCTCTGGTTCCTTCCAGACACGTAACAAATTATTCAGAAGTTCATTTAGATTTTCTTGCTTCCTTGAGTTACTTATAGCGTAATAAAATAGCAGGATAAAAATCTAATAAACAAATAAAATGCCCATAAAATTCTGCCTCCAGAAGCTATGAATGCCCCAACACTGGAAGTTTTTAAGAAGAGACTGGGCAGCCATTTGTCTGAAATGGTATAGGGTTTCCTGCCTGAGCAGGGGGTTGGACTAGACCAGGGCTTTTCAACCTTTTCACCCATTGTACCACTTTTAGGATACGGCAACATCCGAGTACCACCAGTCGCCTAGCAAGGGGTCAAAAGCCTAATGACCCCCCAAAAAAGAAAAAAGTGATAAAGTACAGGTAGTCTTCGACTTACAACAGTTCACTTAGTGACTGTTTGAAGTTACGATGGCACCGAAAAAAGTACCCCCAAGCCACAGCCGAGCAAGACACCTGCCTGCCCGCCCAGCGGCGCTCTTCCTCCTGTCCGAGGTTTTCATTGTTGTGAGCATTTCTGTTGAGGATTGGCAGTGGGGGTGGGGTGGGTGATGTTTGGTTTTTATTCCCTCCTGTCTGCTGGGTGGTTGCAGCAGGTTTTGGTCACTTCACATGACCCTGGGACACTGTGACCGTCATAAATATGAATCAGTTGCCAAGCATCTGAATGTAAATCACAAGACCCTGGAGAGGCTGCAACATTCCAGCTGATCGGCGCTTCTTCTGGGCTCAGCAGAAGCGCCAGGATCAGCACTGAGCTCCAGCTGGAGCCTGATGCTGATCCTGGCGCTTCCGCTGAGCCCTGACAGCCCCGAAGAAGCACCAATCCTGGCGCTTCCGCTGAGCCCTGACAGCCCTGCAGCTCCAGCCATCTCGCTCAGGCTTGTGCGGTGCTGCCACCGGTTCAGCTCATTCCCCTCCCCCACTACCCCTTTTCTAGGATGGTCACGTAACCCCTGCCAGGTGCCAATGTACCACAGGTGGTACCTGTACCACTGGTTGAAAAGCCCTGGACTAGATGACCTTCAAGGTCCCTTCCAACTTTATTATTTTCTGAAGAAATAAACAAATAATGGTTCTTATGACACCTGATCTAACGGGACATTTCTGTGGAACTGACTCTGTAGGGAGGAGGCAGAGAATGCTAAAGCTGTGGAAACCAACAACCTAAAGCTCAAAAGTAGCCCACAAATTGTCTACATTTGGCCCCTGTCCCGTTAAATTCCAGAGATGGACCGAGTAAAAATATGGGGATTTCCATCGTGGCAAATTGATAAATTCACTGTCTTGCTGTTAAATGGAAGAACAGGAATGTGGGAAGGGAAGGGAAGGGAAGGGATGAATAGGCAAAGAAGGGAAGGGTGAGGGAAGAAAGAAAAAGAAAAGGAAAGAGTGAGGGAAAGATTAAGGTTTTCCAAAGAATCTCTTAGGAACAGGAAGGGCCTCAGCTGCGGAGAAGGAAGAGGCAGAAGAGAGAGGAGGAAGGATCAGGGATGGTGGAGAGACAACTTAAGGCATCAAATAGGGAAGCCCAAAATATACACACAGACACACAGACAAGCACACAGAGATTGTTGATGCTTTCTCGTTGCAGTTGACAGCTTCCAACTTCCCCTCTAGAGCAACTTCAGTCAATCTTTACTAAAATTTTGAGTTCTGTATTGTGGGTGACTTGGGCCCAGACTCTCCCCCCCCCCTCAGCCCAATCCTTCTCACAGGCCTATTGCTGTGGAAAATAGGAGGGGAATGAATATTAGATCTGTTTGCCACCTTGAGTTACTCCTGGCATAATAAAGGCAGGATAAAAATCTATTAAATAACATGCCCATAAAATGATTCCCACCTCTCTAGAGCTCCTCTTTTTATACAGCCCCTGGATTCGACTCTTCCATGTTGGCGATGGGGCAAGGAGCAGTTTCTTAACCATGCTTCAATGAATATTATTCTGTGCCCACTAAATCAGGGATGTGCAATTCATTGGACTTGATTCTGAATTCTGGATCTGACTCTCTCAAGAGAGAAAGTGATGAGGAATTCTGTTGCAGCAGTTCTATCTTTGCCCACATTAATCATAATTAGTTTTAACTAATTTAATTATGTATCGTTAAATGGTCTCAAAATATTCAAGGTCCGATTTTATTGGATACATGGGAGACAATTTGGGTTAGAAATGTAATAAATGTAAGAGAAAATTTTTATAAAATGTTTTATAGATGGCATTTGGATCCCCAAAAGTTGTCTCGCACGTATCCGAATTTACAGCCCAAACATTGGAGATGTGGAAATTTAGATGCAACTTATTTTCATATCTGGTGGACCTGTAGAGATATTAAAGCCTTTTGGATTAAGATTTGGCGGAATATCCAAAAGACTTTTAAGAGAAAGATAAAAGTTTACTCCGGAATTAGTTTTGTTGGGTATTATTGTAGATTTTGATGTTAAAGAAATCAATTTGATGTTGAATCTTATAACTGCTGCAAGATTATTGGTGGAGCAATATTGGAAGAAAAACTCATTGCCTATTTTGGAAGAATGGATAATTAAGGTGTCTAATTTAGCAGAAATGGAGAAAATCTCTACCTATTTGAAGGACCATTCACAAGAAAGATACATTATGGTTTGGAGAAGATGGATTGATTATATTCAAAAGAAATATGAAACGGAAAAGTATTACCTTGCTTTTGAGTAGATTTTAAATAATTATTAATAGTTTTAATTATATTATTATTTTTGTTTTAATTTGTTAATATTTGTTTTGAGAAGGAGTTAAAGTATGTTATGGTTTTGATTGATAGTATAGTTGGTTTATGTTAGTTAGATTATGTTTGTTTATTTGTTACCCTGTAATCAGCTCTGGGAAGTGGGGGAGGGGGAAGGGGTGAGGGGTGGGGAGGTTTTATATTGTAATAAAATTTTAAAACTTTTAATAAAAAAAAATCCTGGTCCTTCTGACAGAAGGTCCAGTTGTAGTAACCAAAAGCTGCCATCTATGCAAGCGACTAGATCCAGGATTCAAAAAGCAGAGATCAAGCATTGGCACAAGAAGGCTGCAGCCCATCACAAAGCATCACCCATTGGCTTACCCAGCAAAGAATACTCACAAGTGCAATGGTCTCTTGCTTGTAGACCAGAAGACGTTGGGTAGACAGGGAAGAGTCACGATGCAGATAGAGGGCTCTGCTCCAAAATTTATATTCTGTCTATTTCCCCTTACATTTCTGAAGAAATTAACACATGATTGCCTTTGTGACATTTGACCTAGGCTGACCTTTCTGTGGAACTGTCTCTGTCAGCCAGATGTTGTGAAAGCTGTGGAGCAACAACCTAAAGCTAAACAGACCCCCACGGATGATCTACATTTAACACTTCTCCTTTAAATGTCTAGAGAAGGGGCTAGTAAAAAAAATAAAACCCGCAAAGGGTGGTGGACATCAAGCCAAGTTGCAAAGGGCAAACATCAAGGAAAAAAACAATTCCCAAGAGAGGAATAGGAATCAAATTATGTTAAATATAATACAAGGCATAGACAACAGAATTCTTATGGTCCTGGTAAACCACGGGATTCGTTCTGTACAAATCATTCTTCAACTCAACGTTGTGCCCTGTTTCTGCAACAGTACATTGGCCGTGCACCTGGCTGGTTGGCCTTTAACTGGAATCTCAGTGCCCGCCGAAGAGAAAGAACAATGACAAAGTCTTCCTCTTTTATGAAGAACCAAAGTGGGCCTTGAAGTTGGGTTTGACCAGGAGCATTTGAAGTCCAGCTGGTCCTCCTGTTCAGATGGAGGCCAGGCAGATGGCTGTCACTTCTAGATGGAAGAGCGGGAATGTGGGAAGGGAAGGGGTGAATAAGTAAAGAAGGGAAGGGACAGGAAAGAGAGGAAAAAGAAAAGGAAGAGAGGAAGGAAAGAGAAAAAGTTTCCCAAAGAGACTCTTAGGAACAAACAAGAGTTTGACAGGAGGGGCTCACTGAGGAGAAGGAAGAGGCAGAAGGGAAAGGTGGAAGAACAAAGATAGTGGAGAGATTGTTGATGTTTTCAGATTGCAGTCGACAGTGAGGGAAGTTACCCCTGAATAAGAAATATTAAAAGGGCAGGAAAATATATTTTTCACCAAAAGGATTTTTAAAAGTTTGTTTTTTTTTTTTTTGAAAAGCAGAAACCAAACCTGGCCCCAAATCTATCTCTCTGCCCCAAGCAAGAGTCAGCCCCACACAAATGCAGATGTAAAACCATCAGAAAGTTGGAGCCAGAACCCTCAAGAAGACAAAGACAAAATCTGCATACCCCACTCAAACTCTTAAGAGTCATTAACCCCATCACCTGGGAAGCAGGATATGATAATAGGATTAAACCACAGATATCAAGTCCTAGAAAAACACTCAGAAATAGCCTCAAAGTTCGTGCCAGGAACAGGAAACTATTCCAAACAAAAGGCTAGAGGGGGTATAAAAACCCCTAGCCCATGTGCTCAGCTTCTTCTTCTTCCCTCTGCTCTTTCTTGCAAGAACCATCTTTCTGCCACTTCAAAAAACTGTAACCTTCTTCCCAAAGCAGTCGCCATGTTTCTTATTTATCCCCGGCTTGGATGAACCAGGATGAAGACTTTACTTCTGACAACAGCTTCCAACAAATTGCTTCCTATATCCAGTTATGATTAATTGGAGCATTGCTGGCTACCCAGTTAGCAGAGACAGCTTCAGGAGACCTATAGGGAAGCCAACTACACACACACACACACACAAACCCACACCCAGGCATTCTCTGTTCTTCTTCTTTAATTGTCAGTTGTATGTCAGAGTAAGATGGGACAGATCTTGCTATTATATGAGGTTGGAAATGTAGCAAGACTTCCTAGGAGGGCAATCAGATTATCCTGGGATGCTCTCCAGACCTTTAACAAATTGTTCAGGAATTCAATTACTCAGCAATAGATTGATCTGACCAGAATGAGGTCAGAAGGATTCTATGCAGGTGGGCAATTCTGGGAGTTGAAGGCCATTTACCTTAAAATTGCTAAGATTGAGACAAGTTCGGTAACTTGTCTACAGAGATTGTCAATCCTCCCGGTCATGGTTGGCACAAAGATGCTTTTCAAAAAGGAACTGGACTTTTGTGGGTGTGTTTCCTTTTTCAACAAGATGACAAATTGGCCTTTCAAGTAATGGAGAGAGCCAGTGCAGTGTAGTAGTTTAGGTGCTGGCCTGGATATCAAGAGATGGTGAGTTCTAATCCCACCTTTGGCATGTAAGCCAGCTGGATGACCTTGGGCCAATCCCCGGGAGACGGTGAGTTCTAGTCCTGCATTCGCTATGAAAACCAGCTGCGTGACTTTGGGCCAATCACCAGGAGACGGTGAGTTCTAGTCTGGCTGTTGGCATGTAAGCCAGCTGGATGACCAGTTAGAGACAAGTTGGGTAATTTGTTATGGAGATTGTCAATCCTCCCGGTCATGGTTGGCACAAACAAGATGACAAATTGGCCTTTCAAGTAATAGAGAGAGCAAGTGTAATGTAGTATAGTGGGCCAATCACCAGGAGACAGAGAGTTCTAGTCTGGCTGTTGGCATGTAAGCCAGCTGGATGATCTTGGACCAATCACCAGGAGACAGTGAGTTCTAGTCTTGCATTCGCCCTGAAAACCGGCTGGATGACCTTGGGCCAATCACCAGGAGATGCTGAGTTCTATTCCCGCCTTAGGTATGAAAGCTGGCTGGGTCACTTTGGGTCAATCCTGCTCTCTCATACCAACCCACCTCACGAGAATGTTATCGTTGAGAAAGTAGGAGAAGGAGTATTAGATGTGTTTGCTGCTTTCCGTTATTTATAAAGTAATAAAAAATAACTAACATGCCCATAAAATTATTCCTGCCTTCCTGGAGCTGTATTATCGTTCTGCCCCTGGACTCGACTCTCCCATGTTGCTGATGGACCAAGGACCAGTTTCCTAACTACTCTTCCCTGAATATTATTCTGTGCCCTCTAAACCAGGGATGTGCAGTTCTTGGGATTTGATTCCAAGAGAAAAGCGATGAGAACTTTACTTCTAATGAGCAGTACATTGCATTTCTATGAATTCAACACAAGGCTGCGTGAAATCTGTTGCAGCAATTCTTTTGCCTCGCAGTGTGACAAATCCACAGACAACAAAACCCCGAGCCTGGTTGGGATGGGTGGCTCTTTTCTTGTCTGTGCTTCATGGAGAAAACCTGAAAACCCTGCTAGCAAGAGGACTATGTGCTTAAATCTCTTTGCCCACATTGACCAAAATTAATGTTAAGATAAAGGGCTCTGCTCCGAGATCGAACCTCTGGCTATTTCGTCTTATCTTTGTGAAGAAATGAACACACAGCTGTCCTTCTGACACTTGACCTAGGGCTGACCTTTTTGTGGAACTGATTCCACAAGACAGTGTTAAAGTTACGGAAGTCAACAGCCCAAAGCTAAAAAAACTGCCGATGGATTATCTATATTTGGCACTTCTCCTTTTAAATTCCAGAGAAGGGGCAAGTAAAAAAAAAAAATCAAAAAAATGTGGTGCTCTCACTACAGCTTTATAAAATTAAAATGGTTGGATACCTAGGCATTTCTGTAAACAAATGTCATAAGTCTAAGGATCAGAACTTATTTTCAGATGCTGTGCATCTCACTATAAGGCTAAAAGGGCTATAATATGTTTGATGCAAAGATATACAGGATCACAACACATGGATTATTCCTCCTCTGTTCTTCTCTAGAGTTGGAAAGGGATCATTTTGGTGGTCAAGCCCAACTTCTGTATTATGACTAGCCAGACTTTTTTCAACAAGCTGACAAATTGGCCATTCAGGTAATAGAGAGAGCCAGGGCAGTGTAGTAGTCTAGGTGCTGGCCTAGAAACCAAGAGTTGATGGTCCCACATTTGCCATTAAAGCTGGCTGGATGACTTTGGGCCAATTACAACGACATGATGAGTTCTATTCCCGCCTTATGCATGCAAGCCAGCTGTGTTACTTTGGACCAATCATCAGGAGATGCTGAGTTCTAGTCCCGCCTTAGGTATGAAAGCTGGCTGGTCAATCATGCTCTGTCAGCCCAGCCCACCTCACAGGATTGTTGTTGTTGGGAAAATAGGAGGAAGGACTGTTACCTACGTTTGCCGTTATTTATAAAGTAATAAACAAAGAAATAACATGCCAATAAAGTTATTCCCGGCTCCGTGGAGATACTATTATCACACCGTCCCTGGACTTTTGCTGGTGGGCCGAGGGCAAGATTCTTAATCACCATTCAATGAATATTATTCTGTGCCCTCTAAACCAGGGATGTCCAATTCTTTGGACTTGATTCCAAATTTCAAATGTGACTCAGCATAACTTTTTAATGCGCAGGACTTTGCATTTCTATGAACTCAACCCAAGTTTGCATGAATTCTGTTGCAGCAGTTCTATTGTCTCTGTGCCTGAAAAATCCAGAGGCAGGAAACCGAGATATTGGGGGCTGTTTCTCTGATTCACGAAGAAGGATTAAACATCTTTGCCTACATTAACCATAATTACTTTAACAGCCTCCTGCTTGAGCAGGATGTTGGACTAGAAGACCTCCAAAGTCCCTTCCAACTCTGATATTGTGCATTTTAATCCTCATTCCTTCAGCCTACCTCTTCTCATAGGGATATCCCACTTCATCAGATCACTGATAAACCTATACCATTTGAGACAAATGGCTGTCTAGTATCTTCTTAATAATTTCCAGTGTTGGAGCATTCACCGCTTCTGGAGGCAGGTGGTTCCACTGGTTAATTGTTCTCTTAGGAAGATTAATTATATAGAAATAATTTTTTAAGTTCACTGTCTTGACATATTTCCTCGAACTGTTCCTTTAAGGTCATTTCCATGTCATGAATGTTTAGCAATAAAATAGGAACTCCTTTTACAGTCATTTCTTCTTCTGGCCACACAAGCATGATAGTTATATACCAAAAAATAAGAGGATGCACTGATTTCTGCAGTTACTGTCAGGGAATTGTGCAATAGATGTCCACACGAAGTCAGAGACTTGTATATAGAACTTGTAGTTTTATATAAATAAATATATTTTGCATCCATATTCACAGTGAACAAGATAGACTTGTATACAGAACTTGTAGTTTTATATAAATAAATATATTTTGCATCCCTATTCGCAGCGAACAAGATAGACGTGTACAGAACTTGTAGTTTTATATAAATAAATATATATATTTTGCATCCATATTCACAGTGAACAAGATAAATTTGTGTACAGAACTTGTAGTTTTATATAAATAAATATATTTTGCATCCATATTCACAGCGAACAAGATAAATTTGTGTACAGAACTTGTAGTTTTATATAAATAAATATATTTTGCATCCATATTCACAGCGAACAAGATAGATTTGTGTACAGAACTTGTAGTTTTATATCAATAAATATATTTTGCATCCATATTCACAGCAAACAAGATAGTTAGGCAAACAGGAGCATCCTGAGGTAAATCTCAGCACACAAGGTATACACAGAAGAAAAAGGCGGGAAAGCAAGGAAACTCCCCTTTTACGTCCACAGCAACCAATCACAGTGCAGATTACCTCACGCAGGAGCCAGCACTCACCAAACAATGAGCTATAATTGTGTTTTTCTGTATCACTGCACAACCTGAGGGGCAAATGACAATATCTTCATTAATGACTTAGATGAGGGAATAGAAGGGGAATCATCAAATTTGCAGATGACACTAAACTGGCAGGAGTAGCCAACACTCCAGAAGACCAGCTCAGGATCCAAAAAGATCTTGACAAACTTGAACAATGGGCCCTATCCAACAAAAGGAGATTTAATGTGTAGAAAAGCAAAGTTTTACATTTAGGCAGGAAAAATGATAGGTATAAGTACAGATTAGGCAAGACCTGGCTCAAAAACAGCAACTGTGAGAGGGACCTAAGCAGCTAAGATGATGAAAAGCCTGGAGACTAAAACATATGAGGAACGGCTGCAGGACTTGGGTTTGGCTAATCTAAAGAAAAGAAGAAATGGGGTGACATAATAGTAGTATTCTAGTATTTGAGGGGCTGCCACAAAGAAGAGGGGGGATCACATTATTCTCCAAAGCACCAAAGGGCAGGACAAGAAACAATGGTTGGAAACTGACCAAAGAGAGAAGCAACCTGGAATTAAGGAGAAACTTCCTAACACTGAGGACAATTAACCAGTGGAACAGCTTGCCACCAGAAACCGTGGAGATTTTTAAGAAGGGACTAGACAGTCACTTGTCTGACATGGTGTAGATTCTCCTGCTTGAGCAGGGGGCTGGACTAGAAGACCTCCAAGGTCCCTTCCAGCTCTATTCTATTCTTCTGGGCAGAAGGAGTGGGTTTTCTAAGTGTTAGCTAACATAGATACTTTGTATATTAACGTCATATTTTTAACATAGTTATTTTGTATTTCAATTTGCCTTATTTCCCCTGTCTTAAAAGAATGATCACGTACAACACAGACAGGAATTTAGGAACAGCTTTTAACATTCCTAAATTGAAGAGATAAAGCGGCTGGAGACCATCTCCAGATTAAAAAAAAGTTTGTTAGTACAAACTGGGGCTTGGTTTATCTCTTTCGTGAACTCTAAACAACATTATTCCTTACAATTTATGCCCCTTCTGACGTCAGACCTCATTTTAATGAACACGTGTGATATTATGGGATGCAAATATGTAACATGCTTGACCACATGCAACTGATTTCCTGTGCAAAAGGGAGGTGACTTTGATCCTGTCCAACCCATTTTTCTCTTGGGTTTTTCTTCGTTATGCTAACTATATAGTGAGGGAAAGACTAAGGTTTTCCAAAGAATCTCTTAGGAACAGGAGGGGCTTCAGCTGCGGAGAAGGAAGAGGCAGAAGAGAGAGGAGGAAGAACAGGGATGGTGGGAGAGACAACTTAAGGTATCAAATTGTTGTTGTTGTTGTTAATTGCGAAGTCGTGTCCGACCCATCGCGACCCCATGGACAACGTTCCTCCAGGTCTTCCTGTCCTCTACCATCTTCTGGAGTCCATTTAAATTCACACCTACTGCTTCAGTGACTCCATCCAGCCATCTCATTCTCTGTCGTCCCCTTCTTCTATTGCCCTCCATCTTTCCCAGCATTAGGCTCTTCTCCAGTGAATCCTTCCTTCTCATTAGGTGGCCAAAGTACTTGAGTTTCAACTTCAGGATCTGGCCTTCTAAAGAGCAGTCGGGGTTGATCTCTTCTAGGACTGACCGGTTTAAACGCCTTGCAGTCCAAGGGACTCGCAGGAGTCTTCTCCAGCACCAGAGTTCAAAGGCCTCAATTCTTTTGCGCTCAGCCTTTCTTATGGTCCAACTTTCACAGCCATACATTGCAACTGGGAAAACCATGGCCTGGACTATACGCATTTTTGTTGGCAGGGTGATGTCTCTGCTTTTTAGAATGCTGTCTAGATTTGCCATAGCTTTCCTCCCCAGGAGCAAGCGTCTTTTAATTTCTTGGCTGCAGTCCCCATCTGAGGTGATCTTTGAGCCCAGAAAAATAAAATCTGTCACTACCTCCATTTCTTCCCCATCTATTTGCCAGGAATTGAGAGGGCCGGATGCCATGAGGTATCAAATAGGGAAGCCAAATACACACACAGACACACACAGCTCTCTCTGTTGTCTGATGCTTTCTGATTGCAGTTGACAGCTTCCAACTTCCCCTCCATCACTGACTCTGACACCTCAGCCTGCTTTCTCTCTTCTTCTGGACACCTTTGATCCCCTTCCACACAACACAGTTACCATTTTATTTTATGAGCAGGGTTGGGAGGATTTTCTGTGGCCCACAAAATAAAGACTACACTTGAGGTTGTCCATCTCTGGTTCCCCACCGGCACAGGTATAAATCTCGATTCCCCAGACACAGACTTTCATTTATGCCCCAGCAGATCGATCTAACCAGATGTCAGAGGGATTCTATGCTGATGGGGAATTCTGGGAGTTGAAGGCCACACACCTTAAAGTTGTTGAGGTTGAGAAACACTGATCTAGGTAACTTGAAGTGACAAGTGAGGTCAAACATCTACATGTGGATCCGAGCCCATCCTAAGGCTCCTAATAGGAAGAGGATTCTGGCACGAGGTGATCCCCAAATCTATTTTCTTTTGAGCAGCTTCATAAATGTTTATCAGAATTTTGAGTTCTGCATTGTGGGTGCCTTTTGATCAGTCCATCTCTCTTTCTCTCAGATTAACTCATCTTGCATCTTAACTCTCTCTCTCTCTCTCTCTCCCCCTCTCAGTCTCTCTCTCTGTCTCTCTCTGTTTCTCTCTCTCTCTCTCTCCCTCTCTGTTTCTCTCTCTCTCTCTCTCTCTGTCTGTTTCTCTCTCTCTCTCTCTCCCTCTCTCTCTGTCTCTCTCTGTTTCTCTCTCTCTCTCTCTCTGTTTCTCTCTCTCTCTCTCCCTTTCTCTCTCTCTCTCTCCCTCTCTCTCTGTCTCTCTCAGTCTCTCCCTCTCTCTCAGTGTCTCTTTCTCTCTCTCTGTCTGTCTCTATCTCTCCCTCTCTCTGTCTCTCTCTCTCTCAGCCTAACCCATTTTGCAGGGGAAAATAGGAATGAGTATTAGGTATGTTTGCTCCCTTGAGTTCCTTATGTAGTAATTAAGACGGGATAAAAATCTAACAAATAAATAACATGCCTCCTCGGAGCTGGTGTTATTCTGTTGGCTCTAGACTGGACTCTCCCATGTTGCTGGTGGGCCATGAATATTATTCTGTGCCCTTCTAAACCAGGGATGTGCAACTCTTTGGACTTGATTCCAAACTGTGAATGTCATTCTCTCAAGAGAGAAAAGGAAAAGAGTCTTGTATTTAACGAGCAGGAGATTGCATTTCTATGAATTCAACCCAAGGTTGCATGAATTCTGTTGCAGGAGTTCTATCGCCTTTGGGATGGACAAATCTACAGACAAGAAACCCCGATATTGGGGCGTTGTTTCCTGTCTATGCTTCATGAAGAAGTATTGACAATCCTGGTAGCAGAACCCTTGGTGGCGCAGTGGTTAGAATGCAGTACTGCAGGTTGACTCTGCCCATCGCCTGGAGTTCGATCCTGACCGGCTCCAGGTTGACTCAGCCTTCCATCCTTCCAAGGTCAGTAAAATGAGGACCCAGATTTTGGGGGGCAAAAGGCTGACTCTGTAAACCACTTAGAGAGGGTGGTAAAAGCACACTGTGAAGCAATATATAACTCTAAGTGCTATTGCTATTGCAAGAGGACTAGATGCTTAAACCTCTTTGCCCACATTAACCATCATTAATTCCAACAATCCTTATGCTTTGACAGAAGGTCGAGTTGTGGTAACCAAAAGCTGCCATCTATGCAATCTTCGGGTGAATTTATCCAGGTCCGAAAGAGCATAATTCAATTCATAATTCAAGCATTTGCGCAATAACGCTACATAACAAAGCACCGCACGTTGACTTACCGAGCAGAATACTCACAGGTGCAACTAATCTCTTGCTTGGAGGGAAGCGTGAAGTCCAGTGGACAGGGCCAAGATTTATATTCTGGCTATTTCCTGTTTACTTTGCAAATTAGAGAACATGTGGCTGCTGTTTTGATGGCTGTAAAGAAGCCTAATCTATCTGACGTAACATGAGGAGGAAGACCATGTTAAAGCATTGTAAGCAAACAACCAAAAGCTAAAAAGTAGTCCACAGATTGTCAATATTTGGCACCTGTTCCATTAAATTCCAAAGAAACCGGTAAGCAATCAGCAGAGTGTGGTAGATATTTGAACAAGTTGTAAAACAAGCAAAGATAAAGAAAACATAATCTCCAATGGGCAATATAATATAAGGTGTATTCAACAGTCTTACTGTAAATTCAGATACACTTATTTCCTCCTAGTCCAAAGTTTAATAGCATAACAATGGAATAACAAAGCAACAGAATAACAGAGTTGAAAGGGACATTGGAGGTCATCTAGTCCAACCTCCTGCTGAAACTGGAGACCCTATACATTTCAGTCAATTGCCTGTCCAATCTCTCCTTAAAATCCTGCATTGATGGAGCATCTACAACTTCTGGAGGCAAGCTGTTCCACTGTTAATTGTTCTGTCAGGAAATTTCTCCTTACTTCTAGGTTGGTTCTCTCCTTGATGAGTTTCCATCCGTTGCTTCTTGTCCTGCCCTCAGGTGCTTTGGAGAACAGGTTGACCCCCTCTTCTTTGTAGCAGCCCCTCAGATATTGAAAGACTGCTATCGGTCCTTTCAATTAGACTTGTTGTTGTTGTTAGTTGCAAAGTCGTGTCCAACCCATCGCGACCCCATGAACAATGTTCCTCCAGGCCTTCCTGTCCTCTACCATCTTCTGGAATCCATTGAAGCTCACGCCTACTGCTTCAGGGACTCCATCCAGCCTCCTCATTCTCTGTCATCCCTTTCTTCTCTTGCCCTCCATCTTTCAAAGCATCAGGCTCTTCTCCAGTGAGTCCTTCCTTCTCATTGGTGGCCAAAGTACCTGAGTTTCAGGATCTGGCCTTCTAAGGAGCAGTCAGGGTTGATCTTCTCTAGGACTGACCGGTTGGATTGCCTTGCAGTCCAGGGGACTTGCAGGAGTCTTCTCTAGCACCAGAGTTCAAAGCCTCAATTCTTTGGCGCTCAGCCTTTCTTATGGTCCAATTTTCACAGCCATACATTGCAACTGGGAAAACCAATTAGACTAGATATGCTCAGTTCCTGAACCACTCTACATGTCTTAGACTCCAATCCCCTTGTCATCTTTGTTGCTCAAATGAACAAACAATAAAAGACATTGATTACAGGTGAGAATTGAACAATAGGAAACATTGATTTTACCTATCATTTCACAAGTAGCAAATGTATGAGTTACAATACTTTCCTTCCAGCTGGGTTTGTAAAGATTACAAGTACATTTATGGATCTTCAGAATACACTCTTATTATTTAGTCCATGAACAGGCCAGGTTTTGTACATCAAAAAAAGATGGTTTTGGCTAAAAAGAAAACATGGTTTCCTAAACCTCAAAAGAAGGCATGGAGGCTGGGAGTCCTATGAAAGCGGTAGGCTGAACAGCAGGGTGATTTTTTTCCCCTCCTGCCGACAACAGCTGATTTTGCTGCCAAACTTGGTTTTATGGTGGCGAACTCCCCAGATTTGAACAGGAGCAATTAGGATTGACCCAAGATGACCCTTGGACACTCGTGTGCCTGTCTGGGAAGAAGAATGGTTAAGATTTTCAGCAGAATTGATATCAGGTTGGGGTCTCCATCTTGTCCTTTCAGCCGTTTGGGATTTTTTTTTTTTTTTTAGTGCACCTCAGTTTTAACTGCATGTTTAAAAGTTTATGTTTTCTTTTCGATTTTCATTTTCAACTGTTAATGGTCACATGACCAAAATGTAATCAATCAATTAATCAATCAAGGCCAAAATAGAGCAATCCCCTGAAACTATTAGCAAAGTGCCTTTTCCCCATACGTATAACCTTGATTGATTGATTGAGTGATTGACTGAGCGATTGATTGATTGATAATATTGTGCAAACTGGAATGGTCAAGCTTTTCCAGGCTGATATACTGAAAGTCACACAAGGAAACAGATCTTTGATAAGCAAGTTTATTGCAAGAACGAAGAAAGCCATTGAGAAAGAATTCTAGCAGTTCTGTACAGGAAGTCCTCAACATCCAACCACAATTGAAACTGGAACCTCGTCACTATGTAATGAAATCGTTAAGTAGCTTGCACCTAATTATACAACCATTTTGATTTGCAGTCGTACAGTGACTTTACTTAATAATAATAATAGTAAAGTTGGAAGGGACCTTGGAGGTCATCTAGTCCAACCCCCTGCTCAGGCAGGAAACCCTATACCATTTCAGACAAATGGCTGTCCAGTCTCTTCTTAAAAACTTCCATTGTTGGAGGATTCACCGCTTCTGGAGGCAGGTGGTTCCCCTGGTTAATTGTTCTCACTGTCAGGAAGTTTCTCCTTAGTTCTAGGTTGCTTCTCTCCTTGGTTAGTTTCCATCCGTTGGTGGACAAGTTGTAAAAAGCAAAAATAAAGAAAATAAAATCCCCAAGATAAGAATAGAAATTAAAGTTTGGGAAATACAAATTGTACAGAAGGCTGTAATAAATGTCAGCAAGGTGCGATGGATATCTGGAGAAGTTGTAAAAAGCAAAGATAAAGAAAACATAATCTCCGATGGGCAATATAATATAAGGTGTAGTCAACAATCTTACTGTAAATTCAGATACACTTATTTCCTCCTAGTCCAAAGTTTAATAGCATAACAATGGAATAACAAAGCAACAGAATAACAGAGTTGAAAGGGACCTTGGAGGTCATCTAGTCCAACCTCCTGCTGAAACTGGAGACCCTATACATTTCAGTCAATTGCCTGTCCAATCTCTCCTTAAAATCCTGCAATGATGGAGCATCCACAACTTCTGGAGGCAAGCTGTTCCACTGTTAATTGTTCTGTCAGGAAATTTCTCCTTGCTTCTAGGCTGCTTCTCTCCTTGATGAGTTTCCATCCGTTGCTTCTTGTCCTGCCCTCAGGTGCTTTGGAGAACAGGTTGACCCCCTCTTCTTTGTGGCAGCCCTTCAGATATCGGAAGACTGCTATCAGTCCTTTCAATTAGACTAGATATGCCCAATTCCTGAACTGCTCTACATGTCTTAGACACCAGTGCCCTTGTCATCTTTGTTGCTCAAATGAAGAAACAATAAAAGACATTGATTACAGGTGAGAACTGAACAATAGGAAACATTGATTCCACCTATCATTTCACAAGTTGCAATGTATGAATTATAATACTTTCCTTCCAGCTGGGTTTGTAAAGTTTACAAGTATATTTATGGATCTTCAGAATATACTCTTATTATTTAGTCCATGAACAGGCCAGGTTTTGTACATCAAAAAAGATGGCTTTGGCTAAAAAGAAAACATGGTTTCCTAAACCTCAAAAGAAGGCATGGAGGCTGGGAGTCCTATGAAAGTCCTATGCTGAACAGCAGGGTGATTTTTTTTCCTCCTGCTGACAACAGCTGATTTTGCTGCCAAACCTGGTTTTATGGTGGCGAACTCCCCAGATTTGAACAGGAGCAACTAGGATTGACCCAAGATAACCCTTGGACATTCATGTGCCTGCCCGGAAAAAGGAATGGTTAACATTTTCAACAGGAGTTGTATGAGGTTGGGGTCTCCATCTTTTCCTTTCAGCTGTTTGGGATTTTTTTTTTAAGCAAACCTCAGTTTTAACTTCTTATTTTGCGTCTTCTTGCTGCTTTATTTTGGAGTTGTGAATCACTTTTGTACAGAAATTGATGGTGGAGAATTCAGTCAGAAAAACCAAGAAAGTCCAGTTGCCTCTTGAAAAAGCACATTTGGGATTCCAGGAAACAGCCCATCCCAGAGAGAAAAAGCCTGGCTGAGCTTCCAGAAGCTTCATCTGTAGACATTCCACAGGCCCAACCATGATGCCAGCCCAATTTTTGTAGTTAATGAGAAGCATTCATATGGTTGCATTACCTAGAACAGGGGTCCCCAACCTGTGGGCTGCAGCGCAGTAGTGGGCCGTGGCCTGCTGGCCACCAGGCCACAGGACAGGCTGGCCAGTGTGTGCACATAACCTGGCTAGTGCCATGGGCGTGAGCAGTGGTGGGATTTAAGTATGTGAACAACTGGTTCTCTGTGTGGATGCCACTTCTGGAAGTCCATTCTGGGCCTGGCCAACAAAAAATTAGCTACCGGTTCTGCTGAAGTGGTTCAAACTGGCTGAATCCCACCACTGGCTGTGGGACATAAAAACAGGACACCATGCTGCAGGATGTGAAAACAGGACAACGATGTGCCACGGGGCGGAAAAACAGGACACTGCCGCACTGCAGGGCACAGAAACAGGATGCAAAAATGGGATGGTGATGATGCGTCATGGGGTGCAAAAACAGGATGCCGCACTCCTGCGCCACACGAGAACGGGGCAGGGCTAGTATCACGCGGGGGCTAGCTCTGCCCCATTTGTGTTGTACTCGCAACCCCATGTGCGTCTGTAAAATGCTTCCCCCTCCCTTTCCCTCTGGTCTGCCAACCGAGAAAGGTTGGTGACCTCTGATCTAGAACATAGGTAATTGATGGAATCCCCTTGATGGCTCCTCCAGACCCATCTCCCTGGACTATTAGCTAAGAGATGACTTGTTCATTCCAATCCATCCCCATTGGTCAAACCCAGACCTGTCTCCTAGCAATGCAGAAGAACCCACTGATGTTGCCACCTTGGTCTGAACACTAGAGAACAGGATTCTGCGCCATGGACTGCAGTGCAGGACCGAGGCCTCGCTTTGGCTGGCTAATCCAAGCAGTTGTAGTCTTCCTGTCATTGTCGAGGCCATGTGGCTTTGACCTAAAGTGTAAGAGGAGGGCCTGGGAAAGATGAAATAAGGGGTTCCCCGTGACACCCATTGCCAGGACTGACCACCAGGGCTTTTCACAATCATGTCTCTTGCGTTTTGGAAACCGTGCTGGCCTTACCAAACGACCTGTTGAAATTTCTTATTTTTTACTGGCAGGTGAATTGTGACAGCCCCCCTGTTCAAAGTAATTGTCAACTTGACGACACTTAGTCCAAAATTGCAAATTTCAGAGCTTACCTTTTAGATGATTGTTTTAATTTTGTACGCCGCCCTGAGTCCTTTGGGATTGGGCGGCATATAAATAAAATTAAATAAATAAACAAGCCTCACTTGATACAGTAGGTCAGTGGTGGCGAACCTATGGCATGTGTGCCAGAAGCGGCGCTCAGAGCCCTCTCGGTGGGCACGCGCACCATGCCCCAGAGATGGCAACTGTCCCTCTTCAACCAGCTGCCCGCTAACTCACCGAGGTCCCATGTGTCCGGATGCATCCTAGCATGGCTGGTTTCCCTCCCCCCTGTCCCATCCCTCCTGGCCTCGCGTGCTCTCCTTTTTCTGGGCACAACCCACTGTATCACCTCCTCAGCTATCGGCCAGCCGTCCAGCTCAGAGGCGGCTTCTCTGAACTGCTGGCGGCGGGCTGCGGAGTCCCAGAGGGGCTGTGGCTGCTGACGGACACTGTCGGCCCCCATATGCTCACTGGCCTCTGCATGCAGGGGCCGATGGTGTCCGGCAGCAGCCACCCTGGCCCCTACCTCGCCTTGCCCTGTGACAATGGCACCCCTACCTACCTCGCCTTGCCTCGCCTCACCACACGGGACGAGCCTCCTGCCCACCGCCCCATCTGCCACAGACCTCTTGGATCTCCCCCAACCCTGCCTGGCCCCCACAGGCGTCCCTCCCCATGAGCAACATCGAGGTGACCATGCCCACCTTGGCCACACCCAGGCTGCCATGACCACAGCCCCGCCCACCTGGCACCCAGAGATAAATAAGTGGGTTTTGGGTTGCAATTTGGGCCCTCGGTCTCTAAAAGGTTCGCGATCACTGCAGTAGATCATACTCCCTTGCTCTTGTTGTTATTACTAAGGATTGTCAAGGAGACAGTGGAGACATCTTGTTTTTTATTCTGCAACCGTCTCTCCAACAATCTGCAGCCTCCTTAGCTGCCCCTATTTTTATGCAATTTCAAAAGGAAAGTTGAAAGGACCCCTCGTGTCCTTTTTTTTTTTTTTGAGGCAATGATCAGGGTTCAAGGAAAGTCCTGCCCTTGGAGACATGTTGTTTCCAGCAGAGAACATTGTTATGGGCTCCTGGCCACGTTCCTTCGTGACCAGAGGCGAGCTCGCCTGACCAATAACCAGCCAAGACACCATGAAGGCCTTTTGTTTCATTTATTGCAGTGGTTTTCAACCTGTGGGTCGGGATCCCATTTGGGGTCGAACGACCATTTCACGGGGGTCGCCAAACAACGCAGTCCGCCATTTTTCCCCCCCCTTTTCCTTAGCTGTGCTACTCCCTTTTATTCTATTGGCTTTTGAAAGCCAATAGAATAGACTCTCTTGAATAGAGTCTAATTCTATTGGCTTTCAAAAGCCAATAGGAATTGTCCAGGCTGTCTCTGCCCTGCTGAGCCCGCCAAAAGTCCCCTTCTGCAAATGGTGCTGCACCAGTTGAGTAGTCCTCGACTTACGACCGGTCGAGTAGTCCTCGACTTATGACCGGTTGGGGGGTCGCGGCATTAAAAAGGTTGAGAACCACTGATTTATTGCAATAAGTGGGGAGAGAAAGCTATCAAAGCTTGGTTCTCTCCGAAGTTTCAACCCAAAATTATTCCTTTCTTTATACAGCCCTGTCCCGGCTGACACATCCCTCCTCTTTCCCCATTGGCTGAGGTACTATGAGGTTACTACTCTTTCCGTCCGCCTCCTACCTATTTCCTGCTACATACTAAATCATACATCACATTTACATTAAAATTAAGAGATGATTTATGCAAGGCGTGTCAGTTAATATTAATCAACTAATTGCACATGCTCAGTAGCCTGAATTCTGCTCCCCCCTTTTTACGACTTCTTAGAAAAATAGGTTCTTTCCTGTTTTGCTAGTTATCTTCTCTTCCAGCTCCTTTTTCCATTCTGAAGACCCAGGTAACAATTTTGCCTACGTGTTTCTCTCACATCCTTCCTTTATGCTCTCCTTTCCTGTTTCCCAGCCATTCTAGTTGCTTCTCCACTCAGTAAATTTCCACGGCAGCAAATTCAATTTTAAATTTCTCTTTCAATATTAAATGTTTGAAGACCTTTCCTTTACTTCTATCAACGTTGACCAACCACCTCCACCACCCACAAATTGTGAGGTCTTCTGTAAAGGCCATTTCTTTTTTTTTTTTTTATTGAAAATTTTTAAAATTTTTACAAGAAAAGAAAACAACCCTCCCCAACCCACCCCAACCCTCCCATTCCCTCCCTCAACCTTCCCCGAGCTGAATATAGGCTTAATTAAAGTTTCTTAAATTCTTAAAAAAAAAGTATAAACCCTGAATAAATCTAAATACATTACTTAAACAACTTATAAAATAATTAACAATAATATATATGTAAAAAAGATAAATATTAAGAAAAAGAAGAAAAAAAGTGCTTAAAGAGAGAAAGAATAAAGAAAAAGAAAGAAGAAAAGAAATATAAGTAGAATAAAAATAAAAAATATAAAAAAAAGAAAAAAAATACAGTCTATAAAATATTAAAATTTAAATATAAGTTATTGAAAAACTAAATAATATTTTTTATATCCAACTTATGTTGTATAAAATCTATCCATTTTTCCCATACCGCAAAAAACTTCTCTTGCGATTGATCCTTTTAAAAAGCCGAAATCTTTGCCATTTCCGCCAGATAAGAAACTTTAGAAAACCACTCTTGCAAAGTAGGCATGTAAAGGCCATTTCTGCTGGCTTCAGCCTGACCACAATCCGATGGGACCAAATTATTTTTTTTTCCCCCTCTGATCTTTCTGCCTTGGCTTCTTCTTAGACTGTGGGATGCAGCCCAGACATCAGAGCTGGAAGGAAGTGACAGATGACCATCATGCCTTACCTGGAACCTGGCCGTGGCTCATCAGCATCCAGATCTTCACTCCCAAGGGACCAAGGCATTCTTGTGACGGAGCCGTAGTGGATGTCCGTTGGATCCTCGCCGCAGCACACTGTTTCAGTACAAAGGAAAAGTAAGGGGGAAGGGGGGGGGAGAAAACACAGCATCTACTCGCTGAGTATTTGTGGATCGGAGATGATGTTGCTTTCACTTATTTTATTTGTAAGCAATACGTCCAACCGCCAGATCCTAGATTGGTAAACAGCAGATTATGCATCCCAAAAGTACTTTTCAAAAGGCAACTGGACTTTGTTTTTTTCCTTGAAGATGTTTTGCTTCTCATCCTCGTTTCTGACTGAATGGTGGAGGATGGAAAGATTTATATTTATATTCCTTGTAGTCCTCTGGCCGTTAGTATAATAATAATAATACCGTATATTCCGGCATATAAGGCGACTAGGTGTATAAGACGACCCCCAACTTTTGAGAAGATTTTCAGGGTTTAGAAAGTCAGCTAAAATTTCTGCTTACTTATAATAATAAAAATAATAGTAGTAAAGTTGGAAGGGACCTTGGAGGTCATCTAGTCCAACCCCCTGCTTGGGCAGGAAACCCTACACCATTTCGGACAAGTGGCTGTCCAGTTTCTTCTTAAAAACTTCCAGTGTTGGAGCATTTACTGCTTCTGGAGGCAAGCTGTTCCACTGATTAATTGTTCTAACTGTCAGGAAGTTTCTCCTTAGTTCTAGGTTGCTTCTCTCCTTGATTAGTTTCCACCCGTTGCTTCTTGTCCTGCCTTCAGGGGCTTTGGAAAATAGCTTAATTCCCTCTTCTTTATGGCAGCCCCTGAGATATTGGAATACTGCTATCATGTCCCCCCTTGTCCTTCTCTTCGTTAAACTAGACATACCCAATTCTAGCAACCGTTCCTTATATGTTTTACTTAAAGGACCATTCACAAAAGAGATATGTTTCTGTATGGAGAAGATGGATAGAATATATTCAGAAGAAGTATGGAAAACAAAGTTTCATTTATTTTATGAATAATGGATTTTTATTAAATTATGAATTGAAGTTTGCAGAGAGTTAAGGGTTATTAGGATTCCGGTTAGTGTATAAGTAGTAAATTTAAGTTGGCTATGTTTAGTTTTCTTTTTTTTTCTTTTCTTCTTTTTTTTGTAACCCTGTATTGAGCTCTGGGAAGTCGGGGGGGGAGGGGGGTGGGGGGAGGGGGGAGGGGAGAGTATGGGTAGTATGTTCAATAGTTCAGATTTTGGTGATAGAGGATTGCTCGGGCATTTTCGCTCAGACCGCATCCGATTGAGAAGAAGAGGAGAGGGATAAGTAAGTAGAAAGATGGAGGAGAGAGGGAGGGGAGGAGAGCAGGAGGTAGAAGGAAGGGGGAAGTGAAGAGATGAGAGGGGGATGCAGTCTGGGGGGAAGTGGGCGAGCAATGTCGGAATTTGTGTGTTGTATTTTAACTTCTTATGTATCTGAATTTTTTTTCTTATGATTGTAATGAAAATAAAATAATAAAAAATCTAAAAAAAAAGAAAGTCATCTTATACGCCAGAAAATACAGTACAATATTGAATTTCTGTTTATAGATGAGCACAATAGGAGCTCCTTTGCTGCTAGAAAGCTTTGTCTTGTTAGTGCTTATTTCTGTAGAAAAAATAGGGCTGGCCACTAGGGGGCAGATTGGTTTTAAATTCAGAGAACAGCTACCTGTATATTCCTGCGTATAAGACCCCTGACTTTTGAGAAGATTTTCAGGGATTAGAAAGTCGTCTTATACACCGGAAAATACGGTAATAATAATCCGCACTAGATATTGGAGTTCCTGGATATCTGGTGAAAAATGGGTTACAGGACTCAGGACTGTTGGCTGAGCAACCAGGGCCAGCAGCTGCAGAAGTATTGGAAGAAAAGGTGTTTACCTGTCACAGATACACAGTGACTGAAAATAAAACCTACAAATAGAAATAGAAAGTCAAATTGTCGATAAGAAAGACAAAAAAGTCTGGATAGTGGACTTGGCAGTGCCTGGAGACAGCAGAATAGATGAGAAAGAACTGGAGAAGATAACAAAATACAAAGACCTACAAATAGAAATAGAAAGACTGTGGCAAAAGCAAGCAAGGGTAGTACCAATAGTCATAGGCTCCTTGGGTGCAATCCCAAAACAACTGGAGCACCACTTGAACACCATTGGCATTGACAAATTCGCTATTAGTCAATTGCAAAAGGCGGCCTTATTAGGAACTGCTTCCATCCTGCAACGATATCTGTAATACCATCAAACATCCACATCTGCCTATCCCAGGTCCTGGGTAAGGACCCAATAGCTAGACAAAATGCCAAATCCAGTCTGAACATCTGGCTAACTGTGCGATGATCGATATAATAAATAAATAAATAAAGAAAGAAAGAAAGAAAGAAAGAAAGAAAGAAAGTAAGTTGGAAGGGACCTTGGAGGTCATCTAGTCCAACCCCCTGCTCAGGCAGGAAACCCTACACCATTTCAGACAAATGGCTGTCTAGTCTCTTCTTAAAAACTTCCAGTGTTGGAGCATTCACCGCTTCTGGAGGCAGGTTGTTCCACTGGTTAGTTATTCTCACTGTCAGGAAGTTTCTCCTTAGTTCCAGGTTGCTTCTCTCCTTGATTAGTTTCCATCCATTGCTTCTTGTCCTGTCTTCAGGTGCTTTGGAGAATGGCTTGACTCCTACTTCTCTGAAGCAGCCCCTGAGATACTGGAAGACTGCTATCATGTCCCCCCTTGTCCTTCTCTTCATTAAACTAGACATACCCAATTCCAGCAGCCGATCCTTATATGTTTTAGCCTCCAGTCCCCTGATCATCTTTGTTGCTCTTCTCTGTACTATTTCTCAACATCTTTTTTACATCTTTTAGTACTCTTCCTGAGTCATTGAGGCCACTTGGAGGCCTATCTGTGTCCTCAGGGTCACCTAAATAGTGCAAATGGGTGTGGATCCTTCTTGGAATTGCTGACAGGACGGTGTTGTAAACAGGAGATAGAGGGTGATGTATCCTTCCCCCTCTGTTGAGGGAGGGGCTGTTCAGTTTTGATGTAGATGGCCTCTCTGACCTCATTTGTCCAAGATAAATCTTCAAGTGGCCTCAACGACTCTCTGAAAGAGTGCTAATGACCAGACGACTGCAAGGAATAAAAATCCTTCCATCCTCCGCCATTCTGTCAGAAGCGAGGAAGCTTCTTGGTTGAGAAGCAAAACGTCTTTAAGAAAAAACAAAGAAACTCCAGTTTGCCTTTTGAAAAAGCACCCTTGGGACAATCATGGTCTGGATGACTGAGAATCTCCACAGACAAGCAGATTATTTACATAATCTGGGGGATTCTGGGAGTTGAAGCCTACCCATCTTAAAGTGGTTATTGAGGCTGGAAAACACCGATCTAGAACAGTGCAGTTCTTGACTTACGATCACGACAAAGCCCAATTTTTTCGGTTGTTAATCAAGACAGTTGTTGTGAGTTTTGCCCCGTTTTATGACTTTTCTTGATAAAGTTCTTATGTGAATCACAGCGATTATTCTAATTCGAGGATCCTCCTCAGGTCTTCCAAGCCTCTTTCAGGAATATATGGAGACCATGTTGTGGGAGGCAAAGACGAGGGACGCGCCAATGTTGCACTTTGTGGATTGAGATTTTTCTATTTGGCGAGGGCCCTAAAGATCCCTATTTTAAAAAATCTAAGTTCTGGGCATCTAGATGTGTTTGAAAGATTTCTTTGAGTGCTACAGATCCAATGCTCTGTTTTTTTTGTTTGTTTGTGTTTTTTGTTTTATTTGCAGCTCTCTGAAAGTCTGGAAGATTGTGTTGGGGGCCACCGATCTGTCCAGATTGCCAGACATAGCCCAGTTCCGCTCAATAAAACGAATCATCTTCCACCAGGATTACAATCCCTCCGCAAAGATCAACAACGTGGCGTTGATAGAGCTTGACAGCCCTGTGACGTTCAATGCCTATGTGCAGCCAATCTGTTTGCCCCCGGTCAGCTTGGACTCTGAAGCCTTCTCCATCTGTTACGTCAGTGGCTGGAATTCAAGCGGTGAGGGAATCGGAATGGAGGGAGACACGGGAAAGGGTTGGTTGGTGACTCTGAGGACACAGATAAACCTCCAGGTGGCCTCAACGACTCTCCAAAAGAAGGCAAAGGACCAGCTGTCTACAAGGAGTATAAATCTTTCCATCCCCCCCCCATCCAGTCAGAGTTGAAGAAGCTTCTTGGATGAGAAGCGAAACGTCTTCAAAGAAAAACAAGGAAGTCCAATTGCCTCCTGAAAAAGCAGTTTGGGGATAACTATGACCTGGATGACTGAGAATCTCCATAGACACTTAACAACTGTGTTCCTAACTTGTTAAATGAATCCGCAGTTGTTAAGTTCGTAACACAGTTGTTAAGTGTCTATGGAGATTCTCCGTCATCCAGGTCATGGTTGTCCCAAAGGTGCTTTTTTCAAGAGGCAACTGGACTTTCTTGTTTTTCTTTGAAGACGTTTCGCTTCTCATCCTAGAAGCTTCTTCAGCTCTTGACTGGAGGGTGGGGAAATGGGAGGATTTATACTCCTTGCAGAGAGCTGGTCATCTGCATTTTTAGAGAGTCATTGAGGCCTCTCTCCCTGTACCTTTCTCTCTCCCTCCCTATCTCCCTCTTTTCCACTCCCTTTCCCTCCCTCTCCTTCTCCTCCTCTTCCTCCCTCTCTCCCTTTCCGTCCATCCCTCTCTCTTTCCGTCCCTCTCCCTCTCTCTTTCCTCCCCCCCCCCGTTTTTTAACAGCTTTGTGTCAAGCAGGCCATAGATTCCAAATTGGGGAATGGGTTGTGATTGGTGTACGTATGTATGTGTGTTTGTTTGGGAAAGAACTGCTACAAAAAGCAGAGAAGGCGATCATCCAGCTGAGTTCCATGCTTTGCCCACAGGTATATCCGCCGTCGTGTATGAAGTCAAAGCAGATATTCTAGAGACAACGACATGCAACAGCAGCGAGTGGTATCAAGGGAGGATGAAGCCGCACACGCTCTGTGCAGGTTTGCACGAGAGGGATAGCGACTCTTGCCAGGTAAATGTTGTGCCCATCGGCAACAAGAACAGCAAAAGCTGTTACTTAAAATACATAAAATACTGACAGCAGTCTTCCAGTGTTTCATTTCTTTTTTCCTTTTTCCTACAGGGGCACAATGGAGGTCTTTTAATGTGTAAGACATTGCCCAAGTCACCATACTACATAGTTGGCATTTCCAACTCAGAGAAGGATTGTGCCAGGACAGAGTATCCCAGAATTTACACCTCCGTTCAGCAGTTCCTGGAATGGATCTCCAAAAAGATGGGAAGCCAAGAGATCCAAAAGGAGGAAGTAGACCGCAAGATTGAGGAGAGCAGTTCCATTTCAATCACAAACGTCCCGAAGGAAACGGTTGTCATACAACCCCCATTTATTCCTCAAGAAACAGTTCCCACACTTCTAGATCCTCCCTATGTTCCAGAAGAAACAACTCCTTCGCCTCCAGTGTCTCCCTTTATTCCTACAGAGACGAAACTCATTCTGGAGCTTCCGTCGGTCGACGAGCCATTTCATACGGGACACAAAGCAGTCAATAGCTCAGTGCAATATCGCCTTCCAAACACAACTGCTTTGCCCCCCGAATATGTTCCTCCAGAAGCAGAAGTCACTCTGGAGCCCCCATATATCCCTCTAGAGGACCCTGATCATCTAGAGCCTCCGTTCATCCCTCCAGAAGCATCCATCCTTGTGGAACCTCCATACACCCTTCGGGAAACCACGGCTTCTCTAGAGCCACCCTACACGCCCCAGGAAATCACCACTCCTCTAGAACCTCCATACACCCCCACGGAGACTTCTATTCCTCTAGAAAATCCATACCTACCTTCCGAGACCTCTGTCACTATAAAAGCACCATATGTGCCTGAAGAGACCCCTCCATCTCTGGAGACACCATATCATTCTCCAGAGACCTCCCCTACTCTAGAACTTCCATACACGCCTCCAGAGACTCCTGCTACTCTAGAAACCCCATACTTGCCTCCAGAAACTCCTGCTCCTCTAGAGCCGCCCTACACACCTCCAGAAGCTCCCACTTCTCTAAAACCTCCCTATATGCCCCCAGAATCTACTACCAATCTAGAACGTCCATACACACCTCCAGAAGCTCCCACTTCTCTAAAACCTCCATACATGCCCCCAGAATCGACTACTAATCTAGAACGTCCATACACACCTCCAGAAATTCCTGCTGCTCTAGAACCTCCGTGCATCCTTCTAGAAGGTCCAGGAACATCCCAAGGCACTCCTCCTCTAGAAGCTCCAAACACACCTTCAAGAAATCCCGCTCCTAGAAACCCTCCATGCATATCTCCAGAAACGTTTGCTCCTCTAGACATTCCACACATACCCCCAGAAGCTCTTTCTTCTCTAGAACCTCCATACATATCTTCAGAAATATCTTCGCCCTTATAGCCCCCATACATCCCCCTTTGAGCCCCACGTCCACCAGAACAGCCATACACACCTCTAGAAACCCCTGCTGCTCAAGAAACTCCTGCTCATCTGGAATCTCCTCCTCTCAAGACTCATCCTACAGGTCACTACCACTCTGGAACCATCGTATATTTTTCATGAACCCCATGGTGCCTTCAGCGACTAGCAATATGGAGCCTCCACATATTTCTCCAAGATACAGTTTCTCTAAGACTTCTCCGTCCATTGAGTAGTCATCTACTCCACCAGAGTATCCGTATTTTTCTCCAGATGCACCTGGTAGATGACCTTTCCCCATGGAAATCGTTCTCCGTTGACCACCTCTCTAATATCCAACATACTCTTCACACAACATTGGGAGACAATGGAGCATTGTCAAAACGAGATTCCAGATGTTCCTCTCTGATCCAGATGTCTCCAGAGGCATCTGTTCCTCTTGAGTGGCTACACTGTCTTCCTAGAATCTTTTATGCTTAGAGTGACCATGTACAACGTTGGCTTCTGCACCCCTAAACAACTCCCCTGCTCTTCCAGAGTTCTTAAAACAGCTCCAGGAAACAACCATGACAAATATCATAAAATTTAGTTATATTTTAGAACACATAGGTTTTATTGATTTGTTTAATGTATTTAATTATTCAATTGTTTCTTTATTAAACTGCTCTATCCTCATCCAAAGTGCACTGGCATCTCTCTTGAAACGGCCACCTTATTGCAACATCTTCGGATGGTCATCTACTCTGGAGGTTCCACCTGAATGACATGGCTTGGACTTGGTCCAGGTAGTCCTCAACCTACGACCACAACTGAGCCCCAAACTTCTGTTCCTAAGCAAGACAATTCAGTGAATTTTGCCCCACTTTATGACCTTTCTTGCTACAGTTCTTGAGTGAATCACTACAGTTACTAAGTTATTAAGTGAACAACTGTGATTGTTGTCAGTTAAGACGGTTGTTAAGTGAATTCGGCTTCCCACAAACTTTAAGAAATAAAATTCCAACTAGGATCAAGTTATTCTTGCAACGTTTTTAAACTCCCCTGGATAGTCAGTCGCCGCTGTTTTTAGAGGGAGAAGTAAAATGTCCCGTCCCTCTCCACGGGGGGGGGGGGGGGGGAGTACTTAAGCAGCTTATGCAGGTAAAAAAGATAGTTAAGATTTAAGAGAGGTAGATCTCACCCAGTCTCTTCCGTGCTGCTTTAAAGTTGCCTGACTGTATGTGTGACTTCGGCTGTCTGCAGCAACCTAGTGATGAGCCATATTTCTATGGCCGATGGAGGAGGAGGAGGAGGAGGAGGAGGAGGAGGAGGAGAAGGAGGAGGAGAAGAAGAAGAAGAAGAAGAAGAAGAAGAAGAAGAAGAAGAAGAAGAAGAAGAAGAAGAAGAAGAAGAAGAAGAAGAAGAAGAAGAAGAAGAAGAAGAAGAAGAAGAAGAAGAAGAAGAAGAAGAAGAAGAAGAAGAAGAAGAAGAAGAAGAAGAAGAAGAAGAAGAAGAAGCTCAATAGTAGTAATTGTGAGAGGGACCTCAGAGTCCTAGTGGACAATCATTTAAATATGAGCCAGCCGTGTGCTGCAGCTGCCAAAAAGGCCAACTCAGTGCTGGGCTGCATTAACACAGGGATAGAATCAAGATCACGTGAAGTATTAATACCACTTTACAATGCCTTGGTAAGGCCACACTTGGAATACGGCATACAGTTTTGGTCACTGTGATGTAAAAAAGATGTTGAGACTCTAGAAAGAGTCCAGAGAAGAGCAACAAAGATGATTAGGGGACTGGAGGCTAAAACATATAAATAACAGTGGCTGGAATTGGGTATGTCTAGTTTAATGAAGAGAAGGACGAGGGGGGACATGATAGCAGTCTTCCAATATCTCAAGGGCTGCCCCAAAGAAGAGGGAGTCAAGCTATTCTCCAAAGCGCCTGAAGGCAGGACAAGAAGCAATGAGTGGAAACTCATCAAGGAGAGAAGCAACCTAGAACTAAGGAAAAACTTCCTGAGTTAGAACGATTAACCAGTGGAACAACCTGCCTCCAGAAGCGGTGAATGCTCCAACACTGGAGCTTTTTAAGAAAAGACTGGACAGCCATTTGTCTGAAATGCTATAGGGTTTCCTGCCTGAGCAGGGGGTTGGACTAGATGACCTCCAAGGTCCCTTCCAACTTTATTATTATTATTACTACTACTACTGCTGTGGGGTCCTTGGTGCTCTCTCCGCTTGGTTGCTTTCTTGCCAATGTTTCGTGACCCAACTCAGTAACCTCATCAGTGCTAGAAGGGAGTGGAGTTTGCAAAGAGGAAGGAGATCACAGGACCCTGGGACACTGCAAGCATTGTAAATACAGGCCAGTCGCCAAAAATGCTCAAAGTTTTGACCACGTGACTATGGGACGGCTGCAATGACCTGTTTTAAGTCATTTTATTCAGTGCACTTGTAACTCTGAACAGTCACTAACGGGACGGTTGTGAGTCAAGGACCACAGACGGAAACATTTTGAGTCTGTCATCTGTTCTTTAATAACTGTCTGGTTTGCCACAGCAACCCAACAGGACAGGGGCAGACTTGAACAGATAGTTAGGAATTGCAACCGGCCTGCCTTCCACTGAGGACCATTAAAGTGCAGAAAGAGGGCTGAGAAAATATTATACAGACCCCTCACAACTTGGACACAAACTCTTTCAACTTCTTCCCGCTGTAGGGCATTGCTTGCCAAAACAACTAGACACAAAGGTGAGTTTTCCCCCTTCGTTCCATCACTCTGCTGCACACCTAGTTCTTGTGCCTCGGTATATTTACCCATGTGGTATAGCTGTGATATTATTATCCTTCTCATCTTTTCTACTACCTTCTCTTATTTGTATCATGATGATGATTATCACTCTTGTGGTTTTGCATATACACTGAGAGCTAATGCACCAGACACAAATTCCTTGCACTGTATCTAATCACACTTGTCCAAATAAAATTATTCTATTCTGTTCTGTTCTCCATTCTCTTCTATTGTTCTCCATTCTATTCTATTCTGTATTCTATTCTAATTTCTATTCTCTATCCTATTCTCTTCTCTTCTATCCTCTTTCTATTCTGTTCTGTTCTATCCTATTTTCTATTCTCTTCTTTTCTATCTTATTCTCATTCTCTTTCTATTCCTATTCTAATTCTATTGTTATTTCTATTCTATTCTATCCTATCCTCTCCTCATTCTATTCCTACTCTATACTATTCCATTCCATATTCTGTTCTGTTCTATTCCATGTTGTTTTATTCCATGTTCTGTTCTGTTCTATTCTATTTATTCCATATTCTATTCTTTTCTGTTTATTCCATATTCTATTCTATTCTATTCTATTCTATTCTATTCTATTCTATTCTACTCTACTCTATTCCATTCCATTCCATTTCTATTCTATTCTATTTCTATTCTATTCTACTCTATTCCATTCCATTTCTATTTCTAGTCTATTATTTCTATTTCTATTCTCTTTGCCACAGGATAAACGTGATTTGCTGTTTCATTCTTACTGATTGTTTCCCCCCACTTCCTTCCCTATTCTAGCATCTGGGTTTTGGTGGCATAATCCTTGTGCGGAAGAGACTAACCACATCTCTCCCTGCTTAAGCTTTCTACCACGATCTACTAAATTGGCTCTGTTGTGCCCTCTGCAGGAAATTTTAAGGCACCCATTATTAAATGAACTTCAGTCAATTTGGCATCTGCCACCCTTGTGCACAGAGAATGAGGTGGCTGGAGGGAGTCACTGAAGCAGCAGGCATGAGCTTAAGTGGACTCCAGAAGACGGCAGAGGATAGGAAGGCCTGGAGGAACGTGGCCCATGGGGTCACAATGGGTCGGACACCACTTCGCAACTAACAACCACAACCCTGGTGCAAGAGAGACATAGTTTATTGCCGGGGACAGTCACCATGAAACAGAGAGACATGATTCACGTTATACAGGCGTGCGAGCCGGTTTTCCAACTGGCCCAGAGTGATTTTTTCCACCACGTTTTGGTCATTCCTAGCAAGGATGGCCCAGGATCTCAGATGATTGTTGTCTATCACACAGCAGGCCGCAGACCACAAATGGCTGGGCTTGTTGACCCTCCCGCCAGATATGTAGGTGTTTCCTGGCACTGCCCCCACCACCGCAAAGGTCTCCTGGCACCCTATGGTCATCTGAATCATGGTGGTTTGCTCGTAGTTGTTCCAGGCTCCGCCGTTGAGCTTTATGAACTGCGGGACGATGTTCGTCAGGGTGAAAGTAGACGACTTGGCGGCGTAGTCCGGCTGGTGCCCGTTTGGATTCAGGTGGCCTCTGTTGTAACTGGTCAGGTTCTTGTAGTCTTGCAAGATGGCCTGGCTGTCCTTCAGAGCTTCTTTGGGACCCTTTTGATTCAGGAATTCCCCTTCTGTTTCCATTTCTGGTTGGTAAGAGGAATTGATGAGCTATGGTGGAGGAAGCACAAACAGCCGGAATGAAAGAAAGGATCGCACCAGGGGGAAAAAACAAACAAAAACCCCCGTGGACCCGGAATTAGGGGACAGCATAGAGGGAGCATCCGTTGTGAATATGTGCAGGGGGCTCCGCTGTCTCTGGGCAACAGAGATGATTAGGGGACTGGAGGCTAAAAAAAAAAATGATATCATGATTTTGGGTTTTACCGGTTAGACTGATTTGCCGATGCAGAAATAGTGAATGCATGCTACTACAGGTATGTAAAAAGTGGAGATTTGATTGTAATGCTGATCTTACTGCAACGGAGAGAGTCGGAAGTCAATGTTTTTTGTTTCTTCCCCCCCCCTTTCTTCACACCTTTTTTGTTTTCCCTTTTTCTACTGTTATCCCCTAAGCAAAGAAGCTGAAGAAACAGTGGACCACCTGGTAAGCTGTTGCAAGAAGATTGCACAGACTGACTACAAGCAGGGACATGACAAAGTAGCAACAATGGTGCATTGGAAGATCTGCAAAAAATATCATTTGGCTTTGGAAGAATATCTGAAGAACAATGATGAAGATGCACTGAAATTAGTATATCAGGAAGGCTTACTGACTACTGGAGAGACCACACTGGCCAACAAGAAAGACCAAATGAAGAACAGAATAGAGGCACGAGAAGACAAAGCACTACATGGCCAATACATTAAAAAAATAGCTGGGAAAGCAGATAATAACAAGACCTGGCAATGGCTAAGAGCAAGAAAATTGAAGAAAGAGACCGAGGGACTAATTTTGGCTGCACAAGACCAAGCCTTAAGGACAAATGCATATAAAGTCAAAATTGAGAAGATAGCAACAGACAGCAAGTGCCGCCTATGCAAAGAAGCTGAAGAAACAGTGGACCACTTGGTAAGCTGTTGCAAGAAGATTGCACAGACTGACTACAAGCAGCGGCATGACAAAGTAGCAACAATGGTGCATTGGAAGATCTGCAAAAAATATCATTTGCCTGTAAGCAAAAACTGGTGGGATCATAAAATAGAGAAAGTCATAGAAAATGATAAAATTAAATTGCTCTGGGACTTCAGAATTCAAACAGACAAGCACCTGCAACATAACACCCCAGACTTAACAATTGTCGATAAGAAAGACAAAAAAGTCTGTATAGTGGACGTGGCAGTGCCTGGAGATAGCAGAATAGACGAGAAAAAGAACTGGAGAAGATAACAAAATACAAAGACCTACAAATAGAAATAGAAAGACTGTGGCAAAAGCAAGCAAGGGTAGTACCAATAGTCATAGGCTCTTTGGGTACAATCCCAAAACAACTGGAGCACCACTTGAACACCATTGGCATTGACAAATTCGCTATTAGTCAATTGCAAAAGGCGGCCTTACTAGGAACTGCTTCCATCCTGCGACGATACCTGTAATACCATCAAACATCAACATCTGCCTATCCCAAGTCCTGGGTAAGGACTCGATAGGTAGACAAAATGGCAAATCCAGTCTGAACATCTGGCTGACTGTGCGATGATCCATAATAATAATAATAAAGTTGGGAGGGACCTTGGAGGTCATCTAGTCCAACCCCCTGCTCAGGCAGGAAACCCTGTATCTTTTCAGACAAATGGCTATCCAGTCTCTTCTTAAAAACTTCCAGTGTTGGAGCATTCACTGCTTCTGGAGGCAGGTTGTTCCACTGGTTAATTGTCCTCACTGTCAGGAAGTTTCTCCTTAGTTCTAGGTTGCTTCTCTCCTTGATTAGTTTCCATCCGTTGCTTCTTGTCCTGCCTTCAGGGGCTTTAGAGAATAAGTTGACCCTCCTGTTTGTTGTGGCAACCCCTGAGATGTTGGAAGACTGCTATCATGTCCCCCCTCGTCCTTCTCTTCATCAAACTAGATCAGGGGTGGCTCAAGAATTCTGGGAGTTGAAGTTCATGAGTCATAAAAGAGCTGAGGTTGCCTACCCCTGGACTAGACATACCCAATTCTAGCAACCGTTCCTTATGTGTTTTAGCCTCCAGCCCCCTGATCATCTTTGTTGCTCTTCTCTGCACTCCTTCTAGAGTCTCAACATCTTTTTTACATCGTGGTGACCAAAACTGGATGCAGCATTCCAAGTGTGGCCTTACCAAGGCCTTGTAAAGTGGTATTAACACTTCATCTGATCTTGATTCTATCCCTCTGTTAATGCAGCCCAGGACTGTGTTGGCTTTTTTGGCAGCTGAAGCACCCGGCTGGCTCCTATTTAAGGGATGGTCCACTAGGACAGTGCTTCTCAACCTTGACAATTTTAAGGCATGTGGACTTCAATTCCCAGAATTCCACAGCCAGCAATTCTGGGAGTTGAAGTCCACATGCCTTAAAATTGTCAAGGTTGAGAAACACTGCACTAGGACAATTGGCTTTTCTATTTTCGTATTTTATGTTATAAATGAATAAAACTTAATAAAAAAAGGAAGGAAGGAAGGAAGGAAGGAAGGAAGGAAGGAAGGAAGGAAGGAAGGAAGGAAGGAAGGAAGGACTTGACCACATCCATCGTCTCTTACCTGAGGTTCAATCATCCATTTTTTGGGCCTCTTAGCCGTCCCAGGGTTATAGATATACGCCGAATATACTGGGACGCGGTTGTCTTTGTCATACAAAGTGGCAAAGCGATACAAGTTTTGGTAACGCTGGCAAATCCGGGCAGAGCGTGGAGGGTGCCTTATAACTGGTGGGGTTTCTCGGAGAAAAAATTGGGGACAAGTCTCTTCAAAGGAGTCCACCATCTCTCCGTTTGTGGGCAGGTTACTCCAGCTCGCCGAGAGGAGGAAGATCAGCAACAGCATTGTGTGAAAGGGCCGGGACGGAGTTGGTGTCTGGAAGGGAAAGAGAAGAG
Organism: Crotalus adamanteus; assembly: GCA_039797435.1. NCBI lineage: Eukaryota > Metazoa > Chordata > Lepidosauria > Squamata > Viperidae > Crotalus > Crotalus adamanteus. The sequence continues at coordinate 90,315,816 of CM077923.1, read as the reverse complement.
ACGGATCAAGAGAGAGACAGGCTCGTTGGAAGGAGACCTTTGGAATAAGAAGTGGGATCTTCTCCTGGTCTCCTTTGGTTCTGCCTCTGCTTGGTCTGCTGCTAGGCGAGACAGGTGTGAAGTGAGTTTTGCCCCATTTTACAACCTTTCTTGTCACAGTGGTTAAGTGAATCACTGCAGTTGTTAAGCTGGTCACGCGGTTGTTAAGTGAATCTGGCTTCCCAATCGCCTTTGCTTGTCAGGAGGTCTCAAAAGGAGATCATGTGATCCCAGGACACTGCAACCGTCATAAGAATCTTCTTCCTTCCTTCCATTCCTCCCTCCCTCCCTCCCTCCTTCCTTCCTTCCTTCCTTCCTTCCTTCCTTCCTTCCTTCCTTCCTTCCTTCCTTCCTTCCTTCCTTCCTTCCTTCCTTCCTCTTTCTCCCTTCCTTCCTTAGGACTTAGCAATAGCCTTTAGACTTATATACCACTTCACAGTGATTTACAGCCCTCTCCTTCCTTCCTTCCTTTCTCCCTTCCTTCCTTAGGACTTGGCAATAGCCCTTAGACCAGTGGTTCTCAATCTTTTTAATGCCGCGACCCCCAACCGGTCGTAAGTCGAGGACTACTCAACTGGTCATAAGTCGAGGACTACTCAACTGGTGCAGCACCGTTTGCAGAATGGGACTTTTGGCGGGCTCAGCAGGGCAGAGACTGCCTGGACAATTCCTATTGGCTTTTGAAAGCCAATAGAATTAGACTCTATTCAAGAGAGTCTATTCTATTGGCTTTCAAAAGCCAATAGAATAAAAGGGAGTAGCACAGCTAAGGAAAAGGGGGGAAAAAATGGCGGACTGCGTTGTTTGGCGACCCCCGTGAAATGGTCGTTCGACCCCAAATGGGGTCCCGACCCACAGGTTGAGAACCACTGCCTTAGACTTATATACCACTTCACAGTGATTTACAGCCCTCTCCTTCTCTCCTTCCTTCCGACTTAGCAACAGCCCTTAGACTTATATACCACTTCAAAGTGATTTACAGCCTCTCTAAGTAATTTACAGAGTCAGCCTGTTGCTCCCCCAAACAATCTGGGTCCTCATTTTACCGACCTTGGAAGGTTGGAAGACTGAGTCCACCTTGAGCCGGTCAGGATTGAACTGCTGGCAGTGGGCAGAGTTAGCAGGCAATACTGCATTCTAACCACTGCGCCACCATGGCCCGTCCTTCCTTCCTTCCTCTCTCCCTTCCCTCCCTCCCTCTTTTCCTTCCTTCCTTCCTCTCTCCCTCCCTCCCTTTCCTCCCCCCCCCTTCATTTTAACTGCTTGAAATGAAGCAGAGAGAATATATTACCAGCCTCTCTGAATCCATACCAGGAGAGGGCAGTTGAGTTCCTCTTTACGGGACTTTCCCAGCCTGTAACCCTCTGTGCTGGAAAGGGCTCCTTCAAAATTTGCCCTTTGAAGAGAGTGTGTTGAATGCGGCGTGTGCCAGCCTTTCTTCGAGGGATATGCAGAATTCACAACATCTAAGATTACAGCCAGTGACTTCTGGAGAACTTTGACGTGGCTGCAGCTGCGGGAGTGTGGTTGCCGATACAGATTCTAGTAACAGAATCTTCGAAAAATGACTGCATTTTTCCTTCCTTCCTTCCCTCCCTTAGTTTTAAATTGAAGTAAATTAAAGCGGAACCAGTCTCAACCTCTTAGCACTTTTCCAAGTTTAAAGTATGCTTTTTCTTTCTCCTTTCTATCCCTCCCTTCTTTCCTTTCTTTTTGTTCTTTCTTTCTCCTTCCTTCCCTCCCTTTTTCTCTCTCTCTCCTTCCTTTCTCTCTCCCTCCCCTTCCTTCCTTCCTTCCTTCCTTCCTTCCTTCCTTCCTTCCTTCTTCCCTGCCTATTGTCATCTCTGTGAATCTCTACAGCTGCTCTCTCACAAACAGTTGAGGTTGATCAGGAGTACAATTTTACATATCTGGGTGCTATATAATAGCTGGTGGGATGCAGAACTGAGGAAAGTTAAGCAGCGCTTGAATGAAGCAGCCTGTAAATGAAGCGGAATCATCAACACTCTTTATTTGCTTTCCTAACACAAAGAACTTGCTCTACCACATCACCTTCTTGTCATTATTGGTAATCTGGAAATGGAAGGAATACCTCTTTCCTAGTGAGAAATCCTGGTGGGTCTCAATATAAAAAAAGATGTTGAGACTCTAGAACAGGGGGTCTTCAAACTTAGCCCTTTGATGACTTGTGGACTTCAACTCCCAGAATTCCTCAGCCAGCCTCCATTTTGTTTGTTAGATTTAAGACAGGGGTCTTCCAACTTGGCCCTTTTATGACTTCTGGACTTCAACTCCCAGAATTCCTCAGCCAACCTCCATTTTGTTTGTTAGATTTAAGACAGGGGTCTTTAAACTTGGCCCTTTGATGACTTGTGGACTTCAACTCCCAGAATTCCTCAGCCAGCATGGACCATGTAAGTCAGGGGTCTTCAAACTTGGCCCTTTGATGACTTGTGGACTTCAACTCCCAGAATTCCTGAGCCAGCATGGGGGAACTATGGCCCCTTCATGACTTGTGGACTTCAACTCCCAGAATTCCTCAGCCAGGCACGCTGGCTGAGGAATTCTGGGAGTTGAAGTCCACAAGTCATAAAAGGGCCAAGTTTGAAGACCCCTGCTCTGGAAAAAGTGCAGAGAAGAACAACAAGGATGATTAGGGGCCTGGAGGCTAAAACACATGAAAAACGGTTGCAGGAACTGGTCATGTAATAGTCTAGTGAAAAGAAGGACTAGGGGAGACATGATAGCAGTCTTCCAATATCTGAGGTGCTCTTACAAAGACGAGGGGGAGTCAACCTAGTTTCCAAAGCCCCAAAAGATAAGACAAGAAACGACGGATGAAAACCAATCTGAGCGAGAAGCAACCTAGAAATAAGGAGAAATTGTCTAACGTGAGAACAATTAACCAGTGGAACTGCTTGCCTTCAGAAGATGTGGGTGCTTCATCAGTGGATTCTTTTAAGAAGAGATTGGACAGTCACCTGTCTGAAATGTAATAGGATCTCCTGTTAGAGCAGGGGGTTGGACTAGAAGACCTCCAAGGTCCCTTCCCACTCTATGGTCCTACATTCTATGTTCAAGCCAGCAGTGTTTGGAGCTGAAAGGAAATCGGGGTGCCCTTTGCAGGGAGGAATTGGGGTGCAAAACTCTGGGCGATCTGTAGGGGGCAGCAAAGAGCCTGTTTTCTGTATCTCTCTTGATAACATCTAGTGATTCTGCCACTCAGATGTGACAGCTTTCAAATTCACAAACTCAAATTAGAGTCAACATGGCCAGAACGGAAGAAGCTTCTTGGATGAGAAGTGAAATATCTTCAAAGAAAAACAAGAAGTCCAGTTGCCTTGGGGGGGGGGGGGGAAGCACCTTTGGCACATGGCCAGCCACAATTCCGAAGCTCTGGAATGGAATTTCATCCATCACAGAGCTTACGTTGAGCGTCAAGAAAACAGTCATACAGACATAAACGGAGTTTAATCAGGTGGTAAAATGCGTTAGTCACTAAATGCTGACATGCTCAACAAGAGGAACTAAAGAAAGCAAATTATGCTATCTTTCAAAGTTGGAAGCCTTGTTAATTCAACTCATGACAAACTTGAACCATGGGCCCCATCCAACAAAATGAGTTTCAATGTGGAGAAAAGCAAAATCTTACACTTAGGCAGGAAAAACCAAAGGAACAAGTACAGATGCTCAAAAACAGCAACTGTGAGAGGGACCTTGGGAGTCCTAGTGGACGATCCCTTGACCATGAGCCAGCCGTGTGCAACCGCCGCCAAAAAAGCTAATACAATCCTGGGTTGTATAAACAGAGGCATAGAATCAAGATCACGTGAAGTATCAGTACCGCTTTATAAAACCCTAGTAAGACCACACCTGGAATACTGCAGCCAATTGTGGTCACCATATCACAAAAAAGATGTTGAGAGTTTGGAAAAAGTTCAGAGAAGAGCAACTAAGATGATCCAAGGCCTGGAGACTAAAACATATGAAGAAGGGCTGCGGGACTTGGGTTTGGCCAGTCTAAAGAAAAGAAGAAATAGGGGAGACATGATAGCGGTGTTTCAGTATCTGAGGGGCTGCCACAAAGAAGGAAGGGGGGGGGGTCAGGTTGTTCTCCAAAGCACCAGAGGGCCAGGACAAGAAACAATGGTTGGAAACCGACCAAAGAGAGAAGCAAACTGGAATTAAGGAGAAACTTCCTGACAGTGAGGACAATCAACCAGTGGAACAGCTTGCCTCCAGAAATTGTGGGTGCTCCATCACTGGAAATTTCCAAGAAGAGACTGGACAATCACCTGTCTGAGATGGTATAGGTTCACCTGCTTGAGCAGGGGGCTGAACTAGAAGATCTCCAAGGTCTATTCTATTCTATTCTATTCTATTCTATTCTATTCTATTCTATTCTATTCTATTCCATTCCATTCCATTCTATATTTGCTATTCTGTTCTATTCTATTCTATTCTACTCCATTCCATATTTTCTATTCTATTCTACTCTACTCCATTCCAAATTTTCTGTTCTATTCTATTCCATTCCATATTTTCTATTCTATTCTACTCCATTCCATATTTTCTATTCTATTCTATTCCATATCTATTCTATTCTATTCTATTCTATTCTATTCTACTCCATTCCATATTTTCTATTCTATTCTATTCTATCCTATTCTATTCTACCCCATTCCAGATTTTCTATTCTATTCTATTCTATTCTATTCTATTCCATTCCATTCTATATTTGCTATTCTGTTCTATTCTATTCTATTCTATTCTACTCCATTCCATATTTTCTATTCTATTCTACTCTACTCCATTCCAAATTTTCTATTCTATTCTATTCCATTCCATATTTTCTATTCTATTCTATTCTACTCCATTCCATATTTTCTATTCTATTCTATTCCATATTTTCTATTCTATTCTATTCTATTCTATTCTACTCCATTCCATATTTTCTATTCTATTCTATCCTATTCTATTCTACTCCATTCCAGATTTTCTATTCTATTCTATTCTATTCTATTCTATTCTATTCTATTCTATTCTATTCTATTCTATTCTATTCTACTCTACCACTCCATGCACATGACATACTCCAATGTATGTCAAAGCATTGTCTCTCTCTCTCTCTTTCAAGGAGACAGAACAGTTTCTCCGTCCTGACTCTGATTAAGGTGGATAGCATTCTGCCCTGTGCAACGGGTGTGTGTGTGTGGGTGGGTGTGTGTGTGTGTGGAGAACTATGGCCCTTTTATGAATTGTGGATTCTGCTGGGCTGGCTCAAGAATTCTGGGAGTTGAAGTCCACAAGTCGTAAAGGGGTCGGGGTTCCCCACCTCTGCGATGATCCTGAATTCATGGAAAGCCTTCTCCGCCTACAAAAATGGAGACCACGTTCTGCTCAGGGATAACAGGATGGAGAAAAATCTTCCCCAGAGATCCCAGCATCTTCACACAGTTAGCAATGGCAAAGACGGTTGCTAGATGGTCCATAAATAAACAGGGCCCCAAATTAGGCCTAGTTTTAGTTTCATCCAAAATACAGGTGGTCCTCAATTTAGTGACCATTCAAAGTTACAACAGCACGGGAAAAAAAAGGGACTTGTGACCGTTTTTCCCCACTTAAGATGGTTGCAGCTCTTTCATGGTTACGTGATCGAAATTCAGACGCTTGGCAACTGACTCGTATTTATGACCGTTGCAGTCTTTCTGACAAGCAAAGTCAATGGGGAAGCCCAGATTCACTTAACCAGTGTGAAGCTAGCTTAACAACTGCAGTGACTCACTTAACAACTATGGCAAGACAGGTCGTAAAACGGGGCAAAGCTCACCACCGCCGTCTCACTTAGCAACGGAACATTTGGGCTCAATTGTGGTGGTAAGTCAGGGGCTACCTGTAAATATAATTTTCTTTTAAAGCTCAGGCTTCTTTGTTCTGTGTTTTTTGTCAATTCACATAACCTGCGATTACACCATTTTTTTTTCCTAATTTCACCATTACAAATTTTGGCCCAGCCCACTTCCTTCCCCATTTGCTTCTCTGCACTGTGAGGACAACTAAAAGAAAAACATTCAGAGGTAACAAGAGCACAGTCGGATTGACGTGGAGGATTTTTTTTTTAACAGAATATAGAACAATCAGAGTTGGAAGGGACCTTGGAGGTCTTCTAGTCCAGCCCCTGCTCAAGCAGGAGACCCTATACCAGGGGTAGGCAACCTTGGCTCTTCAACTCCCAGAATTCTTCAGCCAGCAGGGCTCAGTATGGAAAACTCTCCCTTTCCCCTCAGCATGGCTGGCTCAGGAATTCTGGGAGTTGAAGTCCACCAGTCATAAAAGAGCCAAGGTTGCCTACCCCTGCTTATACCATTTCAGACAAATGGCTGTCCAGTCTCTTCTTTTTTTTATTGAAAATTTTTTAAATTTTTTTTACAAAAAACAGAAAACAACAATACAACAACAAAAAAAAACAAAACCAAACAAAACCAAACAAAACAGTCTCTTCTTAAAAACCTCCAGTGATGGAGCACCCACAGTTTCTGAAGGCAAGCACTTCCATTAGTTAATTGTCCTCACGATTAGGAAATTTCTCCTTAATTTTAGGTTGCTTCTCTCTTTGGTTAGTTTCAGTCCATTGCTTTCGGTCTTGCTCTCTGGTGTTTTGGAGAATAAGTTGACCCCCCCCTTCTTTGTGGCAGCCCCTCAAATATTAGAAGATGCTATCATATCATCCTATGTCCTTTTTTTCCCATTCGACTAGACCAGGGGTAGGCAACCTTGGCTCTTTTATGACTGTGGACTTCAACTCCCAGAATTCCTGAGCCAGCCATGCTGAGGGGAAAGGGAGAGGTTTCCAAGCTGAGCCAGGCTGGCTCAGGAATTCTGGGAATTGAAGTCCACGAGTCATAAAAGAGCCAAGGTTGCCTACCCCTGTTCTAGGAGGCTCACCGCTTACAACAGGAGGACTTAGAACAGGGGTAGGCTACCTTGGCTCTTTTATGACTGGTGGACTTCAACTCCCAGAATTCCTGAGCCAGCCCTGCTGAGGGGAAAGGGAGAGGTTTCCAAGCTAAGCCATGCTGGCTCATGAGGGGGCCATAGTTCCCCCATGCCGGCTCAGGAATTCTGGGAATTGAAGTCCACGAGTCATGAGGGGGCCATAGTTCCCCCATGCTGGCTCAGGAATTCTGGGAATTGAAGTCCACCAGTCATAAAAGAGCCAAGGTTGCCTACCCCTGGCCTAAGCATACCCAATTCCTGCAATTGTTCTTCATATGTTATAGCCTCCAGTCCCGTCTTTTTTTGGTCTTTTCTACACTCTTTCCAGAGTCTCATAACCTTATTTCTATGGTGGTGACCAAAACTGGATGCTGTATTCCAAGTGTGGTCTTACCAAGGCATTATAAAGCAGTATTAACCCTTCACATGGTCTTGATTCTTTCCCTCTGTTAATGTAACCTAGGATTGCACTGGCTTTTTTGGCTGCAATTGCACGCTGCTGGCTCACATTTAAGCGATTGTCCACCAGGATTCCCAAGATCCCTCTCGCAGTTACCGCGATTGACCCAAGTTTCACCTAATGTGCAAATATGATCAACACTGTTATGAGAAAATTAAAAGTGTATTTCTCAAAGGAATAGCATCCCTGAGCGTGGAAGGCACCACCTGAATTGGCAAACCTAAAGATGGGTGAAAATTATATTGGGTTCATTTATTTTCACGTTAATATTAAGTTAGTGACCCTTTTTTACACTTATGACCATTGCAGTACCCCGTGGTCACATGATCAAAACTCAAATGCTTGGCAATTGGTTCATATTTATGACGGTTGCAACGTCCCCAGGTCACATTTTTCAGTGCTGTTGTAACTTTGAACAGTCACTAAACAAAATGTTGTAAGTCAAGGACCCCCTGTAGTGCCTCAGGGACCCCCAGGTTTTCCCCAGACCAGCTTTTGAGACTCACTGGCTTAATATAACCTGAAAGAAGAAATTACTCATTGGAATTAGCAAAACAATTATGCAATTCTTTTCATTATTGAAGGGCATTTAATGTCCCAAACATGCAATTATATTCAATTATGCTCCTCTTTCAAAGTTGCTGACTACCTACAATACATCAAAAGGCTGTATTTATTCTTCCCACTACAATGGATAGAGAAACTTCGCAACCCATCAAACTTTACATTTGACGCTGCTATAATTAATACCGGACTTTACGACAAATATCTCCAGTTTAAATTTTTCTGGCTTCTTGGAATCTATAGGAGAAAGAGATCTTACCTGACAGAGGTAATCTCTGGATCGCTTCCCTTCCTCGTCACACTGCAGAGTTGGGACTGTGTTCCAATCCTGGAGTGGCTTAAATAAGTTGCAAGTGGGAAGGACATGGGTTTTCCACAGTTACTTATTAACTTCCTTTAAAAAGTCACTACGGGATGGTTTCCAGTCCACATGAAACTGGAAACGTAGCTCAAATTAGATTGTGGTTTTTCTGAGATTTTTCAAGGCCCCTTGACCTTAACAACGCTCATTAAACTAACCGTGAGAGAAATATTCCTGTTCGACTTCTGTTGTGACTTCTGTGAGAAGCTGGCCAGATGAATCGGATATGCAAATATTTATTTTTACATTCTTCCTGTCCTTCCTCCATTGTCTTGACATTGAACTTCAAGGCAGCCTTATTTATTATGGACTTATAACTATGCTCTGTCTGGGTGAATGTTTTGAATGTGCACGTAGTCCTCAACTTACAACAGACGCTTGTCAACCGACTTATATTTATGACAGCCGTAGTATCCCGCATAATGTGATCGCTTTTTATGACCTTCTGACAGGCAAATTTGATGGGGGAAGCAAGATTCGTTTAACAACCGTGTTACTAGCCTAACAACTGCAGTGATTCTCTTAACAACCGTGGCGAGAGCGGTCGGAAAATGAGGCAAAGCCCACTTAATAACTGTCTCAGTTAGCAAATGAAAATCTGGGGCTGAATCGTGGTCGTAAGTCAAGGACTACCTGTGCTCTATGCTTATTGGGAGAGTTTTAATTTTTGACATTCCTCCAGCGTAGCCTTCAAACAAGGACCTGATTGGCAGGTACTTTAAGAGGGGGTTGGATAGATTCTTGGAGGGCTGATCTATGAGGGGTCATGAATCTTGAAAGCTCAGCACCAACTCCAGTCGGGTTCAGCCTGCCTCCGTATCTCAGCTTCAGGAGAACCATGGTGGAACCAAGGTAGGCCTCCATCTCCTGCGGACCCCAGAGGTGTCTGGCTGGACTTGATGGGAACCCAAAGGCTGGATTAAGGTGGTCTTGGTGTGACCTGGAAGAACTGGCAAGGCTGCCCAGCTCCAGGCGGTAAACCATGTATTTATCCATCCATTATACTGATGAATTAATTATCTAATTGTGGTTGCTGCGCAGAGATTCGGTGTGCTGCATATTGTTTATAAATATCGATGGATGGATGGATGGATAGATAGAAGGAAGAAAGGAAGGAGGAAGAGGAGGAGGTGGTGAAGGAGGAGACCGGGGAAGAGGAAGAGGCAGGAAAGGGGACAGGAGAAGGAAGGAAGGGAGAAAGATAGGGAATGGAGAGGGAAGGAAGAAAGAAGACAGATAAGGAGGGAGGGAGAGAAGGAAGGGAGGGAGGGAGGGAGGAAAGAAGGAGAGATAGGGAATGGAGAGGGAGGGAGGGAGAGAAGGAAGAAGGTAGGAAGGGAACAAAGAGGAAGGGAAGATGGGGAGGAAGGAAGGAGTGAAAGATAGGGAATGGAGAGGGGGCGAAGGAAGCGAAGAAGATAGGAAGGAAGGAGAGAAAGATAGGGAATGGAGAGGGAGGGAAGGAAGTGAAGATGGGAAGGAAGGAAGGAAGGAAAGAAAGATAGGGAATGGAGAGGGAGGGAGGGAGGGAAGGAAGCAAGAAGACAGAGAAGGAGGGAGAGAAGATAGGGAAGGAAGGAAGGAAGGTAGGTAGGTAGGTAGGTAGGTCCTATTTGGTATGGTCCTATGAGACAATATCCTTCCAAATATAATTCTGCCCACTCTAGAAAGTTATCAAAGGGGCTTGGAACAGCAGACAAACCTTCTTGGTAGTGACTTCTGCTTTATGGAACTTTCTCATCCTGGAGATTTGGTTAGTTCTTATCAGACACTGGAAAAATGACTCTTTTGACAGACCCAGAGTGTCCCAGCTGCGTTAAAAAGGGACAGGACTTGGAGCACGTGATCCTATTATACCAGTCGTAAGTTGAGGACCACTTGTATTAAAATATTTATTTGTTTATTACTTTCTGACTGCATGGATTCAAAAGGGAGCAGGTTTCTGAGCCCATGTTGAGGGCCACCATCTTGACTTTAAATCTGAATATTGAAATGTTTCACATTTAATCTGAATATGAAATGCTTCACATTTAAAGTGAACGCAGGTAGCTTTGACTTACAACAGTCTGTTTAGTGACCATACAAATGGCACTGAAAAAGGGACTTATGACCGTTTTTCACACTTAACGACTGTTGCAAGCATCCCCCATGGTCACGTGATTAAAATTCGGACACTTGGCACTGACTCGTATTTACGATGGTCGCAGTGTCCCTGAGCTGCCATTAATTTATTTCAGAAAATCGATATGGCTGTCCAATCAATCTTTCTCAGCGACTTAGAATGGCTCCCCTCTGCCATCTTAAATTTCTGACAGGAAAACACCCCAGAAACAAACGATTCGTGATGGGTTTTTGCAAAAATCCAGCTATTATTTTGGGTGGGGTTTGAGTATGGCCTAGATAGAAAAATTCTGTCGTATCTATTGGGGGGGGGGGGAACAAAACAAAACTTGAAACTGTTTTGGGAAAAGGAAACCCGAACAAGAAAAAAGAAAGTGAATCAGAAATGGAAAATAGCGTTGATGGTGTGTTTTTTATTTCAAATTACTGGGAAAGTTTCAATCTTTAACCTTGGACTCTCAGTATCATACATATATACGTATCTATTTGCAAACTGGAAACACTCCAAAATAACAAATAATTAACACTGGATGTTTCCTGACGAAAGAATGATAATTTTACAGGGCAAATGGTCACTGACCTTTTACCTATCGAATATGAATTGAATATGAATCATTTAAGGTTCTTATTAAATGCGAAAATTTTAATGCCCGTATTTAGTATCCTGAGGGCAATAGAAGAAGGGGACGACAGAGAATGAGGTGGTTGGATGGAGTCACTGAAGCAGTAGGCGTGAACTTAAATGGAGTCCAGAAAATGACAGAGGAAGGCCTGGAGGAATGTTGTCCATGGGGTTGCAATGGGTTGGACACGACTTCACAATTAACAATAACAATAATTTAGTATCCATGAATGCTTTAATATTCATATGTTTATACATATGTTGTGTATAGCACATTTAAATGTGGGTTATGTATGTGTGCACTTTTGACAGTAAGCAATTAAATTTCATTTTTAATGTGTGCCAGTGTGCCCACAGTAAAAAAAAAAAAAAAAGATTGTGTAAAGATTATCTTACCTTATCTTATCATATTAAATACAAATATCCTCATAGTCATATCAAATAGGAAATATTTCAATGCAGGTAGTCCACAACGTACGGCCATTAACTGAGCCCAAAATTTCCGTTGCTAAGTGAGACAGTTCTTAAGTGGGGTTTGCTCTGTTTTACGCCCTTTTTTGCCACTGTTGCTAAGTGGATTGCTGCAATTGTGATGTTCGTAACACAGCTGTTAAATGAATCCCCACCGACGTTGCTTGCAAAAAGAAGAAGAAGAAGAAGAAGAAGGAGAAGGAGAAGGAGAAGGAGAAGGAGAAGGAGAAGAAGATAAAATTAAACTGCTCTGGGACTTCAGAATTCAAACAGACAAGCACCTGCAACAGACTTAACAATTGTCGATAAGAAAGACAAAAAAGTGGACGTGGCAGTGCCTGGAGACAGCAGAATAGACGAGAAAGAGCTGGAGAAGATAACAAAATACAAAGACCTACAAATAGAAATAGAAAGACTGTGGCAAAAGCAAGCAAGGGTAGTACCAATAGTAATAGGCACCTTGGGTGCAATCCCAAAACAACTGGAGCACCACTTGAACACCGTCATCGTCATTGACAAATTCGCCATTAGTCAATTGCAAAAGGTGGCCTTACTAGGAACTACTTCCATCCTGCAACGAGATCTGTAATGCCACATCTGCCTATCCCAGGTCCTGGGTAAGGACTCAATAGGTAGACAAAAATGCCAAATCCAGTCTGAACATCTGGCTGACTGTGCGATAATCAATAATACTAATAATGATGATGATGATGTCTGAAGGGAAGCACTTTTTCAGTTAAATACAGGAACAGAGTGTCATCGTTCTTTCACAACAAAATGAGGACCAGGATAGATACCATCTGGGCACAGCCAAGTAATGTTTTTTTGGGGGGTGCCCATTATCAGTGTCATTAGGTGTTCTCTGTGATTCAAAGCAATGGACTGCAAATGGAGAGGAAAGCATTGAAAAAATATTTTCTTACTCCCCCCTCCCCCTGAAATTGGCAGCTGACAGGCTTTCCCAGTAATTGAGTCAGACTTCTTTGGAAGAGAAAGAAAAAGGGAAAGAAGCAAACAACGCAACTTTATGTTATAACGAAGGAAAGCATTTTAAGCAGAAGAGGACATTCTGTTGAACATGCGCAGCCTGTGTATTAAATTCTAGTTAATTGAAAATGGCTTGGTCAACAAATTTACCTGGCAGACATGAGTAAAATTCTTACATCTCTTGCAACGAGATCTGTAATGCCATCAAACGTCCACATCTGCCTATCCCAGGTCCTGGGTAAGGACTCAATAGGTAGACAAAATGCCAAATCCAGTCTGAACATCCGGCTGATTGTGCAACGATCAACAACAACAACAACAATAATAATAAAGTTGGAAGGGGCCTTGGAGGTCATCTAGTCCAACCCCCTGCTCAGTAGGAAACCCTATACCATTTCAGACAAATAAGCACCCACAATGTCATTCTGAACAAGGCCCACAACTGTTGTATCATCCACATACTTCACAATATGGTTGGTAGCCTATTAATTGATACAGATAGTCCTCAGCTTACAACAATTTCCTTAGTGACCGCTCAAAGTTACAACGGCACTAGAAAAAGTAACTTACGACCATTTCCCACACTTAGCATCCCCAAGGGTCACGTGATCCAAGTTCGGACACTTGGCAACTGGGTTGTTTTTATGACAGTCGTAGTGTTCTGGGATCACGTGATCCCCTTTTTGTGACCTACTGGCAAGCAAAGTCAATGGGGAAACCAGATTCACTTAATAACGGTGTTACTCCCCTAACAACTGATTCAGTTAACAACAGTGGCAAAAAAGGTCGTAAAACAGGGCAAAACTCACCTAACCACCATCTGGCTTAGCAACAGAAATCTGGGCTCAGTTGAGAGTTATAAGCTGAGGATTACCTGGAGCTCATTGCAATTTAGCTGGACTATTGCAAAGTGCTTACATGGGGCTGCCTTTGAAGACTGAAAAACTTCCTAAGTGTCTTTATTGCTGGCCTATCCTTGAGACCCCACATTGGCTTCCAGTTGCAATTGAGCATACTGGTTTTAATTTATTCAGCCACTTTTTCTCAATCTTGGTAACTCAAAAATGCAGTGGGGGAATTCAATTCCCAGAATTCTCAGCCATGCTGGCTGGGGAATTTTGGGAGTTGAATTCCCCCGCTGCATTTTCAAGTTGCCAAGATTGAGAAACAGCACTCTCCTGATCTGTTGAATTCCCAGAGACATCAGCATAGGAACAGGGGTTAAACTGCCAACTTTTACTTAGGTTTGGGGTTAAACTTGCGCAATAAATAAATAAATAGCCTAAGGAGTTTCTATTTTACGTGATAACCGGCAGGGCTGTAATTTGGGCTACCGATAGCAGTCCCAAATAAAAGGGCTTATTATTTGCTGAATTCTGTTTTAAAGTCACGTGCATGGTTGTTGTTGTTTTTTACTGTCAGCGTGATGTAGTCAAATGTGAGTATGTTTTGGTTCCCTTTTTACTTGCTTGTCAAATTTCCCAGGACCAAATGTTCGATATGATTATCCAAGCCGATGATGAATCAGGTTTGCATCTGAAAGGCGCAATTAAAGGCTTGCAGTTACATATCTACCAATTAGGGAGCCTAACAATGCCTTTTGATAAAATTGCTTAGTTGGAAAAGGAGCTAGCAAACATGTTTTTTTTATTATTATTTTTGGCCAACATTGATAGATTTCTCCTACAACGTTTACTGCAATTACAGCTGAATTCAGGACCTAGCACAGTGGTTTTCAAACATGCCAACTTTTAGATAACTGGACTTCAACTTCAATAACTGGCTGGGGAATTCTGGGAGTTGAAGTCCGCAAACATCTGAAAGTTGCCAAGTTTGAAAAACGGGCATTCTGGGAGTTGAGGTCCATGTACCTTAAAGTTGCCCACTATGGAAAAGCATGCTGGCTAGACCAGGGGTAGGCAACCTTGGCTCTTTTATGACTGGTGGACTTCAACTCCCAGAATTCCTGAACCAGCATGACTCAGCTTGGAAACCTCTCCCTTCCCCTCAGCATGGCTGGCTCAGGAATTCTGGGAGTTGAAGTCCACCAGTCATAAAAGAGCCAAAGTTACCTACCCCTGGGCTAGGGGATTCTGGGAATTGAAGTCCACAATCTCTTAAAGTCGCCAAGTTTGAAAAAATATGCTGGTTGGGGAATTCTGGGTGTCGAAATCCACCTATCTTAAAATTGTGTGATGGAATGTAGTGGGCTGCTTTCCCAGAAGGGAGGAGAAGCATTGTGGAGGAGTAAGAAACAACCATTTGGATATTTTGTGTGTGAGAGCGGGTGAGGACAGCCTCTCCCTAATATTCCCAAAGTATATGTATGATTTAGGTAGTAGGTTACTTCAGTTGGGCAATGTTCTGTCAATAGGTGTGGAACAATAAAAAAAAATCCTGTTTTAAAGATTGGCTACATGTCTTTCTTGGTGTTGGGGGCCTGACAATCTGCCAAGGGTGGGAAAACATGCTGGCTGGCCTGCCTGGTTGAGGAATTCTGGGAGTTGAAATCCACAAGTCATAAAAGGGCCAAGTTGGAAGACCCCTGTCTTAAATCTAACAAGCAAAATGGAGACTGGCTGAGGAATTCTGCGAGTTGAAGTCTACAAGTCATAAAAGGGCCATGTTTGAAGACCCTTGTCTTAAATCTAACAAACAAAATGGAGGCTGGCTGAGGAATTCTGCGAGTTGAAGTCCACAAGTCATAAAAGGGCCAAGTTGGAAGAACCCTGTCTTAAATCTAACAAGCAAAATGGAGGCTGGCTGAGGAATTCTGTGAGTTGAAGTCCACAAGTCATAAAAGGGCCAAGTTTGAAAACCCCTGAGGTAAAGAAACACAGACACGTCAGTATCATGCCGGCCTTCCATCTTTTATTACGATCTCTGTGAATTACATTTTAACACAGGGATCTTCAAACTTGGCAACTTTTAAGACTTGTGGACTTCAACTCCCAGAATTCCTCAGCCAGCCAGGGAGGAATTCTGGGAGTTGAAGTCCACAAGTCTTAAAGTTGCCAAGTTTGAAGACCCCTGTTTTAACACAAGAAAAGCACCTTGGAGAAATCATATCCCTCTGAAGATTTGCTTGTGTCCTGTCTTCATTGCTTTTACTAATAACTGTCAGAATCCAATTATATTTCATCTTTAATTATCAAATATAGGAACTCCCAATTCTGCCTTCTCTGGATTCTGCCATAAGAGGGAGAGAAGGGGGAGAGCAAAGGGGCTTTATGGCCCTCACTTCCTTCAGTACACTTCAAAGGGCTGAATGCTGAATGTGTGTTTATTGTGACCTCTAAGCGTTAACATATCAAAGAAGGGTAATTGCCTTTCATGTAGTTATCTGAAGTCTCCATCCAGACGGAAGAAAGAAGAAAGGGGGTGGAATTGTGATACTTGAAACTATCACTGGAAGGGGGTTTGATTGGGTGGGACTACTGGGGAACCCCTTAAAACCTTGAATGGGAGAGCTTGAACCCCAAGTCCTGTCTAGCATGCCTGCAACCACTTCTCTTAATAAAGGATTCCTGTTGGAAGAATTATTCCAAGAGTTCTGTCTTCTTAAGATGCAAAGTGGGGTGGGTCCTTACATT
This sequence comes from Crotalus adamanteus, assembly GCA_039797435.1. Taxonomy (NCBI): domain Eukaryota; kingdom Metazoa; phylum Chordata; class Lepidosauria; order Squamata; family Viperidae; genus Crotalus; species Crotalus adamanteus. Next base: position 90,299,602 of record CM077923.1, on the reverse strand, counting down.
AGACAGGACTTGGGGTTCAAGGTGGTGAACACACACCATGCTCCTTCCTCCTCCTATTTTTTTCAGAACAACAACCCTGTGAAGGGGGTTGGGCTGAGAGGGAGGGACTAGCCCAAAGTCCCCCAGCCACTTTTCATGCCTAAGGTGGAACTAGAACTCACCGTCTCCTGGTGATTGGCCCAAAGTCACCCAGCCGGCTTTCATGCCTAACAAATCCATCTATCCAGCCATCCACAGAAAACCAAATTACTAGAATACAAGTAGACCTCAGCTTATAACCGCAACTGAACACAAAGTTTCTGTTGTTAAGCAAGACAGCTGCTGAGTGAGTATTGCCCCGTTTTATGACCTTTCTGGCCACAGTTGTTAAGTAAACCTGGCTTCCTCAATTGACTTTGCTTGTCAGAAGGTCGCAAAAGGAGATCCCGTGATAGATAGACAGAAAGACAAGTAGATAGATGATAAAGATAGATAGATAGGTAGGTAGGTGGGTGGGTGGATAGGTAGGTAGGTAGGCAAATAGATAATATCTATCAATTTATTGATCTATATGTTATATAGTTATAGATATATATAGATTAATAATAATAACAACAACAATAATAATAAAGTTGGAAGGGACCTTAGAGGTCATCTAGTCCAACCCCCTGCTCAGGCAGGAAACCCTATACCATTTCAGACAAATGGCTGTCCAGTCTCTTCTTAAAAACGTCCGGTGTTGGAGCATTCACCGCTTCTGGAGGCAGGTTGTTCCACTGGTTAATTGCTCTAACTATCAGGATATAGGTATAGACATATATAGATATATTCCCTTATATATTTTCAGATGAGAATTGCAACAGAGCACAAGTTAACTTACCTTTTCCAGCCTCTTCAGTGTATTGGAAAATGCCGCACCTGACGCCAAATTCTGGGTGTACCACAAGCCCAATATTCAAGGTTTAAGCCTCAAGAAGTCACATCTCCTTCAGTTCGAGCCTCCGACCAATTTGGAAGGACGTTTTATCTGGCACTGCGAGTCTGCCCATCTCTCTTCTGGAGATCCAGCTTGCAGAAAGCAGCCTGAAGGTATCTCAACTCCACACCTTCTTCATCCTACAAAGAGCAGGAACTGAAGTGAGGCACGCGCATCCTACTCATCTAGGAAGCTGCATGTTCAAACAAGGGTGTTTCAGCGGAGCTACACACAGGTGGAGGAAACTGTTTGCCTTTGTGGTGGAAAAACCTGACCCACAACGTGGACAGTTTTACCATCTATTGCACCAGCTCCGTCTCAAACCATGAGGCGTCAGAGTCGAAGTTGCCCATCAATCATCCAGTCAATCCTTCTGGGTGCTGTGCCAATGATAAAGATTTCCAAACTCTGTGCCAAGGAAAATTGGCACCACCCGCACCGAGAACCAAAATGTGCAAATAGTGACATCCTTGCCTTTATCTTTTCCATTCATTTCACTTCGTCCTGATGTTTACAGCGGTCTCTCCCCAACTCTGGCCTTATCTATTCTTTTATGTGCACTGCTTGGAGTTACTTATAAACGGATAGAGGTGGGATTTAAAAAAAAGAATAAATAAAGAGGCTGCAATCCAAGAAATCTAGTTTTGAAGGGCAACAAAATGGCGTTGCAAGGAACCCAAATGTGATCATTCACAAAACGTGACCATATCACGAGCAGCCAAGCACATATTTTCGACAGCCAGTTTAGTCCAGAGGTGAAGGCTCAGGCCATCACCAGGAAACTGGGAGTTGTAGTCCCATCTTGGACATGAAAGCTGGGTGGGTGACTTTTAACTAGGTAATTTTGAACCAATCACCAGGAGACAGTGAGTTGTAGTCCTGTCTTAGGCATGAAAGCCAGCTGGTGACTTTGGGCCAATCACCAGGAGACAGTGAGTTATAGTCCTGGGTTAGACCTGAAAGCCAGCTGGGTGACTTTGAGCCATCACCAGGAGACTGGGAGTTGTAGTCCCACCTTGGACATGAAAGCTGGGTGACTTTTAACTAGGTAACTTTGAACCAATCACCAGGAGACTGGGAGTTGTAGTCTTGGCTTAGGCCTGAAAGCTGGCTGGGTGAACTTGCGTCATTCACTCTCTCCGCCTAACCTACCTCACAGGATTGTTGTTATGCCATCTCAGCAGGCCCCATCGTCTTCACCGTCTGTTTTTCTCTTGGTCAAACCATTCCATCCTTCTGTATATAGAAGTCTCGCTGCTATTAGATATAGAAACAAACTTCCATGATTTTTTTCTCAATTTCTTATCAATCGGTCCCAAAAAACATCTCTGGCTACAGTTAAAATTTAAAATCTTTAAAATCTTCTGAATTAATGTATTTGAATCCAGTTTTTTCAGCTTTTTTACCTATCGCCCAAGAGTAATTAAAAATTCCCCCCTTATTCACATTTCCAGCATAAATGTGAAGTACCTTCATAGACAATTTTTCCAGTGTCAAATACCAACAATACATCATTTTATAAAAATTAAGGCTATAATATAATGTGAATTTCAGTCTTTTCATCTGTATGCTGATTTTCCTTTGAATTAATGCATTTTTATCTTTTTTATTATGTTATGAGCCACCTGGAGTATGAGGCACCACTACTGAATAAAGTTAGAAAGCAGACAACGAGGTTACGTCAAAAGCAGAATTTAAAAATAATTATTTTTTTAAATTTAACCTGAATTTAAAAGAAAAATCTTCTGGAACAAAGTATAGGGGGTTGGGTTCCCCCACCCTTAACTCAGGGATGTGAAATGTGTCTTTTATTGACCATAAAAAAGTCAAAATTTTACTTGCAATGACAAAGCTGCCATTTTGACTTTTTTGACCCAAGTTGACAAAAATGCAAGGACTTTGTTGATGTATCGGCCTTTGGCCAAATGAGTATGCAGTATTATGGATGCATGGGGTAGACAGGTTTCCACAACATACTTTATAGCCCAATTATTATTATTTGAAGATAGCATGTTTGTTGTTATATGTCACAGTGCAAGCGTGCACTTTGCAGACAATAAATACAATTTCCACACAATACTATTTGCATACAAGGAAAAGCATACAGTGGTGGGTTGAAGGCTGGGTAGTTTCATCAGCAGAAATTTATTCCCTTCCAACGCCATCCTCTTTTGCATTTATATTGGAGATTTTGCATTGCAACTTGCAGAGTTTCTCCTTCAAAGGGGAAAATGTACTTGTGTAGAGCAGTTGCCCTCTCAGCAAAGTCCAGCAGACAATCGCTTTGACTTGAGAAGCTTTTCCAGAAAATAAGAGCAAAATTCGGGCTATCTTTCCTCTTTTTTTTTTTTTTTTTTGCATGCAACCCACCCAACCATTAAAATTCCCCATTAGAGTTTGCAAATTACTTTACTGAAACTGCCGCTTTGGAAAATATTGGTCCGGGCTGGAATGTTCCAAATGGAAATTAGGGCGTGGGGGGAGAACAGCTTGAAACTTAAACTTCAGCTCCTGAAATAAAATAGGCTACAAAGTTGGAACGACTTACAAAGTATTATAAACACGATGTCATAGTAGCGGTCAGGAGATTTGGCTGGAAATGTCCCTTCAAGATACTTAAGAAAGTTTTCTCCCTAGAGTCCCCCCTTTCATTTTGAAGTTGGTATAGACCTGAGGTTTATATTTCTTGCTGCAGAGCCTGCTCAGTTCATTTCTGGGTGGGGGAAAAAAGACGAGTGGTGCTAGGTCGTTCAAGCAATCGTTGTTTATTTTCCTGTTGCGTTAGGAGCCTGCTTTGCAATTCTTAGTTATTTTCGGTTTATTCTGAGGCGGGGGTTTTATTAAGAGAGCCTGATACGCTTATTTATCAAGAAAATATATATTTCTATAGCTTTTCCTACGCTCGTTCTCAATTAGTGGGAGTTTCTCTTAGTTAAAAGTGGAAGGAGAAAAGCCTTTCGTTTTTTTAAACTCAAATGTGGGTGTTTTTTTAAACAAAATATCTCTGGCTTGGTTTCTACGTCGTTTATTTTAAAATTCAATGAGGTCTTCTAAAATTCAACAAACTCTGTAGTCTTTTTCTATATACCACATTCTGAATATTAGCTAGATAAAACAAATTTAGTTAAAAGCTGGTTTAACTGCGTTTTTCATATCAGGTTTATGTAGAATTTGGGTTTCTTTGACCAAAAAGTATTTTTTTTTCTGTTATGCTGAAAATGTTATTTTATGGGAAAGAGGCAGAAGATTTTGAAAGAGTAAGGTTATAGAAATTTATGACAACTTGCCCTGCTTGAAAGTTTGAATTCTGCAGTTAGATTAAATTCTATGAGAAAGGAAGGTTGATAGTTCAATTGAGCAACTTTGCAATGAGATAAAGGAGTTAATTTCAGCAAGAAAAGTCTAGTTGGGAGTAGACCAATAATACTTTGCCTCAAGTGGAAGCTTTTGCAAAACTCAAAAGATGAGAAATTGGCTGCTTTGTTAAACTTGGTTAAAAAGGATTTGGGTGGATCTTCTAGATTGCCTTCAAGTTGGGAAATGGCTGCCTTGCTATTGTTCAAAGGCCTTTCAACGTTTCTAGAAAACAGTAATTAAGTTTGCTGAGATACAAATAAAGGAGATGGTCCTTAAATTTTCTGGCCTATTGCCATTTTAGATTCATTTTGCCAAAATGTTCCATGATTTTTTCTACACAAGTTTGCTAATTTCCCACCCCCCCCCCTTCATTTTGAATTCATTCTTGATTTACCTGGTGGGTAGAGAAGAAAATGAGGTTTTCAAATTTTGTAGTATGGCAGGCTTTTTGTTGAAGTGAAAATGTAGCATTAAGCTTTTGAGCTGAAGCTCAAATTCATTAGATTTTTATACCAGTTTTATAAATAGGGCAGCAAACGTACTCAATACTTCTTCCTTCTATTTTCCCATACAATGATAGTTATATATTTGGCTCCTAATTTTTAATAGCTGTTAAGAAATTACTTTTTGGCTTGTGTTTCTGCTGTCTTGTGGCCTTAATTTTCAAGCAATTTATTCTTGAATTGATAGTATCTTCTATTGAGTAAATACTTCAATACTGACAAAATACCTTAAATTTCTGATTAAAACACTTGATTTCTTTTACCCTAACAAATCATTCTCCACCTTTGATTCTGTCTCAATATGTGAAATTTATGGGGTGGGTGTCCTTCAGTATGGGGCCATTTGAACAAAAACTTGATTTTTATTGCCACCCATTTCAGTTTACAAGTTTACGACAAGTCAGAGACCATAACAAATAACACTCAAGGAATATCCACTTTAAAGATTCTAGAATAAAGTAATAAAACATTAAAATCACAATTTCGTATCCAACGTGCCATTTACAGATGGCCTAACTATACTATATATCAATCCTCAAGCGGTGAGGCCCTTAAGCATTAAAAACTACAATGCAAAAATAACGCAAAAGGTTTTGAACAGTTTACTACAATTGCATAAAACAGCTAAAGAGAATTAACCTGGTTTCTTGAATGGTTCACAAACAGACATCTTTAATTTTTTAAACAAGTGCAGCTTCCCTTGCAATGTTAACTGTTGCCATTTTAAATTTTTTAATCTAGGTTAAGACGCAAGGGCTCTGTTGATAAATGTGGCCTTTGGCCAAATAGGCAGGAGTAAGCAATACACGGGAAGAGGCAGGTTGCTATAACGTACTTAATAGCCCAAATTATTGGTTGAAGAAACTTGAGTTTATTACAGCACAAGATTTAAAGGAAGTGCTGTTTGCATCTCATAAAAAATGCAGTATAGTTGGGTTTAAAGCCAGGTTAATTTCAGCAAGTGGAAAAAAGTTCGCCTTGAATGCCTTCCTCTTTTAAATTTGCATTGCAAGCTTGCTTTATCAAATTAGTGGGGGGACAGAATGGATTTCTGTAGAGGCAGCTGACCTCCCCAAAATCCGGCTGCAAATTGCTTTTACACTGCAGAAAACAAGGATAAAACCCAGACTATCCTTCATTGCTCTTTTTTTTGTTAATAGTCCCAGTTACAATTACCAGAAAGAGGAGCTGCAAATTCTAAGGTTCACAAATGTCAGGGCTGTGGAATGTTCCAAATAAAAATTGGGGAGGGGGGAAGAACACCTTGAAATTAAAACTTAAAGCTAATGAAAAACTCTAGGCTGCAAGCTTGGATCGAGTTACAAACTATTACAAACACATTTTCATGGTTGCAGTCAAGAGATTTGGTTGGAAGTGTCATTTCCAAGATAATTTAAAAGCTTTTCTGTCGAGTCTCCCCTCTTCAATTTTGGAGTTGGTATTGTCCTGAAGTATATATTCTTGCTGCAGAAGCAGCCCAATTCATTTCTGATGGAAAAGTGGATGGGGGGGGGGGTGTTTTCCCCAAAAATCGCTTTTTATTTTCCTCTGGTCTTTAGGGAATTGATTTACAATTTTCATTTCATTCTGGGATGAAGATTTTCTTGAAGCTTCAGTAGCTAATTGTCAATACTTTTCTATAAGAGTTTTGTAGGCTTGCTTGCAATTGTGTTAAATGCTGGCTTAGTTAAATGGGAAGAAACAAGCCTTTTTAACTAACATTTAAGTTGGAATGCTAGTGCTGGGATTTGAAACAGATGTAGGTTTTTTTTACATCTGTGGGTGTTGAAGTCTTAATTAAATGAAGTCTAGGCTTTTCTATACACAATATTAACCTTTTCTATTAAAATTACACAGTACATAAAACAGGAAAAATAGTGCTTCAAAACTGATCTAAGTTCGTTATCTGGGTTTATTTGAACACAAGTCCTAAGTTTATTTTAGATAACCTTGTTTCTAAGTTGGCAATGATACTCTAAATGCAACACCTTTTAATTGCTTCAAACTGTATTTCAAGTTCAAGGAATTCATTATAGCTTGCCTGCTTTTGTTACCTCCCAATTTAGGGGGAGTCTACCTTTTAAATTCAGAAGCAATTTAAGGAAAGGGCAGGTGATAGATAACTCAGCTCTATTTAAAAACTTTGCTGAGAAATAGCTGTTTTTAGCAATAAAAAAAGTGTAGCTGGGACTCTACTAGTAGTACTTAATTTTCTCCAGCAAAAGGGGTTTTATAAAAGGTGTTTTAAAATGAGTTGCTTTGCTGGGCTTTAAAGAAAAAATTGGATTACTTCTCTACTTGAAGATTCATTATACAGTATATCAGCCTTTATAAAACATTCAAAAAAAGACTCCAAAAATTTGATAATTTCATAATTGCTTTCTGCCCAGCAACAGCCAATATGGGCAATCAGAAGCCCCTATAATATTTCTGAGCACAATTACCTAAGTTTGCTGAGATATTTATACATGAAAAGAAATAACCCTTAATTTATCCCCTGGTTCAGTTCATCTACTTTTAGGGTTTTCCCTGACAATAAATTTGTTCCCTGTTTTAAATCCATACAGATTTCTGATAAAATGTTTTTTTTTTTTTTGTTAACGTTCTTCCATTTATATAGCTTGGTGGGTAGAGAAAAGATGAGGCTTTTTCAAATTATTTTGTGGCTTTGGCAGACTTTTTATTAATGTGAAGGACTCTGGGACTATATAGTACTTATTGTAATAAAGGTGAGCTGGAACTCTGCTTTTAAGATTTATTTAGACATCCCCCATTTTTTTGTAAGGCAGTGAATATATACTTGATAGTTCTTCTATTTAATAATCCCCAGAACAGAAGCATACATTTGGTTTCTATTTTTGACAAGCAAAAAGATAACTTAATACTCGCTCCTATTCTCCATACAATGATGGGTGCTCCTAATTTTCAATTCCCGTTAAAATGATTTTGCTTGCCATTTGGTGCTATCCTAGGATAAATTGTGGCTCTAATCTTCCTACAACTTTGGGATTTGTGATAACATCTTTTCCTGCTGAATAAATAAATCTACCCTTTGCCTGGACAAATGCAGTTACAGATATATTAGAGTCATTTTCAAACTCCTGATAATGATTTTTTTTTACCAAGGAACCTTGGGACAGCTTCCTCCAGCTTTTCCTACCTATGATTCTGCCTCATTAAATAAACCCTGATACTTAGATGGGGTGTGTCCTTCAGTATTTACCATTTGAACAACATTTGATTTTATAGTGCCCCTCATTTTGTACCAAAGCATTTCTGGGTAGTTCATTGTGTCAGAAGCAATACAAAAGGAGTATTATATGACGTAAAATTTAAAAGATTAAAATACAAGTTAAACGGATCTTGCCCCAGGGACTAGCAACATTGTGTTCTGTTTTACTGCCACGAGGTTCTTTGTGGGCAATGAACATGGTTAAAAACAGCAAGACTAGAATGTCATAAATTGGGGATAGCTCCAGAGACTTGACTGATTAGCACAAGGTCTTAAAAGGGTTTTTTAAAAAGTTGGCAGGGTTGGAACAATCTGAATTTTAAGTTGGGGCAGCATTCTAGGTTTTAGGCTAACACAACGCACATCATGCTTATTCTGATGAACAACCATTTATAAAGTCCCTGTTTATGCTCATTTTTCAAAAGAGAAATATAACACATGGAAAATAATATAATCTAGAGTCATATCTTCTCTGCTGTGGTGCTTGCATCTTAAGAAATAATAGATTAAATCTTGACCAGCTTGTTTTCCAATGTGTTGCAAAGACTTCAACTTGTTGGATTTACAGTATTCTGCATTTGTCTTAAACTTTTACAGTTCCAGATAAAACGTTAAGAGTAAAATTGGGAACTTCCCAATTTTCCCCCAGCAAGTTTATTTAGGAGATTCAAAACCCAGCTTTAAGGTATCTAGGCAAATTAGGAAAATTTGTGGTTTATTTGAATCATTTTAAATGGCTGTCCATCTTAATTGTCTGTGGGCCTGGGGACCCCTAGATTGACATGGAATGGATCAAGTGGTTTATAAAGCCCTGCTTGTTGATTTGTATATTGTGGAATTTCCATTTTGTAAGCCATCCAGGGTCAAAGGTTGATTTACTTCCACTATTACTACTTGTGAGTTGTGTAACTTGGTATGGGTTTTAATAACTAGCAAATTGAATATAGGATGTTCTTTCAGAATTCCATTGGTTCTTTTAGTTCTTTCAGCTTAGTGGGCTGCAAAATCACAGGCCTTTAGGCAGCACACGCATACAAGCACTCAAGGTTAGTACTCGCTGCATACTACTCCACTCTTTAGTTTACACCTCCACCACTACTATTACTTGTGAGTCCTACTTCTGGAGAATAGCAATTCATTATTTTTGCTTTAGGAGGCTGCTTCAGGCTTTTTTAATTCCTCAAACTTAACATAAACCCACCTTATTTCTACTCCACGCTTCCTTGCTACTCCCAGTTGCCTCTCTGCTCAACTTCTATAGCCCTCAGTTGCTGGACTGGTTAGGGAGAGGTCTTTAAAAGGACTGGACATCAGTCTCTTTAAGATCCTGGCCCCTTTATGGGCAATCCGATTTAACAAGTATTTTAGAAGATCAGCAGTTTCCATAAGTTCTCAATGTACATTTGGCAAGTTTTAAATTTTTTCAGGTTGGGCTTGTAAGGGTTCTTGAGCCTAAGCTGTTCAATTGCACAACGCAATAGAAGTCAAAATAGAAAACCATGCATCATGTTAAAATTGGGAATTCTCAATTTGCCTTGTTGGTTTTCAGGTTTGCGTATCTTTTAAAGATTTTAAAATACTAGTTTAACCTTTAGTCGTGTCTGACTCTTGGTGAATTGTTCTCCATGCTACCCTGTCAAGGAGGGGGTGTTCATCTTTGTATCATATTTGACCAATATCAAGTCAGTGAGATCTTTGCCTCTTGATCCACTAACTGTTCCTAGCATCACTGACTTCTGTGATAAATTTGCATGTGTGACATGGCCAAAGTAAATCCGATGCAGTCTTGCGATTTTGGCTTCTAGTGATGTGTTTCTGGTTTTGTAACATTCAGCACGTGTTTTCTCTGTTCTGTAAGAACTTCAATACAGGAGTTTGGGTTGGCATGCACGGGTATTTTATCTTGCGCTTGGCACATGGTCAGTGGTTTAATGCAGCTTTTCTTTTTAAAAAAAAAAACCTTTGAAGACCTTTTTTTCAGGCCTTGAGGCCCTAACTCTTGCAAAACCTTAACAAAGGCCAGAAAATGCAAAATTTGCTTTCTTGAATTTTCCCAGCAGCCAAGGGCAGCTGAAATCTTTATGAGATCCAGGTTTCCATACGGGGAAGCCGCTGGATAAAACGTCTTAACGGACTTTGCTCAGTTCCTTATTGTTGGGAGGAACTCCCCCGTTCAGTTTTTCCAGCCGGGATTCTCCTTGATGGCGCAGTGCGGAAGAAATAGATCGTGAAGCCAGCTACCGGAAAGAGGTTTAATCACGAGGATCAAAGTTGAGTGACAATTCAGCTCGAATCCCCAGCTAGCTAAGACAGAATGATCTTTAAACAGAGGTTTTATACCTTTTTGTAGTTTCCAAATTTGTCATTTTTGATTGGTGAGTTTGAATCTGCCTTTTCTGATTTGTTGGTCAGTGACTATTGTTGGTTAAATTTCTTTGCTAAACCTGCCTGAAAGGTGTTAATTACTTTATTGTGTCCTGATTGTTGCTAGCTGGTTCCTCATTGTGTGTGTCAAGTGTTTGCCATTTAGCCTCAGGCTGCTGTTGACCCAGTTTAGTTGGGGTGTTCCTAGATTATTTCTTTGGGGTGGGGAGGGGGTGTCCAACTCATCATTATTCATCAGACTTCCTTTCAGAGGAATGGAGGGGGCTGTTGGATGCAAAAGACAAAAGTTGAGTCAGCAGATTTCAATGGTGTACACAGGAGAAACGGTAAAGGCATGGGACCCCCTAACTTGCATCTCAACAGGAATATTGTAGCTCAAAGCAAGAAGTAGCAATGGAAGAGTTGGTGGCATGCTTTATAGTCCATACAGAACATTAAAGCAGGCCATGTTGAGCATCTATAAAAATTTATTGGCCTTGCCTAACTCAAGAGGTCACTGTTGTGTTCTGAGCGTTGGTAAGGCCTTGAGACGAGGCAGGAGTAACAACAGTTGCTTCCTTATTCAATCTTCAACAGAACAACACAAAATGGTGTGGATCCCTTTTATAGCCTTCTGCAGGGAGCAGCATCAACCAATGCGACGTATTTTTCCCACCTTGCGCATGCGCAATAGGCTGGAGTGTCTGCCCGGGACACTCTGCAACTTCCTGCACCAGTTGTGTCAATCACAGCCCAGGACAAAACAGTCACCAATCTTTGTCAGTTGGCGGGCCAGAGGAAAAGGGAGGGGGAAGTATTTTACATGCGTGCGCACGGGGCGGCGAGCACCAAAAGCATCAGGACTAGCCTGCGTGATACTCATTAGCCCTGCCACACATACTCATTAACCCTGACCCATTCTTGTGTGGCACCACCATTTTTGCACCTTGCAGCACAGTGGCGGCCCATTTTTGCAAACCGGCGCTTGTTTTTGGCGGTGCTAGCACAAGCGAAGGGGTGCCACCCGCACTGGCCAGACTGTCTTGGCCTACTACCGGGCCGCAACCCAGTTCAGAGACCCCTGGGCTAGCTGAAGCTGCTGAATTCACCCTAACTCTAGGCTCGCATGTTCTCAGATGAGCTGGTACTAAACCCTGCTGATGCAACTCTCCAGTTATTTTCCTATTTTTAGTCTTGAGATTCGGTGACGTCGGCAAAAGCAGGTTTTTCTAGTAACATTACCAAGGACGTGACGTTACATCACTTTTAAAATTAAAAAACAGGAACAGGTAACAGTCCTGCTTCCTTGGTGAGAATTAGGCCATAGAATGGCATAACTCCTGCACGCAGCAGGATCACTGTGTGTCTATCTGTGGCACTCTTGACTGCTATTTGAAGAGAAATTGTATTACCGCTGTAGTTTTTGTTGTTCAAAAGCCTCCCTTCCTTCCCACTAATGCCATTGTCGGTCAAATCATGATAGTTGTCAAACTGACTTGCATCTTGGCAATAGAAAAAGAAGGGGGTGTATTGGGAGGTAAGGAATTTATGTGCGCCGTTTGCAGCCTGAAAAAAATCCTGACACTTCAAGGCCGTACAGTGGGAACCTTTCCAAAGGCACAGAGGCTTTTCCCAAAGTAAAAATGTCTTGGATTGATGGACAATGGGTGGTGTTTTTCACACAAAAACCTCAGTTAAGTTTTGCTTCTTCTGTGCCTGTTATAAATCTAACCGTAAAGTTAGTCTTGGTAAAATAACCCAGGAGTTTACTTTGGCTGCATAGGCCAACCGGGGATGGGAGACAATAGTTTTATAAACTTAACCCGTATAATGATCGTGCTGCCTTAGCTTTGTGTCGTCCCTGGTCCGCCTCGCTTCCGCTGATAATCTCGGCAGGGTCTCCCCTGACCCTATTATCCATTTCTCTGTTGCTGGCGAGGCATAAAAAGTAGTGGAAATCTGGTATAAACCAAATTTCTCTGTGTTCCTATCCAGTGATTCTGCACAAATCAATTTGCATCAGAACTGTCACCACCTAAATACCTTAAGAGGTAATGATTCTTGGCACCATTTGCTAAGGTATAATTTTATTAGAAGTCAAGTGTACTGCGTAATGCAAATACAGAACTGAGAATTGCGTGCCAAACTCCCATTTTCCCTTCCCTTAACTGCCTCCCATTGCTGACACAGACCCTCAGGACCAATCTGTTATCTAGCAAGGTGTTTTTAGAACGGTCAGTTCAAGCATCGGTTGGTACGGAGCTGCCTCTTGCAGCCAGGGTGACTTTGAGGCCGCGTCTCTGGGAGATACAGAAGTTACTTTAGTTTTCCCCTCTCATCCACCCTCCCCAGGATTTATGACGGGACTGTCACCAGATGGTAGGAAACACAAGCATTTCATTTTGGGCAGTGCTTATTTTCTCACCTTGTGGCGTCATTTCAATAGATCCCTGGGTTGTTGGACTAGATTGTCCCACGGGGGGTGCAGAAAAAGTTTTCTTCATAAGTCTAGAAATGTTTGATGTACTCACTTTTACAGATCCCAGTCTTAAACCAAAGTCCAAAATGCAAAAGGGAGCCAGCTGTTTTAGGCCAAATCCTCAGTCAGGTCTTAGTTATAAAATGTTCACTTTCTTCAAATAGTGTCTGTTTAGTTTTAGCCAAAGTCAGCAAATACAACTATGAGAAGTTGTCTTCCTTGTAATCTCACGCCAAGGCACTTTGATGTTTGCAGGTGTCTCAAGGTTATTGTGAAAGCATTTTTTCCACTGATTATTGGTGCTGTCTCTTCTTTCGCCACTAGATGTCCTCGGCTTATTAACGTCCGATAACTCTTTAAAGCGTTTTCCCCTTTTTTAATTGCTCGCCGCCTTTAAATGAATCCTCCTTGGGGGTCTTTTCAGCTTTTTTCCATCAAGGACTCAACATTTTATAATCCAAGAAGGAAAAGATTCTAGCTCACCCAGTGTCAGCATGCTGTTGACAGTCAGCTGTTTTGCAGAGCTGCTGGCTGGAGATGACTTGGGCTGCCTTGGCTCATCTGGCAGCATTTTTTCTGCCTTTTCAGAGGGGTTGTTCAGTTCACTCAGATCGGCCGCCGCCTGATCTGAGCTCCTGGAGTGTCCCTCCTTCGTTGCCCCTCCAGGGCAACTTTCCAACCCTTTTAAGGATCGCTGGGCGAAGCGAAACCAGACTGGAAATTCGGAGCTTCCATCTGTCCTATCGGTAACCCTATGGATCCTAAAAGATCTTTGAAATAGAAGCCCTTGACAGTCAGTTGGCTTGATAGACTGGGGAAAACATCGTTGTCCAAATTTCTACACTGCCCGTCTCATTGGACGACGCTGGGTGGTCTTGTTCTTTGCATTGCTTCCCTATTACTCCTTAGTTTTTCATTTTGCCTGCTGTTTTGGTCTGCAGTGTTGGTGGGACATAGCCTATGGGCTCACAGGTCTTCATGCATGCAATCAATCCATCGCTTTTTCTGTCTTCTGGGCCGCCAGCTCTCTGGTCTGAGTGCAAGTGCCAAACTCACAATGGATTCCACTTCAGCTCTGACCACATCCATGCCATCACAGCCTTGCTTCTCTCATTTTGGCTGGAATTGGGGTAACTTTGAAGGCTTTCTGGATGCTTGTGTTTACCAAGTGGTCAATCGTGTGACCCCAATGAGTATCTGATCATTCGCATTTTCGCTGCGTGCAGCGTCTGTTCCTATCGAACCATCACTGTAGAGGTCCATAGAGTGACTCTGGATGGACAACTGTGAGGTAGATCTTTGATTTAAGGCGCAAGCAGGATCTTCCAGTCAGGGATTCCAGTAACGTTGCCATGTCAACCAGTGTTGACTTGCTTGGCAATGAGCATAATAAAATTAAACATAAATAGAAAGATTAAAAAAACTGAAGAACAATCTTTAAAACTTGCAAGCAAAGATAAAATCAAAGATGAAAAAATTCAGAGGGCTAAAAAATCAAGGTGGTGATTTTACTTAACCCTCAAACCCCCGCCAGCCATCCTCAGCTGTTTTATACTTGGATCTTTAGATTTAAAAACCAGAAGAGTGGAGGATTGTCTCATGGGGGGGCAAGATGTTCCAGAGGGTGGGGCCACCCCGCCAGTCAAAATTCTTGACTGAAGGGTTGTGCAGAATACCTGAGATGGGTTGATAGTTTGACTTTGTCTCTTTCTACATAATTCTGTCAGATAACCGTTGATTTTATTGCCGCTGTGGTTCACACCTTAGAACCATATTTTACCTCCTACTTGTTTGTGTGACCTCTGTAGATGCCACATGCTAATCACTTTGTCTAACACTTTCAATAAAAACCTCTTTACGTCCACTATCAAAATGTTGAATCTCCTTCCTTTTCTTACAGGGAGATGCTTGTTGTTTTAAAAATATAAATTATCACAGCCTTTTTCTTACCTTGTGGTAGCACAGGAGCATAAATGTCTGACAGTGGTTTGTTTAAAGAACTGGTTTAATGTGAAACAATATTCAGGGAACATACAGAATACAAGATAGTTACACACAAGGGGTTGAGGTGAGCAAGCAGGTTCCAACTGCTACTCTCCTCAGACAGTCTCTTATAAGGGATACTACTCCCAAATACTCAGCTGACTATATCGCTTCTATACTAAATCATAATTACCTTGACACATTGAACATGCAAACATTGTCCAGGTCGCAATACTACATAGTTTGGGATTTTCAACTTGGCTGAGGACAAAGTATCCAAGAATTTACACCTCTTATCCAGCAATTCCTACACTGGATCTCTGGAAAGGTGGTGGGAGCAGACTAGATCCCAAACGAGATAATGAATCATATCATCAAGGACACCAACCAATTTAACTTAAATCGCTGATCTCCCGAAGGAAAATTATTGTGGAGAAACCCCATTTGTACCCATATTTCGGACTCCTGCATATGTCAAGAAGACACCACTACCTCACCTCTAAGTGTTCCTCCCCCCCCATTCCTACAAAGAGAAAACTAATTCTGGAGTCTCCGTTTGTTGAGCCATTCACTTGATATCAAAACCAGTTGATAGCTCAATTCAGTACTGCTTTACAAAGACAATTAAATATTGGTCCCCCAATAATAACGTTCCTCCAGAAGCAGAAGTCATTCTGGAGCCCCTATAGAGAGCCCTGTCCATCTATAGCCCCCATACATACCCCCAAAAGACATCTGTCCCCATGGAGCTTCCATATATACTTCTGGAAATCCACTGCCTCTCTCGAGCCCACCCATAATACTTTTTGAAGACCATAAAGTCTTTAAAGTCTCCATACATTCTGGAAAGGATGCCTCTAGAAGGTGGAGGCATAGGCAGTGATTGGTTCATATCTGTCTGCTATTTTGTATTTATTTATTTTATTTTCAGTATTTATATGCCACCCAATCCCAAAGGACTCAGGGCGGCGTACAAAGTTAAAACAATAAATATAACAATAAAATAAAGCAGTCATACCGCGAGTCCGATAATATCCCGGCCCCCCGGGGACATCAGCCCCAGGCCGGCAGGGTGGGAGTAGTTCGAACCTCGGGGAAGTTGATTCCACCAGGTCGGAGCCACCACAGAAAAGGCCCTTCCCCGAGGGCCCGCCAGCCGACATTGTCTGGCCGACGGGACCTGAAGGAGGCCCAATCTATGGGACCTCACCGGTCTCTGGGAGCTGTGCGGCAGAATGCGGTCGTGTAAGTAACCTGGCCCATGTTCATTTCTTTACTATATCCTGGGCCTATAATATGCATTGCCCATGTTCATTTCTTTACTATATCCTGGGCCAAGCACATTGGGCCTATAATACAAGCCATACTCCAGTTCTTGGTCTGTAGCTGCAGCCTCCGTATCCTTCCATTTAGGGTTGATGGTTGGGGATCTTCCTGAAATGTTTGGCACCGGGTTTTCTTTAGCCTTCCTTTTTCTCGGACTGTCTACCATGTTTCCCCAAAATTAAGGCTTATTTTGGGGGTAGGTCTTAGATTGATTTTTGGTGGTGGGCGGAATAGAAGCCCTACCGCCCAAAATAAGGCCTAGTTTTCAGGCAAGGCACACGCCTAAAAAATCAAGCTTACGGCAGGGATGGGGCTGCCTCACAGGCCCGCTTCTGCAGCTGAAGGAGCTCCGGCCTACATTTTGCCGTCAGAGGCCTTCCAGAAAGGCTTCTGCAGTCGAGAACCGAGCTATGGATTGATGGGCCTTATTTTCGGGGGGAAACACAGTAGTGTCCAGTTGATTGCACTTTCCTGGGCGCTGGTCATTCATGAGGTCCTGTCCTTTGTAGCATCTTCTTTGGCTTGAGGCAAATGTTTTTATTTTGGTTTCTTCCTAGTTCTCAAAGGACAATAGACGCTTCCCCATTTTTATCTAACCATGGCAAGGTATTAAAAAAAAAAATCCATGGCAATTATTGAGTCGAGGTATAGGACAAACCTTGATTGGTGGAACGAGGCCTCTACTCTGGCTGTTGTCATTTACATGTTAACCTATTCAGATCGCTCCTAGGGATTTGTTGGTCTCTGCAAGGTATTAGATCCCTAATGGGATCTTCTGAAAGTCTTTTCCTTTCTCCAGGTTTGCTTCTCTTTCTCTTTTAATTAATTGAAGATTTTCTTCTTGCTGTTATTTCAACAGCTCTGTATTGTTATACTTGCTGTTATTTCAACAGCTCTGTATTGTTATACGGGACTAATCAAAAAGCAAAGATTCCTGTCCCTAGCAAAATAGTCTCTTCTATGGCAGAACCTGCCCCTTTTGCCTTTTTCATGTTTCTATGTTCATTTAGTGGGGGCCAGACTTGCTCCCGTAGGTCATAGCTGTCCAGCCCACAGGTTGCAGTCCAGTCCTTCAGGTTGGTCTTGTCCAGCCTACATAGGAGGGGCAGCAATCGCCACAACGGTGTCCCAGTTTCTCACAGCCACTTTAGGAAATTTTATTCTCAATTCCTGGTTGTAGGTACTGGTTACGAGGTCTGATGTCTGTAGTAGCATGTTGGCTTTGCAAGGGGCAGATTCACCTTTTTGCAGCATGTTTTTTGTTTCCCTTTTCATTAACTTGGTGTGATTGCCAACTTCGGTTGGATAGCACACCTCTTTTGTCGATACCCCACTGTTGCCACCACATGGTCATGGGCTCTTTAAGTCCGTGGGCTCCAAAACACAAAAGAGCAGAGCCAACAACACAAGTCTCTAGATAGCACAGGTCAGTAAGTAACACAAGCATTTACAGACTTACTACTCATTGCTCGCCACTCATTGTTCCCAACTTGCTGCTACACCACCAACTACTACCCTTGTGAGTCCTACTAGTGGAGGGAAGTATCATTTTTTAGGCTGCTTCATTACCACAGTGACACGCCTCTCCCACAAACCATCATCACCCCAACACTGTCTCTTTAACGTTTGCAGCCACATTTAGAGTGCTTGGCTGTGGAGAGCTTAAAGAGGTGGGGCAACTACTGCACAGGTGTTGGTGTCAGGTTTATCCTGATTTAGACACTTGGGAAAGAAACCCTCAACTCCCATTTTCTTCGACGTGTGAAAGGTTCCTTTACTAAAGTTTTAAGTGGCTTATGGGGGAAAAATATCTGGATCTGAGTATTTCCCCCCCCCCTCTCCCACAAATGTTACAATTTTCCTTGGCCCTCCCCCTTTGACCAGTCCATCAGTATCCAGTAGTATTTGTTGAGTCCTTCGCGAAATGGCAAGACACGAGAAGCAGTTGTAGTTCTCAGGAAACTTCTTTATTCTTTAGTTCAGCTTACAGTTGGAAGACGCCGACAACGCCCAAAACTCCTGGCCTCTTATATAGGTCATCCGCGGGTCAATCTGCAACTTTTTGGCGCGCATGCGCACAAGTACTGGTGACAGCCTGTCTGGTCCTGGGCAACTTGCACCTGCCCGGGACCGTTTGCAATGCCCCGAGCCTGCTTGCACGGCTCAGGACATAACAGTATTCATGTCTGATTTGAAGTTTGGTGCCTCTCGATGTAGTTTTCGCATTCTGCTCTCAGGCTGTGTATCCTTGGCTAGTTTATTCCAGATTTTGATACCTCTGGTTTTTGTTAGCTTGTCTGGGCGCTCTTATCCATTACCCCTGCCCAAACTTCTCCAACCCTTCCCCCTCCCTTGCACTTTATGACAGGATGCTAGCAAAGCAAAAAAACAGAAGGTAGCAGGCAGGACATTCTGTCCCCCCTTTTGGAAAAGACTTTATTTAGTCCTATAGAGAAAGAGAAAATAGGATGAGATAGAAAAAACCACTTAGATAAACAAAGCTTATCTGTATATTTCATATGTCTAATAATCTTAAAAACATGAATCCCAGGTATGTTCATTAAAATACAATAGAGCCACTGAACTCCAGGATAGAAAAAACTTTAATAAATACAACTTAGCTTTTGTCAATCCTGTTGACATCGGTAGAATTGGTAATCGGCGGTTAGAGAAAACCGCTTATATAAGTAGATGGAGGTTTAACAGTCCAGCCAAGGAGTGTGCGGGCAGTCCATCTGCCATGCCCCACAGTTGGCCGTTAATATTTCCAACTGTGGAATTAAACGGAGTTTGTTTCAATTTTGATATTCTGTCCCGCTAGCCGGCTGCATTCATCCTGCCGCATGCAGCTGCTCAGCGTTGTTGCCAGATTCCATACTTATTCGCATAGAAGTCTTAAGGCGGGTTGGCAACCTTAAAAATACTCAGAGCCACTTGGACCCGTTTCCCAGAGAAAAGAAAACACTGGCGGGGGGGGGGGGAGCTTGATTTTGAAGAGTTTAATTTAAAAAGAAATAGAGGCTGCTGTGCATGAGTCCTCTCTCCCTCTTTCCAATCTTCTGCTCACTTGGCAAACTGCCTTCAGGGCAAGCTGACACACATTCTTATTGGGCTGGCTCTCCTGCCCTTGGTCTGCCAGACCTCTTCCCCCACTCAGGGAGAGAGAGAGGCTGCTTTTTTCTGCTCCTCTTGCTTTGCCGCAAAGGCAGGAGCCCCGCCCAACAAGCTTGTCAGAGAACAGCGTGAAGCCATCTTTTTTACTCACAAACACAGGGAAGCGCAAGTGCCTGTCTCTATGCAAATGGAGGAGGCTGGGAACCACAGGAGAAGGCTCAAAAGAGTCACATGTGGCTCCAGAGCCGCAGACTGCTGACCTGTGGTCTAGGGGCTGAAACATGTTAGGTGTTCTGTCTCTGAAGGAGCAAGAGCTTTCCAGCCCATTAGATAATTGGATTTTTCCCCATTTTCTAGGTAGCCTTTCCTTGTTGAAAATACCTGGGAGGGTGCGGATATCATCAATAAAGATAAAGCAGATCCATTGCTTGAAGAGCCTCTCACCATAAAAAAATGCAAAGTCCTTACGATGGTGACAGTGAGTGCTCTTCAATTAATTGTATCATAATCTCAATGATTTCAATTCACTTACATCTCATTTTAGTTGCTTCATATATACCCTGACTGGTGTTGGCTTTGATGGTGTCTAGTCACCATGTTTTGTGTGTGTGTGACTTTCCAAAGGGTTTCAGGAATAATATGGAGGGAGGGCCCCATTGTGCCAGGGACAGTCTCGGGGACCTTGAGAAGCTGCACATTGTGGAGATTTGTCTCTTGGTGTGGAGGGGCAGTAAAGTTCCATGTTTTCAGAAGTCTCAGTTCTTGAGGTACAGCTTTTGTTCGAAAAACGCTTTGGGTGCCTGCCAATCCAGTGCTCCGGGGGTGGTTTTACAACTCCTTGGAAAGTCCAGGAAAGTTGGGTTGGGTTGAAACAGTAGAAAATACTTGCGACTCGTGTTTTATTTCTCATCGAGCTGGGTTTCAATTTAGTTTCTGACAATTTCGTTACCAGACTAGGTAACATCATCAGTGTGATTTTTTAAAACTATTTTCCTTAGCTTATAAATGTCTTGTGTACCAGTGTTGGGTCAGTTAGTCGCATGAGTTGGTTGGTTGTTTGGAGCTATATTTAAATTATGAGCAACCGATTGGTTTTCTTGTTGACTGGTAGTTTGAACGTTCTGGTTTCTTACATATTCATATGTTGGATCTACATCAATAATGCTAGTTAATTGCATTTGCGCAAGGCTGGAGACAGCCAGACTGGTCCCGGGCAACCACGTGGTCTGCCCTGGGACTCTGCAGCGTTCCTGAGCCTGCTGAATAATTCAGCAGGCCCAGGACATAACAGATAGCATCTCCTGTTTTTTGTCCTTAGATGCTTTTCAGGACAGCAAGCTTCTCTGTGACTTCGAAAACAATCACTTGTCCCACGAATGAAAATCAGAAGTTGTGCAGGATCACGAACGTTGTTTTTGTTGAGGGCCAACGAAAAATAGCAAAGGTTTTTTTGAGGAGTTTTGCAAATGGTGATGCAAATTCCCCCCCCCCCCATTTCTTCAATCCTTCGTATAATTGTAGGTCCTGGAAGACTCACTGTACTAAATAAACCAGCCTTCTCTGGACACGTCTCTTTAGCAACAGAAAGAAGGCATTCTTTAACAAATTCTCTACGAATGGTCTTGCCAGTACACGCTATTAGCTTGGTAACTTGAAAACTTGCTCGTGGCAATGAAATTACTTAACATACAAATATCCAGAATACAGATGCTATGGAAGAAATGGCAAGAAGTCCAATGGTCCAAATGCCATAGAGAGTGGTTGGGCCAATCCCAAGTCCCGAATCGTGGCAGCTAGCTATAGAGAGAGAGAGAGAAGGCCCATGGGGGGGGGAAGACCGTAGGTTAGCAAAAATCAGTTGGTGGACTCCGCTTCTTTACAGAGGCAGTGTGCACACCGGGCACAATTATTGGGCAAGTTGTATTTTTGAAGGATTAATTTTCTTACTGAACAACTACAGTGTTCTGTCAATCCAAAATGTTTAATAAATATTAAACCTGAACAAGAAAGTAAAAGCGAGGTTTTAGCCACCTTGGGAGAACAGGCGTGCACAATTATTGGGCAACTATATTAGTGTGTAGAATTATGCAACTAAATGAAAAACAAATTTGCCCCATCTCATTTATTTGCATCTACTAAAGTGAGAAGAATAAGCAACTCAAACATTTCTGACACGTCAGCAAAAAAAACCCAGTGACCCGATAATAGCCATCCTTTTTGTCAATAACAGTCATAAGGCTTCCGTTCATGGAGTCTTAATCAGTTTCTTGATCTGTTGACAATCAACCCAGATGTTCAGAGGGGCATTGTTTTCTTTCACCATAAATCTCCCATTTAAGAAGAACCCACAAGTTCTCAATAGGATTTACCTCAGGTGAGGAAGGGGGGGCAAGGTCATTATTCTTTTAATCTATGTTTACTGGCTAACCACACCGGAATATTTTGATGCATGCGTGGAGCCATTCATTGTCCTGCATAACAATCACTGTCTTAAAAGATGCAGAGTATTGCTGCTTGGAAAAAGTGCTAAAAATTGGCAGTAGCTTTGGGAATTGATTTTGAGTCTCATCTTCAACCTGAAAAGGTCCAACTAGCTTGTCTACAACAATACCAGTACCCCACCTCCACCTTGAAAGTTTGAGTCAAAGTGGAGCTTTGCCTGTTAAGATCCAGCCATGGGGACCCTCCTTTGAAAAATCTGTCTTCAAACATTTCTTGGCCCAGTCTTGCCATTTCAATTTACATTTCTTGTTCAGGGGTGGTCCGGGTTTCAGCTTTCCTTACCTTGGCTATGTCTCTGAGTAACCTTCTGGGTACTCCAGGTAGCTTGCAGTTCTGGAATAGTAACAGCCCTGGAGGATAATGGGTTACTGGTATCTTTACATTTGATTCTTCTCAAATCTTTGGCAGTTAATGTGTACGCAAATAAATGCTAATTCTCAATAATCCTTTGGAAAGCTCCATTTTTAAGTAAGGATGTCACGTTTGTTTGGGCTGGAGACCAAGTCATGACTGGGTGTGTCCTAGCCCAGGATGGGCATGGCACGTTTGGCTGACTTGGTCTAATGAGCAGGAAGACAGAGCTAACCCATTGGTGGATTCTCCATCTCCTGTTCTGGAGAAAGCTCTATTTTTAAGTAAGAACTATATGTATATATGGCAGCCAAGAACATTTACAATATATGGATTATATTACTAGTGTGGAAAATGAAAATATTGGCTTTTTTTTTTTTAGGCAAGGTTTAGGCTAGGCCTAGGTGAACTAAATCGGGCCTCAGGGAAAAATTGTTTAATTTTATGTATTTTTATTATAATCACAAGTGCTTTAATATTTTATCAGCAGCCTATTGTCGGAGTTCCAACATTTAACTAAGTAAGAAATGGGGAACTGAAAGTAGCTAATGGATGTGGGTTCCATCGTACACGGGTATATGAGGAAAGTTATGTGGAGCAGAAAGTGTAAGATTGCTGGACCACCTGTCTACAGTCTTAGGACTAGAAAAGGTATAAAGAGTTGGGACTGAACCTCATTGATTTGCCATTGGCCTATAGCTGTTCTTATTGGACCTCCTACATTGGACCTCATTGCAATGAGTTTTTAACATAAGCGATGTTTACAGTATGTGTAAGTTGCAAAATATTGCTGAAACAAACCTCTGAATCTTAAAGTAAGAAGTATTGCTTTGTGTTGCTGTCTCTTTTTTTTTATTTGGTTTTTCCAAGACACGAGGAAATAATCTTAATAATCTTAGGACCCCCCAGGCGTGTAACCAGGTCTTCGAAGTTTTAGGAAAGGCCAATCTGGCAGAGTCATTCTAATCTCCAAAGGGAGAATGTTCTAGAAGACAGGTGCTATGGCAGAACGGGAGCCCCTAGTCCCTAACAGTTGACATTTCTTTGGCTGACAGGACCCATAGCATACTCGAATCTACTGAATAAAAGAAACAACAGAGAGATAACCTGGTCCCAATTCATTGCATAATCAAGGTTGGCGTTGACCGAACGTAGCATATTGTATAAATGCAGTGGGTTGTGTTTTTTTTTGACAGGATTGAGCATCTTCAATTAAGATGGCTACCATGTCACAGATAGTGACAACCAGTTAAAGGTGTGGCTTTGACTCTGATGCAGATGGACAATACAAGTGTCTTTTAATGCCATTTGTTTGCCAGAGATTGGAGCAGTTACTGATAAAATAAATTGGATAACCTAGGATTCTTATCCAGATGGTGATTTCAAGACATTTGCAGAAATGCTTAAAGGAGAGGGTAGTAATGGGGGATTCCTGCAAAACTGAATATTGGGCATAAAATGCAGAGTCCTAGGAAGGAAGATAAGTTGGCTGGCAGTAGAGGAAGGTACAATGAAAAGCTGTGAACCTTCTCGAATGCCTCTGGTTGAGACCCACGTCGTCCAGAATGATAGGAACCACCAACCTAGCATCCTAGCACAGGTACTGTAGATTAAAAAAGGCAGGTTCCTTTACTTAAGCAAAAGAGGCTGAAGCAGTTTTTGAACTCGGAAATATGAGATAACGTTCAGAAGTGGGCTCAGGATTCCTCCCTAATTCACTGAACTGTGAGGAGGATGAGCAAGCAATTGGGACACTCCAACATGAAGGATTCTGTAATTAATACATTATCACAGGCCAAAGGGTGTGTCCTTTCTGTGGTGTTGATTTCAGAGTCTGGTCCATTCATTTCTCTTAGATGCACTTGTCACGCTCTGGAAAAGATGACATTTTTCCCCTTGTTCTTTTGACTGTCCCTCTAATCCAGTGCTTCTCAATTATTTTCTGTCATGCCCCCCTAGGAAGAAGAAAACATTTTGCGCCCCCCGCGCGACTGTAAAAATTTTTTTTCTGTACAGAGAGCCGATTTCCAGGTCTAAAAGTCACACGGGCGGGTTTGGCCAATCAGGATAGAGCATCGTGTCTATCCAATCAGGTCCTTTGCATGTATCACGTGCGTTGGCGGTCATGTTGTCCTCCGCGTCGGGCTGCCGCTTGCGAGTGAATCGGATGATCCGATCTAGAAATCCAATATGCGCGCCCCACTATTTGAGAAGCATTGCTCTAATCCAATATCATCTTCAACTCTGCTCCGGAGACTGCGGTTGAAAAAGTTCCATGAACTTTTTCAAAATTGTTCCTCAGTAGATCCCAAAATGAAGACCTCTGGCTTCAATTGTATATTAATCTTTAAAATCTTCTGAACCGATAGATTCTGTAATTTTAGCCAATCTCAACCAGAAGGATTTTTAGCCGCCTTGTATTGATTTTGTAGTCTGGTCTACCCAGCAGGGTTCACCAGGATTACCGTATATGCCGGCGTATTAGGCAACCCGGCGTATAAGACGACCCCCGAGTTTGACGCCGGGTCGCAAGACGATCGACGCCGAGTCGCATATAAGACGACTTTCTAGGCATGCGACTCGGCGTCGATCATCTTATACGCCGGAAATGACGTCATTTCCGGCGGATAAGATGACTTTCTAGGCATGCGACTCGGTGTCGATCATCTTATACGCCGGAAATAACGTCATTTCCGGCGGATAAGATGATCGACACCGAGTCGCATGCCTAGAAAGTCATCTTATACGCCGGAAATAAACGTAGTTTATAACGTTATTTCCGGCGTATAAGATGACTTTCTAGGCATGCGACTCGGTGTCGATCATCTTATCCGCCGGAAATGACATCATTTCCGGCGGATAAGATGATCGACACCGAGTCGCATGCCTAGAACGTCATCTTATACGCCGGAAATAATAAATAAATAAACGTTATGACTCGGCGTATAAGACGACCCCCGAGTTCGGAGGCTGTTTCATCGCTCTCAAAAGTCATCTTATACGCCGGAATATACGGTACTTAGAGAGTTTGGTGTACACCCAACACCCAACTTCACAAATAAACTGTAGGTTGTCACAGCCTATTGCTGCAAAACGGGACCCCCTCCCCCGTATGCCCCCAAAAGCTTTTACAGGTCTGGTGGTAATTAGAAATTCTGTTTAAATTATGTCTATATACCATGTTTCCCGAAAGTAAGACCTACCCTGAAAATAAGCCCTAGTTTGATTCCTACCCCAAAAACAAACCCTAATTTTGGGGCGAGGCACACGCCTAAAAGTCAAGCTGGGGTTGGGGGTGCAGCTTCACGTGCCCCACACCCATTAACAGTTGCAGCCAGGCCATCCTGCCTTGCCTTCTCAGTCTACTTCTACGGCACCCTCCGGGCTTCCATTTTGCTGTCAGAGGCCTTCAGGAAATGCCTCTGCAACTAAGAATGGAGCTCTGGATTGATCCGTGCATTGCTCCTCGGCCTCCATTTTGCCATTGGAGGCCTTCCAGGAAGGCCTCTGCAGCTGAGAACCCGACCTATGGATTGAATTTTATTTTCGGGGAAACAAGCTAGTCCCACAGAACATGTGAAGTGTACAGGCCACATGGGTCTTTCTGCCTAACTGGCAGGGAACTACTCGGGACACAAAAGACTTGGGTCAGCACTTTAATTTTGAAATTCCCTTTTCCAGCTGATTGAGTCCCATAAAGAGATTTCTTCAATTTGGACACAAGATGGTCTTTTCTAATTTTCACATCTCTTGATAGCACTCTGGAAATAAGGACAGTAAAGAAAACCACCCCCAGGGGTCCGGTTCGCGGCGCTGGCAGACGTGTGAGATCGATCTCCCCGCCGTTTGGTTTTCCTTCTTCAGGAGACCCTGGAAAGGGTTAAAAGTCGCCCTGGAGGGGCGACCACTGTTGGGGAGGACTTTGCCAGATCGTGGAGGGGTGGCAGCCTCTCCGTTTAATCTGGGGCAACTCCTCAGGACCGAAGAAGAAAAGAGCGGCCATTAACATGGCCGCTTACTTAGTCGCACCAGCCAAAAGCCCAAAGCACTAATAAGCCTGATGAAGCAACTGGAGGAGTTGGGTGAGACCTTACTGTTGAGTCCCCGAGTCAGTGGCTAAAGAAGAGCACACGTTCTGATGGTTGTAACAGCTTTTATTCTCTTTAGCTCTGTCCGACACAGCTCAGAGGCTCGCAGGCCTCTTTTAATAGAATCCCTGGGCAAAAAGGTAACAAACTGGCACGCTTTCGCGCCTTGCGCATGCACGTAGGCTGGTGCCACTCCGTCTGGTCCCGGGCAGCTTGCAACAGCCCGGGACCATTGCAACATCCTTTCTTTCCCAACTATTTTTCTGTAAAAAGCCTTAAAATACCCTTTTTCCCCAGCTTAATTCCGAGGCTTCTGCTTACCCCGGGAACACAAAGCCAATAAACAAAAAGAATAAGATCAAGAAAACCATCCCCTTATTCCTTCTGATTTCATTATTTGCCCATTAGCTTGTGGTGATTTCTTGCCATTTTACTTTCTGATCAAAGTGTATAAAGACATTTCTGTCATTTGTCATGTGGCTGTTTTTAGAGGGTGGGGGGGAATACCTTGAGCAGCTTATGCAGGTGAAAAAATAGTTCAGATTAAAGAGGTTCAGATCTGCTGCTGCTTTATAGGTGCCTGGTAGTAAGTTTGACTTCAGCTGTCTAGAGCCTAGTGACAAGCCATATTAGTATGGCTGGTCTTTCGTCCGCCGGTTTGGAGGGCTACGCCGGATCAAACGGAAGGACTACCGCCCTCCCATGATCAAGCGGGAATCCCTTTCTTTCCAGGGTCCCACAGCAATGCGAAATCGTACGTGGAAGACGGAGCTCATCTTCCAAAGGGCCGCGATGGCAAGCTGGAAATCCTTCTGTCGTTCGTCATGTGACTTGCAGCTCGTAAAGCAGCACAGCCTGCTTGCAAAGACGAGGCGCAAGTTTTAGGATTTAAAGACGTGTTCATCGTCTGAAGCAAAATCAATTTCTTCCTTCAAAATTTCGGCCTTTTGTAGAGTTTTGATTTTGCATTCTAGCTTTCCAGATTCTGCAATCTGCTTTTTAAATGGCCTTGTTTCTTGGACATGAAATGTTTTTTTTTTTGCTTGGATGTTCCTTCCCATCTTAAGTTCATAGTGCAGAGATGACAATGACCAGTAGGGGCTGGTCCAGAAGCTGAAGGATGCAGGTTTGATTCCCTTGCAGGACCATTAACCAGCTCTTAAATATTGCCACTTAATAGATGGGTGGCTTTTTTTAAAAAAAAGTATCCTAAACCTCAAAAGTGTAAGCATCCTTTGTTCGCAGTAGCCATTGCCCTATCCTTGTCTGATGCCAAAATGGAGAGGCTAGTCAGTTCTTGTTTATTAGCTGGAGCTGCTGATCTTGGAAACTCAACATAAGAGATACCGTACAGGAGAGAAACCATATAAATGCTGGACAATGAAGGTTTAACCACTGATCCCTCCCCCTAGAGACTTCCCTACTCATGTGGACCCTCCATACATAGCTGCAGTGGCATCTTGTCCCCATGGAATCACCATACATTCTTCTGGGAAACCACTGCGTCTGTAGAGAGGCACCAAGAGATCTTCAAATCTCCATACATTCCCCCCCCCCCCCCGTGGAGAGTTCTATTCCACTAGAAATTGCGTAATAGTTTCAGAAACATCTGCCAGTCTAGGGTCCACCATATGCGTCATACTCTTTAATTTGCATTGCAAATTTTGCCCGGCAAACTCAACGGCCTCCAAACTGGTCAGCAGAATGGGGAACTGAGGGGTATGCAGGGTAGCTGAATTTTCTGCAAAATCCATCTGAAGAATTTGTCTTGGACTTGAAGGATGCTTTTCCAAAGGTTTTTCAGTCTGTTCAGAACTTCTTTTCAATTGTTCATGCCCTGATTGGTGCTGGATTTGAGGGTGTCTAGCCACCGTGTACTTCAGTGGTTCTCAACCTTTTCAATGCCGCGACCCCCAACTGGTCGTAAGTCGAGGACTACTCAACTGGGGCAGCACTGTTTGCAGAATGGGACTTTTGGCAGGCTCAGCAGGGCAGAGACAGCCTGGACAATTCCTATTGGCTTTCAAAAGCCTATAGAATAAAAGGGAGTAGCATAGCTAAGGAAAAGGGGGAAAAAATGGCGGATTGTGTTGTTTGGCGACCCCCGTGAAATGGTCATTCGACCCCAAATGGGGTCCCGACCCACAGGTTGAGAACCACTGGTGTACTTAGATGATCATTTCCTTTTTTTTTTAACTATGGACTCCCGAGCATAACTACTTTTTCCAGTGAGTTTGTTGGTGTGATATGTTGACTTCCACGGTATCTACTCACTATGTTTTTGGATGACCTCCATTCCTTTTGCCGCTGGCCATTCTGACCATAAAACCGAGCTTAAATGTTTTTAATCCATTGAGTTTAACCTCACGAGGAGGCCAAAATAAGGTAGAATTTAGTGATTTTTACCTTCCAGCCATATGTATGGGTTTTTTTAAAATAATCTAGTACTTTTATCACCTGTTTAGGGATTGTTGCTGATTACATTTTCTTTAGATTGGGTGTGACATAGGTATTATATATCGGGATCGTTGAGTCATTGAAGAGACTGTAGTGAAAGTAACAACTTGTTGGCTCTAACAGCCGCTTGACTCTTATTTATATGGACCGCTGCAACTTGCAAATTCCTCGGGGGGCTCGGGTTGCGATCTGGATGGAGACAGTCCAGCTTCGTGGCTAGCCTCTGTCCCCATCTCACTTCCACTGGGCTTCGACCCGTTGATGTGCAAGGGGTTGTATGCTGGCAGAGCAGAAAGTCTGCCAGCCGATGATGCCAATTCCCAGACGCAATTCTTTTAAGCAACTCCTTGGTCATCCTGACCATGCGTTCTGCTTGGCCATTTGAAGCAAGGTGAAAAGGGCCTGATGTAGCATGTCTAATCGTGTTAGTCAGTTCCTGGATGGTCCTGACAGTAGTCATAGAAGGGACAGGTGCTACCTCAAGCCATTTGGAGTAACTGTCCATTACAGTGAGGAACACCTGTCCTTGGAAGAGTGGGTACTGCATAGTCTATGTGAATCCTGGACCAGGAGGGTGTCATGGTGTTAATGTTGCAGTTGTCTGGATGACTTCCAGCCTTTTCAGGTGCAGAACTTAATTGGTTTCTGAAAGGCATGGGCTGTTGATGCTGACTGCTAAATTCGTCATCCTCATAGAAATTTTGAACTCTTTGTTGGCGATTTCCTTCGGCAATAGTTTGCCAACTTTTGCATCTGGTAGCGCACAGATGCCTCTTTTTCTCGCTGTTTTAACCATACGTTCTGAAATGCCAAACGTTTTCGCTGTCAACAGTATGAACCAACACTTTGGGCCAAGGTCAGTAATTGAACTTTCATCGAGCTATCGGATATTTTAATTTTTGTTTTCATGTCTTCGATTAGGTCAACATAATTCTGGCGTGACATGTGGCATTCCTCAGCAGGTTTGCCCAATTGACGTCCGCTTCCATCTGATCATTTTTTTCTTTCTTTTTTTTTTGCCATTAAAACATGGAAATTTATGTTCTGATCCTCGTAAAGTTTGCAGGAGTCCCATCTGCTTCTCAGTTTCTTTAAGGCAGTTTTCAGGGCTCTTTTTTTTTTAGTGTTTTTCGTTTCTTTTTATTTTTCATATTGTTAATATAATCCATTTTTATGTCCACTATTACATTATAATCTATTATACAAATATACTGCTCAAAAAAATGGAACACAAAAATAAGACATCCTAAATCTGAATGAATGAAATATTCTTATTAAATACTTTGTTCATTACATACCGTATTTTCCGGCGTATGAGACGACTTTCTAAACCATGAAAATCTTCTCAAAAGTTGGGGGTTGTCTTATACGCCGTCGTCTTGTATGCCGGAAAATACCTGCATGTGTGTCAGGCCGCCAGGCCGGGAGGGGAGAAGTGGCGCTTTCCGAGCGGGAGCTGGCGCTCTGGCCATGCCCCTCTTGTCTGCTATGGGCTGCGTGGTGTGGAAAGGCTCCTGCGACTTCACCGCTGCGATGGTGCTCAGAAGGCTGGAGGGGTGGGCAGGTTCCAGGGGGGCGGCTGGGAGAGGGCAAGAGGTTCCAAGATGAGGATGGGGGGCTCCAGGTTGGCGGGTGTGAGTGCAGCCGGCGGCTCTGAGGTGTATGGATCCTCTGCACAGCTTCCAAGGCCCCTGATGTGCCGCCGCTTGGCTCCGCCAGAGCCTCCCCCTCCCCGGGCAATTGTGCGGAGCTGCTTGTGTGTCCTTGGCAGTGCCTCCCTCCTTCAATCAATCTCCTTCCTTCCTTCAATCTCCTTACTTGTCCATCTTTTCCCTTCAATCTTCCTTCCATCTCCATTCCTTCCCCTTCAATCTCTCTCCTTCCTTCCTTTCCCCTTCAATCTTCCTTCCATCTCCATCCCTTCCCCTTCAATCTCTCTTCCTCCCCCTCCCCAACATTTTCGAGCAAGGAAGAGTAAACTTCTCCAGTGAGCATTGCTACCGTATTTTCTGGCGTATAAGATGACTTTCTAAACCATGAAAATCTTCTCAAAAGTTGGGGGTCGTCTTGTACGCCGGAAAATACGGTAGTTGAATGTGCTGACAACAAAATCACACAAAAATTATCAATGGAAATCAAATTTAGCAACCCATGGAGGTCTGGAGTTGGAGTTACACTCAAAATTAAAGGGGGGGGGGAAACACTACAGGCTGATCCAACTTTGATGTAATGTCCTTAAAACAAGTCAAAATGAGGCTCAGTGTTTGTGGCCTCCACGTGCCTGTATGACCTCCCTACAACGCCTGGGCATGCTCCTGATGTGGATGGTCTCCTGAGGGATCTCCTCCCACATCTGGACTAAAGCATCCCCCAACTCCTGGACAGTCTGGTGCAATGTGGCGTTGGTGGATGGAGCGAGACATGATGTCCCAGATGTGCTCAATTGGATTCAGGTCTGGGGAACGGGCGGGCCAGTCCATACCATCAATGCCTTCGTCTTGCAGGAAATGCTGATACTCCAGCCACATGAGGTCTAGCATTGTCTTGCATTAGGAGGAACCCAGGACCAACCGCACCAGCATATGGTCTCACAAGAGGTCTGAGGATCTCATCTCAGTACCTAATGGCAATCAGACTACCTCTGGCGAGCACATGGAGGGCTGTGCAGCCCCCTAAAGAAATGCCACCCCACACCATTACTGACCCACTGCCAAACCGGTCATGCTGGAGGAGGTTGCAGGCAGCAGAATGTCCTCCACGGGGTCTCCAGACCCTGTCAACGTCTTGTCACATGTGCTCAGTGTGAACCTGCTTTCATCTGTGAAGAGCACAGGGCGTCAGTGGCGAATTTGTCAATCTTGGTGTTCTCTGGCAAATGCCAAACGTCTTGCACGATGTTGGGTTGTAAGCACAACCCCCACCTGTGGACGTTGGGCCCTCATACCATCCTCATGGAGTCTGTTTCTGACCGTTTGAGCAGCCACGTGCACATTTGTGGCCCGCTGGAGGTCATTTTGCAGGGCTCTGGCAGTGCTCCTCCTGTCCCTCCATGCACAAAGGTGGAGTTGTTGCCCTCCTACGGCCTCCATGTTTCCTGATGTACTGGCCTGTCTCCTGGTAGCACCTCCATGTTCTGGACCCTACACTGACAGACGCAGCAAACCTTGCCACAGCTCGCATTGATGTGCCATCCTGGATGAGCTGCACTACCTGAGCCACTTGTGTGGGTTGTAGACTCCATCTCATGCTACCACTAGAGCAGTGGTTCTCGACCTTTTTTTTCTGGCGACCCCGGTCATAAGGACGCGGTGCGCATGTGCGGTGGTGGCCCCATGCGCAGTGCCACCAGCTGAGAAAAAAATGGCGGATCGCGTTGTTTGGCAACTCCCGTGAAATGGTTGTTCGACCCCAAATGGGGTCGCGACCCACAGGTTGAGAACCGCTGCACTAGAGTGAAAGCACCGCCAGCATTCAAAAGTGACCAAACCATCAGCCAGAGAGCATAGGAACTGAGAAGTGGTCTGGTCACCACCTGCAGAACCACTCCTTTATTGGGCATATCTTGCTAACTTAAGCCTATGCTTTCCACCTGTTGTCTATTCCATTTGCACAACAGCGTGTGAAATTGATTGTCAATCAGTGTTGCTACCTAAGTGGACAGTTTGATTTCACAGAAGTGTGATTGACTTGGGAGTCACATTGTGGTGTTCAAGAGTTCCCTTTATTTTTTTTGAGCAGTTTTATTTGTCCAATTTCAATAAGTTTTTTATGTAGGACTTTATAAAACTTGTTGGTTTTCATTTGGAGCATAAATTGTCACAGGTAACCACGATTTCTGTTCCATTTGTAATTCTAGTATTAATACCCTTCTGTATCTTGATATTTTAAATTGGCTCTAATTCCTTTTCTGATATAGACTGTTATTCCTCTCTTGTTTTTGTTCCATTAGTGACGTATATAATTCTCCTAATTTTGGGAATTCCAAATATTTTCTGTGTTGTTTTTTTATGTGTACTTGTAGACATGCTATGTCTACACCTTGTTTGACTAATTTAGTTAATATTTGTTTTCTTTTGGCTGGTGCATTTAGGCCAGTAACATTGATTGATACTAATCTGATCCATTTGTAATTCTAGTATTAATACCTTTCCCTCTGTAACTTGATATTTTAAATTGGCTCTAATTCATTTTCTGATATAGACTGTTATTCCTCTCTTGTTTTTGTTCCATTAGTGACGTATATAATTCTCCTAATTTTGGGAATTCCAAATATTTTCTGTGTTTTTTAATGTGTACTTCTTGTAGACATGCTATGTCTACACCTTGTTTGACTAATTTAGTTAATTTTTTCTTTTTTCGGCTGGTGCATTTAGGCCATTAACAGTGATTGATACTAATCTGATCTTCTCATCCATTATTTTACTTCTGAGTTTCTCTCGGTCTCAAACCTGTTCCTCTTTCTTTCCTTTTCTCTTTACCTGCTATCTCCGTCTCTTTCTGACTTTTAGTGTCTGACTCTAATTCTTCCCTACTACTATTCTCTTCTTCCTGTTTGTATGTAGAATTCCTTGAAAGAAATTCAGAGACGAGGTTTGGAGTAGCAGAATAAAGTTTCTTTTATTATCAAAGTTGAGTTTAGTAAAAGAAAACGGTTTGCAAAGCGTGGTGGAACTTAACCATGCACCCACAAGAGTTGCAGGGAAAAGCCACACCTCCTACAGAAGCGTAACAGCAGTTATACCCCTCCCTATCTCCTCCTATACCTACGTCAGCTATTCCTGACGTGGCAGGTTACAAACCTATCAGACGACACAATTATCCTACCTTATCTCCTACCTTACCTCCTACCTTACCATATATGGGTATTCTTTTGTTCTCTACATGTGGACATTCCATACCTAGTACCAGGTACGTACTCAGGTTTTCCCGCACATGCTCAGTGAGCCTGTTGCTGGGTAGAAAATTTTAAACTTTTCTAGAACTTTCCCATTCAATTCCCCCATTTCTTATTTGGTCACTAGTTTAATATTTTCTTTTATTTTATTTAACCTACTAGTTTCTTCTTTGGTAATTTTCATTGGATGTGAAGTATTCATATTTTCCAACAACTGGATTTGGTCCTCAATTTCTTTTAATACCATTATGGACTTAGCATTTTGTTGGGCTTGTAATATACCGTGGACTGAACTGTTTACTAGGTTCTTTATTACTGGAATCAGACAAGGTAACATCATTATTCCAATGAATATAATACATACCATAAACAGAGCCTGTTTCCAATTTCTGAATATTCCTCCCAAGAACCCTTCATCATCCAATATCCCTGTCCAAGTTTGTACAGGTACATGTGCAATTCTAACCATGTCTTTCGTTATCTGGTTAATTACTATGCCTGAATCGTCAATTTGTATACAACAATTTGTTAAATTAAATTTTCCACAGACACCTCCTTCCTTAGCCAACAAATAATCTAAAGCCAAGCGGTTTTGCATAATATATGTTCTGGACAAAACACTTTCTTTAGCCAACTTAGTTAAAGCCTCAGCTGTTCTATTGGTTATAATTTCTACTACTGCTTGTAATCGGATAATTCTGTTTAACATATAAATTGGGGTCCTATACCCCCAACTTCCATCTTGGGCCCAAGTAGCTGGATCATAATAAGCAATTATTCGTTCGGGTGGCCATTCATCATCTTTCCAATTCCCAATTTTTAACCCTTCTCTCACTTTAGCCACAGACCGCCTTACCAAGTTTCCTACATGTTCATAGGCAGGGACACCCAATAATTGTCTTCTTTGTAATGGCAAAAGGAAGAAAGAGGGTTGTATAGCACCCAGAATACAAGACCCAAACCATCCAGCAGGGAGAATATTATATGCAAATGCTCCACAAATCCAATATAACCCATCAGGAGTGGTCCAGCGAAGGGTATCATTTTCAGGATCTTTTAGGAAGGCAAGCTCGGGAATTAAAGATAAAGAGTTGTTAGGGACACTTTGATTCGTTTGTGATATCCAAGTATTGTTTTCCCAGGTATTTAAACAGCGCATGAACCCCATAGGTTTAGTTCTCCCACTATGGTTACTCCTCGAGTAACATATATTGCCCACCAGGTTAATGGACATCCTCCAAGTTTCATTATAAGTGTTCTGGTAAGTGAAATTTCCTTTCCATTTCTCAATTTCAGTATAATTAGCTTCTCTAGCATGCCATGGCCATTCATCTCCCCTATTGGTTCCCCCACACACAAAGCAATTTTTCAGCATTAACTTCTGAGCAACCTCTTGGGCTAAAGCGATAAACATATTTTTAGCCTTTGGTGGAACAGGGAGACTATTAAATTTTGCAATCTCTTCCTGATATTCCCAATATACTTTTACTGGCTCTGAAGTTAACTTTGTTGAACTCACTTTTACTATAATGTACCCATATGGATCTTTTCCTCTTCCATTTATACCAATACCAAAATAATAAAAATTAGTAGAGGGGGTTTCAGATGCCTTGATTTGTAAGCAAATCCGTGTACACTGTTCTGGCTTACAATCTGTTGATACTGAGGCCATAGACAAGTTGAACCCCTGGGGTCCTTTCCTCCATTCCCAAGGGGTCTTAGTGGTATACCAATAAGTGTGACTTGGAGGAAAAGCCACCTGGCCTGTATTCGCAGCGGGCATAGCAACTTGGAATAAATATTTTTCTTCCCTCATATAATCTTTTTCCCACTCAAAGTTACCACACTTCATTCCTTGTCTATTATCATGTCCTTGTCCTATCCTTATAGCTTTACAAGTGTCAAAACACACAGACAGCTTGGTATTTCCTCTTGTGGTATTGTGGGCAACGTATCCTCCCTTAGTTTGGGCTATAGCAAATAACCCTTCTGTTCCAGTAACTCCCCCTTTATATCCATATACATAAATGCTAGCAGTAATTGGACCTACTGCTTTTGGTTCATAGCACTGCATCCCTTGGGCTGTATAACACCTAAAATATTGAGTTTGATTACACACACAAGGTTGCACTTTAGTAGCATTACATTCTGGTTTTAGAGTGTGATATAATAAGGTACTAGTAACTATATTCCCTTGCTTGGTCTTTTTAATACATTTTGTGCACTCTTGGCAGGGTCCGAACTTCGTTGTGGTCTGTTTTGTAGTAACAGTAGTTCTCATCTTTCTAACAGGAGGGGATAAGGAATGGACAGGCTGATGAGTCTGAACAAGTTCTTCCCATAATACTTCACACAGCCCTTCCCATTCAGGTTGTAAATACTGACTCCTAGTATTGTTATATAGAAAGTAGAGATAATCAGTGCTTTCCCCTTCTGTGCCACAACCACTGTACCACAAGGCCTTCCCTATCCAATGGCACCTTGGGTCTCCCCTGGTTGCATTTTCACACATCTGGGTAATTCCACTCATCCACTCTCTACTTTGATTTTTACAAGTCCAAGCTGGATCTCTCTGGGTTTGCCTTGGTGTTACTTCCAGAGTCAGATTACATCCATATTGAGTAGTTTTCTAGTATTGGAACTCTCCCTTTTGATGTCCCCCACCTTTTAGACAGATAATAGTACTAGTTGCTCTCTTTTCTCTCCGCGGAAAGTGTCTCCTCATAGCCGAAGCTGTCCATATCCACAAGGGAATAGGAGGAAATTCAAAGGAGTCTGGAGAAGCCACTAAAGAGTGACTAGTCAAATAAGTTTTCCCTTCCCACATGGTACAGGTATATTTACCTATAGTCTCCCTGGTTACTTGTAAATATAGAGTACTTTGACACTTACCCCCTTTATTTTGCGTTACCCAGCTTTTCTCCTGACCTACTTGCTGCCAGTTTGGTTGCAACTTAGATTCACACCACCAAATTTTGGGTTCAAAGATCCAGTTCATGGGACAGTGTTCACTCTCTTTGTCATTATAACACCGAATTTGTGTCCAAGTTCCATTAGGTTCAAAGATTCTAGGCGGCTCAATCCATAATTTTCCCCCAATCACCACTATTGTCATATTCAAAAGGATATAAGTCATTGTCTTTTTAACACCAGTTTCAATGGTTCTTTTTGAAATGCTTTCCATGTCTCCGACTCCTCAAGATTAGCCTTCTTTACTGGGGTATAATGAGTCCAACCCTTTTCTTGTGTCCGAATGGCAGTATCTGTGGTCAACAACACCAAGAACGGTCCATCCCACTTAGGTTGTAGTTTTTCCTCCTTCCACGTTCGGATCAGGATCCACTGTCCCACCTCAAACTTGTGGACAGGAAATTTCAAAGGGGGTGTTTAGATCAGCAAGCCTTGTTTCCTGAGATAAGACAAAGCAGAAAACAGCCCCAGTATCTAATTCTTTATAAACATGTCATTAGTTTTCATATTGCGGAATTTCCTACTTGAGATAATTTAAAATCAACTTAAATGCATTGAAATAGCCTCACCATTAAATGTTAGAGCATTTTATATATTTATCTATATATCATATAACCAACCATATATTAACCATAGAAAAGTATCAATTATCCCTCCCCTAGCCATTCCTTTTGTCCTTATTTACAAACACATTGCTTAGTAAAGAGCCAACAAAGGAGCGCTCACCAACTCTGCTTGAGTTTGTTTGCATACAAATCTTTATTCAAAACAACATAGCTCATTTATAATCCCAAAATTTTCTCAACTCCTTCGTTTTAAACAAGGGTTGAATTACCATTCCTTCAGGTCTCCTAGATATTATGTTTTTATCAGTGTGTCCTGCACACAGACATAAAAACATAAAAATAAAACTACAGTATAGGTGTATTCAAGTTCTTCTCATATTTCATTACTATAAGAATGGGTATTAAATTTCACATCCACCCCACCTTCCTCCCAAAGCAGAATTCCAAGCGGAGAAAAAAAAATTAAAATGAGCAGCCCCCCCCCACTTTTCTTTCTGTCTCTCACTCTTAAAGCAACACAGCCAGCTGAAAACGAAAAAGGGGGGGGGAATAGCTTTCTCTCTTTCACATGAATTTGTCATAAATTCTTTTACACATTCTCCATGGAACTCTTCTCATGCAAACACTTGCTAAAACAATAAAACCTGCAGTTTAGATGGGGGAGAAACTCACTCACACACACAGAGAGAGAGAGAGAGAGAGAGAGACAGGATCAGCATATCCATACATTCACTTTCATTCAAACTGCTTGTATAAACACTTTCACATAGGGATATTTCATTTCATACTTTCTCTTGACAAATCAATAACTATTATTATAATTTCAAGGAGCTGTTCAAAAGCCAATGAGCTCCTTTCCCTCCCCTAGTAAAAACTATCCTCTTCTTCCCACACTGAGTAAACTTGCTGTTCTCTTGCGCGCGTTTAGGGCAATTTTTTTTTTTTTTTTTTTTTTTTAAAGTGGCCCTTCATTCCACATCCAAAGCACGTTCTCTCCTTATTCTGGTATCCACCTTGAAATCCTCCAAATCCCCTTCCTCTACTCCCATTAACATACTGGTTCCTTTCATCCCCCCTATATCTTGTCTCAAAGGGACTCTTCTTATCCCCAAACTCTCTTCTAGGAGGTTTTTCCTGCTTCATCACTTGCTGTACTGTTGCTACCATCATCTTACTTTCTGCCTTACTTTCTCTGAACATACACTTTCCTCCTTCTCTGGCTGTTGTTGGGGCCAGGTTCCAATTCCTCCCACCAAACAAAACAACATAAATTGACCATATCTTCTTTATTCAACCCCAACCTCAAAATCTCCCGGTTATAGGGCGGGGATCCCCATCCAGCCAATATTTTGCCCAAAGGGCCATTCGGGTCAATTTTAAGTTTGGGGTTTTTACGGATCCTTTTAACACACTTTGTCCCTGACTTGGTCGACCCTGTATTGCCCCCCATTTCTTTTATGGGTGCTCAGCCTATCTTGAGTATGTGTGCCTATGTCCCTCCCAGCAACTCCTTCTCAATTCCACACATCACCGTCTCCGGATATTCAATAATATCCCCTTCACTTACTCCGTCCTGCAGACCTCCCCGAGGTCCCTCAAAAGGACTTCCACCCGGCCCCGTTGCCAGTTCTCACATCCACACACTCTATCCCGACCGCCCTGGACTCTTGTGTTCTGGTGTTTTCAAACCAGTACTCACCAGGGTCTGCGCGCAGATGTTACCCGGTCTGTCTTCAGGCTGTTCCGCACTTTATTCACCCTTCTCCTAATACTCGTCTTTATTAAAATTTTACGGGCTTTCCAAGAGCTCCGCAGTCCTCTGGGTGGTTCCCCTCCTTTCAAAAGGAAAGGGGTGCACCTAAGGAGGACCCCTCAGAGTCCCAGCGCAGATTGGATCCCGGACGAGCCCCCAATTTGTTTGTAGAATTCCTTGAAAGAAATTCAGAGACGAGGTTTGGAGTAGCAGAATAAAGTTTCTTTTATTATCAAAGTTGAGTTTAGTAAAAGAAAACGGTTTGCAAAGCGTGGTGAA
Organism: Crotalus adamanteus; assembly: GCA_039797435.1. Classification (NCBI taxonomy): domain Eukaryota; kingdom Metazoa; phylum Chordata; class Lepidosauria; order Squamata; family Viperidae; genus Crotalus; species Crotalus adamanteus. Next base: position 90,260,429 of record CM077923.1, on the reverse strand, counting down.
ACTTAACCATGCACCCACAAGAGTTGCAGGGAAAAGCCACACCTCCTACAGAAGCGTAACAGCAGTTATACCCCTCCCTATCTCCTCCTATACCTACGTCAGCTATTCCTGACGTGGCAGGTTACAAACCTATCAGACGACACAATTATCCTACCTTATCTCCTACCTTACCTCCTACCTTACCATATATGGGTATTCTTTTGTTCTCTACATGTGGACATTCCATACCTAGTACCAGGTACGTACTCAGGTTTTCCCGCACATGCTCAGTGAGCCTGTTGCTGGGTAGAAAATTTTAAACTTTTCTAGAACTTTCCCATTCATTCCCCATTTAATTGTTCCTAAAATTTGCTTGCCTTGTCCAGGCTGTCAATTTTAATCTTCCTCCCCTGCCATGTTATCGACATCCCCTCGGGGATTAGACATCTAAATGGAATGTTGTTGTTTTTTAAATAAGATGTGCACTGAGAAATCTGTAATCTCTTCTTTGTTCTCTCACTTTTCTTTGGAATTTGTTTTAATGTTTGAATTTCTATGCCTTTATAAATTATTGGATTTTCCTATGTGATCCTGTATATTAAGTCTCTGATTTTTTTTTCTGGTGAATCTTGTATGTATCTCACATGGTAGTTTATTGTATCGAGTATCATTTGCGTGGATTCAGTACACCGCGTCTATTTCTGGGAATATTTCCTGTTTATCTCTTTGTAGAGCCTCTGCTATCAATTCTACCATAATAGTGCCCAAATCCTCTTATCTTCCACCACGTTTTGAAACCTTAAGTAAAGTACTGCCAAGTCCATTTTCAGATGTATACAGTAATTGATTCCTCTAATTTTTTGTTGGTTTCCATCAATTTTTTATCTACTGTATTTGACTTTTTTCTCTATTTTATCCAATCCTACTGTCAATATTCTTTCTTCATTTTTCTCAGTTGTTTGTTGTATTGTTTCAATCTTACTATCCAATTTATTCATATCATTCCTCATTTCAATATGGTTTTTTGACATTGTCTCCTGCATCTTTAACATCGTTTCTTGGATAGTTAATAATGTTGTTTGCATGCTTTGCATATTTAATAATACATTTTGCGTCTTTGCTCCCAACATTCCCTCTGTTGTTCTCTGTCCAAGGGGAGATGAAGGTGTTAATGCTAAACTTGACACTGGTTTTTTCCTTGTTCTCAGTGTTGTCACCATTAAGTCCTCGCATTAATGTCGAGTGATGACGCATTTTTCCAGAACAACACTTTATTGTGTTTTTAGCCAAAACTCCCAACAATGAGCAAAGGCACGCAGGCCTCCTTTTATACGTCCAGATCTCCGGACACAATGGCAACATATAGGCACTTTTCACGCCTTGGGCATGCGCGCAAAGCCAGCGCCACTCAGTCTGGTCCTGGGCAGCTTCTGCAAGGCCTGGGACCATTGCAACGTCCCAAGCCTGCATTTGCAGGCTCGGGACACAACAGTCAACCTTAATCTCTTTATCAAATACCCTTTTTTATTATCTTTGTTTAGTCAGCAACCTTTCTAATTTTAGTCCTCTCCTTCCCTAATCATCTTCGTTTTCCTTATTGTTTAACACCCAATTTCTCTAAACCTCCAAATGTTTTCACCCAACTTATATCATCAACCTTTAGTGCATTAGTCCATACATCCGTTCCAAAGTGTGTTTCTAAACTCTCCACACTTCCTGGTTCACCTTTTCCAACCTCGTTCTATCCAAGCTTCTCTAACGGGGCCATTTCTCTGATCTCTCTAAGAGTTCCAAAATTCAATCTGTTCCCATCACTTTCACCTGTGTTACGTCCTCTTGCTAATCTCTTTGCTTTTCGAACTTTTCTGCTCCCTTCAGCTCCGATTTCACCAGCCTCCAAATCCTCTCCAGTGTACTGCTTCTCCGCGTTTGGCAGCTCTCCTGCCCCTCGGCTGAGGGGTGGGATGGAATTCCTCTGAGAAGGCAAAGGAGCCACGTGTTGTGTGGAGATCTTGAAACTCCACACTTGGGGCTACCAGGCCCTTTTCCTGCAACCCGCAGGCTGATGCCTGCCAAGTGGCTGATTATCTGCTACAGCCACTGCTGCAGCTCCGTGGGCACCTCCGGCTGGATTCCTTCACACAGGCTGTGTGAGTCCCCCCCGCCAGGGACAAGGCAGTGAGGGCTGCTCTGGGCCCGCAGCGGATTCTCTGCAGGTTTTCCCAGGAGGCTTGGCGGTGTCCCAGGTACTGGGTGGGCTCCGAGCCAACAGGTGGGGAGTGGGGCTGGCCAGGCGGTGGCTCAGGGCCATCTACAGTATGATGATCTTGAAACCACTTTTTGCACACAGCAGCAACGTGACATGGAACTGAATCCTGTTGAAATCTGCAGTAGCAGGCAAGGCTTTGGGCTTATTGTAGGAAGCTGTGCGAGCAGCTGCGTTTGAAGTGCAGCTTAGAGGGGCAAGGGGCTTTTGGGACTGGGAGAAGGCAGGCGGGGCAGTGGGCTGCAGAGGCGCATGCAGGAGCACAGCACTTGCAGGCAGTGGCTTTCGGAGTGCAAAGAGTGCTGGAGAGGGATGAGGTTTTGGCGGTGGGTGGCTAGGAGTGCATATGGAGGAGCATCGGGCAGTGGCTTTCCAAGCTGAAGGATGGCTTGAGAGGGAGGACAACCGGGTGGGCACCACCGTCCGAAAGATCTGGTGGGGATCCATGGCAGGAGAGGCAGGCTAGCATGCTGGTAGGTGGAGCTTCTTTGCCGGGGGTTCTAGCCAGAGTTTACCAGATAACTGCTGCTTCCAGCGGCCAGCATGTTCTGTTCTGCAGCCTCTCCCTTCACACCCAAGGGAAAAGAGAGAATTAAAAAAACCTGTACAGATCTGAAAAGCGAGAACTAAAAAAACCTGTACAGATAGTCAGTTCTTCATTATAAATTTAATCTCAACGAGCTTTCTTGAAACAGGTTCATATAATCTTCCTTTTAAGGTTCTCTGCAATTACAAATCGGCCATTGTCTCAATGCCCAGGTTGAAGACAGGCTGATGGTTGTCTAGAATAGCTGGGCCCAGGCCAAAACTCTTGAAGTGAAGCCGACCTCAACTTCTTCAAGACCCAAGATCTCCTGCTCTGGCCATGCACTCACAACACACACAGAGAAGTTTACTTGGGAGGTTTCCAACCAATCAGAAATGTCAAGTAGTGGTGTGGTTGAAGGAAACCAAGTCCCCAGAAGTCTAGTAAGCTTGTTTTGAGAAGAGCCAAAATTGAAATGCTGGGCAGCACCAGAATTGTGGGGCAAAATCCCAAGGGTCCAAATTTCATAGCCAGGGTGGTGGTTGGCCAATCCAGGCCCAGATTTCTTGGTCAACAGATTACAAGAAGAGACTGATGTCCCACAGGGTGGGATTCAAATACCTTAACATCCGGTTCTCTGTGTGGATGCAGGCTGGGATCTCCAAGGCCTAGAAGGGACTTCTGGAAGTGACATCCATGCACTTCCTGTGGGCTGTTCTAGGCCTGGGAGGCCTCCATCAGATCTAGAATGGACTTCCACAAGCAGCATGGGTTCAGCCGGTTCTCCAAACTCAACAAAATTCAGCTACCGGTTCTACTAACCAGCTGAATCCTGCCATTGAGAAAAATGCCAAGATAACCACTGAAGCTGCAGGATACCGGCTTGTTCTGTTGTAGGACCACTAACCAGTGCTTAACCCCTGCCATCTCTGATAGGTGGGTATCAAAAAAGCTAAAAGCTGATGGGCATCCTTGGATCACCATTGCCACCAGAGTCCCAATTTTGGAAAAAGGTAGCAAGTCACCACCATGTCACTGTTCTTGATGACAGAAGTGACGGGCCCAGTCGGCTCTGCTTCCTAATCTGCTGACTAGAAATTCAACATAAGAGACAACATAGAGAAAGAGTCAAGTAGATGGTTGGACATTGACAATTAAAGCAATGAACCAACATTTCTCAGTTGGTTACAAAGATGTTACCTATTAAACGGAAGTTTAGTAACGTGTTTTCAAAGTTTCCCCAGCTTTTCAGGATGGAGGGGGAAGGGATGGTTTTGTATGATGGTGAACGCGTGTGCACAAATGCCTGTGACACTCGCGCAAACGAGGCCGTGAACTTTGTGCCGGTGAATAGTTTAAAATACTTAAAACAATAGCAAATATAGAACTTCCAGTCCTTTCTTACATATAGCAGAATGAAACAAAACTGCCTGTTGCAAAACCCCTGAATCTTGCTTGGCCATGTGACCGGAGGGAGGGGGAACCCACTTGGCTCTAAGGGCCTCTGGAAATTGCCTGTTATAACACAGAACGACAAAAGGGTTCAAAATGGCCCCTACTGCAGGAGTAACAGAATCCAGGTTAGAGGCATTTGAATTTTGAATTCCTAGCATAGGTCTATCTTTGGGGTAAATTTGTATTTCTGAATGTTCACTAAATGAACATTCGTATCTTGGGGACTCCGTACATAATTTAATACAGTACCCATACAGGTATTGGCTCTTGTTGCAAATAGAAAATTCACTGGTTGAGTAGGACAGTGCCTGGATGTTAACCATGTGTCTACAAGGTGCTGCAGGTAGTTGTAAAGATCCCACTTGCAAAATACCCAAAAGTAAAATCACATGAGCGTGGGATGTTGCAATGGTCATAAGGTTGAAGACTGATTGTAAAAGTTGCTTTTTTTGGAACCGGCGTAGCTTTGAAAGGTCCTTAAGCAGGGCAGTTGTTAACAGGGACCCACTGGTATTATCTACCAGTTTGGCATCCCTGGTCTAAAGGTTCCTTGTATTGATTGTCAAAAAAAAAAAATCGCAGTGCCAAACGATGGGAGAGCGATCCAGAGCTGGAATAATCTGAGGATGACTTCTGTTGGATCGCTAAGAGAATATGGGGCAGCTTTTCATAGACACAGAAGGGTAGTTGGAGAAAGGGCTGATGGTTGCCACCTGCAGGACAAAACCAGTGGTGGGATTCAGCCAGTTCACACCGGTTCAGGAGAACCGGTACCTAAATTTACCTGAATTTGGAGAACTGGCTGGCTTCTGGAAGTGCAGTCGAGAGGCCTCCCAGGCCTAGAACAGCCCACCGGAAGTGCATGGATACCACTTCCGGGAGTCCATTCTAGGTATTGGAGGCCTCCCAGGCATGAAATGGCCCACTGGAAGTGCATGGATACTACTTCCGGGCATCAGAGGCCCAGGCCTGCACCACATAATAGAACCGGTTCAGGTATTTGAATCCTCGCCACTGGACAAAACTGTTGATTTGATTTAATTGTAAATAATTGCGCACCCCCCTAGTTAAAACGTTCTACAAAAAATCACCCTTTGAAGCTGGCAGGAATGACCGGTGAAGGGAATGTTCATTTAACTCGGTTCCTCTTAATAGAAAAAAAGAAATAACCACACTTCTGTATGGATATCTCAAAAGATGTCGCTGGCTGGTTCTTTTATCCTTCCATGTTCTGGTTTTGGAGAACTTACTCCAAAGGTTAGTTACTCTGCATTGATAAGACTCTTTTAACACGTTGGTTGACTGACTTTGGTGTTAAGTCAGTAGACAACTTTTTGCCCAGCTGGGTCATCCTTTCAGAGGGGTTTCCATACCAGGTACCTCAATCCCTTCAGAAAGCTGCTTTAATGCACACTACCCTTCACTAAAGAAGGATATATTCAGAGGTGTCATCTGCCTTGAAAGTAGCCCATGTTGAACTGCAGCATCGTCAAATGCCAGCAGTTGACCCCACGGGAATATTTTTCGGCCTTTCCCAGGGTGTTTGGTTCTGCGTGTTCCTCAACACCAGTTCATAGATGAACGTAAAAACCAGGTGGATTTCTTTCAGCAGTTGCAACCGCCTGGTAAGACTTTCCGACACACTGTTGTAAGTTCTACAGCGTGGTCTCCAATTTGAGTACCACACAGCCTTCCCTGTTTGAAAGTTGAGTTGAGGGTGTTGTCTTACATCTGTCGGCACCTCTAGCATGATAACTCCCCTGCTGGGACCCCAGGCCAACTTTCAGAGGGGTAGGCCTTGAAAATGAGAAGGGTGGACATAGATCTTGCTTTGAGAGTTAAGGTATGGTTTTCCAGAGGGTGGGGGTGGGCATGATTGAAAAGCCTCTTCTACACCCCGGCAGCTGCAGCTTTGCCCATTCTTTGGGCACAACTTGTGGACTCATTTATTAAAAGCTTTAAAGGCAATAGCCAACACTAGCAACTTAACAACAGTTTACAAATTGCTAATCACATTAAGACGCGTCGTTTTTATGATGAATCTTGTCTTGCCTCTTGAGGCAACTAAAAATTAGATGCACAGAATCTTGAAGATTCTTAACAGTTTAACGTTACTTGTGACTTGTTAGACAATAAGATGCCAGCTTAATGAAAAATCTCAGGTTACCAAAAAAACACTGCCTTGAATGTGCGTGTTTATTGATTTATTAATCATCTCTCACACAAAGTGACTTGCGATCAACGTTTTATAAAAAAAAAAAAATTCAAGCAAACCAATCAGCTTGGTGCAGAGACTTAATAATCATTTCTCACAAAGTGACCGGCACTCAACAACTGGAAAGAAAAACATACGTTTTATAATGGTTTTTTTTTTTTTTCAAGCAAAACCAATTAGCTTGGTGCAGAGGTTTAAGATGCTGGCCTTAGAAACGGGGAGTTCGAATCCTGCCATAGGGATGAAAGCCATGGGTCTAGCATATTTAGGCACCAACCCTTGGGGGCCATGCCCACTTCACTCCCAAGCAACCAATGATTCACAGGGGAATTTTGCTTACTGTGATCAGTGACCGTGCCCCAGGCTTCCTCCCCTAGCCCTTCGTTATGGTTCATTTCCCCCAAGGTGTGGTTTTACTGGGTGTTATGTTGCACCGGACAAGTAGCAACCAGCTTAATTGGATGGCGGGCAGCAGCGCTGGCGCTGGGGGTGCAGTGTGCGATGGGTGGGCATTCAAGCCAGCCACCCTGACTTTTAACCCAGATTGCAGACTTAAGGTAAATCGCCCAGCTCCACCTCTGGCAATCTGCAAAAGTAGCTTGCAAGCCATATTGGCTGTGAACGTTTTTTTCTGCCTACAGATAAATAGGGTGGGAGCAGACCTCACCCCAAGGGGTCAGTCTGTTCCAAAGGGGCTGGAATTATGGCAGAGAAAGCTGTTCTCCTGGATCCTGTTGACCATAGGGATTCATAGCAGAATCCAGGTGGTTATCCCCCCCCCTTGCTGGCACAAGTGGGACGGGTCTTTTTTTATCAAGTAACCCTGGACCCTGGAGAGCTTTTATTATATTAAGGTAACTTATCCTCCAGAAGTCCCCTTCATTTTTGTCATTTGTGTTCTCCCCTGCTTCTGTCTAATTTTGGTCAGACCACCAGCTTTCCTTCCTCCAGGAGTCTCATCCCCAATACCTAGATGATGATAACCATTCAGTCACGTCTGATTCTTGGTGTGATGCAATGGTTTTTGTTTTTTTTCACGTCTTCTCATCTTGCAGTGCTTCTTTAAGTTCTTCCATGCTCTGGGTGGGGTGTCAGCTTTGAATGGTGTGTCGAGCTTCCCTGTTCTTTGACGGCCCGGTTTCCTTTTACCGCTAACTCTTCCAAATATAATTGCCATTTTAAGTCAGTGTCGATTTGCGGTCATCCAGACGAAGGTGTTTGAAGATTGAATCGTGGCAACTGGACTAATTAATTCCTTTGTTAGTTTGAGATGTTTCATTGCCCGTCCAAAGCAGCTTCATCAGTGGTAGCGAGCCATAGTTAAAACAGGAAGTTGTTAAAATGTACCAATCTCTGGGGCTTCCTCCCCAAAATGCATTGCAATATGTCAGTGTGGATTTATTCGTTATCCAGGCAAAAGCGTTTGAAGATTGAATTGTGGCAACTGGACAAATGTTTTGTTGTTGGTTTGAGAGATATTTCTGCTCCATACGAGCAGCTTCATCAGACGGAGCAAGCTACTTAACACGAGTGTCGTTGACTCCTGCCACATCAATCTCAAGGACTACATGGGCACATGAAATGGATTTTTTTTTTAATTGAAAATTTTTACGTTTTACAAAACAATTCCCTCCCCCAAACCCTCCCATACCTTCCCCCAACCTTCCCAGAGCTGAATACAGAAATGGATTTTGTAATTTGTTAACACAGGTTATTTGGTGTTTTAATTTGATGTATTTTCTATCTTTTAGAAAGGACGTTTGGTTTGTTAACAGATTGGAATGTAGGAAAGCTTTTAACGGTTGTGTGGGTGGGTTGATGATTATTACATAGCTTTTAACATTCCTAAAACTGAAAAGATAAATTTACAGGAGACCATCAGATCAGAAAAGTTTCTTAACTTGTCTACCAACATCTGGTTATAGAAATTCTCCTTTATTTAATAAGTCTACCAAGTCTACTAACACCCAGGTGCCTCTAGATCAGCGGTTCTCAACCTTTCTAATGACATGACAATTTAATACATTCTTCTCCTTCTTCCTCTCTTTCCTCTCTTCCCCCTTTCCGCTCTTCCCCCTCCTTTTCCTTTCTCTCTTTCCTCTTTTCCTTTGTTTCTTTCCATTCTCTCTGTCTTACAGCAGTATCGTTGGGGGTCTTCACCGCCCCCAGCCTCTGCATCCTCAGCCGAACGGGCGGGGAGGAGGAGCAGGATGGGAGGCAGCGGTTCTGGCGGCCCAGCAGCGTCGTCAGGGTTCCTTGTCGCCCCCAATCCGGCTGCTGCCCCGCCGTATCCTCAGACAAATGGGCAGGGAGGAGTAGGATGGGAGGCAACAGCTCTGGAGGCAGCACAGCAGCATCGGTGGGGTTCCTCGCCGCCACCCCCGCCGCATCTTCAGCTGAACGGGTGGGGAGGAGGAACACGACAGGAGGCAGCGGCACGGCAGCATTGTTGGGGTTCCTCACCGCCGCCCTTAGCCCAGCCATTGCGTCCTCAGCTGAACGGGTGGGGAGGGGGAATAGGACGGGAAACAGTGGCTCCGGTGGCAGCGACAGGGCAGCATTGTCGGGGTCCCAGCTGCCCCCAGCCTGGCCACCACCCTCACTGGGACTCCGTGCTGCTCGGCCTGATCCTCTGCCCATCCATCGATGGAGCCACAGTGGAGGCAGCGCCCGCCCGACCCATCTGGGGGGGCAGCAGGAGCGGAGGAGGGCGAGGAAGCAGTCACCCTAGCCGGGACTCCGTGCTGCCCGGCCTCGCCCTTCGCCCATCCAATGGAGCCGCGGTGGGGGCTAGTGCCGCGTAGCCCCTGCCAGCCCCTCTGCCAGTCTGGCTGTTCCCGAGCCACTTTGGGGACAGCAAGAGGAAGAGGAGAGTAAGGAAGCCGCCACCAGCCCCAGGAGGCAGCTCTCTACCTTGGCTAAATCTCCTTTCTTCCCAGCAGCCTGGATTCCGGTGCGCCTTCCTGGCCAGCAAGTCCAATGGTTGGGCTGGCTTGGGATTGCAGGGGCTGGTCTCCCTTGCGCCACGGCTTTTGAGAGGGCTGGCCTGCTCAGTGGAGCCTCCAGAAGGGATCCCGGGGCTTCCCCGGGCGGATCCAAACCATGAGGCCCTGGCCGTGCTAATCCCAGGGGGTGGGGCACCCGGGTGCAGGACCAATCAGGAGCCCCGCAGGAAGTGTAAGTCTGCCTGAGAGAGAAGGGAAGCGAAAGTGCCTATCTGTCTCTCTCTTTGCAAATGGCGGAGACAGATGCGGAGCGGTGGCTCGGTTCCTAAGACCATCAGAAATGTGTTTTCCGATGGTCTTAGGCAACCCCTGTGAAAGGGTCATTTGACCTCCAAAGGGGTCGCGATCCACAGATTGAGAACTGCTGCTCTAGGTGGCACTGCAGCTTCAAAAGTATTCCCAGCCAAATACAAGAAAGACAAATGAATAGAAAAAAGGGCATCTCGTTTAAAAAAAGAACAATCGACACCTCCAGCATCGTATATTCTCAAATCGGTTCCATCCAGTTATTGTCAGCAGATTTTTCAAATTCCACACTGTTTTGACCAGCGGTTCTCAACCTTTGTGTGACGGTGACCCCCGTCACACGGACGCGCCGCACATGCGTGGTGAACGCCATGCGCGGCGCCGCCCCCTGAGGGGGAAAAATGGCGGATCGCGTTTGGCGGCCCCTGTAAAATGGTTGTTCGACCCTAAATGGGGTTGCAACCCCATAGGTTGAGAACCGCTGGTTTTGACATTGAATTGTTGCCTTTTTTGGCTTTCTGCTTTTTTCGCCGCTATAATTCCGGAAGAGGAGCAGCTTAAAAGCCTGCTCTCCCCCCTTCACGGCTTCAAATTCTTATTTCCCCCCCGCAATTTCCAGCGTTAAACAGAGCTTTTCTTTTCCTTTTTACAGTCTCTTAATTATCTCACCCAGATGATCCTCCAGTTTTGCTTTCTGATTCTTCCAAGTGGATGCCCAGCTTGTGACGGCTCGCAATGGCCATCTGACAGCTGTTAGTCTGGGAAGCTTCCATGGGCTCTCTAGGACAGCAGTTCTCAACCTTTGTGTGACGGTGACCCGTCACGGACGCAGCGCGCATGTGCGGCGCCGCCCCCTGAGGGGAAAAAATGGCGGATCACGTTTGGCGACCCCCGTAAAATGGTCGTTCGACCCATAGGTTGCTCTAGGAGATTGCGATCCCTCATGTGCCGCCAAACTATGCTTCCCTTCACCCGCTCCAGTCTTATCTGGAACCCAAGCATACCCCACCCCAAACAGCTGAAAAGCGACGACCCTTCAGGAGCCCCCAAAGGATGTGTCGTGCCACCATGATGTTCACTCTGGTTCTTTGGTTATATAAATTCAAACAAGCTTTGTGGTTGATTGTCTGTGCAAGGAGAGGTTACTCTTATCTTGTCTAACCAACTTTTCTTTCATTTTTCTTTTGTGTTAATTATAAAAAAGGAACGTAACGGATGGGGCTTGAGGTTCTCTCCTTTTCACAGAGACATCCCACTTTATCAGGGCACCCTAATAAATTGCTTTTAAATGATCTTCTGACTCGGGTTTATTGGGAAGGTAAACTGAGGCAGAACCTAGGGGCCAGATTTGGTGATTGGTTTCCTCCCCCAAGGGGCTTCGCAGTAGGTTGATCTTAAGATTGCTGGCCATTTCTTTCCCCCCCCCCCCCCCGTTGTGCAAAATTATATATATTTCTATTTATACTTGGCTGATCTTTTTAAGCTATCCTCCCCCATGTTAATAAAAATTACTACGTTCTTTTCAAATCCTTTAATCTTAAAAGGGGGAGAAGCAGTCTTGCATTCGTTTGACTGTAGCTGCTAACAAAAAAACAGATACACGGCACGGACAATATGGCGCACACAGCATTTTGATCTGGTGATAAGCTTTGGAACAAGCATCTACCTGTCCCAATTAGAACAGATCCCATCAGCCTAAAAATGTTGGCTGAACAACTAGAAAACAAGCGTTTTTTTGTAGCGGCCACTACTGTATAGAATATCCTTCATTTGGAGATTAGAATGGGTATGATCCTGTTAGACCACAGGTCGGCAACCCGCGGCTCCGGAACCGCATGTGGCTCTTTCAGCCTTCTCCTGCAGCTCCCAGTCCTCTGCCATTTGCAGTCCCCCCCCCAAAAGTGGGAGTTCAATCAATTCCACTTCTCAACAAAATCTCGTGAAGTTGGAATTGATTGATTGAACTTCCTTTGTGGGACTGCCCACAAACTTCTTTCCTTCCTGGGACTGCACATAGCAGATGGAGAGACGGAGGACTGCTGGAAAGAAGGTGTGTGGGTCAGATGGGGCGTGCCGGGTGTGGTTTCTGCCAACCATCATATGATTGGGGTAACGGGCTGGGTGGGGGGGATTCTGCCAACCATCATATGATTGGGGTAACGGGCTGGGTGTGGGGGAACTGCCAATGTTAAATACTCTTGTTCACTTGCGAATGATGAATAAGCATGGCGAAGTACAACAGTTCTTTATTCCTCTTTAAACAACACCCGAACGAACGGCAACAGGCATGCACGCCTCTTTATGTGTCTGGAGACCGGGACTGTCAAACAAAGTAATAGCGTTTTCGCGCTTTGCGTATGCGCACAAGGCTGGTGTCAAGACTGCTAACATCGTATGTTCTTGCTTGCCATATATGAAGAAGCAAACCTGTTTTACTTAGCCGAGCAGCATTTCTAGAGTTAAGACAGATAGCAGTAGGTTAAGGGGTGGGAAAGTATGCAAGTCAACCATAACAATGTCTGGGCACAGTGTGGCCAAGGTCAGCTCAGCTGCACCGGGAGGGGCACCTCACGGTTCACATTAATTGGAGAATGTGATTGATGACTGTAAAATGAAGGAGTGAGTTATGCTTTGTTACAGATGCTTGGGGGAGGGAGGATTCAGTTTCTGGCTTAACTTTGTTAGTGCCGAAGCTATGCAGAATAATAAAAGATTCTTTTAGAGGAAAAAGCCTCAAAATTCTTTGAAAATCTGCTTTCTTTCGGAACCATGTCAGCTGGTGCCGCTCAGTCTGCTGCCAGGCAGCTTTTGGAATGCCCAATTTAAGGTCGCTGGTACTACTCTATCTTGCAAGAAACTGTATAACATTCTTAGGACCCAACTTATTTGGTGGGAGACCTTAACCAACCAGAAGCGGCCTGAGTCGAGAACAAGGTTTCCCCAGTTGTCTGGTGAAGCAGCACAGTATTTAACTTCCTAAGCCCTTCCCCCTCGTCGTTCTTCACAAGGGTAACCACTAATTGTAAATTACCCCCCCCACACACACACACAATATCTCTGCCTTACTTTGAAGCAGATTTTCAACACTGGTCAGAAACTCATCGGTATTTAAATCATTCACATGCCTCCTAAGAGAAGAGAGAGGATGATTTAATCCCTCTGCATCCAACCAGAGTTGAACAAAATCGTTTGGACCTATGTCCCTAGCAACATTATTCAAAAGATTCTGTACCACATTATGAATAACCTCTATAGCATCTACAAAAGACTGAATTCAGTCAAGATTAACAAATCTATATCGATGATAGTATTCCACAGCCCTGAAATTTCGGATAGGTTTCTCTCGTGCCTGCACCATATCCAGATAAACATTGTTCATATGCAGAGTTAGGGGCTTGTAGCTGTGGCATAGAATGACATATCTCCCCTTTTGGTTGAGATGAAGGCGTAGAATCACAATTATGATTCCCCCCCCTTTTTTTAGTTTCTAAAAAATATACTAATGGTTTTGATGTTGGATAAAATGCCAGATGTTATATTTCCTAAGAGCATTCGTGTTGTGTGGCTTGTGGAAGGCTGAGAGGGCTCATGTCATGCTTGGGCCCTTTGGTGCTCTGGGGATTGTGAGGTCCACAAATGGTTGACCATCCACTCATTCTGAAGGAAAAGAAACCCCAATGGTCATAATTGTTGCAGAAATGTTCATCAGAATCTAAATGTATGAAAGTATGAAAGACAAATAACAAACATTCTGAGTTTATCAATTCATTCTAGTAAAAGAAAACAAGCAGACAAAAGTTGTTACAAACCTCCATTTTTGCATCTTAAGTGTTTCAAAAAATAGGTATAAAACTACTTAATAGTAGCTTCCATTTTGAAAAAGGTCTTCCTAGCAGATCAAATGGCTCTGGAGGTATGGATATGCCAGAAACCAGCAAATGTGACTGGACCAGTATGGAAGCTGCTTTTATACATGCTGGTGATGTCACAAATTAATCACATCAGAGTTGGTGTGTTCTTAACACCTTTTGCAAAACTGCGTTTAAATAGTGATGTTTATTTATTTATTAAAATTTATAGACCGCCCCACTCCCGCAGGACTCTGGGCGGCTAACAGTAAAAACACAATATAACTTAACAAGACAAACAATACAGTAACATTCATCCAGGGGTCAGATTTTATAAACCCCAGGCCTGTCGGAAAAGCCAGGTCTTGGAAACAGCTTGCGGAAAACCAACAGGGTGGGAGCGGTCCTAATCTCCGGAGGGAGCCGGTTCCAAGACGTGGGCGCCATTACAGAGAAAGCCCTCCTCCGCAGCCCCGCCAAATGGCACTACTTGGCCGACGGGACCTGAAGGAGGCCCAGCCTGTGGGATCTAACCGGACAAAGGGAACTATGAGGTAGTAATACAAATTAATCAGAGTTGGTGAGTTCTCCACAACTTTTGCAAAGCTACATTTGAATAGTAGGTGTGTCAAGCCCTCCTGGGCTTGACATTCAAGAGGGGGAAGGTGGCAGACTAGCTTGGTGGAGGTTGGAGGAAGGTCCAGCACTGGGTCCAGGGCAGCTTACCATCCAGGCTCCAGCAGGCCATTGTTTGCGCCATCAAAATAGTTGAGAAGCCGTGCCTGTGCAGATAGAGGTCCCAGGAAGCAGCGCCTGTGCAGGAGGCTGTGGGAAGCCGCACATGCGCAGAAGACGCTGGAACTGCCAAACAGCTGAGGGGCAGAGGCCCGCCAAACAGCTGAGGGGCAGAGGCCCGCCAAACAGCTGACGGCCAGACACAAACGGAGCGCATTTAGGAGAACGTACAGGAGCAGGTTGAGACTTTGATTGCTGCTGGATGCTGGTTGGGTAATAGGATGGGATATTTGATAATTGCTGGATGGGGTGTGTGGTTTGTTGGGCGTGGCTGAGGTGGCTAATTAATGGGGTAGAGGGTGGGGTAATGTTAGCCCAAATGTATTTAAGCAACGCTGGGAGGCAGTTGCTCCCAGCGTGAACTTTGTAGCACACAAAGCCTGATTACTATAGGTCTGTGTTAAGTCAATACTTTACCTTAAAGTAAACTGGAGCTGACTGAATCAAGGTGTCTTCCTTTCATCAAAGATTCCGGTAGGAAAGCTGACAAGGTGATGTTACAAATTAATCATATCAGAGTTGGTGAGTTCTTCACTATTTCTACTCTCAAGATCAACCCCAATAACAGGACTCGGTCACCTCCAAAGGATCTAGCAAGCCAGACTGCCGATTCCAAATGAAATCAAATCTGTTAGGTGCCAAGAATATTCCTCACAGTGGCTGTGCAGAGGCTCCCCCAGTCCCAAAACAGGGCTACCAGGCCAGCTATCTCCAATGCAATAAGGGCAGAGAAATAACTATACTGTCCTTATGAAGTTGATAGCCCACAAGTTCTAATATGGGCTCTATCGCTGCTTGATCAGCTTCAGTCTTGTCCTCCAGTGGTGTTCTAGGCATCTCTTTGTGTTGCTTCATCTCGTGTAGTTGCTTGGTAAAACCAAGATGTTCCACTCAGTTTGCGCACACAGAGTTCACACAGATGCAAATTGTTCCAGAGCCCCTGTTGTGTTCTCGTTCCAAGCAGTCATAATGGCAGTCGATAGGTTCTTTTAAATACGAGGGCAATTTGGAAATAAACATCCACTTATCACTGATAGTCAATTGCAGATGACAGACCTTGTACTATACACATTAGCAAAGTACAACATTACATTCGTTTTAGACATAATTGTCATTCAGATGGAGGCACTTGTCATAATACTTTGCAAGTTTTTGAATTCCTTCTGCAAAAATATCTGGGAAATGAAGCCACCTTGTAACAGTTTCGTGAAGTGCATTGTCATGAAGCAGCGCCACGCAAGCCACTTTCATTTAAAAGGTTCATTTTCAATTGATTAGCGGACAAGTCCAC
Organism: Crotalus adamanteus; assembly: GCA_039797435.1. NCBI lineage: Eukaryota > Metazoa > Chordata > Lepidosauria > Squamata > Viperidae > Crotalus > Crotalus adamanteus. Next base: position 90,244,803 of record CM077923.1, on the reverse strand, counting down.
TGCAACACAACTTTCTTCGCTCTGAACTGCGCACGGCGCCATAGGAAGGGCATCACTATCCCTGCCTATTTCTCACACTCACATGGAGGCTTATTTCTGAATTACCCTCATAGTAGAAATGGACGATTTCTCTCTGAATATAAATAATTCTGTTTATCTGTTCTGACAATGTTTTTAGCTCTTTGAACACTTTTCAGGAATTGCATAGTTCTGGGAATTTTTTAAAAACGTTTTCTGTGAAATCTCAATCATTAATGTCAATTTGGTAATTAAAAATGTCATTAAATACAAGCAATTGTTCTTCAGCTACTTTACACGGAACTAGTAATATTGAAGATTACAGTAATCTAGCTCAATTATTTGGGGAAGGTTTTTTTTTGTTTGTTTCTGGTGTCAGATTTGATATAATTCAAAGCTGGAAAAGCTCTCACAAGCGTAAGATATATGATCCAACGTAAGGAAAGCAATCCCAACTGCTTTCATTGATTTAAAATTATTTGGCAAAGAACTCCACGTTTCAAGGATTTCATTTTCAGAACTAACTGCTATCCTTTGTCACTTCTACCTTCTCACGTATTTGACGCAGGTCATACATAGAATTTTATTTTTCCAGATACTTTCTTGAAATTCCAGTAGCTCCGTTTCCACATTTCTTAAAATCTAACCAGTGTAAGCAGATCAAGTTCTTCAAATTTGGTTTTATCTGGAGACGTAAGAAATATGTTACTAAAATTTACCTTTGCAGCTGCTACAATGCTATAAAACTCCTTGTGGATTTCCTGGTGGCTTGGTTTCTAGGATTGTCTGCAAATATTGTAGAATGTTCTGAATGAATTTTTAGATTTTGAAAATATTTCAGCTGCCCACATTTTCAAGGTCTCTTTCAAAAACCTGCAGTTTACTCTCAAAATGTTTTGAGATCACAAAACATCCTTTCTGCTGTTTTCCCTACACCTTGTAATTGTTTGTTCAGTACATGTTGTGTAAAAACGTGAGGTTGGTAAGCCAGGCCATATCGATGAGCTGTGGATATTCCTACCCTTTTTCATGCATAAACAGCCTAATTTCATCAAAGCAGGCTACTAATCTCTCCAGGACTTGTCCTCTGCTCAGCCATCCGACATTATTGTACATAAATAAACAATTATACTTCACCTCAAGAAGTACTTGAAACTGACGACAATTCAGAGCACAAGCCGTGATGTGATTCATTATTTTTGAGACATCTTGGAGATTGTCAAATTTTTTGCTGCTTCCTGGTGTATAATGCAATGGAATGTAATTACTTTGTTTTGTTTCTTTAAGAAACAACTATATGAAACCAGATGTTGACCCCACCATAGAAGGTGCTCCATCACTTGTAATTGAAATCACCTTTTCTGGTCCCGCGTCTTGTGACAAAAAAGTTTTCTTCACAGCATTATAGTTATCTACACCTTGTGTTCTTTCAGGCAAAGACATCAGTTTCAGCAGCTCTTCTCTCATGATGTCACCAACAGCAAAACGCAAAATTACTGCTAGCCTTGCATGATTATTTATATCAGTGCTTTCGTCCAAGCACATGGAGTAACAGGCTGCCTTTTGTAAGTCAGTGGTGAACTGCTAACATCATTTGCCATGCGCTGGACTCTGGACTTTTAATGGTGTTTCTGTTCAGTATCAGAGATGCGTTGAATAATTTTATTCAATTATTTCCTTGTTTGGGAAACCATGAAAAAGAACCACTCTCAGACAACATGGCCGTGGTTCTTAACCTTTTTGAACGAATCACCCCCTTAAACCAATGAGGAAGTTGTCATTGCTCCTCTCCCCCAACATAACCTCTCAATCACAACATAGGAAATAATTCTTCAATTTATGCAAACATTTTTGTTTTCTTTAAAATTGTCATCAGGACATATCGATGCAAATAATTTATTTCTGGTCTTTTTCCCATATCTCAACTGTAAAAAATTTTGGTGCCACCCATCGCTTTATTCCCAAACTTCGTGATACATGTATTTCAATATCTTATTTATTCAAGACACTTAAATGTAATGACCACTGAAAACAAAATTCAATTGTAAGAAAGTGAAATGCCGGGAAAGAAAAACAGTAACATTTAATAATTGAATTACAAGTGAAATTTAAGACGCAAAAAGAAATATTAAAAGGGCATAAGAACAAACCGCAATGCAGGAACTAAGAATTTCAAGACAAAAACTCTGAAAGTAAATTAAGATTTGAAGAAAGTATATATAGTCACGCACAGTATAAAAAGGATTAAAAAGACAGACAATATAATCGAACTGGTGCACGCTAAAAAAAAGTACAATGCAAAGAGACACACAAAATGCCTTATGCTTGGTGAGCGGATGCCAATTTCTTGATGTCTGGAACCATTTTTATTAATTGCATTCTTAAATCACAGCGCCCAGAGATCTTCAACATGTTCCTTGACTTAGAAAGGATCTGTTGGACGTTACTGAAGCCCCTCTTCACTAAGTGGAACGAAAGGCTAAAAGAAGCAAGTTAACTTCCTCCCGCAATATTGGCTAAGGGCTCCTCAGTTTCACCCAAAAAGCTTCGTAGCCGTAACTCTGAAAATGTGACTGGGCTTCACAGTCGTATTTCAGATCTGTCGGTGGCTCTTGCAGTTTGGGATGAAGTTGTGCAAAGTCTGCTGTGAAAGGATTTGGTACCCCAGCAGTGTCTTGTCTTGTATACTCTTTTTTTTTTTACCAGCAATTTCGTAACGATAATCTATTATTTACATTTCCCCCCCTTATTCTTTAAATATATTTGTCCTTGTTGTCCCGTTTTTTGTTTGCATTATTCTTCATACTATACTTCATACTAAAAATAATACATATTATTACTATACATTATTATACACACATTTTCCATTTTTGATCTTTCCACATTTATTCTCATTTATTATTTCTAATCTCCAACCAGTCATACCACTTATTCCATATTAGATAGTCTGTGTTTTCCTTTTATCTCTTTCATTAAAAGCTTCGTAGCCGTAACTCTGAAAGTGTGACTGGACTTCACGGTCGTATTTCAGATCTGTCAGTGCAGTGGTTCTCAACCTTCCTAATGCCATGACCCTGCAACCGGTTGTAAGTCGAGGACTACCTGTATTTCCCTGCCCAGGAGCACTGCGCATGTGTGGTGCCGCCCCCTACACCGGCCAAGGCGTAGCTGGCGACAGCGCAGGCGGCCCACCAGCTGGCCCAGCCCAAGGCAGGTAAGGCACCCACCAGGTCACACATGCACCAGCAACCCTCCCTCTATGCTCGCCGGCCTCCCACCTCTGGCCCTCTTTTACTTAATTTTAGTAGTAGTTCAGCAGGGAGAAAAGCTTTCCAGAAAGTTCGCCTTGCAGCACCGTTTGCAGACTGGGGCTTTTGGCAGGCTCACCAGGGCAGAGACAGCCTGGACAATTCCTATTGGCTTTTGAAAGCCAATAGAATTAGACTCTATTCAAGAGTCTATTCTATTGGCTTTCAAAAGCCAATAGAATAAGAGGGAGTAGCACAGCTAAAGGAAAGGGGGAAAAATGGCAGACAGCCTTGTTTGGCCACCCCGTGAAATGGTCATTCGACCCCAAATGGGGTCCTGACCCACAGGTTGAAAAACTAATAGAATAAGTGGGAGTAGCACAGCTAAAGAAAAGGGGGAAAAAATGGCGGACAGCCTTGTTTGGCAACCCCCGTGAAATGGTCGTTCGACCCCAAATAGGGTCGCAACCCACAAGTTGAGAACCGCTGTTGTCAGTGCCTCTTGCAGTTTGTGATGAAGTTGTGCAAAGTCTGCTGTGAAAGGATTTAGCACCCCAGCAGTGTAGTGTCTTGGCTGTTTGTTGGTGTTCTTTTGCTTCATATGCTTAGCTCCTTAGGGACAGGGAGCAGTTAGAAAAGCGAAATAGAAATACTGTCAATAATAATACTTGTGCAAGATTGCATTTATTTTTTTATTAAGCCAGCAGTATCCTAGTTGAGTGGCTGCATCATGCTGTATTTCATGAACACTCAACAGCTATGTGAAATTCTGCATGCACTTTCCTAATAGGATTGGAGAATCAATTCTGTGGTTTACGTTTAAGTTTGTATAAAAATTAGTTTGGTGTGACATTCTTACAGATAAGCCTCCAGTTTCAACCGACGATTTGCAGCAGGCCTCCTTCGCCAGGATAAGTAGGATGTGCCATAGGTTCACCACCGCTATATGTCTATTCAGACCTACCCAAAAGTCATTCAGTACGGTGCACATTCAAATTTTGTTTTGAAAGCAGAGGTACATTGAATTTCAATAAGGTCTTCATTTTCTGGAACAGGAAACGCGTACGGTTTATTTTGAGAAACAGCTCTTGCCACATACTTGGTGTATCTCTTGGTGTCTGGAAAGTACTCCCAATGGATTTCATGAGATTCGTTGACGCTAATGTTATCCATTCAGTTGTGTCCGACTCTTGGGAATTCTACAGGCCAGGTCTCAAAAAGTCCTTTATAGGTCAGTGGTGGCGAACCTATGGCATGTGTGCCACAGGTAGCATGCAGAGCCATCCCTGTGGGCACGCACGCCATTGCCCCAGAGGGAGGCGGGGCTGTGCTGCTCCACTCCCCCTCTCCACGTGTGCCAGTGCTTTGTGGTGTAAAGAAAGGCTTTGAGCTCTCAAGGGAGAGGGAGGAAATGGAGAAAAAGATCGCTGTTCCCACGGTCTCCCTTCTGCTGGCCACCACACAGATTGCTTGCTGCTACCGGCATTTTCCCTCCCACCCTCTGCACAGATCACTTCCTGCCACCAGCATTTCCCTCCCCATATGGATTGACTTGCTGCTGCGGGTGTTTCCCTCCACCCCGTGCATGGATTACTTGCTGCCGCCAGCGTTTCGCTTCTGATCAGCTGCAATCAGGCTCTCCATGGCGTGCGGCAGTTGGTTGATACGGGCAAGGCAGGAGCGCACACACTGCGTTTTTCCTTTGACAGCAATGAGGTTAGGGTTGCTGCAGCTGATCAGAAGCACCGTTGAAAACAGTCTACCTCTGCTATGCGCTCACCCATCAGCCATGTTCTCCATGCTTCAGATCAGCTACAGTGCTCTGTGGAGAGCAAGGTTAAGCAGGCTCACAAAGAGGCTCCACTTTTTTCGGCGGGGCTTCGGCGCCTGGCAGGCTTGGCCAATTTCCCTTTTTTCTCCCCATTTGTGGCAGCCGCCAACCAATCATCGTGCCCTCCTCTCAGGGCAACACCAACAGCCAATGCCACAGGAGGAAAAGTGGAAGGCCACGCCCTCTACCAGACCTGCTTGGCGGCTCAGTAACTGCACTTCTCCTTAGATCCAGGAAACTTGTGCAATGGAAACTTGGCCGTGGGGCGGTCGCTGAAGGAGCTGCTGGCAGTAATGGAGCCGGGGAAATGGGCTGGGTAGGGGGAGCTGCCAATGCCGCTGCCATGAGGCTTGGCAAATCCCCCCCCAAGCAGCCATTATTCCTCCTCCCCAGCCAGCCAGCCAACATCCCCTGACTTACTCCTTGCCTGCCCAGCCGGCTGGCTCAAAACTCACCGCTGTTCTCGGCGGCGGCAGCCTAATGGACCTGAGCAAGCTGCTAGTTGCGCCGACCTGAGGCACAGGGAGAGGGAGGCAGGCGATGCAGCAGATTGGGTACCTTGGCTCCATCCATCCAAGTTGAAAGCAGAGGCACAGCAGCAGGATTGCTCTCAAACAATAACAGCTGGGTGCGTTGCTCACTTATGTGCACCCGCCTTGTTGAGAGCAACCCCGCTGTTGCACCTTCGCTTTCTTCAACTCGGATGGAGCCAGGAGCCGCAGGTGGCCGCTTGAGTGGGGAGGACAAGCTTTGTTGCTGTCGTTGGACCTCGGCAGGGCGCTCCGTCCTGGGGGGAAAGCAGCGGTGTCCTAACCCTAATTGCCACCCTGTCCCCTCCCTCGCCTTGCCTTACCCTGCAGACGAGTCTCCTGCCCACTACCCTACCTGCCAGGGACTCCCTGGATCACACCCAGCCCCCGCAGGCATCCATCTCCAGGAGCAACGTCAAGGTGGCCACGCCCATCCTGGCCACACCCACCCAGTCTGCCATGACTGCTGTAGCCACGCCCATCCAGTGGGCCACACCTACCCGGCCCCTGGCAATACATAGTGGGTTTTGGTTTGCAGTTTTAGCACTCCATCTCTAAAAGGTTTGCCACCACTGTTATAGGTTAATTTACCCTAGGAATTATATCTAAAAAAATTGTTTTAACATCCTTAGATAAAGTAGTCTTAAACGATTTTTAACAACTCTTTTATATTCCTTAAAATCTTTCCCCCTTCTGTAGTTGCTTGCTGCTTTTAACTCTTTTCTCCCCTAGTACGTTGGGGGTCATAGCTATGGCGATTTTGAGTGCCACCAAATATGAATGCTACGTTTTGTTTATGGTACTTGCCACCAGTGTCAAGTCTACCTTTCTTCAGTCCATCAGCTTTGGATCTAAAATAGTTTGTATCCTTGCCAGCATAGCTTGGATGCTTGCTCTCAAAATGGCGTTTTCAGTTTGTTAGGCTTCATCGATTCTGTTGATAAAACTTCAGAACAAAGTACACACTGCGGTTTCTCAATTCCCACTGTATATATTGACGTGAAGCCATATTGTAAGAAATCCTCGCTATATTTCCTTTTCCTGATGTTCTTCGGATCTATTGTCTGGAATGGTTTGCTAGTGAAAATATGTAACAATAGCTTCAATAATAACAAAAGATGATACATGGCATAGTTCAGTCAACACAGTTCATTAAAGTTTCCTATGATTTACCATTCTGTTGTTTTTTTTACATACTATCACTGTTACTATCACAAGGGGGCAGTATTCACATCAACCACAGCTGAATATAAAAAGATAGATCAGCATCCAAATTAAGTTCCCATGGTACAGATATTTTTTTTGCAGTAGTTGATGATTTTACAGTACATGATTTTACATTTACCCAGTAATTATAATTCATGAAGTGTCGTTTTATCTCCAATACTACTGCTTTTAACAGTATCTGCTTTCAACACGTGTGACTGGTCCGCATAAGCACATTATGGCGCCAACCCTGTCACATACACCTGTATTTGTACGGGGTGTACATGATGGGGTTGGCGCAATGATGTCATCACACCGGATACTCGTATGTGGGCGTATCTGCATGTGGGTGGACCCACCTAGATTCGGATAGAGGAGCGGTGTCTTGGTTCCTAAGACATTGTGGTGTAGAGCTATTATTTGGATTTGTCCCTTCCGTGGGAGGTGGGGCAAAGTTCCCTCCTTTTCATTTTCGGAGGCTTTTTTGCTTGTTGGGGTATTTTTTCCAAAAGTTCAGGATATAAAATAGAGATTAAATTTCTCACCCAGTTTCAGCACACTATTGACTGATGTTCTTGTGAGTACTTACGGACTTGGGGTGGTTACCGAGGTGGGGCCAGCCTTTGTCCTGTCAGGTTAGAGGGAATTCTCAGATCGCTGGGGCACCGCTCTTCACCGTCTCTTCGGGGTGACTGTAGACCCACTTAGGGTTACCTGGCAGGACGAAAAGAGCTGCAGAAAGCGGAGTTTGTAATTCCACAACCGTGCGCTACCGCGCAAAACCAGAAGTCTCGAATGGTCACAGAGTTTGATGACTTTTTTCCTCTTTTTTCATCTGGGCTTGGAACTAGCAGTGGCAGAGTTTTAACATTACAGGGCTTCATGTCTACAAATGCATAGGCAGGGCTCTTGGAGACCACCAACCATTCATGAAAATCACACCCATCCTCACCCTGTGTTATAGCTGACGCCAAAGGAATGGATGGCAAGCATCCTAACTACCCCAACACAAGGAAAGAAAGGAATCCCTGCAGATTTTACTCCGCTTGCCGTTGCTGACTCTAAGGCAGTGGTTCTCAATCTTTTTATACTGGCGACCCCGGTCATAAGCAGGCGGCGCGCATGCGTGGCAGCGCCCCCTGCGCGGCGCCCCCCCTTCGCGCCATGCATGTGCGGTGCCGCCCCCTGTGCCGGCTGAGAAAAATGGCGGATCGCGTTTGGCGACCTCCGTGAAATGGTCGTTCGACCCCAAATGGAATCGCGACCCACAGGTTGAGAACCGCTGCTCTAAGGGAAGGCACGCATCTGTTTCGAAGCTGTGAGCCATTGCTATCCAAAGACATTTCTACAGCCACGTGGCCAGTATGATAATGTCCCACAGCTCTCTGGCTTTTCCCCATAAAAATGGTACCTATCTATTCGCATTTGCATACTTTTGAACTGCTTAGGTGTGCAGCAGCTAAGCAAAGACAAGGACTCATCTCGTCACGTGATGCTTGGGTCTCAAACGTCGGCCATCAACTTTGGAGCTGACAAGCCCAGCGTCTTAATCACACAGCCCAACACAAGGGAAGTAAGCCGAGAGGATCCATCCAGACGCATCCAGACAGTAAATCCAAGCCCAAAAACCTCTCCTGGCCCACAAAATACCAACTTTGCTGCCAACAGCTTCTATGGTGTTTCCAGACTCACGAGGGAGTGTGCAAATGTGGCTGCAGGAATGGCAGCCCCAAGAAAAGGCAGTTCCTCACCAGATGCACTCCCTTCCTCCGTTCCACTGTCATAAACTGACTAACTAAAGCCCTCAGCTTTATCACGGACTCCCAACAACCAGATCTGCGTAACTAAGGGATGGGCAACTATGGTCCCTTTCCAACCTGTGGTCTTCAACTCCCAGAATGCCTGGTTTACAGGGGGTATAGTTGCCCTTCACTGGCCATAATCACTGCCCCATTGTCATCCTGTGCCTACCCAATCAATATTTTTATAAGTACTGTTCCCTTGCTAGTGTTTTTTTCCTGCTATGGCACCTTGTTGCATATCCTCCTTCATTTGGCTTGATCTCAAGGGCCTCCTAAATTTCATTGGGGGCAGCATCAGCATTGATGGTTGCCCTCAGGGCCAGATGGGCGTGACTTGGGTGGCCTAGACTTGACTGGCCGGCTCAACACCACTCGCTCGGTATGGCTGGGTGGGCCAGGTAGGTGGAGCCGGCACAGCTCCGTTCGCTTGGGCCGCCAGAGAACAAGTCAAAGGAGTTGTGGGGAAATTAACATTTTCAAATATGAACAAATATTTTAAATAAATCCGCAAAAAAAAACAACGTAAGCTGTTTAGTCCTTTCTCGTGCCGTTTTGTTCGAGCCAGATGTTTAGCTTCTTTCCTTGCTTACAAGTTCATTCATGTTTTTAAGGTTAAGTTCTGAGCTGTGGAAACACTCAGGATAGAGTGTAGGTGTGCATCAGTGGGAAGATTTTGTGTGTACAATTCATGCTCATACAGGTATGTACCACCAAACATGCAGAGCCCTTCGAACAGCTTGTAGGGATGAACCTGGTGAATGGGCCCTACAGAGGCATACTTTGCCTTAAGTGTGCTGTTAAATTGGAATTGTATCAGCTCCATCTAGTTCAGTGGTTCTCAACCTTTTTATACGGCGACCCCGGTCATAAGGACACGGCCCCATGCGCGGCGGCGGCCCCGGTCATAAGGACACGGCCCCATGCGCGTTGCGCATGTGCAGTGCTGCCAGCTGAGGAAAAAACATGGCGGATCGCGTTGTTTGGCGACCCCCATAAAATAATTGTTCGACCCCAAATGGGGGTCGCAACCCGATGATCTAGTTGTTTACAGGTGCTGCACGTCAACTGCAAATGGATTACTGAGCAGTCCAAAATTGAATTTCTTCGCTTCAAAGTGCAACAAAGAGACATGTGACCGCCTCCATGTGAAGTGTGCTCAGTGTATCATCAAAATGAGCATCGTGAGAACACGGCGGTGGAAACTGGTTGTTTGACAACGGGGAAAGTGATTCAAGCTTACTTGCTACGTCTCAGTCTCCCACAGTCGCAGCTTAACTTGAAAGGCTTTCACTTCATACATGTTCGTGTTCACACCGTCCCGTCCAGTGGTGGAATTAAAATATGGAACAACTGATTCTTTTATTCGATGCAGGCCTGGGCCTCCAAGGCTTAGAACAGACTTCCGGAAGTCTGGACAAGAATTCCAGAGACAGGCCGGTTTAAATAATAACAGGATACCTGATGCAATAGACAGTATGGAGTCTTGGCCTTAACTGAGCTGCCGGTGAAGCAAAAGGGAACAGAGAAACACGCTTTAAATCGAAAGGGGGGGCAGCTGTCGTTGCGGCACGCATAACGGCAGCCACGACAAGCACGCCAAAATTAGGACGGCAGCTGAGGTTTTGGGCCAAATGCCAGTGGCGCGCCCCATGATTCCCGCCGCTCAGCTGTGCTGCGGACGGCCCTCCCCTAAGCCTTTTTTCAAGTCAGTGTTCTGAAGTCAGTCGGTTAGAGATCTTCGTCAGAGTGGCTTGAATTTTAGCTGCTGACAATGGCCTGAGGCAGCTATGTCTGCAATGAGTGGGGAAGGGGAAGAATGCACCTGGGAGGATTATCACAGCGCTGCGATGAAAAGGTTTGGAAAGTTCACGAATGGGCAAGTTCATACAACCTGCCGAGTCTGACAATGGAGCCAACCCACTATGCGTCCTGCTGGGCAAGAGAGTAAGTCATAACTGGGTAATACTGGCCCAGCAGAAGGCGTAGCAACTTTGTCAGAAACTGACATTTCCTCATGCAATTTGAAAAGCCTATTGAGCCCTTTTTCTCGATTTAGCACAAGGCATCACTTCTGCGATAGGGCAGATCACCAAGTTCAGAATTTATTTACTCCAGAAAAGACTTCAGTTGAGGGTGATTTTACCTTTGACTCCTTATTCAGGGCTTTGCCACATAGTGCTTCCTGGTGTATCATGCAAAATGATATGCTGTCAGCTCACTTGTGCAATTCTCTCTCAATCTTTGCTCGCATCCTTCCCACTAACCCCACTGTTTCCCTGCACGTAGAAGATGCTCCATCTATTGACAGTTGGGCTGGCTGTCTCCTGCCCTTGGTCTCCCAGTCCTCTTCCCACACTCAATGTGAGAGAGTTGCTGCTTCCCGTTTCCTGCTGAGACACAGCAAAGGCAGGAGCCCTGCCCAATAAGCTTGTCAGTTTTTCCGAGAACAGCGTGAGACCACTTTCTTTTTACACACACACACACACACACACACACACACACACAGAGAGAGAGAGAGAGAGAGAGAGAGAGAGAGAAGGGAAGCGCAAGTGCCTCTCTGTCTATGTCTATCTCTCTGCAAATGGTGGAGGAGGCTGGGAACCACAGGAGAAGGCTGACTCGTGTTCTAGGGCATCTTCAGGGGTAACACCCACGTGTGTCATGTCTTCCTTGATGCAATCTGTTAAGTCCTCAGCGAATGGCAAATAACGCATGAAGCAGTTGGTAGTTCTCAGGAGCCTCTTTATTGGTAGACAGCATGCTGGTTACAACGCCGACAACGCCCAAGTTCCTCTGCTCCTTTTAAAGGCGATCCCCGGGCCAAATGGCAACATTTGGCGCGCTTGCACTTCGCGCATGCGCGCGAATGCTGGCGACAGCCAGTCTGGTCCTGGGACCGTTGCAACGTCCCGAGCCTGCCTTCACAGGCTCAGGACACAACACCCCTTCCCCCCCTGGCTAAAACGACAACCACACAAATAGTGACGCGCGACCTCAACACGAGCGTGGGAGCCACACTAGCTCCATGTACCAAGTTACCAGTTTTGGCTTCCATCCCCCAGTGTTCATTATTCCCAACTTGTACAGGAATACCCTCTTACTAATTCTGCTTTGCTAGCAGAGTTACAAAATCTTCTAGATATTTAGGAGATCTTCTAGCTCTATGTGACCTCTGAATTTCCTGGTACCCTCCAAGTACCCCTTGCCCGGGGGGGCTATATGTTTGTCCCCTTTGTTTGACCCTGATGGTCCCCATGGACTGTGTTCCAACACCTGGCCTGTTTGCTTGCCCACCGGGCTCGTCAGGCCAGGACTTTGTTCTCTACTTAACCTGGTTGTCCTACCTAGTTGCAGGCTCTCTGGCCCTTCTAAAGGGCTGCCACTGTTGGGCAACTCTACTCTGTAGAGCCTCCCAGGTCTGCCCTAGACCTATCATGAGGCTGTCTTCCCCCACGTCCAGTTCCATAGTTGGGCTCTCTGGGTTCTCGGTACTGCCCCAAAACTCAGTTGCCCCCTGAGTGAAGCCAGAGGTGTTGTAATCGGGATTCGGTTCCTCGACCACCTCCCTATGTGCTTGCCCCTTTCTAGGAACAGTGGCAGCATTGGGCCAACTAGACGGAATGTGTGCCAGCTCTCTTGCAGGGTGTGAGTTGTTTGGATGCTCCCGGTTATTCTCCCTGACTGGAGTACTGAATGGTGCTGGTGTGTAGTGATTATGCCCCCGGGGTAACTCCCTGGCTGGAGTAGGCACTGGTGCCTGTGTTCTAGTTAGTCCCCACAAATTCCTGTTTGGAGCACGCGCAGAATCTTGGGATGGGCCATCTGTGACTTCCCCGTTGGTTACAGGCTGCAGCCCACACCCTTCCCCTTGCCCATAGAGGTCCCCCTCCCCCCTGGAAAAGATCCAGGAGTCTCAGTAGGAGAGTCCCGTCCCGTCTTGTGCATAGCTGGTCGATGTGTCGTCGCAGGACACGACCGTCATCCAGGACAAAGGACCCTGTGACCTTGGATACTCTGGCAGGGACCGACAAGTGACCAGGCCCGTAATTACGGGTCCAAACCGGGGCACCCACTAGCAGTTGCCTAGGTGCCCTGGGTTGTGTGAATTTAGAAGGCAGTCTGTCCGGGTGCAACCGGTCAAGCTTAGTAGTCAGTTTGCGCCTCCAACGAAGTTCAGCTGGGCTTCTCCCGGTAGAAGTGGAAGGTGTAGTGTGGTAGGAAAGGAGGAAGTCAGCCAACCTGTGATGCCAGTCTTCATATGTCAGTCTCTTTAAAGCATCCTTGGTGATGCGTACCATGCGTTCAGCCATACCGTTGGTGGAAGGGTGCAGAGTTGGCATGACAAATCATGTTGGCCTGTAAGAAAGCTTGGAATTCGGAGGAAGTGAATTGAGGGCCATTGTTAGACACTAAAATATCAGGAAGCCCATGTGCAGCAAAAATCCCCCTCAGTACTTGAATAGTCTTTGCAGTGGTGGTGGAAGAGACAGGTACAACCTCAAGCCATTTCGAATGGCTATCAACCAGGACCAAGAAGAATTGACCCTGAAAGGGCCCAGCGTAATCAATGTGCACCCTAGACCATGGAGAATGTGTTTCCTCCCATCTATGCACAGGAGCCTGGGGCATTTCTGGGCGTGAGCGTTTACAAAGGTGGCATGCATGCACCTTAGCTTCAATGTCTTTGTCTAACCCAGGCCACCACAAATGGCTGCGTGCAAGCGCCTTCATACGTACAATGCCAGGATGACCCTCGTGGAGGGAACCTAAGACCCTAGTCCTCATTGAAGTAGGAATGACAACTCTGCTGCCCCACAGCAGACAACCCTGGAAAGTGGATAACTCGTTCCTTTTAAGCCAGAAACTCTGAAACTCAGCACCTGGACAGCTCTCTGGCCACCCAGATAAAACCCAAGACAGGACACGAGAGAGTGTGAGATCTGTGGCTGATTCAGCAGCCACATCCCTGGCATCTAAAGGAGACTCAGGCAAGGCCTGAATTGAAAGGATGTCGATTGTTGGTGCAAGATCAGCCTCTACTACTGGCCGGGGTAATCTACTGAGGTCATCAGCATGGCCCATTTCTTTCCCAGGTTTGTGAATTAAAGAAATATCATAGGCTGACAGAAAGATTGACCATCTCAGCATTCTGGGGGAGATGATTTGGGGGGTTTGTTTATGTGTGGTAAACAGCCCCAACAAAGGCTTATGGTCAGTGAAGACCGTGAAATGTCTGCCATACAAGAAATCATGGAACTTTTTGATTCCAGCAACAACAGCTAAAGCCTCCCTGTCTATTTGACCACAATTTCGCTCTGCAGAAGACAAGGTTCTGGAGTAATATGCAACAGGAACCTGAGTTCCATCCAGTCTGAGGTGGCTTAGTACTGCTCCCACCCCATAAGGAGAAGCATCACAAGCAATGCACACAGGAAGGGACTCATTGAAATGTGCAAGCACACTGTTAGAAGTGAGTAAGGCCTTAACCTCATTGAAACTTGCTTCATGTTTTTGCGACCACTGCCATACTGCCTGTTTGTCCAGGAGCCTATGAAGTGGTTCGGCTACATTAGCCTTGTTTGGAAGGAAGGAGTTGTAGAAGTTCAAAAGGCCCAGAAAGGCATGTAGTTCGGCCTTGGACTTTGGCCTAGGAGCATGCATAATAGCTTTCAATTTGGATTCAGCAGGGTGAATCCCGGTAGCATCAATTTTGAATCCCAGAAAATCTGTAGAAGGCACCCCAATTTTACATTTGTCCTTCTTGAGCGTGAGGCCCGTTTTCCAGAACCTCAGCAGAACAGCCCTTAATCTCTAAGTTGTGTGTAGAGTCTCCAGTCTCTACACAAGCTAAGTTGTGTGTAGAGTCTCCAGCAATTAAGACATCATCAAAATAGGGGCAAACCCCTGGTATACCCCCGTAGTGTGTTTTGGAATATTCCAGGAGCGACATTTACTCCAAATTGTAGCCACTTTACCTTGAATGCCCCCCTGTGGGTTACAATGGTTTGAGCTACAGCAGCAGCATTGTCAACAGGCAACTGTTGATACACCTGAGCTAAGTCAAGCTTTGCAAAAACACGCCCCTCCTTGAGGGAGGCCAGAATATGACTGACCACAGGTACAGGATAGGCATGTTGCTGCAATGCCTTATTCAGAGTGCATTTGTAATCTACACAGATGCGAATGTCCCCATTAGCCTTAAGAGGCGTGACAATGGGGGTCTCCCAAGGACTGGAGTCAACAGGTTCTAAGACTCCTTGCTGAATCAATTTGTCCAATTCAGTGTCAATTTTCCCTTTTAGAGCAAAAGGGACCCTTCTTGCTTTTATTCTAATAGGAGTGACTAGGGTCTAGTTTTAAAGACACAGGGGGTCCTTTGTATGTGCCCAGCTGTGGGCTGAAGACATCTGCAAATTCTTTGCAGACTTCCTGTAGGTCTACTGTTTGCAAGCTATTGAGCCCTGTGACATGTATTCCCAAGGCCTCAAACCAATCGAGTCCTATGAGACTCATTCACTCACCCCCTACTACCAATACATCTAATGGACCTTCAAAATCCTTATACTGTACGTTAAGGGTGGCCTCCCCCTTAACAGACTTTCAAAACTCCAGAGTGTGTGTTAACACAATGTCGGAAGGCCTCAGCTTGGCCTGAAATCCACTGCCAGAACAAATCTTTCTGAATGTATGTATGGAAATGATTGAAAGTGCAGACCCAGTGTCCAGTTCCATGACCAATGGAACCCCTTGTAACTTTAAGTGACAGTTTTTTCTTAATGGGCTTGTGTGTGCCTGTCCTATAGATGCTTCTTCGCGAAGCACAGAAACCCACCCTGTTTTGGCTGGGGACCCTGGTACCTTTCAGGCGCAGTTCTTCTCGGGGTTGTACCTTCTGACGGCCCGGACACACAGCTGCAGTGTGGCCTTGCTTTCCGCATGCTCTACAGATAGCAGAGCGAAATCTGCAGTCGGTCTTTTTGTGACGACCTCCACATCCGAAGCACTTGGGGACAGCTGAAGAACTTTCCTTGCCTTCCTTCTGCTTCCCTTCTTTTGTTGGGTAGAGACGGTCTACTTCTTCATCAGGATCCTCTTCTGAGCTCCCTTCGACTCCTTCCTAGTGCACGGACATAGCTTCTGGAGTATTTCTGATCGGCCTCATGTCCTTGATTGCGCCACCTGCTGCCTCTTCTGCAGTAACCTCTCTCAAGGCATCTTGGAATGATAAGTCTTCTTTGGCGAAAAGTCTCTGCTGCAAGTCTCTGTCTCAGTCCACATACAAATCTGTCTCTCAGCCTTCCTTCTAAATCTTTAAACTCGCAGGGTTTAGTGGCTTTTCTCAATGCAGCAATGTACTCTAGCTGATTCGCCGGGCCGTTGGTCCCTCTGTTCAAAAGTGTGGTGCCAAGCGATGACAGACAACTTGGGCTGGAAGTGTTCCTTTAGCAATTTAAGTCTGTGTAGGTAACAGATTCTAGAGCTGCAGGTACTGCTAGGTTTTCAGTGATCTCAAATGCATCTTGACCGCAAACGCACAGCAGGGTGGCGGCTGTTAAGCTGTCTTCTCTCACTTGATTGACCTTAAGATAGTTTTCTACTCTGGCCACGTAAGACTCCCATCTTTCCGGATGTGTGACATCAAATTCGGAAAGTCTACCTACTTTTGCCATCTTTCAGTAGTACAGGAAGGGTCTATCAGCCAGCTTACCCCCAACGCTTGCTGAATTGGCAGGCAGCTGCTGAGTTTAACGCCGTTTCCTGCTGCTCAGGACTCCAGGGTAAGCTTACAACTTGTCTGCAGTCGTTGTAAGGCATCCCACCTTCGTCGCCAGTGTTAAGTCCTCAGCGAATGGCAAATAACGCATGAAGCAGTTGGTAGTTCTCAGGAGCCTCTTTATTGGTATACAGCATGCTGGTTACAACGCCCAAGTTCCTCTGCTCCTTTTAAAGGCGATCCCCGGGCCAAATGGCAACATTTGGCGCACTTGCACTTCGCGCATGCGCGCGAGTGCTGGCGACAGCCAGTCTGGTCCTGGGCAGCTTGCAACTGCCCGGCACCGTTGCAACGTCCCGAGCCTGCCTTCACAGGCTCAGGACACAACACAATCTATCCACCATTTCTTGGGTCTACCACGGGGTCGCCGGCCGTCAGGGTCCTGATGCATGGCTGTCTTTGTATGTGTTACATTCGCGGATTAAAGGCATTGAAAGTTAATGAGTGGTGTAAACAGCAAGTCTTTATTAAGTACGCCAACAGAACAGGCCTTTTATAGTGTACTTGCAAGGACGGCATCAACCAATGAATGGAAGAGTGATATCACACCTTGTGCATGCGCGCAAGGCTGGAGACAGCCAGTCTGGTTCTGGGCAACCTTGTGGTCTGCCTAGGGCTCTTTGTAACATTTCTGAGCCTGCTGAATGATTCATCAGGTCCCGGACATAATACCCCGTATACATGTGTTCAATTGGCAGGTTGTTGTTATACATTATGCAATTGGCAGGTTGTTATACATTATGCCTGCACACAGGCAGAACACATACATTTTTTTAATATGTACAAGAATACAATCACAATGCTTAATACCTTGAGGTGTAGCACCGCTTCATTTGAGTGTTCTGTAATTTGAACTAGTAAAATTCCCTTATGCTTGACAAACTTCATATAGTCTTTAAGATGTTTAGGTGGACTCTTGGCCGACTGTGACCTCCTTATGGCCGATGTGTGTGCCTGGCCTGCCAGCTCACCTGTCAGGCTAGGCAGGCCAGGACTTTGTCCCAAAGACCCAGGTGACCCACCCAGCTGCTGACTGGCTGGATCCACTAAATCCAAGCCAGAGTTCCTTGGTGGGGTGGAATTCCATAAGTCCAGTGGTGGAGTGGAATTCCACAATGGACCCCTCTTGGGAGCACTGTCCCTCGAGCACAAGGCCAGCAGCTGGAGTGGCCTGAGTGGGGGGTATGCCCCATGGCTTCTGTGTATGTGCCGGAGGTGCCAAGAATCGGGAGCCGCCTCTATGGTAAGCCCTTCTTCAGGAAACTTCCTTTTTGGAGCAATAGGTGAACTCTGTGAAGGCCCCTGGTGAAATTCCCTGTCTGGGGCTGTATTTGATTTGTGTGGATACCCCCGGTGTGACTCCCTGTCTGGAGCACTATCTGAAGTATTTGGATTATGTGGATACCCCCGGTGTGACTCCTTGTCTGGAGCGCTTGCTGAAGTGTGGGAATACCCCTGAACTGCCTCAGAAACAGTCTCAGCAGCTTTTCTCTCTCAATCTTCTCTCGCATCCTTCCTGCTAACCCCACTCTTTCCCTGCATGTAGAAGATGCTCTATCTGTTGGCGGTTGGGCTGGCTCTCTCCTGCCCTTGGTCTGCCAGTCCTCTTCCCCCACTCAATGTGGGACACTACTAGGAAACTGAACCAGAATTTATTTATTTTATTTATTAAAATTTATAGGCCGCCCCACTCCGGCAGGACTCCGGGCGGCTAACAATAAAAACACAATATAACTTAACAAGACAAACAATACAGTAACATTCATCCAGGGGTCAGATTTTATAAACCCCAGGCCTGCCGGAAAAGCCAGGTCTTAAGCAGCTTGCGGAAAACCAACAGGATGGGAGCGGTCCTAATCTCCGGGGGGAGCCGGTTCCAAGACGTGGGCGCCATCACAGAGAAAGCGCGGCCCCGCCAAATGGCACTGCTTGGCCAACAGGACCTGAAGGAGGCCCAGCCTGTGGGATCTAACCGGACGAAGGAAACTATGAGGTAGTAGGCAGTCTCACAAATAGCCTGGCCCTGAGCCATATAGTGCTTTAAAGGTAATAACCAACACCTTGAATTGGACCCGGAGACCAACAGGCAACCAGTGCAGCTCGCAGAGGATAGATGTAACGTGGGTGTACCGAGGAACACCCGTGGCTGCATTCTGGACCAACTGTAGTCTCCGAATACTTTTCAAGGGTAGCCCCATGTAGAGCGCGTTGCAGTAGTCCAGGCGTGAGGTGACAAGGGCATGAGTGACTGTAAGGAGAACCTCCCGGTCCAGGTAGGGTCGCAATTGGTGCAACAGACGAACTTGTGCAAAGGTCCTCCCAGCCACAGCCGTCAAATGATGTTCCAATTTCAGCTGTGGATCAAGGAGGACACCCAAGTTGCGAACCCGCTCCGAAGGGGGTATATTTTCGCCCGCAAGAGTCAACACTGGACAGTTAACATGATCCTTTGGAGGCAACATCCAAAGTCACTCGTCTTGTCAGGATTGAGCCTGAGTCTGTTAACCCCCATCCAGACCCTCACGGCTTCAAGGCAACGGCCCATTACATCAGCCACTTCACTGAGAGAGTTCGAGGAAGAGATATATAGCTGGGTATCATCGGCATACTGATGAAACCTCACCCTGTGCTGTCTGATGATCTCACCCAGCGACTTCATGTAAATGTTAAATAGGAGGGGAGAGAGGACCGACCCCTGCAGCACCCTGCATTCAAGAGGCCTCGGGGTTGACCTCTGCTCCCCCACCAGTACCTTTGCCCCCCCACCAGAATGCAGATTATGGTCCTCCCCCCCCCCAAGCAGAGCCAGGAGCGGAAGTGTGGCTGTGAAGCCTCCAGCGCAGTTGGTTGATGTGTCTGTGGATGACACGTCCATCATCCAAGGCCACTTCATATGACAGCGGCCCAGAGACTTTGCATACCACTGCTGTGACCCAGAGATGTCCAGGCCCATAGTTCCTTGGCCAGACCAGATTGCCCACCTGTAGTCTCCTAGGTGCCCGCGGCTGTGACACCTGTGAAGCCACCCGGTATGGGTGCAACCTGTCCAGTTTGGTAATGAGGTGGCGACCCCAGCGGACTTCTGCTGGGCTCTTTCCTGTGGCTGTGCAAGGTGTGGTGCAGTGTGCAAGAAGGAAATCAGCTAACCTGTGATGCCAGCTCGTCATTGGTGATTCTCTTGAGAGCATCTTGGGTAGTGCGCACTATCCTCTCTGCTTGGCCGTTAGAAGAAGGGTGGAAGGGAGCAGACGTCGCATGCCGGATCAAGTTGGCCTGAAGAAAAGTCTGAAACTCAAAAAAAAGTGAATTGGGGGCCATTATCTGAGACCAGGACATCTGGAAGTCCATGAGAAGCGAAGATTCCTCTCAACACCTGGATGGCCTTAGCAGTTGTAGTGGAGGAGACAGGAACAACCTCTAGCCACTTAGAATGGCTGTTAACGAGGATCAGGAAGAATTGCCCCTGAAAGGGCCCAGCATAATCTAAATGTACCCTTGACCAAGGGGTTTGTGTCTCCTCCCACCTGTGTACAGGGGCCTGAGGCATTTCAGGCCTTGACTGTTGGCCCACTTGGCACCTGTGCACCTGGGCCTCGATGTCTTTATCAAGCCCCGGCCACCAGAGATGGCTGCGCAAGCGCTTTCATCCTCACTATGCCTGGATGTCTCTCATGCAGAGAGAGCAAGACTCTAGTCCTCAATGAGGCTGGGATGACTACCGTACTTCCCCATAACAGGCACCTTTTGAATGTGGAAAGTTCGTGCTTCCTTTGCCAGAAGCTTTGTAACTCGGTATTTGGATACATGTTAGGCCATCCTGACAACACCCAGGTCAGCACGCGTGTGAGCGGTGGCAGTTTCTGCAGCCATGTCCCTAGCAAGGGAGAGCCAGGCAACTCCTGAATGGAGAAGATGTGAATAGCAGAGGCAGGCTTATGGTCTGTGTAGACCGTGAAGTGGCGGCCATATAAGAAATCATGGAATTTCTTTATGCCAGCCACTATTGCCAAGGCTTCTCTGCCAATCTGCGCATAATTACGCTCTGCAGATGACAGAGTCCTTGAATAGTAGGCCACAGGGACTTGTGTCCCATCAGCCTTGAGGTGGCTCAGCACAGCCCCAACCCCATAAGGAGATGCATCACATGTGATGCACACAGGCAGTTGCTCGTTAAAATGTGCCATTACAGCATTTGAAGAAAGCAAGGCCTTGACCTCATTGAAGCTTCTTTCATGGAATTTAGTCCACTGCCATGGAGCTTGTTTATCTAAAAGTCTGTGTAACGGCTCTGCCACTGCACCCTTGTTGGGAAGGAATGTGTGATAGAAATTTAAGAGCCCCAAGAAAGCTTGCAGCTCACTTTTGGACTTGGGGCCTGCTTGAATCGCTTGAAGTTTTGACGCAGCCAGATGAATGCCCTGAGCATCAATTCTGAAGCCTAAGAAGTCAGTGGAAGTCACTCCTATTTTGCATTTGTCTTGCTTCAATTTAAGGCCTGCTTGACAGAAACAAAGCAAGACAGCCCTTAATCTTTCTGCTAGATTTTGAGTTGACGCCCCAGCATTGAGGATGTCGTCGAAGTAGGGACAGACTCCAGAAATACCACGAAGTGTGCGTTCCATGACACTTTGAAATATGCTAGGGGCTACATTAACCCCAAACTGCAGTCTTTTAACCTTAAATGCCCCTCTGTGTGTTAACGATTGTTTGGGCATCTGCAGTTGCCTCATCAAAAGGTAGCTGTTGATAAGTCTGTGCCAAATCAAGTTTTGCAAAAAGTCACCCCCCCCTTTGAGGGAGGCCAGAATGTGGCTTACCACAGACACTGGATATGTGTGCTATTGCAGTGCTTTATTCAATGGACACTTATAGTCTGCGCATATGCGGACTTCTCCATTAGTCTTTAAAGGCATTACAATGGGGGTTTCCCGTGGACTAGAGTCCACAGGTTCTAAGATGCCCTGCCGGAGCAGCTTGGAATCTGCATCTATCTTGCTTTTGAGGGCAAAAGGCACCCTTCTAGGCTTGATTCTGATGGGCGTGATAGTTGGGTCTAAATGTAATGCAATGGGAGGCCCCTTGTAGGAAGGAGCCAAGCTTTGAGCTAAACCAGGGACTAGCTACCTAGCTTTCCAGGTGAGCCAGGCGCAAAACCCTACCAAGCAAATACTTACTGGCTGCTGCCAGCTAATATGGCATGGTGGAAGGAAGCAAGAGCAGGCTGGGGTGCAGCAGGATGGCAGGGCATAACTGGTAGTTGCAGCGTTGTAGAAATAACGGACCAGAGAGCTCGCCTGCCAAAGACTCCCAGAGCACTGGGAATCCCAGAGAATGAGGATTGAAACTGAGGACAGCAGTGACGACATTGGCGATTATTGGTGGCAAGGCTGTAGGCTAGTGCTAGACCTCTGAGTGCCAGGCTGAAGGTGGTGTTCTGACCCGGCTCCCCAAATACAACAGACACGTCAAATAGTCTCTAACGTTCCTTTTACTTCAGGAACAGCAGCAGTTTTTACACAGCCTCCAAACAACGGAACTCGCTCCCTTTTCCCCTGTAGGGAGTCTCCCAAAACCAAGAGTTGCTCTCAGTCTCGCCACGCTTGCAGCCAAAAATCCTTCAAGCAAGCTGGCTATTTTTTAACGTAAGACATGGCCCCACTTAGAAGGCTCTCCGACTCGCAGCACCACAAGATCTGCGGAAAACTCCAGCAAAATTCCAATTAGAAGTGTCAGGCGTACCAAATACAGCAGGAAGACAAATATTTATTTATTTATTATTAAAATTTATAGACCGCCCCACTCCCGCAGGACTCCGGGTGGCTAACAAAAATACAACAAACAATACAATAATATTCATCCAGGGGTCAGATTTTATAAACCCCAGGCCTGCCAGAAAAGCCAGGTCTTAAGCAGCTTGCGGAAAACCAACAGGGTGGGAACGGTCCTAATCTCCGGGGGGGGGGAAGCTGGTTTCAGGACAGATGTTGTCTTTTATCGCTCTTCGTCGCCTTCCCTACCTTTTATCGACAGCTGAGGGTGGGCCTCCGTTAGCAGTGGTGACTCTCTCCGCAATGGTGGGATTCAGATACCTGAACAACCGGTTCTTATATTTGATGCAGGCCTGGGTCTCCGATGCCTAGAACGGGCTTCTGGAAGTGCAATCGTGCATTTCCAATGGGCTGTTTTAGGCCTGGGAGGCTTCCGATGTCTAGAACGTACTTCCAGAAGTGGCATCCATACGCTTCCAGTGGGTTGTTCTTAGGCCTGGGAGGCCTCCTCCAGGCCTCCCAGGCCTAAATGACTTCTTGGAGACAGCCGTTTCTCCGAATTCAGGTAAATTTAGCTACTGGTGCAAACCGGCTGAATCCCACCACTGCTCTTCCGCCCTGAAGACTGCTCCATAGCCTCTCGCTGTTCTCCTCTCCTCAGCCACTCCTGCGCATCAATCACTGGCCCCATGTGAACCTCCTGACTCAACTTGCCTCAAGGCATGGAGGTCTTACCCTTTCCATCTAAGGGCTGGTGGAAGGCCCAGGTTCCACCTCTGTCCCTAGCTGCTACAGCTCCATTCCTTCGTCGGAGCTTGCAGATGGCCCTGACAGGGCCCGGCACCCATTCATGTGCTTCCTCATCTGAGTCGGCTGTGGAGTCCTCCGGAGGTGGCGAGGGTGAGAGCCAGCTGTTGGTGAAAGTAGAGAAACCATCCTTTGTCTGGAGCCGATAACTGAGCTGAGTAGCACACAAAGGAGTGCTAGCCCAGTGGTTCTCAATCTTTTTAGACCGGCGACCCCGGTCATAAGCAGGCGGCGCACATGCATGGCGGTGCCCCCTGCGCGGCACGCATGCGCGGCAGTGCCCCCTGCGCGGCACGCATGTGCGGTGGCGCCCCCTGTGCCGGCTGAGAAAAAAATGGCGGATCACGTTGTTTGGCGACCCCCATGAAATGGTCGTTCGACCCCAAATGGGGTCGCGATCCACAGGTTGAGAACCGCTGTGTTAGCCAAATGGGACAATGTAAAAAAAACCTTGGGAGCAGCAGTGATGCTGATGGAACTGATGGTTGTGGAGAACTGAATTAAGACAAGGATCTTGGAGTGAGTAGGAGGATGCAAGAGCCCATTGCATCCGACTGGAATTCGGTCAGAGCTGAGCCTAGGAATGGGTCAAGACTCAGCAAGAAAATTTTAGTTTTCTCAGGGAGACTGGGAAGTTCCCCCCTAAAGTAGAGAGCCACAGGGGGCTTAGGTAGCAATGGAAAACCATGTTTGTCAACCTCTGCCAGGTGAGAGTTGACTGGGAAAGGGGTGCTGGGAGAGACCAGCTGCTGTAGACAGATGTCCATGTATGGGGGGGGGGAACTGGGCAGTGAGGACCCCAGTGGACACTGAGAACAAGGTCTTAAGTGCTGCATGAGATCCCATCTTCCCCCAATGCAGCCAGGGTTAGTGTAAAATGGTTAGTGGAGGGATGCTAGAATTGGAGTCACCTCACAGGATCCAGGGTGGGGCAGTATTTCAGGGGTGATGATCCTGGATAAATACAATAGGATGTTTTAATACCAGTGGCATCTTCAGCCCTCTTGACTCCATGCCCAATCCCTGTTCTGCAGACCTTTGGAATCCGGGTCTTGGCTCACAAGAACCTGATCTATTAATGGTAAAGGCAAATTGGCATTAGATAGGAGTTGACAGACTTAAACGGCAGCTGAATTTTTAGGTCTCTTACTGGAGGGGCATAACGATTCCACCCTCAGGCTGAGCCTGGTGGCCTGTCTCCTACACCCCTCTTACTAGTTAACCTGATTGGACAGGAGCAAACTCCTACACCACTACCTATAAATTAAGGCGTTACACCTTATCCGTGTGGGATTATCTCTAACATGGTAATAATCCCTTTCACCCCAACTGGAAGACTACTATTGAAACCCTTAAGAATTTTTCCTGTTAAACATAGGGCTAATCTGGGCATCCGCTTAACTCTTAGGCCATTTACTAAGAGGTAACAACTAGTAAAATTGGCTTCTATCTTTTCTACTTTTCTTTGGGTTCCAAGGACTCCAGAGGTGACTGTGCCTCTTCTGGAGAATGAATTTGTTGGAATTGCACAGCACCTGTCCAAATGAAGTCAAAAACACTGACACAAACTTGTAGTTTTATATAAACAAATACATTTTACATCTATATTTACAGCAGCCAAGATAGAGAGGAACACAAGAACATCATGAGGTAAAGCAAACAGCGCACAGAAGAAAAAGGGAAACCTTCACCTTTACGCCTAGTTTACACAAAAACAGTGATAAAAGTACACCCACTTAGGCACAAGTTTGCCTGTTTCTCTAACATTAATCTTTATATTTGTGGCTGGAGAATGCTTATTGATAGAATTAAGTCAGATTCAGCTGAAGGAAATTCCTTTTCTTAGATTAAAACTACAACAAAGTCTCTGAACTCCGGTATACCTAAAAATAAACTGTTTAATACTTAGCTTTCGTCAGTCTTCCGCTGACATCGTCAGAGTAAAACTTGGTCGGAAGACCTGCTTATATAGCCAGCTGTCTCGCTCTCCCCCAGTCAGCTGTGTTGCTCCTGATCCTGGCGCACTTGCCTGTGTCTGTTTGACTCTTGGCGTTTTCCCTCCCCCCGCCTGCTCCACTCGCTCGTTTTGCTGCTTATGGCTGCGCAGAGTGATTGCTCGATCATCCCTTTTGCTGTCTCATCCGATAGCCTCGATAAGTTGTCACGTGGTCCTGTCTGAGGGTGTTTCCTCCATCATGCATCTCGTCCTGATCTTAGTTTTTATACATGTTAATGACGAAAATGCCTTCTCACATAAGTAGGTGGAACCAAATGGCAATAACGCTAAGCTACAGTAACTTTTCTCTCCCACTTCCCGGTACAGTTTTGCAACATGGCTCCAGAACTCGTTTGATGTTTTTCCTTTTAAAAAAATTCCTTCAAATTATGGTCTGATGTTAATTCCAGAAGCGCTTCTTGCTCTAGAGAAAAAGATCAGAGTTCATTGTCAGAAATCCTTACCCACACCCATGGCAAGAGTACATAAGTCAACGAGTTCACAGGTGGCTAGATTTAATCAAGGAACTTCTGGCATGCATTTAGGCAAGTAAACAGCTAGTAAAGTCAGCACTGGGAGCAATCGCCTCCCAGCGCCTTACATACATCCTCCAACCGATCCCACCCCTCGCTTGCCTAACCAGCATCTGGTATGCGCAGTTTTAAGACATCGATCCCACCCCCCGCTTGCCTAATCAGCATCCGTTATGCGCAGTTTTAAGACAGCCAGGCAAGACACACTGCAGCCTCTCAGTCCTATGTGAGTTCCTGCGCCGTATGCTGTGTGTTTGGCTGTGCCAACGGCTCTTGGCTCCCTACTGCAGCCTCATGCCCATCAGCTGTTTCGTGGCCACAATCCGGAGCCACTTGGCGTCAGGCTGCGCTATCGGCTCTTGGCGCCCTGCTGTGGCCTAGTGCCCATCAGCTGTTT
Organism: Crotalus adamanteus; assembly: GCA_039797435.1. Lineage (NCBI taxonomy): Eukaryota > Metazoa > Chordata > Lepidosauria > Squamata > Viperidae > Crotalus > Crotalus adamanteus. The sequence continues at coordinate 90,218,893 of CM077923.1, read as the reverse complement.
GATGCAGCCAACATCCATGCTGCCATGTAGAAAGGGACGGCTGTCTGCGCCCCGCACGTCGTTCTCAACCCCTCCCCCCACCTGTTAGTGTCGAGCCGGCAGGGGCTTGACATCCATGGCGTTGTCAATACAACCCAACAAATTCTAGTATCACATCCTCTTGACGTGGATGGAAAAAGCAAAGTCTGTGCAATTTTTCCAAGTGGTTTTTGGATGGCAGTTTCAATATCTTAAGTATCAACAATAGAATTTAGTTCCATAAATTGGAAAATGATGCAGTATTTCCTTCCTTTATTTGGCCCTCTCCGCAGGGAGACTTTTCTTGCAGAAGGCACGAACTTGGTCTTCCATGATAAATTCCTTGATATTTTTAAAAGCTTGACGGCCTTCTCTACTTCAGATAAACCCTTTTGTTGTGGCCTCATGAAGTGGTTTCGCTGTGAGGACATAATTTGGGGCCCAAATTTGACAGAACCTGGGCACTCCCAGAAATCCTTTAAGTGTTTTATGGATCCTGGGTTCAGCCATACGGCAGATTGCCTATTTTCTCTGGGATCAGCTGCCTTGTGAAACAAAAAATTTGAGGTGATTGGATTGTTCCTTCTCTTTGGACACTATAGCCGCACTGACCTAGGTCAGGTCAGCAACCTTAAACACTCAAAAGAGCCATTTGGACCCATTTCCCACAGAAAACACCGGGAGCCACAAAACCCTTTCGACATCTAAAATGAAGATAACACTGCATATGTTGTTTTTTACCTTTATGCTATGTATAAAAAATAACTATAATATGTTGCATTTATGAAATCAATGAACTGCTACAGGGAAAACAAATTTTTATTTCTGCATGCAACAAAAACATTTCAAACTCCGAAAAAAGCTGGGTTGAAGGTTACTTTCAAATGAAATACTCAATGTCTATTTGAGTCCTCATATTTGTGAAATAAAAAGCTGAACTTAAATTATCCACCTGCAGCAAACCAAAAATGCCGTCTGCTTCTGTGTGCCGTCATCCTTTTATCGCATGTACTGGAGCGTGCAGTCAGCTGTCAACTTGAATTAAAAAAAGGACTATTTCACTGAACAATGTAAAATATATATTTGCAAAATATATTTGCAAAATAATAGCCCAAGGTTCTCCAACCTGTGGGCTGCGGCCACTTGGCCACCGGGCTGTGTGAAGGGATGGGCAGTGTGTGTGCATTCACACAGCCCACACTCCCACTGGAGATGAGCATGTTGCCGGTGCTAGCCCCGCCCCTGAGCCTTCTGCCCACACAAGCGCCTCGCCTGCCGAGTGTTCCGCCCGCGCTAGCATCACCCTGTCCACGAGCATCTGCTGGTGCTAGCGCCACCCCTGCATGTCCCACAGGCAGTAGCCTTGATCTGTCCCTAAGCATCCTGCCAGCGGTAGCTTCACCCTGCCCTGCCCCTGAGCATGGCGATGCTAAACAAACGCTTTATTTTACCTTCTCAACAATCAAGCAAGCACAAAAGGCACCCGGACAATGTCAACCAATGTGAACAGAGCATTTTTGTGCCTTGCGCATGTGCACAAGGCTGGCACCGCTCTGTCTGGTTCCAGGCAGCTTTTGGAATGCCCGGGACCAATGCAACGTCCTGAGCTTGCTTTTGCAGGCTCAGGCTACAACAACCAGGATAACGTTGCGTCAAAATGCATTAAATACCAAATTCTAGGAGGTTTTAAGCAGTCAAATACCAAGGGACCGCCCTATCTATTTGCTTTAGGTTGGTTCAACTGCTTTAAACACAATCGAATGAGGCCACCTTTTTCTCTCTGAAATATCGTTGAGGGCCTGAGACCAGCCCAACCTTTGTTTAAAAAAGAATAGGTTAGAAATTCTGTATGTAGTTCTACAGCAGAGGTCCCAACCTTTACCAGTTGGCCCGGAGGGAAAGAGAGGAGCAGGCAAATTTACATATGTGGGCACGCACCCACAAACAGAGCCACGCATACCTGCAGCAATGGTGCTAGCGCCTGCGCGCCTGCACAAGGTGCACAGCATGAGTGGAGCCATTCCCGCAGCTCAGTGGCCAAGAGACCACAGACCGGTACTGGGCCACAGACCACAATTTGGAGACCCCTGCCCTATAGAACAGACAATGCACAGTCCACATGTGCTATTCTGCTTAACTTGACAAGCAGGAAACTTCATTCAGAGAAAAGATACTGTGTTTCCCGGAAAATAAGGCCCATTTTTTTTTCTTTCCTACAAAAGTGACACCAGGTCTTTTGAGGGGGTGTCACTTTTCATTCACTTCCGGCAATGACAGCCCGGCCCAACTGGCCCACTTCTTCTGTGGCAAAAGGAACAGTTTCATTCTGCAGCTGAGAAGGGAGCTTTGGGCCTGCATTTCTCAGGCCTTTCCAGAAGGCCTGTGCAGCCAAGAACCGAGCTATGGATTCACTATGAAGTTCACCCCTGGATTAGGATTTCACTGTTCTGGCAGCAAGGAATCCCATTCCCTGAACCCAGCTATTTTTTTTCTTTTTCCTCTGAGTTGCTGGACTCTGTAGTTCTCCTTCCTTGCATTTCAGTTCTAATTTTTTCTTTTTTTTTCTTTTTTTTTATTAAAAAGTTTATAAAAAATTACAATATCAACCCACCCAAACCCCCCACTCTCCCCCCCCCCACTTCCCAGAACTGAATACAGGGTTACAAATATGATAATCATAATCTAACTAACATTACCAACTATATAAATAAGCAAATCCATAATGCACTTTAACTCCCCTTTAACATAAATATAAACAAATTAAAAGTGAACATAATAATAATGAGAACATAAACAAATTAATATCCTAATTATTAAACAATACAGTCCCCAAATAGTTAAACTATGCTAATACTAAAAATAATATCATAATACTCTAAAATTCACTCAGAGGCTAAATGAAACTTTTTAGTCCCATATTTATTCTGAATATAATTTATCCATCTTCTCCAGACCGAAATGTATCTTTCTTGTGAGTGATCCTTCAGATAAGCAAAAATCTTAGCCATTTCTGCTAAATTTGACACTTTAAGCATCCATTCTTCTATAGTAGGCAAGCAATCCCAGTTCTAGTTTTTTCATTGGATTCCACATCTCCCAGAAGACCACTGCACTGTCCTCTTCCTGTTAAGGGTAGGATTCAGTTACAGGGCTACAATGACATAAAGCAGAGTTCCCCAACCTTTCCGGGCTTGCGGCCCAGAGAGGAGAGCAGCTTCCAAATTACTGCGTGCGCACGCACACAAACGGGGCCATGCCCACTAGTGCAGTAGTAGCAGCCACGTTCCCACATGCAGCATGTGCTGGTGCCATGCACGAGCAGCTGCACGTACCCTGTGGTGGCTAGCAACAATTCATGCGCAAATGGGCTGTGCACATGGACATTAGCAGCCTATTTGCGCATGCACAAATGGGGCCCGCGCGCCCCCCGCGCTAGTGTTCCTGTTTGCATGCACAAATGGACGTGGGCACTAGCGCGAGTGGGGGAAATGTGCACCCATGCATGCGCGCCTTGGCCAGGCAATTCTGCGGCCCACTGGCCAAGAGCACATAGTTTGGAGACCCCTGACATAAAGTACAATGTATAATGCATAAAATACAGGAGCCACTTGTTCATGTTCCACTTGCACCATGGCTAGTAATGGGTCTCTTTCTCTTTTTAAATATACTAACAATACACCATTTGTCTAGGTTTAAACAAATAACCCCCATCTACTGTATAAAATACCTTAAAGATACAAAGCCACGTTATTTAAAAACCCCGTATTCTGTAAAATATTACAATTTTATCTAACTAGTAAATTATGAAATGTAAATAACTTTACGTTTAAAAAGCTACAATATTCCTCTCGTCCAATCCAATCTAATCTTCAAGTTATAAAGTCCAAAGTTGATTTTTCTCTGATGAGAAATCTAACAGTGGTTTCCAGATTGCATGAAATAGAGTCAAATTGAGTCAAATTAAACGTCAGAGAAATTTAGTCTCCAAGCAAAGCCACCTTGGCTCTCTCCATTAAAGCCAGACGGCCTCTCCTTACATTTTGAAGCAATTTATATTTTTGGGGCGGTTTTTTTGCCTTGTCACACACACTTAACAGCATTTGTCATGATCACCATAGTTGTTTGGCAATCCCTTATGTTCCAAATGCTCCACCATTCAATACCCGGATTGGACCCTCATCATTTTTCCCAAAGTCAATTTTTTAGCCTCAAGTTAGCAGGAGGCTGGTAGCTGCTAGGCAGACCAGCCGGCCATCCTAACGCTACAGGGTCTCTTTGTTTAGCAAAATAAACTAAATAAATGAGATGAGCAAAAGCTCATTAAAAACTGAAACGTGTTGGCAGAAAGGGGACAAAAAAGTTGGATCAGTCCATACCACTCCAAAATGAAAGCCATTGTAGGAATCCGAGGAGAAAATCTACACCAGGCAAATATTTGTTCATGGATGAGAGAGAACAATGGGAAGTATTGCATTTATATGCGGTTTATCTCATTGGTTCTAGGTGACTCTTAAGTAACCTGCACCTGTGCCATGGAGGGCCATGAAGGTCATAACCAACAATCTTTACGGCAGCGATCCCCAACCATTCCAGCTTTTTGCAGACCGGCGGGCCGTGGAAGGAAGAGGGAATGGTTATGCACAAGTGATGGGTGAGCACACATGCACAGCTCCATTTGTGCAAGTGGCAGGCACATGAGCCCACCACTCATAAAATGGAGCTGCGTGCACATGTGCACTCACCCGCTACTCACACCAGTGGAGTTGCACGTGGTGAGCACACCAGCTTCCGGGGCCCAGTTCCAAATGGGCCATGGCCTGGGAATTGGGGACCCCTGATCTACGGGATTTGGACCCTCATTATTTTTCCCAAAGTCAATTTTTTAGCTTCAAGTTAGCAGGAGGCTGGTAGGGTCTTTGTTTAGCAAAAATAAGCTAAATAAATGAGATGAGCCAAAAGCTCAAACGAGTTGGCAGAAAGGAGACAAAACGGTTGGATCAGTCCATGCCATTCAAAAACAAAACCCGTTGCAGGAATCCGAGGAGGAGAAAATCTACACCAGAAAATAGAAAAAAATATAACATCTGACAAGCCTGATTTTCAGTCTTAGGTTTATGTCGTGACTGCAGAAGACCTTTTTCGTTTTGAAGAATGCTCTTGTCAGGGTTCCGACGAATGAAGCACTTCAAAGAACTTTCAGGCATGTTTCCTAAAGTCTTTATTACAGAGCTACAAATTGCCGGTCACCATCATGGACGTTTTGATGCCAGAATCTGACTTCCTCTTGCTGGCATCAAACTTTTCTTGCTAAACCCCTCCCTTATCTTGCAGTCACAAGTCACATCCAATTAGTGTGAAAGTCAAAAGTTTACTTCCTCTTTCTTTCCTGGGCTTTTTACCCCCCCCCCAAGCTATGTATTAACCCAGTAAATACCAGACAGTTTTGCATATTGTCAAAGCAAGAATATACAGTATTTGCAGCATTGACATGCTCTTTGAGCTTTCTCTATCCTTGTCTTTACTTCAGTGGTCACGTCCCAGCTTTCATGTAAATTAGAACCGAGGTGTGTGATCTGTTCAACTTTTTCTAATGGTGTTCCTTCCAAATTTATTGGTGGTAAATTAACGGGTTGTTTGCTGACGACCATGATCTTGGTTTTTGAGGTGCTTCAAGCCATATTTTTCAGATATTTCTGCGACTCTGTTGATGAGCTGAAGGTCTTCATTCTTACTGGCAAGTAGAACTGATACGCAGTTGCAACGGCACAATTGGTAGGGTCTGGGGCTATGGCAGTGGCACCTCTTGGGCAATTTTGGCCAACTGTCCAGTTGGCTCATTCAACCCTACCATTAGGTTAGGAGTGATAAGCAGAGCAGGCGATGTTCAAGGCAGGGACCATGCCTTGAACTAGTTTGATGATGGTATGTGGACCTTTGTCAGAGCTGATGACGTCCCAAGGGATCCCAAACCTCAGTATGATTTTCTTCCATAAGGCCTATAACTGTTTATTCTGGTGAAGTAAACTTCCACCCACTCAGAAAAGATACCTATAAATACCCAAAGGTAATGAAGCCTAATTTTTCTTGGTAGCTCAGTGAAACAAATTTCCCAAAAATGTCCTAGAGCTACTCTGGAGCTTCCAACATACATTCTGGGTGTTGCAGGTTCCTTTACATATAGCGAGTCAACACAACCACACAAGCCTCTAGACAACATACTAGTACTCAAAGTCTAGTACTTGCTGTACACTATTCTACTCTTCTCTAGTTCTACAGCTTCTACTCTCTTACTACTAGTAGTGAGTTCTACTTCTGGAGAAGAGTAACTATTTGTCTTGGGCTGCTTCAACTCCCCAAACTAACACAATCCACCTTTCTCACTCCACTTGAACACTGCATCCCCAGTTGTCTCTGCTTGAATTTTATAACTACCAGATCCTGGGCTGGCTATTGAGAGATTTTAAAGGGACAAGGCAACAGCAGCCAGATGCTGGCCATTTTGCAGGTAGCCTGTTCCCTATGATACCAGGCATACAAACACTCTGGGGCAGTCTTTCCCATGTGAATCATGTCATGGAGACGCTTAATCACATGTTGGACTGCAATCCTTAGTTGAACTAACTTTCTGTGAAGTAAGGCATACCACCTATTGTATAGTGGGTTTTTGGAGGCATTAACCAGACCGGGTCAATACAAGATTTATTGCAACAGAAAACAGAACTGGCTTAACCGGCAGAATAACGGCTATTTATACTTGCCGCCTCTAGGTGGCGACCAATCAATTCAAACAGTGGGAGAGAAACAAAAAAAGCAAGAACAATACAACCTGATCATTGCTTCTGCCTGAGACTAAGAGCCAAGCTTTGCCATGTCTGTCTTGGGCGAAGACTAAGTCGTGACTGGGGGACTCCTAATCCAGGAGAGAGGCGTGGCAAAGATTGACTGGCTTAGTTTTAAAGGGCAGGAAGACAAGGCTAACCCATTCGTGGATTCTCCATCGATCATGCTGGAGAATACTGTACTTAAAAACACAATAAAAAGCAGAGCAGTTCCCAAAGCGATTACAAACAATATAGTACAGTACTATAGAGTAACAAAAAAGAATATTTTAAAATACCTACAGAAGTAATTCTAGCTCTCTACTGTTTGGAATGTGGCTCAAGTTCCCAAAACAAACAAACTCGCTTGGAATTCCAGCAACAAAGTTTTATTCAAAACAAAGTGTTTGCAAAGGCTTGGTGGACTGAAACACACACAGGAGTTCAGCCACACCTTAAAAAGCTGTTTGACACTGCTCCACTGTAGCACTTAACGCCCCTTATCATCCGATACCTACTTTGGGCCGCCTAAAACCACTATTCCTTCCTATGTTCCAGGAACCCCTTTGTTCATATCTTTCACCATCTAATGTTAGCACAGCTCGGCTCCTATAGTTACTTTGATATTTCCTCTGCTTGCAATTTCAGTTAGCTAGCGACTTCTACTTTTCACATTAACGTTATTGTCAAAGCAAGACTATTCAATATTAGCAGCGTCATATATTATTATTTCTGATCTTTAGTTGGCTTCTGCTTCTTCTGACAACCTTTAGACTCATTAGAAATTTCTGAATAATACTTTATTCCTTTCACTACAGTACTGTAGTCCTCAAGCCCAGCAAGCAGTAGATCTTCCACGCAGCTCCAGGAAAACAAAAACAGTCAATGCTGGCTGCAAAAATCACCGGATCTTGTTTGGCAATGTGACCAGGCACAAAAAACACTGGATCTTAAGTCACAGTTAAAATGGCTGCCACAGCAGCTGAGACTGAATCCAAGTCACATGGCTATAGAGGTCTCTTTTTGGTCTCAATTTTGAATTTAACGACAATACTCTTTTTTGAGTAAATTCATTCCTGTGAAAATTCATTAAATGAACAGCCGTACCTTGGGGATTAGCTGTATCCATAAAAGCAATAAGCCACCCACTCTCCTGGTGACAACACTAAATCAGATATAAGCCCTTGATGGGCTCCATCCCACCTTGGATTCCCCAGGCCCGTTGGCAAAACTGGCCATAAGGGCCTTGTAAAAAAAATGTAAACGAACAATACGAAAGCAATGAAAACAAAAAAAGTACAATAATGTGAATTGAAAGATGAGGAGCCACGGGGGGGGGGAGGTGAGGTCAGCTAATTAGTCAAGCAGCCAGCTCCAGCGATGGACTCGCCTATTGGGATCCCAGGCCAACTGGTAGAGCCAGGTCTTCGGGCCCTGGTGGAAGGATAAGAGGGGGGGGGCAAGCCTCACGCTGCAGGACAAGTGGTTCCAAAGGGTCAGCAGTATGGTAGAGAAGGATCTTATGCATCCCATCAGCTGAAGTTTCTCAGCCGACGATTTGCAGCAGGCCTCCTTCACCAGGACAAATAGGATGGGCTTGTCTTAAACAAGACAAGACAGTTCATCAAGTAATCTGAACTCATTCTGTGAAACTCATAACTAACAATCTTTCTGGATCGTTCAGAAGGATGACTAAATATTTTGTCCAATCTACAGCATCTGGACCTTCTTATTTTTCCCAAAGTCAATTTCTTAGCTTCCATTAAAAGGATGTTGGTAGTGTTCTGTCCCAGCCTACGTGAGTTCTGGTTATGCTCACAAGGAGAAACCCCTCTTCCAAGAAACAGGCAGGAACCGCAAGAAAAAACCAACCCCATTTATTCTCACAGAGTCAATGTCCAAGGCAAACAAACACAGTCCACAGAAACTCGATCCTCAACACGAGCGGTTGCCTTCGGCCACCTCCCACACCTTCCCTTTTATAATTTAGCTAAGGTGTGGCTTCCTAATGCCTTCTCCTTTACCTTTGGAGCTGCCCCATTGCATTCCTCTGTCTACTCGCTTCTCTTTCTTGCATCCTGGATTTTCCCAACATCATTGTCCAACTCGGGCTTCCAGCACAGCTGTGTCTTAGCCTGAGTGCGAGTAGAGGGGCCAGGCTCGTCTGAGTGTAAGTCTTGGAGCTCCTCAGAGCCTTCCTCTGCTCTAATGTCACTCAGCTGCCAGATCCAGTGGCTGGCGAGGAATCGCAACAGGTAACAGCTACAGCTTGTGGCAAAGCTGGTCACTCTAATGCCCCAGGGTCTTATCTACTCACTGAAATAAGCTACCAGCCATTGCACAAGACCCAGGATTTGGTGTCAGGACTCCAGTGACAACTTCCCAACCTGTTATGACCCAGGTCACCTAGGCAGAGGAAAGCATTAATACAGTCCTTTATTGCTCTGCTAATTCCACAACAAATGGCCCTGCCCCTGAAGTTTGGGGTAGAGCACACTGCCAGTGTCCTCTTCCAGTTTGTCTGGGATAATATCGATGGGATTCAAATACCTGAACATCCAGTTCTCTGCGTGGATGCAGGCCTGGGCCTCCGAGGCCTAGAATGGACTTCTGAAAGTGACATCCATACACTTCCTGTGGGCTGTACTAGGCCTGGGAAGCTGCCTCTGAGGCCTAGAACGCACTTCCGTTGGACCATTGGAGGCCCTGCCCATCGTCGCCCAGCTCATCCTGTCCCCCTAGGCCATTGCTGCCACCCGATTGGCTGGTAGCTACTTGTCCAGTGTAGCGAAACGCCCAGGTAAAATTCTGCCTTGAGGAATGGGCCAGGACGAATTATCCATTGGCAATGGAGAATTGCCTGCAAAGGACCAGGGGATGAGGAAAGCCTGCTGTGGTTGGCTGGGAGTGAAGTGGACACACAACCAGGGTTGACGCCAATGGTGGGATTCAAATAACTGAACTGGTTCTCTCCATGTACGCTGCTTTCAGAAGTCCATTCTGGGCCTGGCCTCCAAGGCCCAGAATGGAATTCCAGAAGTGGCATCCATACACTTCCAGTGGCCATTCTGGGCCTGGAAGGCCTCTCCAGCTCAGAACAGACTTCTGGAAGTGGCATCCATGCACTTCAGTGATCTGTTCTGGGCCTTGCAGCACCGTACAGGCTTGTGGCAAAGTCAGCTGGAACTGCACGTTGCTTGGGTCCTACTGAGAGCCCAGGATCAAAGCGCGCAGTTCTAGCTGATTGGGGGCGTCAGGCAGCCTCACGCAGTCTGCAGTGGAGATTCCACTGGAGCTGCATGACGCATTGCCTGGGTCCCCCCACCCTAGATGCCCTCACCTCCCACAAGCGGTTTTTTACTCACCTGCTTTCCAGCAGCGTTCCCTTTCTCCTGTCCTTCTCAGCCTTCATGTGTTTGTGAGACAAAAAAAAAAGTTCCATGAGACTTTCTAACTTCTCACTCAGCATGATGGAATTGTCGAGTGAGTCAACTCGCATGATATGACCAAAGTATGATAGCCTTTGGCAGTCTTGGCTTCGAGTGATGTTTCTGGTCAAGTTTGGTCTAGGACAGACATGTCAAACACAAGGCCCGCGGGCTGGATATGGCCCGCCAAGGGCCCAAATTTGGCCTCTGGAGCTGTTCACAGAAATGGCAAAGAACCGGCCCCTGCTGTCCCAGCCCTGGCCCACCCCAACCTGGCTGGGCAATCTCCCGGCGCACACACAGGAAATGGTGAGCACTCGGAGGCTGGTGGTGTGCAGGAGCAGCTGCAGCTCATTTGCCTCACCCTGCTCCACCTGGCCTCACCCCACAACACCCCTCCCAGCCTCACCCATCACGCTTTCACTGGGATCGCCCCACCCTCGAGTGGGAGAGCCGCGGTCAGCAGCTTCCTTCCTGAGCATGGAGGAAACAGAATGGGAGCTTTAGGATTCTGCCTGCCAGCGTGCAATAGGAGTTTGCAGGGGCTGTCAGGCACACGACCGGCGTCGCCGTATTCCGGAACCGGAAGTCAGAGTCCATGTTTTATAGCCATGCGTAGCAATTAGAAAAATTATTGCGTTGACTAATCTGCATTGGGTTGGAAGGCTGATCCCTTTACTCTTCTAGATGTTATTCTGGAAGACATTTCAGTTCTTTTCAAGTCACTCTGTGTGTTCTCTGCAGTTGTCATTATCTTAGTTTTCCTGGTGTTAAGAGTACGGTCCAATTTTTTCATACTTGGCTCTCCAGATTTGTCACTCCAAATCTTCCTTTGCTTTCCACAAGCAATGCTGTATTATCTGCATCTCAGGTTGTTCATATTCCTACCACCGATTTTAAAATCCAATGGTAGATTTCTTTTTTTTTAATTAATCACCTTTAATTGTCTCCAACCGTCCTTTCTCCAGTCCTTTCTTTGATTTCATTCACACCTTCTTGTAGTTCTTAAATTCCAGTCTCTCACATTTTGTAAACTTTGCTATGGGCTCAGCATTCTTCACGCTGTTCTCGTTCTGCTCTATTTGCTCCCTTCTCTGCTCTGTTTCAATTCAGTTGCCGCCGTGTTTCTCCTTATAGCTTTACTTTTCCTGCGCCTTCTCTCAGCCAAATGATCCTCACCTCCTTCAGGGGTTTCTTTGTCTCCTTTTACAAAGCTGTCAGTTCAATTTTCCACTCCCTCTCGGGCTGCCATCATCGCTCCAGGCCGGTCTAAAAGAGCGGTTTCATCTCTGCCAATTTTAAGAGTGCTGCTTCATTCTGCTCGGGTGTTTGCCCTCCACCCAGCTTCTCTGAAGCTTCCTCTTTAATTTACCAATCTCTCCGGGATCGGCAAAGCCCTTGCTGGGCTCTTGGCGAAGATTTTCCTGGGACTTAGGAACAGATCTGTTCCTTCACCCGTTCCACGATGACGTCACAGCCGGAAGTCTAGTAGATTTCTTGAAATGTGCATTTCTCGTGACTATTTCTGTGTACACGATGAATAGTACAGGTGACAGGATGCAACCTTGCCCAAGTGCCTTTTCCAATTCCGGGTGTATCACTTTTCTTTAGGTTCATATATGGAGTTATTTTTTAGAAGCTGTTTACTCCCTGTTATGTGTCAGAATCCAATTATATTTCATCTCTAGTTATCAGATATAGAAAACCCCAATTCTGCCTTCTCTGGATTCTGCCATAAGAGGGAGAGAAGGGGGAGAACAAAGGGGCTTTAAGGCCCTCACTTCCTTCAGTATACTTCTAAGGAACTGAATGTGTGTATTGCAAAAGAACTAACCATAAGAATGGGGCCGTTTTCCTTTCATGTAGTTTCTTTGAAGTCTCCATCCAGCCGGGCAGTAATGAAAAGGGGGTGGAAGTGTAATGCCTGAGACTGTCGCTGAAAGAGGGGGTTGATTGGGTGGGGCTACTGGGGAACCCCTTAAAACCTTGAATTGAAGAGCTTGGACCCCAAGTCCTGTCTAGCACGCCTGCAACCATTTTCTCTTAATAAAGGATGCCTGTTGGAAGAATTATTCCAAGAGTTCTGTCTTCTTAAGATGCAAAGTGGGGTGGGTCCTTACATTATGTTTTGTTTTGGTGCACACACAGGTACACGTGCACTGGCCAGCCATTTGCGGCCCAGTGGCCAATAGATCAGGTAGTGGGCTGCGGCCCATAGATTTGGAGACCTCTGCTCTAGACCAGTGGTTCTCAATCTTTCTAATGCCACAACCCCTTAATATAGTTCGTCATGTTGTGGTGACCCCCAACCATAAAATTATTTTTGTTGTTATTTCATAACTGTAATTTTGCTACTGTTACGAATCGCAATGTAAATATCTGACATGCAGGATGTATTTGCATTGAACATAATTAAAGCATAGTGATTAATCACAAAAACAATATGTAATTATATATTGTTAAATATTTATTTTTAATTACAAAAAAATGAAATTTTGTCATGAAGCATGGTGTAGCATGGGTAACAGTCTTAATATAACAACAGTAAACTACATTGCTAAATTTTTCAACAGTATGCTTAAAAAGCCAACATCAGTGCGAAGGTTGAGATTGCTTCTTTTTCGCCAGATCAGAAATTCTCGGGGTAGTCTTTGCAAGAGCACAATGAAGATCATCTTCCACAACAAGTCTACTTCTGTATTTAGACTTGATAACCAACAAGCTGGAAAACCCTGTTTCACAAAGATATGTTGTTGGAAATGGAAGAAGAAGGTGCAACACAGTCTCAGACAGAACAGGATATGACTGCAAACATTTGATCCAGAATTTTGTAACTGGCATTGTAGAGAAATCAGTTCTCGCTGCATCGCTGTTAATAAGTTCAATGAACTCCTCTTGTGCTGTCTCAGGAACATTTTCAACATTGACTGTGAATGGGCTTCTGGCAAGTGCAAATGGGGTGTCAGGTAGATTTGGAAAGTACGATGAGGTTTCCATCTGCAAGCATGCGCAGGTGTTCTATAACAGAACTTATCGTAATCCTGTTGTCTGATTCAATGTCACGTTCCTCAAAGAAAGCAGATAAGGTAGGCAACATGTAAATTTTATTTTCATCCAATTTTTTTTGCCAAAGCTGCAGTTTCATTTGGAATGATCGGATCTTTTCAGACAAATCGAGGCACGTTGCATTTGGTCCTTGCAGTGATAAATTTAACTCATTCAAGATGGCAAAGGTGTCAGCCAAGTAAGCTATTTTCTGCAGTTCACTGTTATTGCTGAAAAGAGCTTCAAACTGTGGTCTTGCTTTTTTGACTAAAAAACGTTTTGAGTTCATCACGAAGCTCAAAAACACGTTTTAAAACTTCCTTTCGACAACCATCTCACTTGAGTGTGAAATAGCAGAGCATTGTTTGGCGCATCTAACTCGTTGCACAGTTGTGAAAACAGTTGTGTGTTTATAAACTCCTTGCCTTTACAAAGTTGACAATTTATGACGCTTTTCATTACTTCTCGTAACTCTTGTGGCAGCGTCTTTGTTGCTAATATTTGCCGATGAATCATACAGTGAGTTCCGATGACTTTTGGTGACTCATTCAGTACCAAATGTTGAAATCCAGATCTACATCCTAGCATAGCTGGAGCACCATCTGTGCAAACACCACAAACCTTTTCCCAAGATATTGTATGCTCTTTCAGAAATGAACCAACTGTGTCAAATACATCACGTGCAGTAGTTGTCGTTTCAAGAGGTTTGCAAAACAGAAACTCAATTTTAAAGTCGCCATCAATATACCTCACATAATCCAGTAACTGGGGAACAGTTTGCAATGTCTGTAGATTCATCAGGCTGGATACTAAATATTGGAAGTGGAGCAGATTTAATTTCTTGGATTACTTGATCAAGAATATCAGCAGACATGCCATATATTCTTCTGCAGACAGTGTCATTGGACAAGGAAACTGCACTCAATTTTGTCACAAATTCATCTCCGATCATAAGTCGAACAATGTCTTTGGCCGCTGGCAACAGTAATTCCTCGGCAATGGTGTGAGGTTTCATAGCTCTGGCAATTCTGAGTGCCACCACCTATGAAGCTTCAACAGCTGCTACATTTTGTTTGTGGTACTTGCCACCAATGTCAAGTCTGGCTTTCTTGAGTCCATCAGCTTTGGTTCTAAAATACCAGTTGCAAGAAAAAGTATGTGAACCCTTGGGATAACGCGGAGATTTGTATGAATTGGTCATAAAATGTGTTCTGAACATCATCTAAGTCACAACAATAGAAAAAACAGTCTGCTGAAAATAATAATACACAAACATTACATATTGCCATGGTTTAATTGAACATAACATGTAAACATTCACAGTTCAGGGAGGAAAAAGTATGTGAACCGTTGGACTTAATAACCGGTTGACCCTCCTTTGGCAGCAATAACCTCAACCAAATGTTTCTTGTAGTTGCAGATCAGACCTGCACAACGATCTGGAGTAATTTTGGACCACTCCTCTTCACAAAACTCTTTCAGTGTAGCAATATTCTTGGGATGTCTGGTGTGAATCGCTCTCTTAAGGTCATACCACAACATTTCAATCGGGTTGAGGTCAGGACTCTGACTGGGCCACTCCAGAAGGCGTATTCTGTGCTGTTGAAGCCATTGTTCTGTTGAATTACTTGTACGCTTTGGGTCATTGTCCTGTTGCATCACCCATCCTCTGCGGTGCTTCAGTTGGCAGACAGATGGTCATACGTTTTCCTGCAAAATGTCTTGATAAACTCTGGAATTCATTTTCCCATCAATGACAACAATCTGTCCAGGCCCTGAGGCAGCAAAGCAGCCCCAAACCATGATGCTCCCTTCGCCATGTTTTACAGTGGGAATGAGGTTTTGATGTTGGTGTGCTGTGCCTTTTTTTTCTCCACAATAGTGTTGTGTGTTTTTCCCAAACAACTCAATTTTGGTTTCATCTGTCCACAGTATATTTTGCTAGTAGTGCTGTGGAACATCCAGGCGCTCTTTTGCAAACTTCAAACGTGCTGCAATATTTTTTGGGGACAGCAATGGCTTCCTCCGTGGTGTTCTCCCATGTACTCCATTCTTGTTTAATGTTTTCCTTATTGTAGATGTGTCAACAAAAATGTTAGCATGTGTAGGTCTTTAGCTGCCACTCTAGGATTCTTCTTTACCTCAAGAAGCATTCTGCGCTGTGCTCTTGCAGTCATTTTTACAGGGCAACCACGCCTAGAGAGAGTAGCAACAGTGCTAAACTTTCTCCATTTGTAGACAGTCTGTCTTACCGTGGACACATGAACATCAAGGCTTTTGGAGATACTTTTGTAACCCTTTCCAGCTTCATGCAAGTCAACAATTCTTGATCGTAGGTCTTCTGAGAGCTCTTTTTCTGCGAGGCATGGTTCACATCAAACAGTGCTTCTTGAAACTAGTAAACCCATAACAGGTGTGTGTTTTTAAAGGGCAGGACAGCTGTCACCAACACACCCAATATCATCACACTGATTGGAGTCAAGGTTGGCTCACTCCTGGCTCCAGTTAGCTCTTGGAGACGTCATTAGGCTAGGGGCTCACATACTTTTTCCTCCCTGCACTGTGAATGTTTACATGTTATGTTCAATTAAACCATGGCAACATGTAATGTTTGTGTATTATTATTTTCAGCAGATTGTGGTTTTCTATTGTTGTGACTTAGATGACGTTCAGAGCACATTTTATGACCAATTCATGCAAATCTCCGCGTTATCCCAAGGGGTTCACATACTTTTTCTTGCAACTTTTAGTTGGTATCCTTGCCAGCATAGCTTGGATGCTTGCTTTCAAAATGGCGTTTTAGTTTGTTCAGCTTCCATCGATTCGGCTGATAGAACTTCGCAGCAAATTACACATTGTGGTTTCTCGATTCCTGATGTAAATATTGAGGTAAAACCATATTGTAAGAAATCCTCACTATATTTCATTTTCCTGATGTCCTTCGGATCCATTGTTATTGAATGGTTTGCTAGTGAAAATATGTAATGATAGCTTCAATAATACAAAACATGACACATGGCATAGTTCAGTCAAAACAGTTCATTAAAGTTTCCTATGATTTACCATTCTCTGTGTTGTTCTATTTACAAACCCAGTGTTTCTCAACCTTGACAATTTTATGGCATGTGGACTTCAACTCCCAGAACTTCACAGCTAGCAATCGCCAACTCCATGGGAGGATTCTTAACTCCTTGGTGGAAAATCAACTCTACTATCAGGCTCATGCAATTCAGATTTTTAGCCAGAGATCTGAGACCATGAGAAACCACAAGTCCGTATTTAGGTGGCCACATAACTGAGTATTCATCATGATTTGAGAGCCCAAGATGCACCACCCAACCTCCGGGATTGTAGGCAGAATCTGCCCAATATTTGCTAAAATACATTGCATTCAGATTTCATTCTGGGAATGAAATATTAAAAAGGAAAAGAGCAGAAGAAATCAACTTTTATTCCCCATTTCCAAACCCTCTTCCTGGAAGTCATAACATGTAATTAAGCACTTCAACAAAGTAATTACTTTACTCTATTATTTGAGTAGGCAATCAATTAAGAAGTTGCACCACGTAAGGAAAGAAAAGAAAATTAAACAAAAAAGGAAAAGGGGACAAGAGCACAGGACAGGACAAGGAATAAGAGAGGAGGAAAGGGGAGGGGGAGGAGAGGAGAAAAAGAAAAAAGGAAAGAAAAAAGGGAGGGAAGGAGAGGAGAGAAAGAATGGGAGACGGGGAGAAAGGGGTAGAAGAAAGAAAAAACTGCTTCTTGCGCGGAGCCAGAAATCGCGGAGCAAGATGCCCGTTCGATGCGGCGACAGGCAGGCCCAGGCGCTCCTGGGCGGCCATGGCAAGCGACGGCACAGGCCGACCACCAGCTGGCCCAGCCCAAGGGAGGTAAGCCACCCACCGGGCCCCATGCATGCCAGCTACCCTCCCAGCGCCCGCCGCTGCCCCGCTAGCCTCACCATGGCCATCGCCCGTTTGGTGTGGCAACAGGCAGGCCCAGGCGCTCCTGGGTGGTCCTCCCACCCCTGGCCCTCTTACTTACATTTAGTAGTTGCTCAACAGGGAGGGGTGGAAACTTCCAGAAAGCTCGCCTTAGCTGCAGACAACTTGCAGCAACGTTTGCCAACTGGGACTTTTGGTGGGCTCAGCAGGGCAGAGACAGCCTGGACGAACGCCAACAGAATAGACTCTCTTGAATAGAGTCTATTCTATTGGCTTTCAAATGCCAATAGAAGCACAGCTCATGAAAAAGGGGAAACAAACAAAAATGCCGGATTGCGTTTCATAAGGATTCTATGAGGAAAAACTCCAGGACTTTGACCCCTGTGAAATGGTTGTTTGACCCCAAAAGGGGTCGTGACCCACAGGTTGAGAACCGCTGCTCTAGACCTTTTAGTTTTTCTTAGTAAATTCAAGTGTACATTTAATACATGCATCGTTTCGGTCTTCTGTGGGCATCTTAAACTTTGCAAGTTAGTGTAGTATCAGTCTCTATTTCGATGACCATTTAATACATGCATCGTTTGGGTCTTCTGTGGGCATCTTAAACTTTGCAAGTTAGTGTAGTATCAGTCTCTATTTCGATGACCTTTTTCTGTTAAATTAAAATTTTGTAAAAATTAAATATTTTTCCTATTGCGAAGTATCAGTTTACAATAGTTTACAAGAGTTCTTGGCCTCTTGTTTTCTGTCTTGAAAAATTCATCGCTGTTCTTCCCTGTTTTGAAGTGTCTGTCTCTTGTTCTGTGGTTTATTTTTTTTGTTAATGTTAATTTAAAATTTTCTAAAGAATTAAAATAAGTACACTTTTTCAATTTTTAATTGAAAAAAAATAAAATTAAAAATCATAATTTAAGAGTTGAAAAAGATTAAAATTTGAAAAAAGAATTGAAAAATTGAAGAAATTGCCTTTCTTCATTGTTGCCTTTATTCATTGCTGCCTTTCTTCATTCCTTGTGGATGGTGACCCTTCCCCCGCTGCATTTCTTGCCTGTTTGCTGCTGCCAGCACAGGTGCTGCCATAGCAGTTGTAGATCTGCTCATAGCTGGCCTCCTTGGTCTCCTCTCCCCCATCCTCCTTTCTCTTCAGTGCAGCTAGGACTGACTCCGCCTCTCCCAAGGCTGCTGCTTTTTTTCTCTCCCTCTCCCGCCCAAACGGCCTCCTTTTATAGCCCCTCCTATCTCTACCCCCCTCCTCCTTTCTCTTCCTGGTGATCCAGAAGTGAGCCTGGGCCCTTTGCCTCGCCCCAGCCACCCTGCAGCTCCAGAGGACTCTCTCACAGTAAGTCCTTGCCTGTGCTGGCTCGTTCCCTCCCCCACTACACTTGGCTGGGCAGGGCTGTGTACCACCTGCCGTGTGCTAATGTGTACCACAGGTGGTACGTGTACCACCGGTTGAAAAGCCCTGCTCTAATCCAGGGGTCCCCAAAATATGGTCCACGGCCCGATACCGAGGCCTGTTGGCCACCAGGCCCTGGGAATAGCTGGTGAGCCCCACCCCACTTGCAATAGCACTGCTACAGGGGCGCTAGCCGCCCCATTTGTGCATGCTCAGGGACTAGAACCGCCGCCGTCACACAGGTGCCAGCAGCCCATGTGTGCACATGCTAGCGTCGCCATTGTGCACATGCCCATTTGCGCATGTGTGCGCAGAGCCACCTGTGCGACATTTTCCTGCTGTTCCCTTCTGGGCCACCAAGCTGGAAAGGTTGGGAGAACTTTATTCAAGTCCAAGGATAGGCAACCTTGGCTGTTTTATGACTCGTGGACTTCAACTCCCAGAATTCCTGAGCCAGCCAGGCTGAGGGGAAAGGGAGAGGTTTCCATGCTGGTTCAGGAATTCTAGGAGTTGAAGTCCACGAGTCATAAAAGAGCCAAGGTTGCCTAGCGCTGGACTAGTCCCTTGCCTTCAAAGTTTATCTGTTATGACATCCTGGGCTGGGATTTGGTTGCAGCAATAAACGACCAGCAGGCACGAAGAACAATGCTTTAATGATATTAGGATGCATGAATAAAGTCGGCACTGAGAACTCTCCGCTCTCAGTGCCTTTATATACATGTGCGGCGATGTTCAGAAGGTTCTGCGCATGTCCGGAAGCGCCGAATAGCAACTGCACATGCGCAGAACGCCGTCGCATGCCGTTTTGCCTGTGCGCATGTGCAGAACAGCCAAACAGGTGCAGTATTAGATGTCAGGCTCACTCTGGATTTAGGACAGCGTCTATCGCCGTTATGGACCATTGCCAGAAGCACCGAGAACTTCGGGACTTGCTGGAACAGCTGGTGGTGCCTTGTTTACTCAACCATGCCTTAAAGGCCCGACATTATCCCATTCCATTCAGAGCCTCCCTGCTTTCTTGCCCTTCAGTTGCCTGGCCACTGCCAGGGTTTTCAGGGATGAAGTGTTTCATGTGGAGTCAGTAAATACAATAACAAGGCCTCGCTGTGCAACAGCCATTTTCCAGCGACCTGCTTGATCTCCAGGCAACGGTTTCATACGGACTCAATATTCAATTCTGGGAAATCTGTGGCTGATTTGTCATATCTTGCCTTTGAATACTAGTCTCTTAAGCCGTGACTTTTCTGGGACAGCTTGTACCACAGAGGGCTCAAGTAATTTACTTCCCACTGGTAAGGAGGTCTTTAGTCTCCTTGACATCAGTGTCTGTGCTGGACTACTGTCTATGCCACGGGTCAGCAACCCGTGGCTCCAGAGCCACATGCTCTTTCAGCCATCTCCTGCGGCTCCATCCTCCACCATGTGCAGTCCCCCCCCAGAAAAAAAGTGGGAGTAAAAAAGTTTAACCAATCAATTCAAACTTCTCGCAAAAAAAAACCTCATGAAGTTTGAATTGATTGGTTGAACTTCTTTGGTTTGTGGGACTGCCCACAAACCTCTTTTCTTCTTCAGGACTGCACGTGGTGGCAGAGGAGGAAGAACCATGGTACTGAACTGCGGGTGGAGGTGGCCAGTCTATCTGCCCGTCCATCTGTCTGTACTTGGAGCGTACAGTCAGCTGACAATGAATAAAAAAAGGACTCTTTCACTAAACGTCAAATATATATTTGCAAAATAATAGCCAATTAAAATATTTATTTTACCTGGTTAATGTGATTTTTGCTTCTCAACATCAGCACACAGCATCTGCACATCAGGGCTGGAAGACGTCACCGTCACCTTCACCTTTAAACAAGATTGCAGGCTGTTGTCTACGAGGCGTGAGAGATATTTGTTTGTAATATAGTTCATGTTGAAGACCTGTTCACATACATAAGTGATTCCGAAGATCGACAAGACATATTTTTTCATATTTGTGTAACTGCTGGGGATGACATTCCATGTGTCAAACGTAAGCTTTTCCTATTTGGGAAGGTTTTCAGTATCACTCCATTTGTGATTCAGCGTGAGATTGGCCTTCTGACGGGTAGCATCTTCAAGATTATCTGTCAAGTGTTGGAACTTGGACACCCATGTATCTTTGTCGGCTATGTCTGCAAGTTCCATCTCCAGATCGGGTTGACTGTATACCTGCAAATGCAGTCATATTCAATGCAGATGGATGGATGGTCAGGGGAGTGACAGGGAAAGATAATGTGTTTTTTTTTCCTCTCTGAACTCAGAATCACTTCCCAAATGTTGTTTGCATTGCAATAATTGCAGACTGCAAATACTATGAATTTATCATATTGTGACCTTGTTTGAACTCTCGCAAAGAGGAGAAGTGAGACTGTACCTGTTGAGTCCTCGACTTAATGGCGAATGAATACAGCACATTCTGTAGTTCCAACAGCTCTTTATTGAAGTCTTTTCCACTCCATCACAGCTCTGAGGCTCGCAGGCCTCTCAGATTCCTTTTTAACAACGTCCCCGGGCAGAATGGTAACAATTAGGTGCGCTCCGTGCCTCGCACATGCGCACGAAGCCGGCACCAGCCAGTCTGGTCCCAGGCAGCTTGCAACTGCCCAGGACCATTGCAACGTCCCGAGCCTGCCTTTGCAGGCTCAGGACACAACAGTACTTCTTCTGTAAATCTCTGCCAAACACTGTCAACTTGTGCTCAAATGCCAAAACTGGTGGGAAGGGGGCCGGACGGCCCTGGTGTGAAATGGGGGGAGTGAGTCGGGCAAGGCAACATCGTGGTCAGAGGAGGGGAGGCCAAGGAAGGCACAGCAGGTGGAAAAAGGGCCCACTCACCTTTCTAGCAGTCCTGTCTCTTCCTCTGATGCCGCCACGTGCTTGTGGGCAGTTTCACATACCAAAGAAGTTCAACCAATCAATTCGAACTTCACAAGTTGTTTTTTTTGGGTGAGAAGTTTGAATTGATTGGTTGAACTTTTTTCGTCCCGCTTTTTTGGGGGGTGGACTGCACATGGCAGAAGAGGACTGGGAGCCACAGGAGATGGCTAAAAAAGCTGCAGGTTGCCGACCCGTGGTCTTGGGCAATAGTCTCCACTCCTGCAAAGTCGAATGAATGGTGGTGTCGGCCATGTGCATCCACACCTGTGAGTGCTGGTCATGTCTGGCCGCCAACCTGTGCTCATGGACCTTGGTCTTGCTTCGTGGTTTCACCGATGTAATTGCAACAGCAATTGTTGCATTTGACTTTATATACCATTGATGATCTTTCATCTTCTGGCAATGGTTCCTTAGGGCACATTATTTTAGCGAGCAGAATCTGGCTCAGTTTATACGCCACATTGACATAAGGTGCCAATATCCGTGCTGTTGCTTAGGACACTCCGTTGACACTCCCTCCCATTGTCTCTTCCCTCCCTCATTGTCCTTTCCTTTCTTTCCTTCCCTCCTTCCCATTGTCCCTTTCTTCCTCCCTCCCTCTGTGCCCAGGAAGGGACAAGGGGAGGGACTGCTGGTGGCTGTGTTGCTGAAAGGCCACTGTAAATTGCTGGACAAGAGCCTGGCGTCCTGGTGAAAGTGAAGCATTCAATGCACCAGTTCGCCTGGCCTGGCCCAGCCACTCCGTGCAATGAGGAGAACGCACCGCTGCCTGCTGAAACCAGGCTGGGGTCTGGGCAGCATAGCGCAGGTAACGTGGACTCTTTCGTGTTCCCTCCCCCGGAGTCCACAGGTTTGTGAAGGGCCATATGCATATCTCCTTTTTCCAAGCTCTTTCTGCTTCTCTCATTCACACTTCCCCCCCCATTTCCTCCAGGCTCTTTCTGCTCCGCTAATTCACACTTCTCCCCCGTTTCCTCCACGCTCTTTGTGCTCCGCTCATTCACACTTCTCCCTTTCCTCCAACTCTTTCAGCTCCGTTCAATCACACTTCTCTCGCCATTTCTCCAAAGTGCAAACTCATGTTGCTTCGCTAGCTTGCTCGCTCATTGCCTGATTGCACCATTGCTTCCAAAGACCACGTGCTCGCACTCTCTCCCCGCCCTTGCCAAAACCTTTTATAAGTTCCACTCTCCCCGCCCAGCTCTCACAGCTGTTCCCAGACTCCCGGTGCAGAGAGCTGCTGGATTTGGTTTCCTTGCCCTCTCCAGCTCCCACTAGTCAGGCATGCATGTAGAGGAGGAGGGGACAGCCCCGCCCCGCATCCCTCTGGGGCGATAACACACGTGCCCACGGAAAGGGCTCTGCATGCCACCGGTTTGCCACCATGGCCATAGATGCTCCACTGGTGTGATAAGCTGGGTGTGAAGCAGAAGGAGGAAGAGCCACTGGACCTCAATTCCTCTCCTGTGACACAGCAAGTCCTCCTACCCCTCTGATGCAATACCTGCCTGTTGTTTTCCTGACAAGAAAAACACTTCCGAAACGGTGCGACTTCCCTCCTGTTGCTTAGCTTCTGTTTGGGGACCCAATCCTCCTCCGGCCCTTTCTGAGCCTGCTCATATCTTTCTTAAGTTAGAAAGTCTGATGTAACTTTTTTTTTTTACCGATAGTCCCACAAACATGCAGTGAAGGCTGAGAAGCAAATGGAGAAACGGAATGCAACTGAAAGGTAGGTTAGTAAAAAAAAATATTTGGGGGAGGCAAGGGCATCTGGGCGGGGGTGGGCCCGGCAACCTTACCCTGCATGGTGGTGGGAGGGTGGGGCGTGTGCCCTTCCCATGCCAGGCCAGCCCCTGCGGCCCCAGGGTGCCCGTGCTAGGCGGTAGGCAGGGCGTTGACCATGCCAACCAAGCAGCAGGTGGAGCGCCGGAGCCTCAGGGAGGAGGGAGGCTGCTGAAACGTGCAAGGAAACAGGAAGGTTTTTTTGGGGGAAAAAATCAATTCCAACTTCGCGATCTTTCACGAGAAGTTGGAATTGATTGACACCCCCCCCCCCCAAAAAAACCCCTTCCTTTTTCCTTGCAAGCGACGGTGACGGATCGCAAAGGAGAAACTAAACGGGGCTGGGAGTCAGGTAAGGAAAGAGGCAATTTCTGGTGGGAGCGAGGATTTTTTTCCTTACCTGCCCCACTTGTTTTGAGGCTGCTTTCTGCTCAACCGCGTTGCTCTTGCCAATGGCCCAACCGCCCACTACAGCATCCTCCCTCCCTCCCTCCCTGAGCCTCCGGAGGGTGTGTGGGAATCTCTACCGCCCACTTCAGCATCCTCCCTCTCTCCCTCCCTGAGCCTCCGGAGGGTGTGTGGGAATCTCTACCGCCCACTTCAGCATCCTCCCTCCCTCCCTCCCTGAGCCTCCGGAGGGTGTGTGGGAATCTCTACCGCCCACTTCAGCATCCTCCCTCCCTCCCTCCCTGAGCCTCCGGAGGGTGTGTGGGAATCTCTACCGCCCACTTCAGCATCCTCCCTCCCTCCCTCCCTGAGCCTCCGGAGGGTGTGTGGGAATCTACCACCCACTTCAGCATCCTCCCTCTCTCCCTCCCTGAGCCTCCGGAGGGTGTGGGAATCTCCACCGGTGGCCAGACCCCTTGGGCAGAGGTTGCGGGCCCCAGCGGGAGATTAAAGAATGAAGCCTCTGTCTGTTTCACCTCTGCCCTGGCTGTCCTCTGCGCTTTGGAAAACTCCTTCTCCAAAGCCTTGTGCCTCCTGCTGGCTTGTTTCTCCACCAATTTAGAAGGCTTCCTTCCAGAGATGGTCTTAGCCTTGGCCATCCCTGCCACCTCCTGGTTGGAAGACCTGTGCCTTTTTCGGCTAGTGGATGGAGGTGAGGTGTCCTTAGACTGGGGAGCCGTGGTATCCTCCATTCTGAGGAGAGTTGAGAAGTGCTGAGAGGGAACTCTGGCAGTGGATCAATTGGCGGATTAGATTAGCGCAGTTGGAGCAGCGGAATGCTAAGGTTCACCCTGCTCCCCTGGTCACCTGACCGGTAATTGACCCTGGGGGGGTCCGGTCGTATCTACGGCCGCAGCGAAATCAGGTGAGTGATGACAGCTTGTGTTAGAGAATTTTAATTCCTCTATTGGTGAAAAAATAAATCAGAAGCTCTCACAGTTGACTGCATTTAGCTGATTCAAAATAACCTCTTTATATTTATATCAAAATATTTACAATACCATACATTCTTCTTTACAGCAACATAGCACAAATGAAGACTTCTTACAGAGAGATACAGAGACAAACCCTAAGACTGAAAATTCAACTTCTAACTCAGTACCTTTTGCACAGACTCAGTAGCACTTTCTTCACATTGGCTGACTGAGTTACCGCATGACTCTTCCTGCTCATGAATATTCCAACAGCCCGCCTGCTTGTAAAGTGCGCAGTGGTGACAAGGCCAGCAAGTTGATGAGTGTCAGCACTTACGCGCGGCGGGTGGAGTCTACAGAGACGGCAAAATCACGTGTGTGATGACCGTTATCACATGCGCAGCCCACCATATGGTGGCCAGGAGGGAGATGAGGCACCAGTCTGAGGCCTGTATTCGGGCCTATGTTACGCAACGTGCCTGGCTGAGGCATGCAGTGTCACGTGCAACTGAGAGAGGCTCCCCCTGACAGTATGGCATCCTTGTGTTCCAGGGAAAGTAGCTGTTGTGATTCCGTGCCAGCCTGTGCTCCTAACAGCTGAGTCTGAGGAATCTGAGGAGGTGGAGGAGGTATTTGAAGGGCCATCAGGGGCAGAGGGAGGCTCTGATGAATTACAGGAGTCACGGTTTGATGCAGAGCCTGGGCCCTCCAGTCGTGTTCCTGATGAAGCTCAGCTGTGTGAGGAGAATGAATCAGACTTGGAGGACTCACACCTGATGGATTTGCTAATCGATGCTAGCACACATCGTCAATTAGCGAGAGTAAATCAACAGCAGTCAATACAGCAACTCCAGAGTAAAAGGAGACGGCAATGAGAGGCAACGCCTTGGGACTGCTGTATAAAAAAAGGTGTGGTGGTGCTGGTTGCTGAAGGCAACTGTTTTCAAAGTGCTTCTTGGAATCCTGGTCTGTTCGTCTTGCTTGTGACTACTCTTCTGTTTGCATCTTGTTCCCTGTGGATTATTTCCTTTCTTTGGACTTGAGTTTTGCTGTTTCTGTTTTTGGACTATTTGACAGGTTTGTCACCCATATTAAAAGGGGTTTGTTTTGTTTTAAAGCCTTCAACCTATTGTATCAACAGGGGCTTGGTCCTTGTACCTTTAAGAAGGACAGCAATAGGCTGGGATAGAACAATAGCCTCTATCCGCAATGTGTCTTGTTACCCAGGGAGAGATGGGTACTCGGGTATGCAGGCCATCCAGGGTGGCGGCCATGACCCTTTCCACTCCCTTGTAGGACTGCAGGAAAAACAGGATGGATGTTAGGGCAACCCGTGCGAGGGGGAGAATCAAAAAAAGGGTAGGATTGAGACTAGAGGAAAAGAATTCTCCCCACACCCCTGTTGGTTCCCTTGGATGGCAGGGACGGCAGCCACATCCAAAATGGTGGCCGCGCCAATCGAAAAGTGTAAAGGAAGTCAGCCTGCACGAACCTCAACAGTCCTGGGAGCCACAGGGCTGAACAAACGAGCAAAGGAAGGGCCGCATGCCAGCAAAACTGGCCGATTCAGCCGCAGCAGATCGCCATGTGGCTTCCAAAATTGCCACAATGATCCGGCCGCAAGGGAAGACATCCGGAGTCTCTTGAGAGAAGTCAGAAGCTAAGGAGGTTACCCGAGGCCTCTGAAAGGCCAAAAACTGGGGGGGGGGGATTCCCGACTGCAGCGCTGATCCTAGCACCGCAAAATGTGAGGAAAGGAAGGCCAGAAGCCTCTGACAGTCAGGCTGGGGTAGCGCTAAACCTAGTGCTACTCAGGAGACTGGGAACGATTGAGGCTGTGGAAATAATGGAGAATTCACCAATAAAACTCTGATCTACCTGCCTACTCTGGGAGCCAAATTTGCCACGTCTGTCTGGGTTGAAGATCCAAGTCAAGACTGGTGTGTCCTAGTCCAGAACGGGTGTGGCAAGTTTGACTTGATCTAATGGGCAGGAAGACAGAAGTTCACAGCTCTGCCTACAGAGCCACCAAAGCTGTAACTCAGTGGTGGTAAACCTATGGTACGCGTGCCATGGGCGGCACGCAGAGCCGTCCCTGTGGGCACATGCACCATCACCCCAGAGGGAGGCGGGGCCAGGCTGCTCCCCGCCCCCTGTCCATGTGCTCCTGCACTTTCTCTCTGCACTGAGAGGGAGCAGCTGCAAGAGCTGGGCGGATCAGGGCTGGATGGTGGAGGCAGCTGCAGCACCGAGTCCAGGTAAGCCTCCAGAGCAATTTCCCAGGGCCCCCATGGCTGATCCAGGTGGCAGAGGCCTTTTTGAAGCCTCAAGTTCAGATCCATGGCTGCGGGGTAATTGTACGGTGTGCCAGTGGCCCTATCCGGGCTCCAGAGGCCTGCAAAACGCCTCTGCCCCACAGATCTAGGGCTGCACAGTGATTTTCTGCTCTCTGCCAGTCCAGGCCGCTGAAGTGCCACAAAATTGCCCCACAGCCATGGATATGAGCTCCAGAGGCTTCAAAAAGGCCTCTGCTGCCTGGATTGGCCATGGGGGGGGGCGGTGGACATGAAGTCACTGTGCAGCCCTAGATCCATGGGGTAAAGGTGTTTTCCAAGCGGTGGCAGCAGGGTGATCTATGCGGGGGTGAGGGTGGGAAACAGCAGGAGAATCCTTGCTGGGGGAAACAATCCACTTGGGGGAAAACAGCAGCAGCAGGGTGATCCGCGCCGGGGGGGGGGGGGGCAAATGGCAGCAGCAGGACAATCCATAGGGGGAAACGGTAGTACAATCCGTACGGGGAAACGGCGGCGGCAGGATCATCTGTGGTGGCTCAGCCAGGGCTCTGGGGACTGATTGGGGCAGCAATTTTCTTTTCCCCTCCCCCCACCACGGCAGGCTGCTACTCACTGTGCTGCCTCCCAGTAGTCAAAGGACGACTGACCATCTCGACCCCGGTCAGAAGGAGCTTGCCATCTGGGCTACACTCATTTTTTCCAAAGTCAATTTCTTAGCTACCATTTCTGTGAGGCTGGTAGGAGCTGCAGATTATAGGCAGACAGGCTGGCTTTTGGGGCCAGCCCGCCAGTCAAGCCCTGTGGGCTCGACATTCACGAGGAGTAGGCGAGCGGTCCCAGCCAAGCCAGCAAGCTCCGGATGGCAGCCACCACACAGCTGGTTGTCAGGAGCTCTGCACAAGAGACCTACCGGTTAGCACGAGGAGGTTCCAGCAGCACACTGGCCACACTCATCCACAATGCCATGACTACCATGGCCACGCCCGCTTGGCTACACCCATTTGGGGCCACACCCATTCAGTTATGCCCACTTGGCCACGCCCCTGGCACCCAGCAATGCATAAGTGGGTTTCAGGTTGCAGTTTGGGCACTCGGTCTCTAAAAGGTTGGTAAGGACTGATAAAAACTCAACCCGGATAGGGAGTTTTACACAGATGACATCAAAGGTGGCTGGAACAACCAGAACTTTCTGGCATGTGCTTATTTACAGCAAACAAAGTTAGCGCTGGGAATGGTTTTCTCCCAGTGCCTTACATACAGTCCTCACCAGCTCCACACCCCCTCCCCCGCCCACCTAATCAGCATCCAGTGGCTAGTGTTAAGAACAGCGACGCAGGCCTCTGGCTCTCTTCTCTGTCCAGCTGTTCAGTACGCACTTACTGAGACGTTCCTGCACCAATCAGCTGCTTGTCGGACGCGCGGCTGTTCAGCGGCTCCACATTTGGTAATAGGTCAGGTAAGACCTCTGCTGGCTTCCCAGATGTCGTCCTTGCCACTGGCCTCCCTAATGCCTCCCTGCTGGCTTCCTCCCTAATGCCTCCCTGCTGGCTTCCTCCCTAATGCCTCCCTGCTGGCTTCCTCCCTAATGCCTCCCTGCTGGCTTCTTCCCTAATGCCTCCCTGCTGGCTTCCTCCCTAATGCCTCCCTGCTGGCTTCCTCCCTAATGCCTCCCTGCTGGCTTCCTCCCTAATGCCGCCCTGCTGGCTTCCTCCCTAATGCCGCCCTGCTGGCTTCCTCCCAGCAGTCGTCCTTGCCGCTGTTCAGCTCCCTAAGGCCTTCTCATGCCAAACAGCTGTCTGGTGGCCCAGCCAAGGAACCGCTCACTGGCCCCTCCCAGGTATCGTCTCCCTCACTGCTCCCATCAATCTCGAGCCCATGGGGATTGACAGGCGGCCCCCTCTACCAGAGGTCCACCTGGAAGGCAAGGAGAAACGTGTGATTAATCATGCTGTGGTGGATGGTTCAGTCGACCCCCCTCCTGGCTTACTGGGACACCGCTGGTGGAACTTCCGAAACAACCGGGGGACTTGGATGTCCGCTTCGCTCCCCCCAGGACGCCTCCGTAACAGGATATCCCTTCCACTGTACCAGGTACTGCAACTGACCCCGTCAGATATGGGAGTCCAATACCTCCTGAATCTCATACTGGTCCCCTGTGACAGGGTCTGGTATCCTTTTCACGGACCTCAAGGAGGTCCCCTCCACCGGTTTCAGTAGGCTACAATGGAAAACCAGGTGTATCTTCCCCAAAAGCCAGGGTAGTTGTTGTCGCACAACTACTGGGTTAATCTGTGTAATCTGGAACAGCCCTATGAATTTTGGCCCTAGCTTTTTGCTGGGCAACCTCAGGTGTAGGTACTTAGTTGACAGGTATAACATATCCCCCCCACCTGAAAAGGCTTTGGGGGCTTCCTGTTTTTGTCTGCCTGCGCCTTTGAGGCTTCCTCTGCTTTTAGTAAAGCTTTTTTCACGTTCCCCCAACCCCATGCGAATTATCCAATCCTGGGGTTGATAAAGGGAGAGGCCCCCCTGAGAGCACTCGGGAATCAGGACAAAGTCCTGGCCATGTACCACCCGGAAGGGGGCGAAACGTGCTGCTGTGAACCGCGTTATTATATGCTACTTCGGCGAATGGTAATAGGTCAACCCAGTCCGTGTTGTATTTCTAGCTTAGGCAGTCATAGGTTACTTTTTGTTCCAGTTTGGGGCAAAGTGTGTGTGGAGGGGGGGAAGGAGTCAACTTTGTGTTCACTTCCAGAATCATCATTCTATTTGTTTTTCTTTCATTTATTTCAGGTCCATCTTTCCATATAGGACTACTGGGTGGCTTAAAACAGCAAGAAGGAAACGTTGACAAAAATATATATATATATATCGTTTTTTTTATTTAAGAAAATTTATATGACTGCCCACTCTGTGACTTTGGGCAGATTAAAAAAATAAATAAATACCCAATATACATAACAATAAAAACAATAAACCACCCACTCTCCTGGCAACAACGCTTAGATGAGTCTCTTGGGCTGCATTCCACTCTCAGTTCCCCAGGACCTTTGGTAAAACCAGTCTTGAGGGCCTTGCAAAAAAACAAAAAAACGTAAATAGGAAAGCAAGGAAAACAATAAATGTACAATAATGTGAATTGAAAGATGGGCTAAACAGGAGCAGGAAGCACAGAGGGAGGTAGAGCCAGCTAATTGAGTCCCGCAGCCACCTCCAGTGATGGACGCCAACTGGCAGAGCCAGGTCTTCAAGCTACTGCAGAAGGATGGGAGGGTGGGGGCAAGTTTTACTGGGGTGCGGTGGCAGGATGCTCCACAGGGCCAGCACTGTGGTAGAGAAGGTTCTTCTGGATCCCAACATCTGGAGTTCCTGGCAGAAGTGGCGAGGATGGGTTTGCGTGCTGGCCCGCCGCTTACACAGCGCAATTCCCATTGAGTCATGGACTGGTATTGGCAGACCGGGAATTGGGGCCCCTTGCTGTACAGGACGCAGACCCTCATTATTTTTCCCAAATTTAATTTTTTAGCCTCTTGTTAACCGGGAGTCTGATAGCAGCTGTAACTTGTAGACAGGCCATCCTAGACTCATTGATTTTCTAGGGCACAGGTCGGCAACCTGTGGCTCCGGAGCCGCATGCAGCTCTTTCGGCCGTCTTCTGCGGCTCCCAGTCCATGTGCATTTCAAAAAAAATGGGACTAAAAAAGTTCAATCAATTCAAACTTGTCAAGAAAAAAAAAACTTGTGAAGTTTGAATTGATTGGTTGAACTTCTTTAGTTTGTGGGACTACCCACAAATCTCTTCTCTCTTCAAACTGCACGGACTGTTAGAAAGATGAGTAGGCTCTTTTCTCTAGGGACTTGCAGTAGGCCAAGAGAAGGGAGCGAGTGCCCGGCCACTCCACCGCGCAAAGATGCCCAGCCCAGGAGAGAGCACCAGGGATGGTGATGGCACACCTCCTCCTCCAAAGGGACACCTACTGGCTACGAGGCAAGCCTCCATTTTCCCCCACGCTTTCTCTTTGCAAAGCGGCCTCGGCGTCAACCTGCCGGCGCACTTGTTCGGAAGGCAACCTTGGCTCTTTTACGACTCGTGGAATTCAACGCTCAGAATTCCTGAGCCAGTGAAGTCCACTAGTCATAAAAGCAAAGGTTGCCTACTGGCATAGGAATTCTGGGAGTTTAAGTTGAAACACACCTCCCCGCCATTCCGCCGTCGCAGCCAAGGGCATGGCAGCCGGGACAAGAATCCATACCTCGTGCCCCATCGCGTGCAGATATGTGGGGCACGGGCGGAGGGCGTGGCTGCCATGGCACTGCTGGGCCAGTGATCTGTGGTGGGCCATGGAGGCGGTGGGTGGCCTTGCAGGCAGGGTGCCAGGACAGTTTTGAGCACTCTTTTTTTTGTCCTTCCTGGTTTCCCACCAGCCCACTCCAGTCCTGCCACGGCATCCATGATTTATTCTGCTCTGGGGTTCCCCCCCCTCAAAAAAAAAGGCAAAATGGTCCCATGCCTCACATTTTGGAATGTTCAAGATCATTTCATGCTCCTCAAGCGCCACTGTAGCTTGCAATTTGTTCAGAATGTCCCATTCTAATAGAGTGCCCACCCACCCCCAAAGGAGCCTGTTACGGCTGCCAAAGAGGTATACCATAAACAGCAATGCAATAAAAACAAACAATAAAAGCACAATATGAAAGAGGGGAGTAGGATGCGTAGGAGGAGGTGGGGTCAATGAATTAGTCCAGCAGCCACTTCCAGTGATGGGACTCCCCCCATTGGGACCGCAGGCCAACTCTCAGAGCCAGGTCTTCAGGCTCTTGCAGAAGGATAGGACATGGGGGCAAGCCTCATCCTGGGGGTGGCAGGGTGTTCCAGAGGGATGGATATTTTGTCAGTCTGCTTCCTGTCAACTTATGTTCCAAAAGGTCCACAACTCCACTAAGGACTCAGACCCTCGTCATTTTTCCCAAAGTCAATTTTGTTAGTTCCAGTTGTCAGCAGGCTGTAGCAGCTGCATCTTGTAGGCAGGCTGGCCATCCTAGGAGAACCGTAACCCTATTTATCCCCCTAAGGTCTTGTACAAGCCTAAAGGAGCCATTGGCCCTCTCAGTGGCTAGGCTTCTTGTCCTTTGCGTTATCGCCATCATACGGCGGGGCCTGTAGTTTTGCATTTTCACCCGCTGCTACATCCAGTCTGTAGCATCGGCAAGGCACATGCCTGCGGCTTGCATATTTTCATGCAGGCAGTCCATCCATCGCTTTTTCAGTTGTCCTTGGGGAGGGAGGCTGCTGGCCATCTGGGATTAAGTGCAAGTATCCACTTCACAGTGGATTCCACATCGGCTCTTTCCGCTTGTCTGTACCACCCCATCATGGCTTCTCTCATTTTGTATGCAACTGGAGCAACTTTGAAGGCCTTCAGGATCTCTGTCATCTAATCCAGCCCTGTTGACACTCCCTCCCCATGACCATCTGATCATTTGCATTTCCCCTATCTGCAGTGCGTGTTCGTGTCCTTTCACTGTTAGCCATCGTCTCACCCCATAGAGACTTCCAGGTGGACCACTGGGTGGAAGATCTTCAATTTAAGGCCCAGCAGGATTTTCTGGTCACACAGGATGCCAGTGGCCACAGCCTGGCAGCGTTGACTTGTGCTCGGGCATTGAGAAGTGTGCCACCATCAGTTAGGCGGGATCTGAGGTAACGAAATAACAAGATCAATGCAATGAAAATAAAAAATAAAATGCAATTATATGAATTAAAAACTGAATGGAGGGGAGCAGAGTGCAGGTCAACTAATAAGTCCAGCAACCATCTCCAGTTTGGTCCCTGCCCTATTGGGACCTCAGGCCAACAGGAACAGCCTGGTCTTCAGGCCCTTACAGAAAGATGGGAGGGTGGGGGAAATCTCACCCATGGGGCAGGATGTTCCACAGGGCCAGTGTCACAGCAGAGAAGACTCTTCCTGGATCCACCAGCTGAAGGGACTGGAGGCTAAAATATATAAAGAATTGTCTGCTAGAATTGGGCATGTCTAGTTTAATGAAGAGAAGGACCAGGGGGGACATGATAGCAGTCTTCCAATATTTGAGGGGCGGCCACAAAGAAGAGGGAGTCAAGCTATTCTCCAAAGCATCTGAAGGTAAGATAAGAAGCAACGGATGGAAATTAATCAAGGAGAGAAGCAACCTGGAAACTTCCTGTTAAAACAATTAATCAGTGGAACAACCTGCCTCCAGAAACTGAATGTTCCATTCTAATAAAGAAATTATGCACAACTGTTTTCCTTCCTATCTGGTCCCTTTTCAGGTTGACCTACCTCAGGAGTAGGCAACCTTGGCACTTTTATGACTCGTGGACTTCAACTCCCAGAATTCCTGAGCCAGCATGGCTAAGCATAGAAACCTCTCCCTTTCCCCTCAGCATGGCTGGCTCAGGGATTCTGGGAGTTGAAGTCCACGAGTCATAAAAGAGCCAAGGTTGCCTACCCCTGGTCTAGGAGGCTCACCGCTTAGAACAGGAGGACTTAGGACAGGGGTAGGCAACCTTGGCTTTTTTATGACTCGTGGACTTCAACTCCCAGAATTCCTGAGCCAGCCACGCTGAGGGGAAAGGGAGAGGTTTCCATGCTGAGCCACGCTGGCTGAGGAATTCTGGGAGTTGAAATCCACGAGTCATAAAAGAGCCAAGGTTGCCTACACCTGACCTACCTCCTCTTTGGATGAGCACCTGATTTCTACCAAGGTAAGAACTTCTTTAACTAGAGAAACTACTCTACCCTATTTCCAGTGTAACTTTATAATACAAAATAAAATAAAATAAAACCCGGGAAAAATAGGGGAGAGAAAAGTGTAGGAAAAGGCATTGAATTCTGACTCCCTTTGGTGCAGTGGAATAAGACAATAACAAACCAACTTTTTACTTTTATATAATTGTATAAACTATTCATTTCTATCATAAACTCAAAACCAGAGTTTCATTTTTTTCCAGCTCAAGCACAAAGTCCAGAAGCAGTTTCCCAAGTAGAAACAAAAGGAATTGAGGTTTTGTTTTTGTTTTTGTTTTTTTGCAGCCATTTATCCATTATGAGAATCAAAGCGTCCTTCCGTTTTTGTGCCTAAAAGTAATATTGCTGCTGTCAACATACATAACAGAAACTGCCCTTTCTATTTGATGCATATTGGTGTTTTTGTTAAATGCTCTGGTACAAGGTCTGGTTTCCTCAGCCAGAATAGTAAGCCAATTTCTGCCAAGTCTGGCCTCAGCAAGGTCCAAACTCCCTCCCTTTCCCAGACCCCTTTTTAACCAGAGTTTGTTTTTTTCATGTGGGGTGTACTGAACCCACTTGAGTTTCAGCCATTCCCACTTATTTTGGATCTCCTATCTTGCTGGTTATTCCACTCTGCTTTAGGTTATCCCACTTTTGCCACCAATTGTGTGACGGGCTCCTTTTTTCTATACCCAATTCGGTGGGCCCCCTACAGGGCCCAACCCAAACAACAGCAAAGGAGGGTGGTGATCCCAGTTTGTTTCCACACTCTTCCCCAGGTCTACTTAGGATGCTACTTACTATCATGAGTAAACTATAGTTCTCCTTAACATCCAGTTACTTCTAGTTTCCAATACATAGTAGCAAAACCTACAAACCTCACTGCTGGACCGCTTCAAGGCCAACTGCTCCACCGTAATCACACCACACCAGCTGCTTTGCTGCAAACCTTTTATAGCTGCATTTGCTAAGCAGCTGGATTGGCTGGGGAGTGGTCTTAAAGGCGCAGAACACCACCAGCCCAGCTGCTAGCTAGCTAATCTCAGGCAGCCTGTCCACTTTTTTCAATCTTTTTGCAAACAGGACACTGATATTTGCACAATACGAACTTCTGTTCTCTGTCGTCTCATATCTGTTCTCTGTCCTTCCTCCCTATCTATCTATCTATCTATCTATCTATCTATCTATCTATCTATCTCTATATATCTATATCTCTTCTTTCTCTCTTGCTTCTCACTGTTGGTGCCAGAAATGACCATGTCTGTGCTTTTCTACAGGGAAAGAACTTTTTGGCAGAAGGAAAAAAATGCCTTCTTGACCGCTGCCTCCACCCAGCCTAACATTGAAGATATTTTAAATCTTTCTGATCCTATATTTATCTATCTATATCTATGTATCTTTCTACTCTTTTATCTATCCATCCATCCACCTACTCCCATCTAGGTCTACCTACTTTCTCTTTCATCTGTATCAGTGGCCTTCAAACTTGGCCCTTTTATGACTTGTGGACTTCAACTCCCAGAATTCCTCAGCCAGGCACGAGTGCCTGGCTGAGGAATTCTGGGAGTTGAAGCCCACAAGTCATAAAAGGGCCAAGTTTGAAGGCCCCGATCTATATCATCTCTAGTGTTATTTGTCTACTCTACCATTCTCCCATCTATCTACTCTCCCATTCGTGCACTCTGATCTATTTCTACTTATTTTCTCTTCTATCATCTCTATCTCCATTTACTTCCTGTCTCATCTACCATCTGTCCATTTTCTTATCCATCCATCCTTCCACTCTTCTGATCTTTATCCATCTACCACTCTCCTGTGTGTGTGCGTCTGTCTGTCTGTCTGTCTACCTACCCTCTCCCTCTATATCTATTTTCTCTTTCATCTATCTAGCATCCATCTACTCTGTCTATTTCTCTGCAATCCCTCCCCTATCTGTCTGTCTATCTCTGGGCTCTAATGTACACATTGTAAGCAGAACTGCTAAATGTATAGTTAAAACAGTTGAGCGAAGAATTCTACTGAACAGATGTCCTGTAAAGGTGATGTACGATTTATCTGAATGCTGATTCTTTACATTTACCACAACTGTATTTTATTATTGTATTTTGTTTTCTCTGACCTGCTTGGTGCCAGAAGTAAGGATCTATATCTTGGAGGAACAGAATCCCTTTCCAAAAAAATTTCCTACTCTTCAGCGATGCCCCTTGGTGTCTTCCTGCAACTCGGCCATCTCTACCCAGATGTAGCGTATCTCCCACAAAACACCATCCCTCTTCTACAGCCTTTGAACCAGGGGACATCCAGGCACCGTGAGGAGGCAAGCCACAGCATCACTTGGATCACCAGAGCTGGAGATACAAAACTGACTATCAGCATATTGATGATATGCTTAGCTTCAGGAAGATCTGAAAAACAACCTTAAATTGAAGGATGTGCAGACTGTAGCTGTGGACCGAGAATTGTGGTGTACGCTTGTAGCGCAGTGTGCTTGGCACAGATGTGACCAAACCGTGCTGGCAAACAATCTCAACCAGCGGCTTCATGTAGATCGTGTTTCTCAACCTTGACAATTTTAAGGCACGTGGACTTCAACTCCTAGAATTCCACAGCCAGCATTACTGGCTGTGGAATTCTGGGAGTTGAAGTTCACATGCCTTAAAATTGTCAAGGTTGAGAAACACTGATGTAGATGTTAAAAAGGAGTGGAGAGGGTACTTAGCCCTGCAGCACACCACGAAGGAGTTGGCCACGGGCTGAACCTCTGCCTATCAACACCGTTTGGGACCGGACAACATTGATCCAGCAAAAGGAAGAGCGAGTTGGGGTAGAAAAAAAAATGTAAAAATTTCCTATCTTCCCTGTCTCAGCTATTTTAGTCACATAGCCTTGGACTACAGTAAGTCCTCTAGCAAGGAGTCTGCCACTTTGGCAATGCTGGCTGAGCAATTCTGGGAATTGGAGTCCACAGCTCTTAAAGTTGCCAAAGTGGCAGGCCACTGCCCTAAAGTATGCCCTGTCAAACTAACTCATCCTGCAGTCTGTTAAGACAGAGTTTCTTTAAATTGATCAACCAAAGCCAGATTGGGGCCAGCCCTACATCTCTTGAATAAAAGTTGTGCGAATGCAAAGTTTGCAGCTGATGTCATGTTTAATTACTGCTCTTCTGCCAGAATCGTTAAACAATGAATGTCACTTATGCATAAAATGTTTACAGTTGTTCAGAAGATTGCTGCTTATGGTTAGAATTGCCAATTTGGCAGCTAATGTGTTCGTGGCTGGGTTAAACATAAACACCCCACTTGAGAAGGGACGTGGGAAACTTAAGTCTCAAAGGAAGGAGATGGATAGGTAAAATTCTGAGGAATCCCATTATTTTTATTATGAGATTGAATTATGCATGGGAACTGGAGGATGGTTTTAATAATTAATGGAGTGTTTTAACTTAGATGATTTTTTTTGCACAATAACATAGATGTGATAAGGTATGACAATCAGTTGGATGAAATTTGAAGTTTCTGTAATGAAGTGAATTAACATTATTTTTTAATTAAGATAGCTATTGTGTAATGGAAGAAAAAATAAATGAGATTGGTGATAAAAGGAGGGATGAGAGAAATTAAGAACTAGAATATATCTGGAAGGGATACCTGATAACTTGTTGAGTTAAAGTGAAATTTGATTTTGGTAATTGTAAACTGATAAAGTTTTAAAACAGGTTTAGTAGTAATAGAAATTTAATTTAGAAATGGAATATTTTAAACGTATTATGTTATTTGAGGGAAATAGAGAGGAGACAGTGAATGTATTGAGTTGAGTTGTTTATTTATGTTTTTACTTTGGAATGTCTGATTACCCAAACACCACCGTGTGTCCTGAGTACTTTTTTAAAAAAATTAAAAAAACAATAAAATATTTTCAAAGAGAACTGGACTTGTGAGTTATCTGTTCAGCAGTCCAGGCACAGGTAGTCCTCGAGTTAGCGACTGCGTCCCAAGTTTTGATCACGTGACCATGGGGATGCTGCAATGGTCATAAATGTGCAAAACGGTGTTAAGTCAATTTTTACAATACCATTGTAACTTTGGTCACTAAAGAAATGGTTGCTAAGTTGAGGCCTACTTGTATCATGAAATCAAGCAATCATGAGTTAGTATATTGCTTCCTGGTGCTGGGAATTGAATTATATATGTCTTAAAAGTTCCGAAGAGTAGAAATGCTAATAACAGATAGTTCAACCCACAATTGGATGTGGTAGTCCGGTCTATGCTTAACAATGTCCTTCGTTGCCTTGACATTAACAGCAGTTGGAAGGGACCTTGAAGTCTTCTAGTCCAACCTCCTGCTCAACTCTCCTGCTCAGACAAACGGCTGTCCAGTCTCTTCTTAAAAACTTCCAGCGTTGGAGCATTCACCGCTTCTGGAGGCAGGTTGTTCCACTGGTTAATTGTTCTAACTGTCAGGAAATTTCTCCTTAGTTCTAGGTTGCTTCTCTCCCCGATTAGTTTCCATCCATTGCTTCTTCTCCTGCTTTGGAGAATAGCTTGATTCACCCTTTTATGTGGCAACCCCTGAGATACTGGAACACTGCTATCATGTCACCCCTCGTCCTTCTCGTCATTAGATTGTTGTTAATTGCGAAGTCGTGTCTGACCCATTGCAACCCCATGGACAACGTTCCTCCAGGTCTTCCTGTCTTCTACCATCTTCCGGAGTCCACTGAAGCTTACGCCTATTGCTTCAGTGACTCCATCCAGCCACCTCATTCTCTGTCATCCCCTTCTTCTCTTGCCCACAATCTTTCCTAGCATTAAGCTCTTCTCCAGTGAGTCTGTCCTTCTCATTAGGTGGCAAAGTATTTGAATTTCAACTTCAGGATCTGGCCTTCTAAAGATACCCAACTTCTGCAACCGTTGGTATGTTTTAGCCTCCAATCCCCTAATCATCTTTGTTGCTCTTCTTTGCACTCTGTCTAGAGTCTCAACATCTTTTTTATATCATGGCAACCAAAACGAGAACTGTCATTGGAAGAAGAGGTTTCTTCTACATTCTTGGAGGTTTTCAACCAGGCTACAAAGTCATCAGTTGGGAATGGCATAGTAAATTTATTTATTTATTTATGAGACTTATATACCGCTTTAAATGCAAGCACTCTCTAAGCGGTATACACCAGTAAGCAATGTATATATATATATATATATTTACATTGCCCCCAACCATCTGGGTCCTCATTTTACCTACCCCGGAAGGATGGAAGGCTGAGTCAACCTTGAGCCGGTGAGATTTGAACCGCTGACTTGCTGAACACAGTCAGCTAAAGTGGCCTGCAGTACTGCACTCTAACTGCTGCGCCACCTCGGCTCAATCTTTCAGGGGGTTGGGCTTGATGACCTCTGAGGTCCACTCCAACTCCATTTCTATGAACGCAATTTTTATGCATTACATGGTAGGGAATTATTGTTTTCCTTGGATATTTTTTTTAACTGCTTGTTTCTTACAGTCTAGACTACTGGCAGATGGAGAACTAGGATAGCAATGAAATAATAACAATAGCAGTAATAATAATTTAAAACTAATGGTTAAAAATGCAAACAATACAGTACAATACATATCAAGGGGAGATGGGTGATTAAGAAATATGACCATACATAAACAGCACTCACTCATTGTCAACCAATTTATGGAACCAACCTAAATTTTTCACAATAGTTTACAGTGTTTTTGTACTAGATGGGTTCAAAGTAAGCCGGGGGGAGAGTTTACACGTGATGCACTTAGTAACGCGTGCCCACAACCAAATGACAGCAGTTTAAGCAACGCGTGCACACAACTAAAGGACAGCAATTCTTTCGCCGGTGGTTTCCTCCTACGCCTTTTGCGTAACACTGATCGGGCAGTAAAGGCCCGGCCATTTGCGATGAGAGCGTTACAGAACATCTTTTTCTCCGCCATTTGCGCATTGCTGCTGCTGCTGCTGCTGCGGACGGAATCGGCGTAGCTCTGCCCCCAAAGGGGGAGGATGAAACCAGGTTTCACCTCCGCGGCCACTACGGAGTTTGCGCACAGGCGGCGTTTGGCGGCGGCCAAGAAGAGCGAAGCCGTTTCCCGGGCGCGCGCTGAGAAGGGGGCGGAGCCTGATTGGTTCTCGTTCGACCGTGAGGCCGACGAAGAGGCGTTTCTTTTCGGCTTCGGGTGGTACGCGAGGCCCCGGCTTGCGGCCTCGGCGGAAGGGTAAGAAGAAAAACCTTCCTTGGGATGGGGAAGGGCTGGAGGTCGTTTCAACTGAGCCCAGCCGACGCCTTGCTGTTAGAAGGGTGGCCCTCACAAATCTAAGTGTTAAAAAGGAAGAGGGAAAAGAAGAGCCGAGGGGGTCGTCTTGCGGGAAGGATTATTCGGGGGGTCTGTTGCAGCCCCTCGGGACGGGAATCCCTCCCTCCCTCAGAAGTAAGACCCCTTTTTGCTCCCCACTCTTGCCCGCCCGGCGAGCCAGCGGGTTCCTGAACATATGCAGAGGGCTGTCTGTGATAGACCGCCCCCCAGACAGCGGGATGAGGGACCCTTGATTTTTTTTTATTTTTTTAGGGAATTTGGAGTAAAAGGGAAAAAAAAAATATCCCCAAAGATTTTGGGTTTCCAGTAGATTTATTTTTAATTTGGGTAAATTGATGTATTTATTTTTCCGGCCATTATTAGCAGATGAGTTCCTAATCGTTTGGCTCAACCATAAGAACCGCCAGTAATTTAATTTTAAAATTTGGACCTTCAAGACAGGGGCCCTTGAAGGGGAGACCCAGGTTCAAGTTCAGCTTGGAAAGGATTTGGGACCAATTGGCCTGAGCAAATGCTCCAACACTGGAAGTTTTTAAGAAGAGACTGGACAGCCATTTGTCCGAAATGGTGTAGGGTTTCCTGCCTGAGCAGGAGGTTGGGCTAGATGACCTCCAAGGTCCCTTCCAACTTTACTACTATTATTATTATTATAGACAGTAAATAAAGTGGATCTCTCTCTCTCTCTCTCTGCAAGGCTGCTTTGCTGCAAAACTCTGCTTTGATCCATCCAGTAAGACCCTTTTCAAGGGACCTGAGGGGTAGGGGCAACCCCGTGTCTTTACAGGAAGGAATCCGTTAAAATCATCCAAAATTATAATTGCTTGGAGTGAGGGAAGGAAATAGGGAGGGAGGGAGGGAGGGAGGGAAGGATGGGCTCTCCTTGGTGCTGTTTGAGCTTGCTTGTTTTTTTACAGACATTTCATGACCCAACTAGATAACATCATCAGCGCTAGAAGGGAACGGGGTTTCTGGAGAGGAGAAGGAGGATTGTGGGGTCCTTGGTGCTGATCTTGGTGGTTTTCTTGTACATTTCATGACCCGATTAGATAACATCATCAGCGCTAGAAGGGAGTGGGTTTCTGGAGTGGAGGAGGAGGATTGTGGGGTCCTTGGTGCTGATCTTGGTGGTTTTCTTGTAGACATTTCATGACCCAACTAGATAACATCAGCGCTAGAAGGGAGTGGGGTTTTTGGAGAGGAGGAGGAAGACTGTGGTGCCCTCTGAGCTTGGGGTTTTCTTTCAGAGAAATGCATAAATCTCAATTCTTCTAAGAAGTTCTACCTACGTGATATAGATGAATTTATTATAGTTGGTCAAGTAAGAATACAGCACTAATTATTGTACTATATTTTGCTAATGAGAAAATGACTGTTTTTCTGGGGTATGGATTTTAAGACGTCTGGTAATATTCTGAGAAAGCTTTAGACATTTACATGATGTTTAATGAAGCCAGCTGGGTGACACTCAACCCAATTCACCTCACTGGCCTATTATGGGGGAAAATAGGAGAAAGGAATGTCATTTATCAAAATAATAAAAGCAGGAAATAAATGGGTAAAGCAAATAAAAATAAAATGATATGTAATGTATGTAAACAGACAGTATCCTCCTTTGGGGTGGTTTTGCTTTTAATGTGTTTCTTGCCTATTTTTCTTACTTCTTTTCTGTTAAACTTGTTAAGGTAAAATATAAAAAAAAGAATGTCCTGTACAAGTTACAAACAGTTTTTTTTTTTCCTGTTTCTTTGTTTTGAACCAGCGGTGGGAGAAATGTCTCTCTATGATGACCTGGGAGTAGAAACCAGTGATTGCAAAACAGAAGGCTGGTCCAAAAATTTCAAACTCCTGCAGTCTCAGCTGCAAGTGAAAAAAGCCGCGCTGACTCAAGCAAAGGTATAGTAAAAAAAAAAAAAAAATGCAGGAAAATGCTTTTTTTGGCTTTGTTTTAATTGTCACCTGCCCAGGGAGCACCTACTGCTAAGTAGAGTGCTTCATTTAGCAAATAGGTTTGATTAAGGCACCAAGCAGGAAAGCTGAAGACGGTGAGTTCTAGCCCTGCTTTAGGCATGAAAGCCAGCTGGGTGACTTTGGGCCGGTCACCAGGGGATGGTGAGTTCTAGTCTGAAAGACAGCTGGGTGACTTTGGGCCAGTAGCTCTCTCTCAGCCCAACCCACCTCACAGGGTTGTTGTGGGGAGATTAGGAGCAGGAAGACGTGTTGGAAATGTTCGCTGCCTTGAGATATTTATAAAAATAACAAAGGTGGGATACAGATTAAATTAAAAAAATGCTTCTCACAGATGTTACCTCTAATACCGATTGATAAAAAATACGCTTCCCAGGATTTCTGGAATACCCTTAAGCTCTAGCTACACACAGAGGCCTCGATTTATGACCGTAATATTGCTTGTCCGTTACAGTTATAAAGCAGGTCACCCATGTGGACCGACCCTATTATATACACTTTTTTGCAATAGCCGTTAAGTAAGCTCATTGTTTGCTCTGTGGTGTTTTTGCTGAAAACCAGTAGTAGTAGTAGTAGTAATGATAATAATAAGTTGGAAGGATCCCTGGAGGTCATCTAGTCCAACCCCCTGCTCAGGCAGGAGACCCTATACCATTTCAGACAAATGGCTGTCCAGTCTCTTCTTAAAAACTTCCAGTGTTGGAGCATTCACAGCTTCTGGAGGCAGATTGTTCCACTGATTAATTGTTCTCACTGTCAGGAAGTTTCTCCTTAGTTCTAGGTTGCTTCTCCTTGGTGAGTTTCCATCCGTTGCTTCTTGTCCTGCCTTCAGATGCTTTGGAGAATAGCTTGACTCCCTCTTCTTTGGGGCAGCCCCTGAGATACTGGAAGACTGCTATCATGTCCCCCCTCGTCCTTCTCTTCGTTAAACTAGATATACCCAATTCCAGCAACCGTTCCTTATATGTTTTAGCCTCCAGTCCTCTCATCATCTTTGTTGCTCTTCTTTGCACTCTTTCTAGAGTTTCAAGATCTTTTTTACATCGTAGTGACCAAAACTGGATGCCGTATTCCAAGTGTGGCCTTACCAAGGCCTTGTAAAGTGGTATTAATACTTCCTGTGATCTTGATTCTATCCCTCTCTTAATGCAGCCTAACACTGTGTTGGCTTTTTTTGGCAGCTGCAGCACACTGATTTTAGACAAAAAAAACATAAATCGAGGTTATGCGACTGCAGAACCTAGCAAATGGCCATAGATGCAGGCCAATTGCCATGTGCCTGAAAGGAGGTGAAATGATTATGGGTGGAGGCGGCCTTGGAACTTCAGAACCGGATCATAAATCTCTTTTTGGAGACCCGTCAGAGCTGTGAATGGTCACCAAGCAACTGTCGTAAGTCGAGGACTACCGATATTCACATAGGCTTTTTCATTATTTGCATAATTTAAAGCAGCCATTGCGATTTCAGAGGCATTCTAAACTTGTCAGTCAGAGTAGAACTGGAAGGGACTTTGGAGGTCATCTACTCCAACCCCTTGCTCCAGCAGGAGATCCTATACCATTTCAGACAAGTGGCTGTCCAGTCTCTTCTTAAAGGTCTCCAGTGATGAAGCATCCACAACTTCTGAAGGCAAGGCGTTCTCCCTGTCAGGAAGTTTCTCCTTAATTCCAGGTTGCTTCTCTCCTTGATTAGTTTCCATCCATTGTTTCTTGTCCTGCTTTTTTGGTGCTTTGGAAAATAAGTTGACCCCCCCCTTTTTCTTTATGGCAGCCCCTCAAATACTGGAATACTCAAATATCATGTCACACCCCCTCCCCAGTCCTTCTGTTCTCTAAACTAGCCATACACAGCTCCTGCGACCGTCCTTCATGTGTTTTAGTCTTCAAGGCTTTTAATCATGTTAGTTCTTCTCTGCACTTTTTCCAAAGTCTAACCTCTGTGCCAAAACCTCATTCTGCAATAGTTCTAACACTGATTCTGTAAGTGCATTTTTTATTTTTATTTTTTTTTGTATTACATGTGTTGAAATAAGTATGCCCAGCCATCGGTATATAGCCCAGATGGAGCTTTGGATTTTTAAAAATAAACTTAGAGTGTTATCTTTCAGAAGCTAACATGTTTGCTCCTTTCTCAGCCCTCATAGCTAACTGGAATCTCTTGCATCAGCCCTTAGTTCTCCAGAGCCTGTGAATTATATGTGCATTATAATTATAATGATAACATTATTACAACTTCTTGGGGGAGAAACCCTGTACTACAGTTGCCAGATTTCATCAGCTTCATTTAACCTCCATTATTTAAAAGACAGTCTTGAGAAGCACAAGGTCATTTTTGTAGCATCCACATCATGTAAAATGTTAAACGTATTTTCATATTGTTTTCCATCTATATAAGAATGCAGCCTGGGGGGAATGGGCAGGCGGTACCAATGGTTAGGAATTTAATTGTATTTTGTATGAATAAATGGAAAATAAAAACTTTTTAATAATAAAAAAAAAGAATGCTGGGAATGGTGTTTTTTTTTTATTAAAAAATGATGGAACAAAAAATATCTAAAATCCTCCATTGGAGGAGTTTTCCCCAAGAATTCCAGTCTATTCTAATTTTCATAGAGGTTTGTGAGGGTATTTTTAAAAATGTACAGCCATTTTGTGTAAACTTTGCACTCTCTGTGATAGGTTTAATTGCATTTGTTCATAGATCTAAACAAAATATGTTGTATTGTAGATGGAACAAGGTTTCACTTACCTATGGGGAAGTGATGGTTAAATCAGATACTTAAGAGATTATCTTATCATATTGAAATGTACATGGCAATTTGTATTATACTGATGTATCTTTAAATTAAAATATATTGATAATCCTTTTGCAGTAAAGTC
Source organism: Crotalus adamanteus (assembly GCA_039797435.1). Taxonomy (NCBI): domain Eukaryota; kingdom Metazoa; phylum Chordata; class Lepidosauria; order Squamata; family Viperidae; genus Crotalus; species Crotalus adamanteus. The sequence continues at coordinate 90,173,964 of CM077923.1, read as the reverse complement.
TTTAAGTTTCATTGCGAATGTATGCGATTAAATGTACCTGCTTTAATCAAATTGCCTTTTTCTGGTGAAATATGCTTCAAAGCATGCATCATCTTGATGTTTCAGTAGTAGAGCCTTTGGACTACATTTCCCATCTCTAATGTCTGGGCCAAATGGGAAGGATAGGAATTGTAGTTGAAGTCTTCTGTTTATTTATCAGTTAAATTTATTGGCCACTGCCCTGTATAATTCGGATGGCGATGAGAAGAAAAAACACGCAGGTCATGGAATAAAATTATTGAAGCTGTGTGAAATGTGTATTTTGATTTTTTATTTTTTTTGGTATTTCATTTTAGAGTCAGAGGTCAAAACAAAGCACAGTCCTTGCTCCTGTAATTGATCTGAAACGAGGCAGTGCTTCTGATGAGCGCCAGATCGTAGACACCCCACCCCATGTGGCAGCTGGCTTGAAGGTAAGATGGGGGCTTATAAAATGGACCAGCAGTATCCTGATCAAGAGCCCGTCAGCCCTTTGAGGACAGCCTTCCTTTGGAGCAAAATGCCTCCCCTCATGACCAGCTACAGCAGTGTTTCTCAATCTTGGCAACTTCTAGGTGGGTGAACTTCAACTCCCAGAATTCTGGAAGCATGGCTGGCTGTGGAATTCTGGGAGTTGAAGTCCACACGCATCAGTTGTGAGTTCTGGGAGCTGAAGTCCACACACCTTGAAGTCCACCTATCTGGGTGTTGAAGTCCACACATCCCATACATTCTGGGAGTTAAAGTCCACATAGCTTGACAACTTCAAGATGTGGGGACTTCAACTCCCAGAATTCTGGAAGAATGGCTGGCTGTGGAATTCTGGGAGTTGAAGTCCACACTGCCAAGGTTGAGAAACACTGAGACAGACAGGGCAGGCAAGCAGACATGGATGGATGGATGGATGGATGGATGGACGGGGAGATAGGTAGGTAGAGAGATGATAGAGATAATATAGAGATAATAAGAGAGATGATATAGAGAGGATAGAGATTAGAGACAGACAGAGAAACAGACATACATGGATGGGTGGATGGATGGATAGGTAGGTGGATGGATGGATGGATAAGGAGATGGATAGGTAGGTAGGCAGGGATGGATGGATGGATGGATGGATGGATAAGGAGATTAGATAGATAGGTAGGTAGGTAGGTAGGTAGATAGATAGATAGATAGATAGATAGATAGATAGATAGATAGATAGATAGATAGATAGATAGATAGATAGATAGATAGATAGATAGATAGATAGATAGATAGATAGATAGATAGATAGATAGATAGAGACATGAATGGATGGATGGATGAGTTGGGTAGGTGGGTAGGTAGACACGGATGGATGGATGGATAGATAGATAGATACGGGTACTTTGAAATGAGTCCAGAAAAATAAACGTGTAAATGCCATGAAGATGAAGAACTGTCTCCACGTAAACAGGACTATTATAAAATAAAATGATTAGTTTGAACCGACAGTTCTGATCCTGGTACACAGCTAGCTCATTTTCAGACTTTCTCTGCAGATCAGTTGCAGAACCATTTCCATCTTGGCAAATATACGTGGAGCGCCTCCTTTTTTTTCTTTTTTCAAGAATTGCATTGGATTACTTTTGGTTGTCGTGTCTTCCATGTTATACCTCCCAGGACCCCGTCCCCAGCGGCTTTTCGGCAGGCGATGTATTGATCCCTTTAGCGGATGAGTACGATCCAATGTTCCCAAACGACTACGAGAAAGTCGTCAAACGCCAGCGAGAAGAACGGCAAAGGCAACGGGAGCTGGAGAGGCAGAAGGAGATTGAAGAAAGGGAGAAGTGAGTAATCGGCATTGCAAGTCGTCAGTTTTGGGGTTAAGGTTTTCATTGCCGTTTTAACTGCGCCGAAATCTTTACCTGCTTATTTTCTGTTTCCATTTCAAGGAGGCGCAAAGATAGACACGAGGCAAGTGGATTTTCCAGACGGCCAGATCCGGATTCCGATGAAGATGAAGATTATGAAAGAGAGAGGCGGAAACGAAGTGAGAAACTGTTTAGTCACCATATGCATGAATCAAATCTCTTGTCTCACTTAATCTATGTGTCAAGTTCTGGCTGAGAAGCCCAAGGAAGCAAAACACCAGAGACATGGTGATCTCTAATGTAAACTGAATAGAATAGAATAGAATAGAATAGAATAGAATAGAATAGAATAGAATAGAATAGAATAGAATAGAATAGAATAGAATAGAATAGAATAGAATAGAATAGAATAGAAAATATGGAATGGAATGGAATGGAATAGAATAGAATAGAGAAGAATAGAATAGAATAGAATAGAATAGAATAGAATAGAAAAATGGAATAGAATAGAATAGAAAACATGGAATGGAATGGAACAGAACAGAAAATAGAATAGAACAGAGAATAGAATATAGAATAGAATTCTATATAGTATTGGCTTTCATAGATTTTTTTCTTCTTCTTCTTATGCAGGTATGGGAGGAGCCGCCATTGCACCACCTACCTCTCTGGTTGAGAAGGACAAAGAACGTAGGCACCTTAATTTTTCTTTAAATTACAGTTAGTCCTCGTCTTAACAACCATATCCCCATAGAGTCCCCTCATGGTGAAATGGGCAGCAAACAAATCTAATTAAACAAATAAATGGACCCCCGGAATTTCCATCGTAAATCATGATGGCTGTAAGCGAAGCACATAAGTCGTGTCCCCAAACCCCAGTCCATGGATCAGTACTGGGGTGTGGCATGCCAGCAACCGGTTCACACAAACAAGCAAAGCCCCATTGGTGGGATGCAGGCAGCACACAAAACCACGCACCGTCCGGTCTGCGGAAAAAAACACTCTCCACGGAACCGGTCCCTGGTGCCCAAAAGGTTGGGGACCTCTGACCTATGTGACTGGACCCAGTTTTATGATTTATGTGGTGGTCATTAAGCAAATGCTGTGGTTGTTAAGTAAATCCATGCCAGCTGGAATCTGGAAGAAAAGTTGTAAATTACGTCATACGATCACAGAACACTGCAGCTGGCTGTAAAAAATAAGAATGTGATTATGTGATCTCGGGGTATATGTAGCCACTGGAACTCTGGAACCAGGTCATAAGTAGCTTTTGGGGGGGATCCATTGAAACTTTGAACAGTTGCTAAGTGAGGAGTGACTATGGTGTTGTCATTTCTGATTTTAAGGATCCAGTTCCAAAATCACACAGTTTCCTTGGGCATCTGCCACGGATTGGCAAATAAGCAGTGTTTTGTAAATAGAGATCTTTGACTGTGGGAATGCCTGAAAAAGATCTTTAGTTCTGAAGTACTTTGGGATTAATAATCTCAGGCTGAAAAGGAAAGACAGCTGCAGATTGGGTCATGGGAAGAACATGAAGGGATGTAGGAATGACACAGCAAAATTGATCGGAAGTCAATTTTAAATGGTATCTTGCAATTTATAGTTCTTAAGAGATGCTTGTCAGCTTACAAAAAGTGTATCGGCCATAAATTAGATCAATGGTTCTCAACCTTTTTAATGCCGCGACCCCCAACCGGTCGTAAGTCAAGGACTACTCAACCGGTCGTAAGTCGAGGACTACTCAACTGGTGCAGCACCGTTTGCAGAATGGGACTTTTGGTGGGCTCAGCAGCCTGGACAATTCCTATTGGCTTTTGAAAGCCAATAGAATTAGACTCTATTCAAGAGAGTCTATTCTATTGGCTTTCAAAAGCCAATAGAATAAAAGGGAGGAGCACAGCTAAGGAAAAGGGGGAAAAAAATGGCGGACTGCGTTGTTTGGTGACCCCTGTGAAATGGTCGTTCGACCCCAAATGGGGTCCCGACCCACAGGTTGAGAACCACTGAATTAGATAGATAGATGATAGATAGATAGATAGATAGATAGATAGATAGATAGATAGATAGATAGATAGATAGATAGATAGATAGATAGATAGATAGATAGATAGATAGATAAATAGACAGACAGATAGACCGACCGACCAACCGTAGATAGATATACCGTAGGTAGGTAGGCAGGCAGGCAGGCAGGCAGGCAGGTGGAGGGAGGGAGGGAGAGAGAGACTGACAGACAGACCATAGATATACTCCTGCTGTAGATAGATAGACAGACAGTAGATAGATACTGTAGATGACAGATAGATAGATAGATAGATAGATAGATAGATAGATAGATAGATAGATAGATAGATAGATAAATAGACAGACAGATAGACCGACCGACCAACCGTAGATAGATATACCGTAGGTAGGCAGGCAGGCAGGCAGGCAGGCAGACAGGTGGAGGGAGGGAGGGAGAGAGAGACTGACAGACAGACCATAGATATACTCCTGCTGTAGATAGATAGACAGACAGTAGATAGATACTGTAGATGACAGATAGATAGATAGATAGATAGATAGATAGATAGATAGATAGATAGATAGATAGATAGATAGATAGACAGACAGATAGACCGACCAACCGTAGATAGATATACCGTAGGTAGGTAGGTAGGTAGGTAGGTAGGTAGGCAGGCAGGCAGGCAGGCAGGCAGACAGGTGGAGGGAGGGAGGGAGAGAGAGACTGACAGACAGACCATAGATATACTCCTGCTGTAGATAGATAGACAGACAGTAGATAGATACTGTAGATGACAGATAGATAGATAGATAGATAGATAGATAGGGAAGGAAGGAAGGAAGGAAGGAAGGAAGGAAGGAAGGAAGGAAGGAAGGGAAAGAAGAAAGGAAGAAAGATGCTGTGATGGATTAGATCAGAGGTTCCCAACCTTTCGGACGCCAGGGACCAGTTCCGTGGCGTGGTTTTGTTGCTGCCTGCATCCCGCAGATGGGGCTCTGCTTGTTTGTGTGGACCGGTTGCTGGCATGCCACGGCCCGGTACTGGTCCACAGACCGGAGGTTGGGGAACCCCTGGATTAGATCAAGACATTCTGTCTCATTAATAGGGCAGCAATGGAGGACCTTAAAATGAAACATCACCGGCTATTTACAAGATCAACTAAAGCCTAGGCCAGGGGTAAGCAACCTTGGCTCTTTTATGACTCGTGGACTTCAACTCCCAGAATTCCTGAACCAGCCGTGCTGAGGGGAAAGGTTTCCAAGCTGAGCCATGCTGGCTCAGGAATTCTGGGAGTTGAAGTCCACGAGTCATGAAAGAGCCAAGGTTGCCTACCCCATCCTAAGTCCTCCTGTTCTAAGCGGTGAGTCTCCTAGAGCAGGGGTAGGCAACCTTGGCTCTTTTATGACTCGTGGACTTCAACTCCCAGAATTCCTGAGCCAGCCATGCTGAGAGGAAAGGGAGAGGTTTTCCAAACTGAGCCATGCTGGCTCAGGAATTCTGGGAGTTGAAGTCCACGCCTCATAAAAGAGCCAAGGTTGCCTACCCCTGGCCTAAGTCTTCTTGTTCTAAGAGGGGTGAGCCTCCTAGACCAGGGGTAGGCAACCTTCGCTCTTTTATGAGGCGTGGACTTCAACTCCCAGAATTCCTGAGCCGGCATGGCTCAGCTTGGAAACCTCTCCCTTTCCCCTCAGCATGGCTGGCTCAGGAATTCTGGGAGTTGAAGTCCACGCCTCATAAAAGAGCCAAGGTTGTCTACCCCTGGCCTAGGAATCCAGGCTTATGGATTTTTGCCCTGATGGTTAAAAATGTCCTGTCTTCTTTCCCGCAGCTGTATCCTCATTCCCCTACGAGGAGGAGCCGAGGCCCCGTGGTTCATCGTCCAAGGCCGCCATTCCTCCCCCCATGTACGATGAGCCCGAGAGGCCTCGTTCCCCAACGGGGCCCAGCAATTCCTTCCTTGCAAACATGGGGTGAGTGCTGGGGAGACTTCCCACAAAAGGCCAGTAGGGGGCAGTAGCGAAAAGCATTAGGAATTGAGAATATTTTGTTTTATTTATTTTTTATACATGTTTTCTTGGTTTTCTAATTTTTACATTGAAGTATTCAAAAAGCAGCGTGGCGGCTGGGCCAATCAATAATAGAATAACGCACAAATATCTTCAGTACAAATCTCAAGCTGTTACATCCAATTTTTCCTCTTTTCCCCTCAATACTCACTGTCTCCTGTCTAAACTACTGTAAGAATGTCATGGTTTTTTTTTTAATTTAATTGATTTAATAAGGAATTGAGAATATTTGAAGAGAGGTTGGTTGGATATTCAAAATGCGTTTGCCTCAGGCCCATTGGGCGAAGTTAGAAGCTCAGGAATGCTTTTTTTTCCCTTTTAATTTTATTGATTTTCCAGTTTTACATTTAAATATTTGAAAAGCAACGTGGCGGCTTTTCTTATTATAGCAATTTAATACAAACCACTTTTTTACGTTTAGCAATCATTTTTAGTTTATGCATATCTTAGTCAATTTCACATTCGATCTTTTTAGACAATCAATGTCCTGGTAAGTTTTTTCCCCCACTTTTTAGTTTCCCATTAATATTTAAATTTAAGGTTTAATAGTTATAGTTTCCCAGTTTTAAATAACCTCAATTCCCTTTATCACAAAGCTTTCTCCTAGCAGTGGCTTGGCCTGCTGCTGTCCGAGACAGTGTCTGGGGCAAGAGATTGGACTGAAATCCCTAAGCTTGTTGATGCAATTGGTGCTGCTTTCAGGCCATTAAAAATACAACTAGGCAGCAGAGTTACAGTTCCTTTCGTGTGTTTGCCCTCATTTCAGTTGAGATCGTGGCTAATTCTGGAGGAGGCACGTGGCAGCGGCTGAGCCCAGAGATGGAAATTGCATCTGGGCTGTTGTGGAGAAGGAAAGGGGAAAGAGCAGCAAAATGAACAAGAAATATTGCCTTTTAAACCAAAGTTGACATTTGTTTTCCTTCTTTAAAGTCTCCTTAAATAAGGAAAAGGGTCCCCCAAGGGCAGGGATAGGCAACCTTGTCTCTTTTATGACCGGTGGACTTCAACTCCCAGAATTCCTGAGCCAGCATGGCTAAGCATGGAAACCTCTCCCTTTCCCCTCAGCATGGCTGGCTCAGGAATTCTGGGAGTTGAAGTCCACCAGTCACAAAAGAGCCCAGGTTGCCTACCCCTGGTCTAGGAGGCTCACCGCTTAGAACAGGAGGACTTAGAACAGGGGTAGGCAACCTTGGCTCTTTTATGACTCGTGGACTTCAACTCCCAGAATTCCTGAGCCAGCCATGCTGATGGGAAAGGGAGAGGCTGCCAAGCTGGCTCAGGAATTCTGGGAGTTGAAGTCCACCAGTCACAAAAGAGCCAATGTTGCCTACCCCTTCCCAAGGGGATCACATGACTCCGGGATGCTGCAGCCATCATAAATATGAGTTAGTTGCCAAGTGTCTTTTGATCACATGACCACGGGGAAGCTGCATCAGTCAGTTTTAAAAACGATCAAGAGTCATTTCTTTCAGTACCGTTGTAACTTTGAACAGTCAGTAAAATAACAGAAGAGTTGGAACGGATCTTGAAGGTCATCTAGTCCAACCCCCTGCTCAACTCTATACCATTTCAGACAAATGACTGCCCAACTCTTCTTAAAAATTTCCAGTGTTGGAGCATTCACAGCTTCTGGAGGCAGGCTGTTCCACTGGTTAATTGTCCTCACTGTCAGGAAGTTTCTCCTTAGTTCTAGGTTGCTTCTCTCCTGGATGAGTTTCCATCCGTTGCTTCTTGTCCTACTTCAGGGGCTTTGGAGAATAGCTTGACTCCCTCTTCTTTGGGGCAGCCTCTCTGATATTGGGAGACTGCTTATCATGTCAACCTTCATCTTTCTCTTCATTAGACTAGACATACCCAATTCAGACTAGAATAGAGCTGGAAGGGACCTTGGAGGTCTTCTAGTCCAACCCCCTGTTCAAGCAGGAGATCTTATAGCTTTCTGGACATAATGAATGTCCAATTTCTACTTAAAACCCTTCAGTGATGGAGTAATCACAACTTCTGGAGGCAGGTTGTTCCACTGGTTAATTGTTCTCACTGCCAGGAAATTCCTCCTTATTTCTAGGTTGCTCCTCTCCTTGATTAGTTTCCATTCACTAAATGAACTGTTTGTAAGTCGAGGACCACCTGCATTTTAGGGAGCCATCTAACATTGCCCACCTGGCTTGATTTCCCACCTCTGATGGCCCAGCTCATTCTCCCTTCTGTCTTCAGAGGCACGGTGGCTCACAAGATCATGCAGAAATACGGCTTCAGAGAAGGCCAAGGCCTGGGGAAGCACGAGCAGGGTTTGAGCACCGCCCTGTCGGTAGAGAAAACCAGCAAGCGGGGGGGCAAAATCATTATTGGAGATGCTGCTGATAAAGGTAAGTGAGGGAGGCCCTGTGGGGTGAAGGGGGGCAGTGTCCAAGGTGACTTTCTACTACAATGGTCTGCACGTGCCGTTGTAAGATAGTTGCTGTAGGGATAAAAAAGCAGAGGGCTGACCAATCTTGGAATGGAACGGAACAGAACAGAATAGAATAGAATACAGAATGGAATAGAATATGGAATGGAATGGAATAGAATAGAATAGAATAGAATAGAATAGAATAGAATAGAATAGAATAGAATAGAATAGAATAGAATAGAATAGAATAGAAAATGTGGAATGGAATAGAATAGAATAGAAGATATAGGAAAGAATAGAATAGGATAAGGAATAGGAAAGGAATAGAATAGTTTAGAATAGAAAAGAAAAGAATAGAAAAGAAAATATGGAATGGAATAGAATAGAATAGAAAGAAATGGAATAAATAGGATAGGACAGGAATGGAATGGAATAGAAAATATGGAATAGAATAGAAAGGAATGGAATGAATAGGATAGGACAGGAATGGAATGGAATAGAATAGAATAGAATAGAATAGAATAGAATAGAATAGAATAGAATAGAATAGAAAATATAGAATGGAATAGAAAGGAATAGAATAAATAGTATATGACAGGGATGGAATAGCATAGAAAATATGGAATAGAAATAGAATAGAATAGAATAGAAAATATGGAATGGAATAGAAAGGAATGGAAAGAACAATGCAATAGAATAGAATAGAATAGAATAGAATAGAATAGAATAGAATAGAATAGAATAGAATAGAATAGAAAGAGTTGGAAGGGACCTTGGTGGTCTTCTAGTCCAACCCCCTGCTCAGGCAGGAAAGCCTATACCATTTCATTTAATCATTAAAGCCTCCATCACTTTGCTTTGATCAGTCTTAAATTCGGTTCATCTCCACTTGTAACCAATTCAAGCAAGCCTGCTGGCCAAGGAGTTGTGGGAGTCAAAGTCCACACATTGTAAAGTCCCTAAGGCTGATAAAACACCAATCTTAAGATGAGATTGTTAAATAATACTGCATTTAAAGTGAAATGGTTACCCTTTCTCCCCCCCCCCTTTGGAATAGCAGATGCATCGAAGAAATCGGATTCAAATCCTTTAACAGAGATACTGAAATGTCCCACCAAAGTTGTCTTACTGCGGGTAAGTTTCCCTTGTTTTGATTCATCCGCCATTTATTTATTTATAAAATTTATATGCCGCCCAATCCCTAGCAACTCAGGGCGGCGTACAAAATTAAAACAATAAATATAACAATAAAAATGAGTGCATTCATACAGCATGTCCCAATCGTATCCCGCCCCCCCCCCCCCGGGGACATCAACCCCATTCCTGCCAGAACAGGAGAGTTTTAATGGATTTCTTAAAGGCCGGCAAGGTGGGAGTCGTTCGAATCTCGGGGGGAAGTTGATTCCACCACGTCGGAGCCACCACAGAAAAGGCCCTTCCCCGAGGGCCCGCCAGCCGACATTGTCTGGCCGACGGGACCTGAAGGAGGCCCAATCTGTGGGACCTCACCGGTCTCTGGGAACTATGTGGCAGAATGCGGTCCTGTAAGTAACCTGGCCCTAAGCCATGAAGAGCTTTAAAGGTGATAACCAACACCTTGAATTGCATCCTGAATTGGTGACTTTTTTTTTTAACTTTTGGGTTGACACAAGGAGTCCTCAATTTATGATCACAACGGAACCCAATCTTTCCGTTGCTAAGTGAGGCCGTGAATTTCGCCTCATTTGGCGACCTTTGTTGGCACAAGTTATTAAGTGAATCACTGTAGCCGCTATTAACACGGTCATTAAGCGAATTCCCCATTGACTTTGCGCGTCAGGTCACAAAAGGGGTGATCACATGACCCCAGGACACTGCGACCGTCATAAATAGGAGCCAAGTGTCTGAATTTTGACGATGTGACCCAGGGGGATGGCTGCAAAAGTCGTAACTGTGAAAAACGGTCGTAAGTCCCGTTTTTCAATGCTGTCGTAACTTCAAACAGTCACTAAACAAACTGCTGTTAACTCGGGGACCACCTGTATTAAGGCTGGCTTTTAAATGCGGATTAGTTGGAGGAAGTGACATTAAAATGAGCAGAAAGACATAACGGCGGATATTCCCTGACGGGAAATATGTATTTATTGTCAGAAGCTCCCGAAAGAGTCTTTCTGATTTCAGTGGAATAGAAACATGTTCAGTAAATAAACACGAGTGAGAAAAATCGCTCAGCATTTCAAGGAGAACTATCGGTGTCCGGGTGTGAAGAAACAAAATGTGCATTTCAAACACGGAGTCTTTTTTATTTTATTTTATTTTTGTTGCAGAATATGGTTGGGGCCGGGGAAGTGGACGAAGACCTGGAAGGCGAAACCAAAGAAGAATGTGAAAAATACGGCAAAGTTGGAAAGTGTGTGATTTTTGAGGTACCGACTGGCGTCCTTTTTCTCCCACAATTTTTTTTTTTTTAAAAAAGCAGATTTAAATTATGTACATGCAGAAAATACAGTAGTGGCCAAAATTGTGGAAACCTTTTGGGAAAAGTATATTTTTGAGGTTTGATAGCTAAGATGATTAGGGGGCTGGAGGCTAAAACATAAGGAACGGTTGCTAGAATTGGGTATGTCTAGTTTAAGGAAGAGAAGGACGAGGGGGGACATGATAGCAGTATTCCAATATCTCAGGGGCTGCCCCAAAGAAGAGGGAGTCAAGCTATTCTCCAAAGCACCTGAAGGCAGGACAAGAAGCAAGGGATCATGGAAGCTAATCAAGGAGAGAAGCAACCTAGAACTAAGGAGAAACTTCCTGACAGTGAGAACAATTAATCAGTGGAACAACCTGCCTCCAGAAGCAGTAAATGCGAAGTTTTTAAGAAGAGACTGGACAGCCATTTGTCCAAAATGGTGTAGGGTTTCCTGCCTGAGCAGGGGGTTGGACTAGATGACCTCCAAGGTCTCTTCCAACTTTACTACTATTATTATTATAACATCGCTTTTTGGGGGGAGTAGTACCATAAAATTATATATCAATGGAAAGATAATTTAATCAAGAATGTAATGCAACAAAGTTTGTTCAATTATCTGTACTGTAGGCTATGAAAAGTGATAGCCAAATAACCAGAAAAAGGAAGCACAACTTGCTTAGGTTGATCTCAGCTAGCTTTCCTTCCTCTGATGGTAGCCAATGAGCAGGAGTGTTTAGAGAGCCAATCGGGTGTCATCTTGTTTTGGCCATGAGCCAATCAGATCACAGTAGGATTCAGTTCTCGATGTCCTGTATTGAAGCTGAGAGGAGGACCTTTATCCCTCTGTTATGTAATGGTTATCAAGTTGGTTGGGGTTTTTTTGTGTTCTTTCATTTAGTGAGCTTGTAAAATGTAATAAAATTAAAGTTCATGGTGCAAAGAGTTGACTGGTCACCCAGAAAGCGATATAAAATAGTATTATTAAGCGAACAAGGCTACAGTTATAAAGAAAGTAGAAGAAAAATGGGTGGAAACTTAACCAAAGGTGGCATTTCTACTGTACACTTTTCCCAAAAGGTTTCCACCATTTTGGCCACTACTGTATATTTAAAAGCAGATCTTTGAATGGAGGCTACAGGCTACGAAAATGGGACGTATGGGACGGAAAGAGGAAAGCATGCTGGGAGTTGAGGCCCACACATCTTAAAGTGGCCAAATTTGAAAAAGTGCCGCTCTAGAGCTGCATCATACTATATTTTATATTGTACTGTAAAGGCCCTGATCTTTGCTGGTTTTTTTAATTATTATTATTAAGATTCCTGGCGCTCCTGATGATGAAGCCGTGAGAATATTTTTGGAATTTGAAAGAGTAGAATCTGCAATTAAAGGTAAATAATCCAGTGATCACTATTTCCTGTAAATTTCAGCACAGGTAATCCTCAACAACAGTTCATTTAGTGAACTGGCACAGAAAAAAAGTGACTGATGATCGTTCTTCACAGTTATGACCTCAATTGTGGTCGTAAGTAGAGGACTACCTGTATTTGATTGCACAGATGGGAACGGAGGTGGATATACATACATACATACATACATACATACACACACACACACATATATATATATATATATATATATATATATATATATATATATATATATATATACATACACACACAAACACACATATACACATATATATACACATATATATTGCTCCTCGAAGCATGAAGTTGAAAACACCAGCCTGAAGATGACGAATGGGACTTCGTCGAAACATCGCCAAGACACTTCCAATTTTACGCGGGAGAAAACCCGAACAACCAAAGACCTACATATATATATACATACATATACATTTTTTTAGATTGCTAACAAAGAATAAAGGGAGAACTGGAATAGCTATTTCGAGCTTCTTAACTGCCTGGCTGAAGAGAGTTAAGAAGCTCGAAAGAGCTATTGCAGTTCTCCCTTTATTCTTTGTTAGCAATCTAAAAAAATGTATATGTAAATGATGTCGCAGTTGGTGACTGCTGCCTGTGGATGGCTCTAGATTGAGCTGATAACAGGCAAAAGAAAAAGAAAGATTTCTTTCTTCCACATTTGAGCCGACAGGGTGCATCAAAACACTCAAGGTAAATATATACATATATATATATTCCTGCGTTTCAGCGGTGGTTGACCTGAACGGAAGATATTTCGGAGGACGAGTGGTGAAGGCCTGTTTCTACAACCTGGATAAATTCCGAGTCTTGGACCTCGCGGAACAAGTCTGATTCTTCTTTTGTCTGGGAGCCAAATCCGGACATGTCACCACCTGGTGATCTTAACCGTTTTCGGCTGCCTGTTGAGAGCCAAGGGGCAAGGTGGCGTCCTTTCTAGCAAGCTGGAAATAATTCTTGAATGGCCTTTACTGATTCGTTGTGATGGACAGACTTTATTTGTATTTTTATTGTAGCATAAAAGTCCTTAAGGATGCTGGTTTATTTTATTTATTTATTTTTCTTTTTAAGGTTTTAGCTTTTCTCTCTCGGCTGTTCCGTAACCCAGAGTTCTCCAACCTGGGAGAGTAGTGTCCAAATTACTGCGTGTGCATGTGCACACACCCAAATGGCCCCACGCCCACTGGTGCTGTACTAGTGGCCGCGTTCGCACATGCGGCATGCATTGGCGCCATGTGCATGCACAAATGGCTGCACATCCCCATGGCAGCTAGCAGCCCATTCGCACACACACAAAGGGGGCGCACACACACTCCCACACTAGAATTCCCATTCGTGCACATGCGCAAATAGTTGTAGGCACTAGCGTGTGGGGGGGAATGCGCGCCCACTCATGCGCATCCTGGCCAGCCATTTCTGCAGCCTACTAGCCAGTTGGGGACCCCTGCCATAACCCTTTTCTGATTTGCTGACCGTAATCAATTCAAGGTCTTTTGGGGGAGTTCTCTTTTTCCCATGCTGTGCTTTGATTCCATCTCTCCCATCTGATTTAACGGCAAACCACGTTTTCCTTGGTAACCATGGTTTGCCATTAAACCTGTAGGGAAAGTGCCATTTGTTGCTAAATCCGAAGTGGCAGAAGACACTGAAACACGGAAGACAGGAAGAGAACAACACAACGCTTGTTCATTCAGGCCTAAATCACAGTGTGGCGTTTTGTGTGTGAACCAATTCAGATGTTCAAATGTGGTAGTACTTGATTGTGTGTGAAGTAGTGGCGTGCCGGAGCTGCTACCGATCAAATTCAGAATTTCATACAGGCCACCTTGGTGTAAAGCAGTGGTTCTCAACCTTTTTAATGCCACGACCCCCCAACCAGTCGTAAGTCGAGGACTACCCAACCGGTTGTAAGTCGAGGACTTTCCCTGCCCGTGAGTGCCGCGCATGCGTGGTGCCGCCCCCTGCACCGGCCGAGGCGTAGCTGGCAAGGGGCAGCGACGGCGCAGGCCGACCACCGGCTGGGCCACCAGCTGGCCCAGCCCAAGGGAGGTAAGGCACCCGCCGGGCCCCACGCGCACTAGCAACCCTCCCTGCGCCCGCCGGCCTCCCACATCCCACCCCTGGCCCTCTTTTCCTTACATTTTTAGTAGTTGCTCAGCAGGGAGGGGTGGAAGCTTCCAGATAGCTCGCCTTCGCTGCAGACAACTTGCAGCACCGTTTGCAGAATGGGACTTTTGGCGGGCTCAGCAAGGCAGAGACAGCCTGGACAATTCCTATTGGCTTTGGAAAGCCAATAGAATTAGACTCTATTCAAGAGAGTCTATTCAATTGGCTTTCAAAAGCTAATAGAAGAAAAGGGAGTAGCACAGCTAAGGAAAAGGGGGAAAAAATGGCGGACTGCGTTGTTTGGCGACCCCCGTGAAATGGTCGTTCGACCCCAAATGGAGTCCCGACCCACAGGTTGAGAACCACTGGTGTAAAGGTAATTCTATATCGTCTCCATATTCTTCTTTGAGCTTGAGATACAATCGGGCTGTCTCGAGAAGAAATGACTTCACCCTAGTCTAGGAGAACAGTCTTTCTCGACCTTGACAACTCTAAGATGGGCGGAATTCAACTCCCAGAATTCCCCCTGCTGGCTGGGGAATTCTGGGACTTGAAGTCCACCCATCTTAAGGTTGCTGAGATTGGGAAATGCTGCACTAGAGTAACCCACATTATGCTACTTCATCTCAGAAAGCTACCCAGGATCAGACTGGGTAGTATTTGGACGGGAGACCACCAGGAATGCCAGTGTTCAGCTTACACAATTGTGTAGTGGCTTCGTGCATCGTGCAAAAGTACCATTTATAATTCCAAACTGCACAACCCAAAAAACACTGCACCACAAACTTCCTTGCCTCCTTTTCCCATAGTGCAGTTTTTTTCAAACTAGCCAACTTGAAGATGGGCTGGCTGGGGAATTCTGGGAGCTGACGTCTGTTCACATAAACGTCATCAAAGTTTGAGAGAAACTGATTGGCGCAGGGTGTGAATCCAGCCATTGGGTTGAACCAAACAGGAATGTCACACTGGTTCCCATCTCCAGCAAGGTAGCCATCTGGAGGCACCCCAGGAATGTTTGGAGACCCCAAAGGCTAATGATGGTTTGTCACTACAGCCTGATGTTCAGCCTGGATTTAGCATTTGTATCCATCTATCCAGTTCTTCCCAAGGACCTGGGATGGGAGTATGGGAATGGAATGGGATGGGATGGAATAGAATACAGAATAGAATAGAATGTTGGAAGGGACCTTGGAGGTCATCTAGTCCAACCCCCTGCTCAGGCAGGAAACCCTACACCAGTGATGGCGAACCTTTTAGAGACTGAGTGCCCAAACTGCAACCCAAAACCCGCTTATATATCATCGGGTGCCGGGTGGGCATGGCCCATTGAGTGGGTGTGGCCCATTGGGTGGGAGTCGCTGTGGTAACAGCAGATTGGGTGGAACTAAAAAGTTGAATCAATTCCAACTTTGCGAGATCTTTTTTTTCCCGCGAGAAGTTGAAATTGACTGAACCTTTTTTTTATTTTGCACACGGCAGCGGAGGCCTAAAGCGAAAAGGTTTTATAAAACCCAGCTGAAGGCCTAGAACTGGGGTGATGGCACGCGTGCCCACAGAGAGGGCTTTGTGTGCCACCTGTGGCACGCGTGCCTAAGGTTCGCCACTACGGTCCTACACCAGTTCAGACAAATGGTTGTTCGGTCTCTTCTTGAAGGCCTTCAGTGTTGGAGTATTCACAGGTTCTGGAGGCAGGTGGTTCTACTGGTTAATTGTTCTCACTGTCAGGAAGTTTCTCCTTAGTTCCAGGTTGCTTCTCTGCTTGATGAGTTTCCATCCGTTGCTTCTTGTCCTGCCTTCAGGCGCTTTGGAGAATAGCTTGACTCCCTCTTCTTTGGGGCAGCCCCTGAGATACTGGAAGACTGCTATCATGTCCCCCCTCGTCCTTCTCTTCATTAAACTGTTGTTGTTAATTGCGAAGTCGTGTCCGACCCGTCGCGACCCCATGGACAATGTTCCTCCAGGTCTTCCTGTCCTCTACCATCTTCTGGAGTCCATTTAAATTCACACCTACTGCTTCAGTGACTCCATCCAGCCATCTCATTCTCTGTCGTCCCCTTCTTCTATTGCCCTCAATCTTTCCCAACATTAGGCTCTTCTCCAGTGAATCCTTCCTTCTCATTAGGTGGCCAAAGTACTTGAGTTTCAACTTCAGGATCTGGCCTTCTAAAGAGCAGTCGGGGTTGATCGCTTCTAGGACTGACCGGTTTGAACGCCTTGCAGTCCAAGGGACTCGCAGGAGTCTTCTCCAGCACCATAGTTCAAATGCCTCAATTCTTTTGCGCTCAGCCTTTCTTATAGTCCAACTTTCACAGCCATACATTGCAACTGGGAAAACCATTGCCTGGACTATACGCACTTTTGTTGGCAGGGTGATGTCTCTGCTTTTTAGAATGCTGTCTAGATTTGCCATAGCTTTCCTCCCCAGGAGCAAGCATCTTTTAATTTCTTGGCTGCAGTCCCCATCTGAGGTGATCTTTGAGCCCAGAAAAATAAAATCTGTCACTACCTCCATTTCTTCCCCATCTATTTGCCAGGAATTGAGAGGGCCGGATGCCATGATTTTGGTTTTCTTAATGTTGAGTTTCAAGCCAACTTTTGCACTCTCCTTCTTCACCCGCATCAAGAGGCTCTTTAGTTCCTCTTCACTTTCTGCCATTAGAGTGGTATCATCTGCATATCTTAGGTTGTTGATATTTCTCCCGGCAATCTTAATTCCACCTTTTGATTCATCTAGCCCTGCCTTTCTCATGATGTGCTCTGCATATAAGTTAAATAGGCAGGGTGACAGTATACAGCCTTGCCGGACTCCTTTTCCAATTTTGAACCAATCAGTGGTTCCGTGTTCGGTTTTCACTGTTGCTTCTTGACCCGCATATAGGTTTCTCAGGAGACAAATGAGATGGTCTGGTACTCCCATCTCTTTAAGAACTTGCCACAATTTGTTGTGATCCACACAATCAAAGGCTTTTGCATAGTCAATGAAGCAGAAGTAGATGTTTTTCTGGAACTCCCTAGCTTTCTCCATGATCCAGCGTATGTTGGCAATTTGATCTCTAGTTCCTCTGCCTCTTCGAAATCCTGCCTGTACTTCTGGTAGTTCTCGATCCACATACTGCTGGAGTCTAGCTTGTAGGATTTTAAGCATAACTTTACTAGCATGTGAAATGAGTGCAATGGTGCGATAGTTTGAACATTCTTTGGCATTGCCTTTCTTTGGAATTGGAATGTAAACTGACCTTTTCCAATCCTGTGGCCACTGTTGAGTTTTCCAAATTTGCTGGCAAATTGAGTGTAGCACTTTTACTGCATCGTCTTTTAAGATTTTGAATAGCTCAGCTGGAATACTGTCACCTCCACTAGCTTTGTTGTTGCTCAGATTTTCTAAGGCCCATTTCACTTCACATTCTAGGATGTCTGGTTCGAGGTCAGTGACCATCTCATTGTGGTTATCTGGGATGTTAAGCTCATTCTTGTATAGTTCTTCTGTGTAGTTTTGCCATCTCTTCTTAATCTCTTCTGCCTCTGTTAGGTCTCTGCCATTTTGGTCCTTTATCATGCCCATCTTTGCATGAAACGTTCCCTTCATATCTCCAATTTTCTTGAAGAGATCTCTGGTCCTCCCTAGTCTGTTGTTTTCTTCTATTTCTTTGCACTGTTCATTTAAGAAGGTATTCTTATCTCTTCTAGCTATTCTCTGGAATTCTGTATTCAATTGGGTGTATCTTTCTCTTTCTCCTTTGCCTTTCGCTTCCCTTCTTTCCTCAGCTATTTGCAAAGCTTCCTCAGACAGCCATTTTGCTTTCTTGCATTTCTTTTTCTTTGGGATGGTTTTAGTTGCTACCTCTTGTACAATGTTGCGAACTTCCATCCATAGTTCTTCAGGCACTCTGTCTATCAGATCCAGTTCCTTAAATCTATTTGTCACCTCTACTGTATATTCATCAGGAATATGATTTAGTTCATACCTGAGTGGCCTAGTGCTTTTCCCTACTTTTTTCAATTTAAGCCTAAATTTTGCAACGAGAAGCTCATGATCTGAGCCACAGTCAGCTCCTGGTCTTGTTTTTACTGACTGTATTGAGCTTCTCCATCTTTGGCTGCAGAGCACATAGTCAATCTGATTTCTATGTTGACCGTCTGGTGATGTCCATGTGTAGAGCCGTCTCTTGGGTTGTTGGAAAAGAGTGTTTGTTATGACCATCGTATTCTCTTGACAAAATTCTATTAGCCTGTGCCCTGCTTCATTTTGTACTCCAAGGCCAAACTTGCCTGTTATTCCGGTTATCTTTTGGCTTCCTACCTTAGCATTCCAATCCCCCATGATGATAAGGACATCATTATTTGGTGTTAATTCTATAAGGTGCTGTAGGGCTTCATAGAACCGGTCAATTTCATCCTCTTCAGCACCAGTGGTTGGGGCATAGATTTGGACTACTGTGATATTGAATGGTTTGCCTTGGATTCGAATTGAGATCATTCTGTCATTTTGGGGATTGTATCCCAGTATTGCTTTTCCTATTCTTTTATTGACTATGAAGGCTACTCCATTTCTTCTGAGGGATTCTTGCCCACAGTAGTATACCTGATGGTCATCTGAGTTAAATTCACCCATTCCTATCCATTTTAGTTCGCTGATTCCTAAGATGTCGATGTTCAGTCTTGTCATCTCTTTTTTGACTACGTCTAGCTTGCCTTGATTCATGGATCTTACATTCCAGGTTCCTATGGAGAAAAAATCTTTACAGCATCGGACTTTCCTTTCACCACCAGATATATCCACAGCTGAGCGTCCTTTCGGCTTTGGCCCAGTCGCTTCATTCTTTCTGGCGCTACTAGTACTAGCCCTCTGCTCTTCCCCAGTAGCATATTGGACACCTTCCAACCTGAGGGGCTCATCTTCCAGCGTCATATCTTTTTTCCTTTTAGTACTGTCCATGGGGTTTTCATGGCAAAGATACTGGAGTGGTTTGCCCTTTCCTTCTCCAGTGGATCACATTTTGTCAGAACTCTCTGCTATAACCTGTCCGTCTTGGGTGGCCCTGCACGGCATAGCTTATAGCTTCATTGAGTTACGCAAGCCCCTTCGCCACGACAAGGCAGTAATCCATAAAGGGGCTTCATTAAACTAGACCTACCCAATTCCAGCAACCGTTCCTTGTATGTTTTAGCCTCCAAACCCCTGATCATCTTTGTTGCTCTTCTCTGCCTTCTTCCTAGAGTAGACTGAGTCTCAACATCTGTGGTTGGCTGGTGTTCCAGATATGTCACCAGATGTGAGCTGTTCTAGTAAAGCCGTCTTTTGCGACTGACTAATGGTAAAACTGTCCATGCAAATGACGTTCAAGTGGCCTTCTGTTTTCTTTAGGATTGGCCCCAAGGCACCTTACTACTAGCGCTGCTGCTACTACTACTACCACCTCGCTTGCTTTTGAGTTCCTACTGCCTTGCGTTTCTCCTTCGCCTTGCTTCCGTCCAACGCAAGAGGGGACGACTTCCTCGGCTCCGTCCCCCTGGTTGCTTTCAGAAAGCGCGCGCTCTCTCTACCTGTAGCACTTCTGCCTGGCGCGGAGAAAAGCAAGGCGGGGAGGGAAGCCTGCAAGCAGCCGGGCGGGGCGCAAAGGGCGAGTAGCCGCGCGCTCTCGCCTGCCTTCCTCCGCCGCGATCCAAAAGCGGCGACGCGCCTTAGAAGGAATTTTCACCAAATTCGTCCATTTCCTTCCCGGAGGGCCGAATCCCCAATCTGGGCGGGTGGCGCAACTAGGAAGCCGCCGGCCCGGATCCAGCGGCGCCCCGAAAGCAAAGAACTGGTGGTCGCGGAGCGTGTGGGGGGGACTGGACTCCACGCGCAACGCTTTAGCCATGCCTTTCCGGAAAGGTAAGACTCCCACGCGCGCCCAGGTGCGCCCAGGTGGGGCTTCCGTGCTCGGGTTTGGCAGGGAAGCGGACTCGGGGGGCGTGGGGGGGGGGTGTTCTCCCAGCAAAGGAGCAAAAGAACCCCGAAGTTTTGAGCGGGCCCCTCCTTCCCGGATCTATAAAAAGGGGCTTGACTTGGCGCAAGGAATTCACTTTCCTTCCCTTCTTGGCGCTGCTTTGGATTTGGAGTTGCGCGACGGGCAGCGGCGAAGCTGAAGGCTTTTGTTTTTATGAACCGAAAGAGAAAGTTCCCTTTCTCTTTTTCCCTTTCTCTTTCTCTTAAAGCAGTGTTTCTCAACCTTGACAATTTTAAGGCATGTGGACTTCAAGTCCCAGAATTCCACAGCCAGCAATGCTGGCTGTGGAATTCTGGGACTTGAAGTCCACATGCCTTAAAATTGTCAAGGTTGAGAAACACTGTGACTTAAAGCAAAAGTAGCGTAGCTTGTAAAAAGCTCTCGCGTCGTAGATTTCTCTTGGAGCTGCTAGATTTCTAGATGCAGGGAGGCAAGGTTTCCCCCCCCCCGCCCCCAATAACTGAACACAATCGGGAGGGGGAAGGCCCGTAAAGGTCTGGCTTTCCGATTCGTTGCATGGAGTAGAAGAGTGTTGTGTAATCCCGGAGGAGGGATTACTTACTGACAGTGAGTGGAAACTAATCAAGGAGAGAAACAAGCTGGAATTAAGGAGAAACTTCCTAACAGTGAGGACAATTAACCAGTGGAACGACCTGCCTCCAGAAATTGTGAGTGCTCCAACACGGGAGGTTTTTAAGAAGAGACTGGACAATGATTTGTCTGAAATGGTGTAGGGTTTCCTGCCTGAGTAGGGGGTTGGACTAGACCAGGGCTTTTCAACCTTTTCACCCATTGTACCACTTTTAGGATATGGCAGTATCCGAGTACCACCAGTCGCCTAACAAGGGGTCAAAAACTTGATGACCCCCCCCAAAAAGGAAAAAAGTGATGAAGTACAGGTAGTCCTCGACTTACAACAGTTCGCTTAGTGACTGTTCGAAGTTACAATGGCACTGAAAAAAGTGCCCCCCAAGCCACAGCCCAGCAAGACACCTGCCTGCCCGCCCGGCTGCGCTCTTCCTCCTGTCCGAGGTTTTCATTGTTGTAAGCATTTCTGTTGAGGATTGGCAGTGGGAGTGGGGTGGGGGGGTGTTTGGTTTTTATTCCTCCCCCCCTTCTGCTGGGTGGTTGCAGCAGGTTTTGGTCGCTTCACGTGACCCTGGGACACTGTGACCGTCATAAATGTGAATCAGTTGCCAAGCATCTGAATGTAAATCACAAGACCCTGGAGATGCTGCAACATTCCAGCTGATCGGCGCTTCTTCTGGGCTCAGCAGAAGCGCCAGGATCAGTGCTGAGCTCCAGCTGGAGCCTGGCGCTGATCCTGGCGCTTCCGCAGAGCCCTGACAGTCCTGCAGCTCCAGCCGTCTCTCACTCAGGCTTGTGCGGTGCTACCACTGGTTCAGCTCATTCCCCTCCCCCACTACCACTTTTTTAGGATGGTCGTGTACCACCTGCCAGGTGCCAATGTACCACAGGTGGTACCCGTACCACTGGTTGAAAAGCGCTGGACTAGATGACCACCCAGACTCCTTCCAGCTCTATCCTGATTATTATTATTACAGTACTTAGAGGTCATTTTCAGCCCTTGCTATCTTTAACAAGGCAATAAAAAGGAGTATTCATTTCCACAAATGCAGTGCAAACTTTTTTTTTTTAAATGACTATGAATAACAGGAAGCAATATGTTCACACCCCAGATCCGTTCTGCTGTTGGTTTCCCTCTCTTACTCTTCAAAAAAAAAAAACCACAAAAAAGTTCATTTAATTGATTTTAACTCAGTTACCTGAATGCTGCTGAATGCAAGTTAGGCTTTGATTGCAAAATGATATATACATACATTTTCCTGAGAAATAGTAGCTGCAGTTTAATATATATATAGGTGAGTCCTCAAAATTACGACCGCAAGTGAGAGCAGAATTTTCACTGCTAAGCAAGGCGGGTTGTCAAATGAGCTGTATCCCACTTTACAACCTTTTGGGGGGGGCAGGGTTGTTAAGCAACCGCTGCAGTTGTGAAGTAACTCATGCTGTCATTAAGCCAGGGGTCTTCAAACTTGGCCATTTTAAGACTTGTGGACTTCAACTCCCAGAATACCTGAGCCAGCCCTGAGGGCTGGCTGAGGCATTCCGGGAGTTGAAGTCCACAAGCCTTAAAGCTGGCTGAGGCATTCTGGGAGTTGAAGTCCACAAGTCTTAAAGCTGGCTGAGGCATTCTGGGAGTTGAAGTCCACAAGTCTTAAAGCTGGCTGAGGCATTCTGGGAGTTGAAGTCCACAAGTCTTAAAGCTGGCTAAGGCAGTGGTTCTCAACCTTTTTAATGCCGCGACCCCCAACCTGTTGTAAATCGAGGACTACTCAACCGGTCGTAAGCTGAGGACTACTCAACTGGTGCAGCATTGTTTGCAGAATGGGACTTTTGGCGGGCTCATCAGGGCAGAGACAGCCTGGACAATTCCTATTGGCTTTTTAAAGCCAATAGAATTAGATTCTATTCAAGAAAGTCTATTCTATTGGCTTTCAAAAGCCAATAGAATAAAAGGGAGTAGCACAGCTAAGGAAAAGGGGGGAAAAAATGGCAGACTGCATTGTTTGGCGACCCCCGTGAAATGGTCATTCGACCCCAAATGGGGTCCTGACCCACAGGTTGAGAACCACTGGGCTAAGGCATTGTCTTCCTTAAAAGTAAAACAGCTTGACATGTTTCACCCTGCCCATTGCTGGACGTCATAATTAAACAATTGGACAAGAGGATTTAAAGGCGTCGGGTCCTTGCTGCTCTCTGAGCTTGCTTGTTTTCTTGCAGATGTTTCATGACCCAACTAGATAACATCATCAGTGCTAGAAGGGAGAGGGGTTTGCAGAGAGGAGGAGGAGGGGGGGGAAAGAACTGTGGGGTCCTTGATGCTCTCTGTGTTTGGTAGTTTTCTTGCAGACGTTTCATGACCCAACTAGATAACATCATCAGTGCTAGAAGGGAGAGGGGTTTGCGGAGAGGAGGAGGAAGACTGTGGGATCCTGGGTGGTCTCTGAGCTTGCTTGTTTTCTTGCAGACTTTTCATTACCCAACTAGGTAACATCATCAGTGTGTGTAGGGCTTAAAGGGTCTGTCCCAATTTGGAAAGCTTTCTTGTACAATATTAAGGGGAAGGGGGAGGAAGCAAAATTGGTTTGCTCACTGCTTCTCTCTCACATACACGCTGTCTTCCTCCTACTCGCTTACAGTTTGGTGCAATTAAGCAACTAAGATGATTGAAGACCTACGAAGAATGGTTACAGGGTTTGGGTATGGCCGGTCTAGAGAAAAAAAAAGGACTGGGGGTGCACGATAGCAGTCTTCCAGCAGTTGAGGGGCTGCCCCAAAGAAGAGAGGGTCACATTATTCTCCAAAGCACCAGAAGGCAGGACAACAAAACAACGGATCAAAAACTAATCAAGGAGAGGAGCAACCTGGAATTAAGGAGAAACTTCCTAACAGTGAGGACAATTAGCCAGTGGAACAGCTTGCCACCAGAAGTGTTTTTAAGAAGTGACTGGATAGCCACTTGTCTGAAATGGTAGAGGGTGTCCTGCTTGAGCAGGGGGCTGGACTAGAAGACCTCCAAGGTCCCTTCCAGCTCTACTCTGATCCTGATTCTGATTCAATAGCTAATCAGAAGCCCTGTTGTTGGGATTTTCTTTACATTTCCCATTGCTTGACTCACACTGGCTGGGGGTTCCCTGTCCAGACAAGCCTTCTGTAATGTTGACAAACACACTCTTTTGGTATGTGCTAATATTAGGATCCACGTGCCCACATGAACATTCTCTCCTCCTTGCTCTTACTCACCCACCCAGATCTGGAAAAGGGTGTTTCCTTTTTCTGCTCAGAGTACAGGTGCTCCTGGACTTACAACAGCTTGTTACTGACTGTTCAAAGTTACAATGGCATGGAAAAAAGTGACTTATGAGACTGCTTCTGGACTTTGTACTTGAGGCGGAAGAAAATGAAAGTTTGATTTTGGGTTTCACTGATTAGATTGATGTGTTGTTACAGAAATGGCTAGTTTTTACTATTGTGAAAAAGTAAAAAGTTGAGGCTTAGCATTTAATGCTCTGTTATTCTACTGCAGGGGTCTTCAAACCTGGCCCTTTTATGATTTGTGGACTTCAACGCCCAGAATTCCTCAGCCAGCCTCCATTTTGTTTGTTAGATTTGAAACAGGGGTCTTCAAACTTGGCCCTTTTATGACTTGTGGACTTCAACTCCCAGAATTCCTCAGCCAGACACCCCTGGGGCATGCCTGGCTGAGGAATTCTGGCAGTTGAAGTCCACAAGTCTTAAAGTTGCCAAGTTTGAAGACTTCTGATCTAGGCGTAGGGGTGGGGAACCTTGGCTCTTTTATGACTTGTGGACTTCAGCTCCCAGAATTCCTGAGCCAGCACAGTTCAGCTTGGAAACCTCTCCCTTTCCCCTCAGCATGGCTGGCTCAGGAATTCTGGGAGTTGAAGTCCATGAGTCATAAAAGAGGCAAGGTTGCCTACCCCTGTCCTAAGTCCTCCTGTTCTAAGCGGTGAGCCTCCTAGAACAGGGATAGGCAACCTTGGCTCTTTTCTGACTCATGGACTTCAACTCCCAGAATTCCTGAGCCAGCACAGCTCAGCATGGAAACCTCTCCCTTTCCCCTCAGCATGGCTGGCTCAGGAATTCTGGGAGTTGAAGTCCATGAGTCATAAAAGAGGCAAGGTTGCCTACCCCTGTCCTAAGTCCTCCTGTTCTAAGCGGTGAGCCTCCTAGACCAGGGGTAGGCAACCTTGGCTGTTGTATGACTGGTGGACTTCAACTCCCAGAATTCCTGAGCCAGCACAGCTCAGCTTGGAAACCTCTCCCTTTCCCCTCAGCATGGCTGGCTCAGGAATTCTGGGAGTTGAAGTCCATGAGTCGTAAAAGGGCCAAGGTTGCCTACCCCTGATTCTAGGGTATTCCTGCCAGCTTAGTTCCCTTTCTATTCCCTCACCTGCTGCTGCCACTCCAGCCTGGGCACCCTCTCCCCTGCATGGCCCACTTCCTGTACAGTACTTTGCAAACTAAATCAACAGCTGTTGCAAGGAAGAACGTTATGAGTTGACGTGCAGGCGGGGAAACCCTTCTGGGTCCGGAGCCGCCGGTAGGGGGCGACAAAGAGAGACCCAGAACGCGGCCCTCTAGCGGCCGTCGCCAGATTGCAGCCCAGATCTGCTGGTTTTTTTGCAGCGTTGACCGCTCGAAGATATAGGCGGACTTCTGCAAGCAACACTGGCCGGGGATTCTGGGAGTTATTAGTCCTCAACATCTGCAAGCGGCCAAAGGCGGAGCAATTCTGACTTCTACGTATTGCAGCCTGTTGCAGGCAACCCCCCTGCTTCTTCCCCCCGGAGCGTGCAAACCCGGGGAGGGGGGGAGATGCTCTCCCCCTTCCTCAAATGCAGCCCCTCGTTGCACTTTAATGCGGGTTAGGGTTTAAATGCGGGTGAGGCTCCCATAGATGGGCAAGGATGCTCGCTCATTCGCTCGCTTCGTGGCCTTGCAGGAGCCGTGCACGCGTCGGCTGCATGGTCCCCGGAGCACGTGAAAAAAGCGTGCCCTGCTCGGGCTGCCCGGGAGACCTGTTCACATGTCTGCTCCGTGCCGGAGAGTTTTCCGAGAAAGCTGCGGAACACGCGGAACCGATAAACAAGCCGAGCCTGGGGCGTGGAGAGCTGCAGAGAGAAGAAAAACACACATATATATTTTTTCAAAAGGATTCCTTGCAGCTGCTGGCTGTTTTGTCTGTCTGATTTTTTTTTTTTTTTAATTTTATTTTAAGACTTCGGTCGCTCGACTTCGTTGCATCAACTGTCGGCGGGCTTGGGTTCCAGCTGGTTGCAAAAAGGCTGGTAGTGGGGAAAGGGGGGGGGGGAGTCGATCGCTTGGGCATGCAATAAATCTGTTTCATAAAAGTGGCTTGTGGATCGCTTCCTGGAACAGCACGTACAGTACTCTACACAGCCTTCCCGGTTTTGTTTTCCTACCCTAGATGCACCTTAAGAGGTTTAAATATCCAACCTGTTTGCCCAATGTTTAATCATCATCATAATAATAAAATAAAGTTGGAAGGGACCTTGGAGGTCATCTAGTCCAACCCCCTGCTCAGGCAGGAAGCCCTATACCAGGGGTAGGCAACCTGGGTTCTTTTATGACTCGTGGACTTCAACTCCCAGAATTCCTGAGCCAGCATGGCTCAGCTTGGAAACCTCTCGCTTTCCCCTCAGCACGGCTGGCTCAGGAATTCTGGGAGTTGAAGTCCACGAGTCATAAAAGAGCCAAGGTTGCCTATCCCTGCCCTATACCATTTTGGACAAATGGCTGTCCAGTCTCTTCTTAAAAACTTCCAGTGCTGGAGCATGCATAGCTTCTGGAGGCAGGTTGTTCCACTGGTTAATTGTTCTCACTGTCAGGAAATTTCTCCTTAGTTCTTGGTTGCTTCTCTCCTTTCCATCCGTTGCTTCTTGTCCTGCCTTCAGGTGCTTTGGAGAATAGCTTGACTCCCTCTTCTTTGGGGCAGCCCCTGAGATATTGGAAGACTGCTATCATATCACCCAATAGTCCTTCTCTTCATTAAGCTAAGACATACCCAATTCCTTATATGTTTTAGCCTCCAGTCCCCTGATCATCTTTATTGCTCTTCTCTGTACTCTTTCTAGACTCTCATTTTTTTTATATCGTGGTGACCAAAACTGGATGCAGTATTCCAAGTGTGGCCTTACTAAGGCATTGTAAAGTGGTATTAACACAGTGGTTCTCAACCCTTTTAATGCCGCGACCCCCAACCGGTCGTAAGTTGAGGACTACTCAACCAGTCATAAGTCGAGGACTACTCAACTGGTGCAGCACCGTTTGCAGAATGGGACTTTTGGCGGGCTCAGCAGGGCAGAGACAGCCTGGACAATTCCTATTGGCTTTTGAAAGCCAATAGAATGAGACTCTATTCAAGAGAGTCTATTCTATTGGCTTTCAAAAGCCAATAGAATAAAAGGGAGTAGCACA
The DNA here is from genome assembly GCA_039797435.1 of Crotalus adamanteus. NCBI lineage: Eukaryota > Metazoa > Chordata > Lepidosauria > Squamata > Viperidae > Crotalus > Crotalus adamanteus. The sequence continues at coordinate 90,146,623 of CM077923.1, read as the reverse complement.
GCTAAGGAAAAGGGGAAAAAAATGGCGGACTGCGTTGTTTGGCGACCCCTGTGAAATGGTCGTTCGACCCCAAATGGGGTCCTGACCCACAGGTTGAGAACCGCTGTATTAACACTTCACATGATCTTGACTCTATCCCTCTGTTAATGCAGCCTAGCTAGCACTGTTAGCTTTTTTGGCAGCTGCAGCACACAGCTGGCTCCTATTTAAGTGATTGTCTACTAGGACTCCGAGATCCCTCTCACAAAATGTTATTTTGGGGTCCTGGGGAGAAAAGAACTTTTCGAGTGTTGCAAAAAACTAGGGGTCCACGGTGGCTTATAGTTAGGAGGGGTGGAAGTTTTGAGGAACTCAGCCTTGGAGGTTATGCTGCAACGGTGGTTAAGTGTGAGAAATTTATTTATTTATTTACAAATATTTATATGCCGCCCAATCCCAAAGGACTCAGGGCGGCGTACAAGGTTAAAAACAGTCATAAAAGAATAAAATAATCCAGTCATACCGCGAGTCCGATCCTATCCCGGCCCCCCGGGGACATCAGCCCCAGGCCTGCCGGAACAGGAGAGTTTTAACGGCTTTCTTAAAGGCCGGCAGGGTGGGAGTAGTTCGAACCTCGGGGGGGAAGTTGATTCCACCAGGTCGGAGCCACCACAGAAAAGGCCCTTCCCCGAGGGCCCACCAGCCAATATTGTCATAAGAAATGGTCATAAGTCTCTTTTTTTCAGTGCTATTGTAACTTTGAAGGGTCACTGAACAACCTTGTAAGTCAAGGACGACTTATATTACTGTAGGTGTGTTTTTAATGTTGTTTTTAATGTGCACCACTCAAGAAAAGCTGCTTATGTCATTGTTTTTGCTTTATGGTTCAGGGTTTATTCCTGTGTGAGTTTTGCTTTGGGATCTGCCCGGTCTCTAGTGACGGCAATACAATTCCTTTATCAGCAAATGAATCCATGATTCTCATAGGAGAGCGAAGGGATACTTCTACCCTGATGGGAAATATTCCTGAGGCAAAAATGAAGAAATTTCCTGACAGTAAGAGCGGTTAACCGGTGGAACAACTTGCCTCCAGAAGTTGTGAATGCTCCAACACTGAAGTAGAAGATTTTAAGTAGAGATTGGAGATTGAAGTTTTTAAGCAGAGATTGGACAACCATTTGTCTGAAATGGTATAGGGCAGGGGTCTTCAAACTGGGCAACTTTAAGACTTGTGGACTTCAACTCCCAGAATTCCTCAGCCAGCCCGGCTGGCTGAGGAATTCTGGGAGTTGAAGTCCACAAGTCTTAAAGTTGCCCAGTTTGAAGACCCCTGGTATAGGGTTTCCTGCCTGAGCTGGGGGTTGGACTAGAAGACCTCCAGTGCCCCTTCCAAGTCTACTATTCTGTTATAGCCAGATAAGAAATATTCCTGAGGCTGAAATTCAATAACCTGTTGTAAAACCAGCAACAATGAATTAAAACATTTTAAATAAACTTTTTAAAAAAGCATTGTGAATTCAATGGGGTTTGCATTTAACAAATGCAGCTATGTATTGGTTTTTTATTGCCAGCCTAGGTAGAAGAAAAGAGAAGTGTAAATCCCCCCATTAGCATTTTAAAATTATTCATGCTTGTGTGGCTGACTAATACTGCCACTGAGCTAAAAGACAAAACAAAACAAAACACAACAATGCAATCTTGACAAATGCGCACGCATGAAGACACACGTTTTTGAAGCCTCCAGCAAAGCCAGTGGGCCTGAGTCAGTTATGACATCAACAACTAACTGGCTTGTGCAAAGGGGCTGGGCGGTTGCTATGGCAGCGAAAAATCTTATGATGTCATTGGAGAATTCAGAGATTATGGTTCAGTTAAAGGGCAGTGGGGGGGGGAGGGGAGTCATCAGGCATGGACCAGGCCCAGGTGAGCAGGCTCAAGAGTGTGGCTAAGGCACTAGAAAAGCTAAGCCGATTGAACCTGGTTAGTATTTGGAGAAGAGATTGCCCAGGTGTAGGTAGACCCAGGTAGACTGAGACTTTAAAACAGTGGTTCTCAACCGTTCTAATGCCGCAACCCCATAATACAGTTCCCCATGTTGTGGTGACCCCCAACCACTTATACATCACTGGGTGCCAGGGGCGTGGCCAAAGAAAAAGGAAAAAAAAATGGCTGACAGCCTTGTTTGGCGACCCCCGTGAAATGGTCGTTCGACCCCAAATGGGGTCCCGACCCACAGGTTGAGAACCACTGCTTTAAAACATCCCACTAGAAAGCAGCTTCAACCACTGGTGTATTGCTCCTAAAAAGTGAAGGTGTCCACAAAGTCACCAGAAATGAAGTGAAGGTGTCCACGAAGTCACCAAAAATGAAGTGAAGGTGTCCATGAAGTCACCAGAAATGAAGCGAAGGTGTCCACGAAGTCACCAAAAATGAAGCGAAGGTGTCCACGAAGTCACCAAAAATGAAGCAAAGGAGTCCATGAAGTCATCAAAAATGCAATGAAGGTGTCCATGAAGTCACCAAAAATGAAGCTAAGGTGTCCACAAAGTCACCAAAAATGAAGCTAAGGTGTCCACAAAGTCACCAAAAATGAAGGGAAGGAGTCCATGAAGTCACCAAAAATGAAGCAAAGGAGTCCATGAAGTCATCAAAAATGCAACGAAGGTGTCCATGAAGTCACCAAAAATGAAGTGAAAGTGTCCACGAAGTCACCAAAAATGCAATGAAGGTGTCCACGAAGTCACCAAAAATGAAGCTAAGGTGTCCATGAAGTCACCAAAAATGAAGCGAAGGTGTCCATGAAGTCATCAAAAATGAAGCGAAGGTGTCCATGAAGTCACCAAAAATGAAGCAAAGGAGTCCATGAAGTCACCAAAAATGAAGGTGTTCACGAAGTCACCAAAATTGAAGCAAAGGAGTCCATGAAGTCACCAAAAATGAAGCGAAGGAGTCCATGAAGTCACCAAAAATGCAATGAAGGTGTCCATGAAGTCACCAAAAATGAAGCAAAGGAGTCCATGAAGTCACCAAAAATGAAGCTAAGGAGTCCATGAAGTCACCAAAAATGCAGTGAAGGTGTCCATGAAGTCACCAAAAATGAAGCAAAGGAGTCCACGAAGTCACCAAAAATGAAGCGAAGATGTCCATGAAGTCACCAAAAATGAAGCGAAGGTCCTTGAAGTCACCAAACATGAAGTGAAGGTGTCCATGGCAAATTGGAGGCATCTGGAAAACGTGAAGTTGGGATGGACTCTTCAAGATGGCCTTAGACCAAGTCAGATCATTGGTTTCTGCTGATTAGCAGCCATTCTCTAGAATTCAAGCAAAAGTCTAACCAAGCTTTGCTAAGATCTGTCAAGTGTTGGGTTGTGGGTCTTCTCAGTGAGGGATTCTGGGAAGCATCTCTTGAAAAATGCAAAGTTCTGGGTCATACAGAGGGACTCAAACAATTAAGCACATTGATTTTGGAAAATAAAAATAACTTCCCTTCTCTACCTGGAAGCCCATTTCCTGGACCAGCTAGAAATCTATTTTAAGAAAAGGCTGTTGCTTGACATCTGCTTTGTTTTCCCTTCTTATGAATTGGATCAATTAGAAAAAGGACGCTCTTCAAAATTCATTGCCCTAAGCCAGTGGTTCTCAACCTGTGGGTCGGGACCCCATTTGGGGTTGAATGACCATTTCACGGGGGTCGCCAAACCACGCTGTCCACCATTTTTCCCTTTTCCCTAGCTGTCCTACTCCCTCTTATTGGTGGTCACACCCACTTGGGGGTCACCACAACATGGGGAACTGTATTTTGGGGTCACGGCATTAGAAAGGTTGAGAACCACTGCCCTAAGCTGTTTGCACATTCTTCCAAGAACATTCCTGCTGTTGACAAAGATCCCTGGGGTCCATATTTTTCTAACAGAACGCAACTTCCTGTGATATAAACACGAGTGGTCAAAGTAAAAAGTTCAGAGTATGATGAGAAGGTCATTTGCTTAGGTCAGGGCTTTTCAACCAGTGGTACGGGTACCACCTGTGGTACATTGGCACCTGGCAGGTGGTACGCGACCATCCTAGAAAAGGGGTAGCGGGGGAGGGGAATGAGCTGAACCGGTGGCAGCACCGCCCAAGCCTGAGCGAGAGACGGCTGGAGCTGCAGGGCTGTCAGGGCTCAGCGGAAGCGCCAGGATCAGCGCCAGGCTCCAGCTGGGGTTCAGCACTGATCTTGGTGCTTCTGCTCTGAGGAAGCACCAGCTGGAGCTCAGCGCTGATCCTGGCACTTCTGCTGAGCCCAGAAGAAGCACCGATCAGCTGGAATGTTGCAGCATCTCCAGGGTCTTGTGATTTACATTCAGATGCTTGGCAACTGATTCATATTTATGACAGTCACAGTGTCCCAGGGTCATGTGAAGGGACCAAAACCTGCTGCAACCACCCAGCAGACGGGGGGGGGGAATAAAAACCAAACGCCCCCCACCCCCGGTGCCAATCCTCAACAGAAATGCTCACAACAATGAAAACCTCGGACAGGAGGAAGAGCGCAGCCGGGCGGGCAGGCAGGCGTCTTGCTCGGCTGTGGCTTGGAGGGCACTTTTTTCAGTGCCATTGTAACTTCAAAGAGTCACTAAGCGAACTGTTGTAAATCGAGGACTACCTGTACTTTATCACTTTTTCCCTTTTTTTTTTTTTTTTGGTCCTCAAGTTTTTGACACCTTGCTAGGCGACTGGTGGTCCTCGGATGTTGCCATATCCTAAAAGTGGTACAATGGGTGAAAAGGTTGAAAAGCCTTGGCTTAGATGGCTGAATAATGTGCATTGGAGCATCGCAAGAACATACATTAAAACAGGTTGCAAGGGTGTTTCCCTTCAGCCCCAAATCACCGGACACCAGATATTTGATTTGCTTGATGAATATCTCTTTACCAATAAAGGAGAATATTTGTAGATCAGAGTTCAAATGGGAGGTCCTTGTTGCTCTCTGAGCTTGTTTTCTTGCAGACATTTCTTTACCCAACTAAGTAACATCATCAGAGGTGGTAAGGAATGGGTTTGCTGTCATTTTATATTCCAGTAGCTTGGTGGTTTGTTGGTTGAGCTGTTTACTCTTAGCTTGTTTGACAGTTCCTTGATTGGGCCATTGTTTATTTCTTGATGGTTATGTTAATCTTGGTGTTCATCTCTGCTCACCTGGGAGCTGAATGCTGATGGTTAGCAACTGAGCACGGTTTTAATTGTTTTTAAGATTGCTCTCCTAGGGATGACCAACACTTCTACAATTCTAATGTTATTTCAAAACACAATCGTAGGAGAAGGAAGAAGCAATGCAAAGGGTGTTCCGTTGCATTGTTCAAAAAGAAAAAGAGGAAGGAAGACAATTTAATCATCAAAGCTCTTTAGCTACAGGAAGATTTCAAAACTGGGTTTCTAGTTCTCAGCCTTATGGAGTACTATCTACTTTTCTTTCCGATGGTCTGGAGATGCATACAGGCACCCAGCAGAGCTTAAATTGCACTGTTTTTGGCTGCATGTTGCATTTTTTCGACCGATGAATATCCTTGGGGTCTGGGTTAAGCACATAATTAACCATAATTGGAAGGGAATTAAGGAGAGAGGTATGATATGGATTTTATAGGATGGGCGTGTCCTTTCTTTTAGCAGGATTCAATCAGAATTTTCAGCAGACACAAACAATGTTCCATTTTTCTCTGTGTGATGGTTTTTCTGCTGATTTCTTGTTCCTCTCCCCTTCCCACACATAACCCCTTCCCCCAAGTGATTTCTTCTGAAAGATTACTCATTCCTTGAAACTGTAGTGGGATTTCCAGCACCAAAATTATACGGTTGAGTCCATTTGAGTGCCTATTCTGAGTCAGTAACTAAAGAGGGTGTAATATGTAGTTTGGCCTACACAGATTCATAATCATAGAATACCCTTGATTATTATTTATTGCACTGGTAATCCTTAACTTACGACCACAGTGGAGCCCAAATTTTCCATTGCTAAGCAAGACATTCCATTGTTAAGTGAGTCTAAACCAGGGGTAGGCAACCTTGGCTCTTTTATGACTCGTGGACTTCAACCCCCAGAATTCCTGAGCCAGCCATGCTGAGGGGAAAGGGAGAGGTTTCCAAGCTGAGCCACGCTGGCTCAGGAATTCTGGGAGTTGAAGTCCACGAGTCATGAAGGGGCCATAGTTCCCCCATGCTGGCTCGGGAATTCTGGGAGTTGAAGCCCACAAGTCATGAAGGGGCCATAGTTCCCCCATGCTGGCTCAGGAATTCTGGGAGTTGAAGTCCACAAGTCATAAAAGAGCCAAGGTTGCCTATCCCTGGTCTAGGAGGCTCACCGCTTAGAACAGCAGGACTTAGGACAGCGGTAGGCAATCTTGGTTCTTTTATGACTCGTGGACTTCAACTCCCAGAATTCCTGAGCCAGCATGGCTCAGCATGGAAACCTCTCCCTTTCCCCTCAGCATGGCTGGCTCAGGAATTCTGGGAGTTGAAGTCCACGAGTCATAAAAGAGCCAAGGTTGCCTACCCCTGGTCTAAACCAATTTTACAACCTTTCCTCCCCCCCCCCCAATTGTTAAGCAAAGCACTTGCAGTTGTTAAATGCATCACTACATCGTTAAGTGAATCGAACTGCCCCGGTTGACTTTGCTTGTTGGAAGGTCCGAAGTGGCAATCACATAATTCCAGGATAAATTCATGCTGATTGCCTAACCCCTAAATTTTGATCGCATAACTGTGGGGATGCTGCAACAGTTGTGTGAGATCCTTTTTTAAAAAATGCCGTTGTAAGTTCAAATGGCCACTAAACAGATATTTGCAGTTTGAGGAATCCCTGTCTTGTGTGCAAAATTCCTTTCTGGAAAATTCAGGGAAAATATTTTGTTGACGGTAGGAGATCTGAATCCTGACAATCTAGAGAAACACTAATCCTCAATTTACAAGCCTCTCTTCAGCTCATCCCTAGAGACAAAACAGCTATTGTCCACAGCTAGTGGACAATCACTTAGATAGGAGCCAGCCGGGTGCTGCAGCTGCCAAAAAAGCCAACTCAGTGCTGGGCTGCATTCACAGAGGGATAGAATCAAGATCAAGTGAAGTGTTAATACCACTTTACAAGGCCTTGGTAAGGCCACACTTGGAATATTGCATCCCATTTTGGTTACCACGCTGTAAAAAAGATGCTGAGACTCTAGAAAGAGTACAGAGAAGAGCAATAAAGATGATTAGAGAACTGGAGGCTAAAACCTATAAGGAACGGTTGCTGGAATTGGGTATGTCTAGTTTAATGAAGAGAAGGATAAGGGGGGACATGATAGCAGCCTTCCAGTATCTCAGGGGCTGCCCCAAAGAAGAGGGAGTCAAGCTATTCTCCAGAGTGCCTGAAGGCAGGATAAGAAGGAACGGATGGAAACTAATCAAGGAGAGAAGCAACCTAGAACTAAGGAGAAACTTCCTGACAGAACAATTAACCAGTGGAACGACTTGCCTCCAGAAGCAGTGGATGCTCCAACACTGGAAGTTTTTAAGAAGAGACTGGACAGCCATTTGTCTGAAATGGTATAGGGTTTCCTGCCTGACCAGCAGGTTGGACTAGATGACCTCCAAGGTCCCTTCCAACTTTATTATTATTATTATGGATCATCGCACAGTCAGCCAGATGTTCAGACTGGATTTGGCATTTTGTCTACCTATCGAGTCCTTACCCAGGACATGGGATAGGCAGAAGTGGATGTTTTTTATTATTATGTTTTGATTATTATGTTTTGATTATTATTATTATTATTATTATTATTATTATTATTATTATTATTATTATTATTATTAATTAGGGAGCTGTATCTGGCCCCAAAGGCTCTTTTCTTCCTATTATTTTGAAATAATAGGAAATATTTGTAACTTGGCTTTCAGATTTTGGCTGTGGTTTGTTCTCCAAGCTTGTTTTAATATACATAGTAATATGTAAGAAACCAGCCCGTTGGAAGCGCCAATCAACAAGAGGACCAATCAGCTGCTCGGAATTCAAACAACTGGTCACACTGGCACACAAGATGCTTATGAGCTAAAGAGAATAGGGCAACACAATCCTGCTGATGGGGTTACCTAGTTTGGTAACGAAATGTTCAGGAATGACTGTATATTAAAACAAATTTGGAGAATGGGTTTGGACTAGAAGACCTCCAAGGTCCCTTCCAAGTCTATTATTCCGTTAAACAAGCCACAGCCAAAATCTTTCCTTGCTTCTCCGCTTGATAGCCATTGTCAAGTTTTTGCAGAGTTGCCCAACCGGAGAAAAGAACAAAGCGTATTAAGTATTTGGCAGGTCTCCACTAAATCAGGAGCTTTGGAAATCTTCCTGAATGTTCAATTCTGGGACTAGAGGTAAGAGAAGCTTTTTTAAAAAACATTCTCCTTCTCCATCGACACCGCCAGATCTCAGGCGCTTGCAGACAAGGATGTAGTAGAGCCATCGGCTCCTGCAAGAGGACCCCCTTCCTTCCCTGCCACGGGCACCCACAACCCTGTCGCTAAGCTTGTGTAAATCCAACACAACGTTGAACTAGCTAGTGTCAGCTTTTTTTTCTGCACACGGATAAATGCCCTTTCCCAGCGTGGAATGTTGCTGCAGAAGCAAAATGTTTTGACATTTTTTGCACGTCTGAGAAAATGTTAAGAGAAGGTGCTCGGCACGTCCCACCTTCCAGCTATGATTTCAATGCATTGGTAGAGTGGCCCAAAAGGAGCCCGAATGTGGGGCAAGAAAGTCCCAGCCTATGACCATAATATTGTCCAAAGGAGGAGAAATGACCCCCCTCCTTTAATTCTTATCCTGAACTGCTCTTATTATGCTGCACTGATGATGTTACCTGGTGTGGTAATGAGACGTCTGTGAGAAAACAAGCAAGCTTGGAAAGTACCAAGGACCCCACAATCATCCTCCTCCTCCTCCTCCTTTCCGCAAACTCCTCTCTCTTCTAGTACTGATGATGTTACCTAGTTTGGTAATGAAATGTCTGCAAGAAAACAACCAAGCTCAGAGAAAACCAAAAGAACCCACAGTTCTTCTTCTTCTCCTCCTCCTCCTCCTTCTCCTCCTCCTCCTCCTCTCCATAAAGCCCCGTCCCTTCTAGCACTGATGATGTTACCTAGTTTGGTAATGAAATGTCTGCAAGACAACAAGCAAGCTCGGAGAGCACCCCACTCCCTTTGAGCATTGATGATGTTACCTACCTGGTTAATGAGATGTCTACAAAACAACAACCAGACTCAGAGCTATCCCACTCCTTTCTAGCACTCATGATGTTACCTAGTTTGGTGATGAAACATCTGCAAGAAAGCAACCAAGCACCAAGGACCCTGAAGTATTCTTCTTAGAACTCGCAGCTAACGGGGCAGGTAAGAGACCCGACTTTGCACAGCCACCAAACACGGTTTAGCGTGGTCAGTTCTCAGATCTCGGCCCAAAAGACAAGCCTGGATTAGCTGCTGGTTTCCTGCATGGGAACAGGTCCCCAAATCACAATCTCCCGATTTTCAACGTGGTTTATTAAAGCAGCAGCTCAAAGCAATACCGAATGGGTTGGTCAGCGAATTCTCTACATTTTATGGAGGGGTAAGTTGGATGTGTTTTCAGAGCAGGAGGGAGAGACGGAAGGACTCGGATTCCCCTGGCGCTTGCCCTCAAATCATAAGCAGACCAGCTTCCCAGCCCTGAGAGAGACAGAACTTTTGAAATGTGGTTGTTCCGTGAATATTATACAAAAGGTGACGGCAAGGTTGAGACCCTGGAAATGGTGCAGAGAAGAACAACAAAGATGATCAGAGGACTGGAAGCTAAAACATAGGAAGAACGGCTGCAGGAATTGGGTATGTCTAGGTCAGGGATAGGCAACCTTGGCCCTTTTATGACTCGTGGACTTCAACTCCCAGAATTCCTGAGCTTGGAAACCTCTCCCGTTCCCCTCAGCATGGCTGGCACAGGAATTCTGGGAGATGAAGTCCACCAGTCATAAAAGAGCCAAGGTTGCCTACCCCTGGTCTAGGAGGCTCACCGCTTAGAACAGGAGGACTTAGGCCAGGGGTAGGCAACCTTGGCTCTTTTATGACTCATGGACTTCAACTCCCAGAATTCCTGAGCCAGCATGGCTCAGCTTGGAAACCTCTCCCTTTCCCCTCAGCATGGCTGGCACAGGAATTCTGGGAGATGAAGTCCACCAGTCATCAAAGAGCCAAGGTTGTCTACCCCTGGTCTAGTTTAATGAAGAGAAGGACCTGGTATCTAATCACTTTTTGTGACCTTCTGACAAGCGATGTCAACGGGGAGATTGATTAAGATTCACTTAACAACCAGGTTACTAACTTACCGACTGCAGTGATTAGCTTAACCACTATCGTAAAATGGGGCAAAACTCACTTAATAAACATCTCACTTAACAACACAAATTTTGGGCCGTGGTTATAATTCAAGGACTACCCGTATATTCCGGCGTATAAGGCGACCTGGCGTATAAGACGACCCCCATCTTCGGCGCCGAGTCGCATGCCTAGAAAGTCATCTTATACGCCGGAAACTACCGTAATTTCCGGCGTATAAGATGACTCGGTGTATAAGATGACCCCCGACTTCGGCGCCAATTTTACCGCTTGCGAAAGTCGTCTTATACGACAGAAAGTACGGTACCTGTATTTCAACTCAGGGGTGGACTGATTCCCCCCCCCCCAGGAGGGAATCTCCTTGTAGGGCAGACCGGAAAGCTGACTCAGATTCCGATCTGAGTGACAAGTGACAAATCTGGGTGAAAGCTGGGAATGGCAAACGAAACTTGGATTCAAGCGGAACACAGCTAATGCTTTGGCAGAAGTCCCAGCGAGCTGTTGGCCCAGGTATCAGCTGAAGGTGCCCTTTGCACCCTTTGCGACGTCTCTACAGGTGTAAGACTTGCACTACTAAGCCAACTGGTTGCACGGAGCAAATATCTTTATAAATGATAATAATTAAAAAAACGGTGCTTGTTACTTAAACTAAGAAAAGAGGTCAACGCGTTTATCTCCCTTTGAGAAAAGGGCAAATGCCCGGAAGCTACAAATGGTCCTTGAGTTATGACAGTAAGAGAACTTGCCCAGGACGGTTGTAGGTCGTGACGGTTGTGTAAAGCAGGCCAATCACGTGACCGACCTGATTTTAGGATCTTTTTTTGCAGTGATGGTTAAGCAAAGAGCTTGGTCATTAAGGGCATCCGTGGTTCGCTATGAGCCTGGTTTTGCCCCCCAAAAAACAGAAGTACGTTTTCGGCAAAATTGGGCACCGATTCAATAACCATCTTGCTTGACCTGATCCCAGTTGCTGTCGTTAAGTCGAGGACTGCCTGTAGAGAAATCCACTCGAAAATACCCCTTGAATGAGAATAATCATAATTGCTTGCGGTCAGATGCAGTTCAGATGCCCAGCAACACGCAAGCGAGCACCAGTTAGGACTAAACTGTTTTTCACCTCCTGCCTCTATCAGCTTCCTCCTAAATATAGCTCCGCGGTGTGCAAATTACATGTTATTCCAGCAGAGTCTCTTCATTTAGCAGACTCTCGTCTTTCTTTCTTTTTTTTTTTTAGCTAAGCCCTCAACTCTGGTTTTTCTGAGTTTAATTGTACCAGATATTTAAGGCCAACCTGGCGCTGTAAAAACTTTGTTTACAGGGGGATTTCCCACTTGGAGACAACAGATATTTCCTCATTGCAGCAAAAATATTTATGCGTACGGAGACAAGGCGTCTGTGAGGGCTGCTGCTCCCGTTTCCAGGAATTGGGTTTCCTGCACATTTCCTGATCAGAATTCCAAATACAGACCGTCCTCGACTTACAAAAGTTCATTTAGAGACCGTTCGAAGTTACAACAGCACTGAAAAAAGTGACATAGGGCCTTTTCTCACACATACGACCGTTGCAGCTTTCCCAGGGTCACGCGATTGAAATTTGGAAACTGGCATGTACTTATGACAGTTGCAATGTCCCGGGATTATGTGATCCCTTTTTGTGACTTCTGGACAAGCAAAGTCAGAGGAGAAGCCTGATTCGCTTAACAACCCTGTTGCTAACTTAACAACTGCAGTGATTTGCTTAACAGGGGTGGCGAGAAAGGTCGTAAAACGGGTCAAACCCATTTAACGGGTCAAACCCATTTAATTGCTTTTCCGGGCACTAGCAAGCTGTCCATTTCCCTTCTAATTGCTAAGATTTCTACAGATACTTAAAAACAGGTCGCCAGTCTTCTTTCTCTCCTTCCAATCTGTTTGTTGTTTCTGCCTTTTTAATCTTAAGTGCTCGTCGTCCTGGACATTTTTTTCCAGCTCTCTGGCCAGTTTTTCCCTTTTTTCAGCCCCGAGGCTATTCAGAAACCCGGGATTTTTGGCACTTTCCCTGGCTCGTACCAGGCAATTTCATAAAAGAAACGCAGCCTGGGTGACCTTCACGTCTTATCAATTCATTATCTTCCCGATGAAGGTAAAAGAACATTTTACTTGGTGCCCTCTGAAGAACCGTGTCCAAGTCAACCAGGCTGGGCAACTGTGAGCTGGGACTCAAATTGCCGCATCAGAAACCCTTTTCAGCTTTTCATTCTCCCATCGGCGTCAGCTGCTTTTGAGGGCTTTGCAAAGCAAACTTGGAACGAGCAGAGGTTTGGCCCTCTGCTTTTCATGAAAGTCTCTAGGCATTGGGAAAGGATCCCTATCCAGCCCTTGTAGGAATCTCAGCTGTATGGAGCGTATTTTCAGACAGTGTCTCCGAAAAATACATTATGAAGCGTCATGAACTTCCCCTGAAAGAGCAGGTTTGAAGTTTAGAAAATCCTTTTAACGGAACAGAATGTTCCAATAGAATAACAGACTTGGAAGGGACCTTGGAGGTCTTCTAGTCCAACCCCCTGCTCAAGCATATATACCAGTGGTGGCGAACCTATGGCACGGGTGCCAGAGGCAGCACTCAGAGCCCTCTCTGTGGGCACGTGCGCCGTTGCCCCAGTCCTAGGCCTTCAGCTGAGTTTTATAAAACCTTTTCGCTTTAGGCCTTTGCTGCCGTGTTCAAAAAAAAAGTTCAATCAGTCAATTTCAACTTCTGACAGGAAAAAAAAAGATTTTGCAAAGTTGGAATTGATTGATTGAACTTTTTAGTCCCACCCAGTCTGCTGTTACCACCACAGCCATGTCCAGCCAATGGGCCACGCACACCCAATGGGCCACATCCACCCGGCACCCGACAATGCATAAGTGGGTATTGGGTTGCAGTTTGGGCACTTGGTCTCTAAAAGGTTCACCATCACTGATGTATACCATTTATCCCATCTCTTCTTGAAAACCTCCAATGTTGGAGCACCCACAACTTCTGAAGGCAAAGCTATTCCACTAGTTAATTGTTCTGTCAGGAAATTTCTCCTTAGTTCTAGGTTGCTTCTCTCCTTGATTAGTTTCCATCCGTTGCTTCTTGTCCTGCTCTCGGGTGCTTTGGAGAATAGATTGACCCCCTCTTCTTTGTGGCAGCCCCTTAGATACTGGAACACAATTATCATGTCACCCCTAGTCCTTCTTCTCATTAAACTAGACTTACCCAATTCTTAAAAACGTCCAGTGTTGGAGCATTCACCGCTTCTGGAGGCAGGTTGTTCCACTGATTAATTGTTCTGTCAGGAAGTTTCTCCTTAGTTCTAGGTTGCTTGTCTCCATGATTAGTTTCCATCCGTTGCTTCTTGTCCTGCCTTGAACTGCTTTGGAGAATACCCTGACCCCCTCTTCTTTATGGCAGCCCCTCAAATACTGGAATACTGCTATCATGTCGCCCCTAGTTCTTTTCGCTACACTAGACACACCCAATTCCTGCAACCATTTTTCATATGTTTCAGCGTCCAGCCCCCTAATCATCTTTGTTGCTCTTCTCTGACCTCTTCCTAGAATCTCAGCGTCTTTTTTTGTATCGTGGCCACCAAAACTGGATGCAGTGTTCCAAGTGTGGTCTCACCAAGGCAATATAAAATGGTACTGACACGTCACGTGATCCTGATTCTATCCCTCTGCTAATGCAACCTAAGACTACGTCGGCTTTTTTGGCAGCTGTTTCTTCACTGTAACATGCTCAAGGTAGAACAGAGAAGAGCAAGGTTGGAAGGGACCATTGACTTGGCTTGTTGGAAGGTCCCAGAAGGAGATCACATGAACCCGGGACACTGCAACCGTCGTAAAGATGAGACAGTTGCCAAGCATCTGAATTTGGATCACGTGACCGTGGGGATGCTGCAACTATTCTGTGAAAAATGTCATGTCACTTTTTTCAGTGCCGTTGTAGTTCAGTCAGTAAATGAAACATCCCAGAACAAATTGGTTAAGTCAAGGACTATCTATGTAAAACCTGAAAGGGATCTTTAACTGCTATAATAATAATAATAATAATATAAAGTTGGAAGGGACCTTGGAGGTCATCTAGTCCAACCCCCTGCTCAGGCAGGAAAGCCTATACCATTTCAGACAAATGGCTGTCCAGTCTCTTCTTAAAAATCTCAAGTGTTGGAGCATTCACTGCTTCTGGAAGCAGGTTGTGCCACTGGTTAATTGTTCTAACTGTCAGGAAGTTTCTCCTTAGTTCTAAGTTGCTTCTCTCCTTGATTAGTTTCGATGATCTGTTGCTTCTTGTCCTGCCTTCAGGCGCTTTTAAACTCTTCTTGCCCAAACTCTTGCCCTTTCCGGATCATCCTGGAAAGTCTTTCAATATTTGGGAGTGAAAAAAAAGCTATCCGGGAGACGATCCACGGCTTCTATTCACATGTAAATGTGAATAAATCAATAATAAATGCCTGCCTCTTGAATTAATCGGCTGAAATCTCATGCGCTCCAGTCAACCAAGCATCTGTGTTAGAGAAGAATTATTCCCTTTTTAACATGCCTGCTGCAAAATCAGAAAGGGACAAAACACCTTTCAGATTCATCCCACATTTAAGCTGCTGGATTTGTTTATTTTATTTTATTTATTTTTTTTAAAAAATGAATTAAATAGGGAGACTTTTATTCCTCAAAAACACATTTTTTCGGGTGCTCTTTGTTCAGAAACTGTTGGCAACTTGCGTTCAGTTTTCGAGCATGTTTTTCTCATGCCTGCCAGCTCCATAGCTCATGCAATGAAAATCTGATTTGTTTTTTTCCCCCTATATTCTTCTGCCAGCTGATTGAGATACAGAGAGTTCTGTGCAGTTTGATATTCTGGATTTCCCTCCCCCCCCAAAAAAAGAATCCGGATTGCCTGCCAGGGTGAAACGGGAGCTGTCTGGAGTGGCTGAATCTCACAACTGTGCCTTTGCAGGTCACAGTTACACAACCAGCTTACCCAGTTTCATGAAAGACCCAATAGCTACAATTGCACAACCTGCGAAACGTGTCTGTGTGTGTGTGTTTTGCCTTTGTGCAGGAATGGGCAGTTATGCCCTCTTTACGACCTGTGGACTTCAACTCCCAGAATTCCTGAGCCAGCCATATTTACTGACCAGTTGTTTAGTGACTCCTCAAAGTTATGACAGACCCAGGGCGGGGGGCAGACAGATCTTTACAACCTGGTTCTTAAGTTCCAACAGCCACCCCCCCCCCATGGTCATATGACTGCTTGTTGGGTGGTTGGCAACTAACCGACATTTACAGCCACTTGGTTCGTCTTTCAGTTACGTGACTGCAGCTTACGATGTCCTCTTTGCGACCTTCTGACAAGCAAAGTCAATCACTTAAACCAGGGGTAGGCAACCTTGGCTCTTTGATGACTGGTGGACTTCAACTCCCAGAATTCCTGAGCCAGCCATGGTGAGGGGAAAGGGAGAGTTTCCAAGCTGAGCCATGCTGGCTGAGGAATTCTGGGAGTTGAAGTCCACCAGTCATAAAAGAGCCAAGGTTGCCTACCCCTGGTCTAGGAGGCTCACCGCTTAGAACAGGAGGACTTAGGATAGGGGTAGGCAACCTTGGCCCTTTTATGATTCGTGGACTTCAACTCCCAGAATTCCTGAGCCAGCCATGCTGAGGGGAAAGGGAGAGGTTTCCAAGCTGAGCCATGCTGGCTCAGGAATTCTGGGAGTTAAAGTCCACAAGTCATAAAAGAGCCACGTTTGAAGACCCCCGCTTTAGAGTTTGGGTCAGTGATAATTGCTAAGTGGATCCATACAGCATGCTAGCCTAGGTTCAAATGAGCTTGGTTCTTTTGTGGCTGAGAATATGATGGGAATTCAACCATGGCTTAGCGTGAAGTCATGCAAAATCCTATTAAGCCAGGGATCCCCAATCCCCGGTGTGTGGACCGGTACTGGGCTGCGGCATGCCAGCAACCGGTCCGCACAAACAAGCAAAGCCCCATCCATGGGATGCAGGCAGCACACAAAACCACGCACTCTCCAGTCGGCGGAAAAACCTCTCTCCACGGAACCGGTCACCTGGTGCCCCAAAAGTTGGGAGTTGTAGTCCACACCTCTTAAAGTTGCCACGATTGAGAAACCCTGAGCTAGCTCAACTCTGTGCAGAGTGATGCTTTTCCTCAGGACGTGCAGTGCGAAATGAAACTGCTTTTCTCTTCCATTGCAGCATTTACCTCAGATGACACAATTAACGGTCAGGGCCCGCATGGAGTGACAGCCTCTTGCCGGAGGTTCTGAGTAAGAATCATCCAGGGGAAATTCCCGTCGAGGAAATGAACTAATCAAACAGCTTGTGACCTGGGAGCAAAACGGGGACCGAAGAAGATGGCTCAGCTCCTTCTCGCTGATCTCACAGACACAGAATCACAGAGCTGGAAGGGACCCTTGGAGGTCTTCTAGTCCAACCCCCTGTTCAAGGAGGAGAGCCTATATCAAGGGTAGGCAACCTTGGCTCTTTTATGACTGGTGGACTTCAACTCCCAGAATTCCTGAGCCAGCCACGTTGAGGGGAAAGGGAGAGGTTTCCAAGCTGAGCCAGGCTGGCTCAGGAATTCTGGGAGTTGAAGTCCACGAGTCATAAAAGAGCCGAGGTTGCCTACCCCTGGTCTATACCATTTCAAGCAAATGGTTGCCCAATCTCTTCTTGAAAACCTCCACTGATGGAGCACTCTCAGCTTCTGGAGGCAAGTCATTCCCCTGGTTAATGTTTCTCCCTGTCAGGAAGTTTCTCCTTAGTTCTAGGTTGCTTCTCTCCTTAATTACATTTAGGCAAGAAAAACCAAATGCACAAGTACAGCATAGGTGGCACCATGCTCAATAGTAGTAACTGTGAGAGGGACCTCGGAGTCCTAGTAGACAATCACTTAAATATGAGCCAGCAGTGTGCGGCAGCTGCCAAAAAGGCCAACACAGTGCTAGGCTGCATTAACAGAGGGATAGAATCAAGATCACGTGAAGTATTAATACCACTCTTCAATGCTTTGGTAAGGCCACACTTGGAATACTGCATCCAGTTTTGGTCACCACGATGTAAAAAAGATGTTGAGACTCTAGAAAGAGTACAGAGAAGAGCAACAAAGATGATTAGGGGACTGGAGGCTAAAACATATAAGAAACGGTTGCGAGAATTGGGTATGTCTAGTTTAACGAAGAGAAGGACAAGGGGGGACATGATAGCAGTATTCCAATATCTCAGGGGCTGTCATAAAGAAGAGGGAATTAAGCTATTTTCCAAAGCACCTGAAGGCAGGACAAGAAGCAACGGGTGGAAACTAATCAAGGAGAGAAGCAACCTAGAACTAAGGAGAAACTTCCTGACAGTGAGAACAATTAATCAGTGGAACAGCCTGCCTCCAGAAGCAGTAAATGCTCCAACACTGGAAGTTTTTAAAAAGAGACTGGACAGCCATTTGTCCGAAATGGCTTAGGGTTTCCTGCCCGAGCAGGGGGTTGGACTAGATGACCTCCAAGGTCCCTTCCAACTTTACTACTATTACTATTAGTTTCCGTTGGTTGCTTCTTGTCCTGCCTTCAGGTGCTCTGGAGAATAGGTTGACCCCTTCTTCATTGTGGCAACCCCTTCTTTTCATTAAACTAGACCAGGGGTAGGCAACCTTGGCTCTTTTATGACTGGTGGACTTCAACTCCCAGAATTCCTGAGCCAGCCGTGCTGAGGGGAAAGGGAGAGGTTTCCAAGCTGAGCCATGCTGGCTCAGGAATTCTGGGAGTTGAAGTCCACGAGTCATGAAGGGGCCATAGTTCTCCCATGCTGGCTCAGGAATTCTGGGAGTTGAAGTCCACAAGTCATGAAGGGGCCATAGTTCCCCCACGCTGGCTCAGGAATTCTGGGAGTTGAAGTTCATGAGTCAGAAAAGAGCCAAGGTTGTCTAACCCTAGAGGCTCACCACTTAGAACAGGAGGATTTAGGACAGGGGTAGGCAACCTTGGCTCTTTTATGACTCATAGACTTCAACTCCCAGAATTCCTGAGCCAGCAAGAAGAATTCTGGGGATTGAAGTCCACCTATCTTAAAGCTGTCAAGGTTGAGAAACACTGGTCTAGGCGCAGGGGTAGGCAACCTTGGCTCTTTTATGACTGGTGGACTTCAACTCCCAGAATTCCTGAGCCAGCCTGGCTCAGCTTGGAAACCTCTCCCTTTCCCCTCAGCATGGCTGGCTCAGGAATTCTGGGAGTTGAAGTCCACCAGTCATAAAAGAGCCAAGGTTGCCTACCCCTGCTTTAGACAATCTTTAGGGCTGAAAAATGTAGGCTGAGTTCAAAAATCTCAAATTTCACTGACCCTCCAGGAAATCATCTCGGAGCCTTTAAAATCCTAACTCGCTGAAATCATTGTAGAGTTGTTATGGACAGGAAGCAGTTTGTATATTAACTAATCGGTGGGCAATTTAAATTTCACCGATAGGAAATGTTGCTCCTTTCAGCACTGAATCAAGCCTGTGAGATATACTGTGGGGAAAACCCCTTTCAGCCACTCAGTCTAACTATTCAGCACAATCATCCAGCTGACCTTTAAATGGCCTTTAAAAATGGCCATTCCCCCCCCCCCCCAATAAGGAACTCAACAACTGACTCGGGCCTCAGTTGAATTGTTCCTGTTGTTAAGATGCTTATTCTGAATTTTCTTGGAATTTTCCTTCCTGGATCTTAGAGCTATTATTCCATAGAGAACAGGTTTTAACTGGTGTCACGTCCTTTGCTAAAAAAAAAAAAAAAAGTTAATATCTTATCCTCTGTCCCAAAGATGCTTTTTCAGGAAGCAACTGGACTATCTTATTTTTCTTTGAAGACGTTTTGCTTCTCACCCAAGAAGCTTCTTCAGCTCTTATCCTCTGTCCTTCAATCTTTTCTCAAGCTAAAGGTTCCCAGTTTCCTTGATTTCAACCTGTCAGATATCCTAATACAGGGGTCTTCAAAGTTAGCCCTTTTATGACTTGTGGAGTTCAACTCCCAGAATTCCTTAGCCAGCCTCCATTTTGTTTGTTAGATTTAAGACAGGGGCCTTCAAACTTGGCCCTTTTATGACTTGTGGACTTCAACTCCCAGAATTCCTCAGCCAGCCTCCATTTTTGTTTGTTAGATTTAAGACAGGGGTCTTCAGACTTGGCCCTTTTATGACTCGTGGACTTCAACTCCCAGAATTCCTCAGCCAGCCTCCATTTTGTTTGTTAGATTTAAGACAGGGGCCTTCAAACTTGGCCCTTTTATGACTTGTGGACTTCAACTCCCAGAATTCCTCAGCCAGCCTCCATTTTTGTTTGTTAGATTTAAGACAGGGGTCTTCAGACTTGGCCCTTTTATGACTCGTGGACTTCAACTCCCAGAATTCCTCAGCCAGCCTCCATTTTGTTTGTTAGATTTAAGACAGGGGCCTTCAAACTTGGCCCTTTTATGACTTGTGGACTTCAACTCCCAGAATTCCTCAGCCAGCCTCCATTTTTGTTTGTTAGATTTAAGACAGGGATCTTCAGACTTGGCCCTTTTATGACTCGTGGACTTCAACTTCCACAATTCCTCAGCCAGGCATGCTGGCTGAAGAATTCTGGGATTTGAAGTCCACAACTCATAAAAGAGCCACGTTGGAAGACCCCTCTCCTAATATCTTGAGTGTTGGAGCACTCACAATTTCTGGAGGCAAGCCGTTCCACTGATAAATTGTTCTATCAAGAAATTTCTAAGTTGTTTTTCTCCCTGATTAGTTTCCATCCATGACCTTTTGTCCTGCCTTCAGATGCTTTGGAGAATAGCTTATTTATTTATTTATTTATTTATGAGACTTATATACTGCTTCACTCCCTCTTCTTTGTGGCAGCCCCTAAGATATTGGAACACAGCTATCATGTCCCCTCTCGTCCTTCTCTTCATTAAACTAGACATACCCAATTCCAGCAGCCGTTCCTTATATGCTTTAGCCTCCAGTCCCCTAATCATCTTTATTGCTCGTCTCTGCACTCTTTCTAGTGTCTCAACATCTTTTTTAATATCATGGTGACCAATACTGGATGCAGTATTCCAGGTGTGGTCTTACCAAGGCTCTTTTTTTCATCAATCTTACATTAGTCACTTGCAATGGCCTTAAGTGTGAAAAATGATCGTAAGTCACTTTTTTCAGTGCCATTATAACTTTCAACGGTCAGTAAATGAACTGTTGTAAGTTGAGGATTACCTGTAGTAAGTTGGGCTGGAAGAGAGTGACTGGCCTCAGGTGACCCAGTGGCTTCTGTGATTGAGGTGGACTCAAATCTTGGATCTTCCTGGTCTGGTCCAACAACATAATTTCCTCACATTGAAGCTTTCTGATAAACACAACCCGAAGTTTGCACAACAGTAGGTCATGAGGTCTCAAATGGCAAGGCGCCAAATACCGTTCTGCAGTTGATTTTATTCATTGTTTGCAATGTACACAGTGCTAGCGTTAATTGCTATTGTTTTACCCAACCCAAATGGGTAAATGCTATTTAACTTTATATGGGAGATTTTCCATCATCCAGGTCACAGTTGTCCCAAAGGTGATTTTTTTTCAGGAGGGGCAACTGGACCTCCTTGTTTTTCTTTGAAGACGTTTCGCTTCTCATCCCAGAAGCTTCTTCAGCTCTGACTGGATGGTGAGGAATGGAAAGATTTATACTCCTTGCAGACAGCTGGTCATTTGCCTTCTTTTAGAGCAGTGGTTCTCAACCTTTTTAATGCCGTGACCCCCAACCGGTCGTAAGTTGAGGACTTTCTCTGCCCGGGAGCGCCGCGCATGTGTGGTGCCACCCCCTGCGCCGGCCGAGGTGTAGCTGGCAAGGGGTAGCGATGGCGCAGGGTGACCACCGGCTGGGCCACCAGCTGGCCCAGCCCAAGGGAGGTAAGGCACCCGCCGGGCCCCACGCACGCCAGCAACCCTCCCTGCGCCTGCCGGCCTCCCACCTCCCACCCCTGGCCCTCTTTTACTTACATTTTTAGTAGTTGCACAGCAGGGAGGGGTGGAAACTTCCAGATAGCTCGCCTTCACTGCAGACAACTTGCAGCACCGTTTGCAGACTGGGACTTTTGGCGGGCTCAGCAGGGCAGAGACAGCCTGGACAATTCCTATTGGCTTTGGAAAGCCAATAGAATTAGACTCTATTCAAGAGAGTCCATTCTATTGGCTTTCAAAAGCCAATAGAATAAAAGGGAGTAGCACAACTAAGGAAAAGGGGGAAAAAAATGGCAGACTGCGTTGTTTGGCGGCCCCCGTGAAATGGTCGTTCGACCCCAAATGGGGTCCCGACCCACAGGTTGAGAACCACTGTTTTAGAGGGTCATTGAGGCTGCAAGATGTTTCCTGCCCTGTGTCCCTTTTGGGGACACAGCACTTTTGGAACAACCATGACCTGGAAGAATG
This sequence comes from Crotalus adamanteus, assembly GCA_039797435.1. NCBI lineage: Eukaryota > Metazoa > Chordata > Lepidosauria > Squamata > Viperidae > Crotalus > Crotalus adamanteus. The sequence continues at coordinate 90,124,831 of CM077923.1, read as the reverse complement.
AGAATCTCCATAGACATTTAGCGATGCACTTTGGGATGAACGCTCTTCGAAGGGAGTATGAACGGATTTCCAGAAAAAAATTGCAGGGTACATTAAAGATTTGCACTTCAATTTGAGATGCAGATAACATGGACTCATCCCCAACAGCCTGCACATGTCTCCAACAGTGAAGAGACCCAGGGCAGAAAATATCCTGCAGCCTCAACAACTCTCTAAAAAGATGCAAAGGACCAACTGTCTGCAAGGAGTATAAATCTTTCCATCCCCCACCACCATCTAGTCAGAGCTGAAGAAGCTGCTTGGATGAGAAGCGAAACGTCTTCAAAGAAAAACAAGAAAGTCCAGTTGCCTCCTGAAAGAGCACCTTTGGTACAATGCCATTTAACCTCCTACAAAATAAGGCACCAGAAGCAGTTTTGCCCAGAGGCAAACGTTAAGGAAAGCGTGAATTTTGGAGAGAGATGTTTGCAGAAAATAGGCATAGTAGGGGCAGAATTGGAACTGCTTTTCTTTGGAGCAGCAATAAACAGAGGACAGACCCACCTACTCTAGGTGCAGTCCCTGTTTGTTTTTTTTAAATTTGCACCTTTTCACCCCACTGGCATTTGATGATCTCCTATATCAGTGGTGGCGAACCTATGGCACGGGTGCCAGGGGCGGCACTCGGAGCCCTCTCTGTGGGCACACACATCGTTGCTCCAGCCCCGCCTCCTCCCACGGCCCCCTCCTCACCAGCAGCCCCCCCCCCGGAGGAGAGTTGCCCCCGGGCACAGCCCATATGAAGCAGCGCAGCCAAGGACATGGTAGCCGGGCTGTGGGGACAAGACTCCGCCCTTGCGCCCCATCGCACACAGATGATGCTGCGGGGCATGGGCAGAGGGCATGGCCACCATGGTGATGCTGGGCTGGCTGGGTGATCTGTGGCAGGCTGTGGAGATGGTGGGTGGTCCAGTGGGCAGGGCGGAGTGGGGACGGGGTGGGCGATTTTGGGGCACTCGGTCTCAAAAAGGTTCGCATCACTGTCCTATATGGCTGAAGCCGCTTAAGGTGTTGATGCTCCAGCAAAATCAGTTTATTTTGAGCAACGCTGAATGAGTCATAGGAGGCTTCTGGACACCTTGCCAAGGTATGCTTTGGAGATTCCCAGCTGAAAGCTGCTTCTGCGCATGAGGAAGAGGCATGGCTGCACGATGATCAGACAAAGAACTGTCGCCTGTGTGCTGACAGGATTCTGTGTGTCTCTGCAAGCCGAGATGAAAGACAAGCAGGCTGGGAGGAACGTGAGGAACGTGCCACAGCCACAGGGGACAGCAGCTGATAGCTTATAGTATACTATTCCTCTTGTGCTGGTCTCTTCCTTCTTAAGGGCTTAATTGGTAGAGTATTTTCACCAAGCAAACAGTACTCACAGCCGGTAGTCCAACTGCACTGGAAGAAATTCTGCAGAAAGGAAGTAAAAGGCCAAACACAGTTTTAGGCCTCATTCACAGAGGGATAGAATCAAGATCACGTGAAGTGTTCATACCGCTTTACAAGGCCTTGGTAAGGCCACACTTGAAATTCTGTATCCACTTTTGGTCACCACGATGTAAAAAAAGATGTTGAGACTCTGGAAAGAGTGCAGAGAAGAGCAACAAAGATGATCAGGGGACTGGAGGCTAAAACATATGAAGAACAATTGCAGGAATTGGGTATGTCTAGTTTAATGAAGAAAAGGACTAAGGGTGACATGATAGCACTCTTCCAATATTTGAGAGGCTGCCACAAAAAAGAGGGAATCAAGCTATTCTCCAAAGCACCTGAAGGCAGGAACAATGGATGGAAACTAATCAAAGAGAGAAACAACTTAGAAATTTCTTGATAGAACAATTTATCAATGGAATGGCTTGCTTTCAGAAGTTGTGGGTGCTCCAACACTGGAGGTTTTTAAGAAGAGATTGGACAACCGTTTGTCTGAAATGGTGTAGGGTTTCCTGCCTGAGCAGCGGGTTGGACTTGATGACCTCCAGGGTTCCTTCCAACTGTGTTATTCTATAGGTGGAAAAGGGTACAAGACATACCCTGTTTTCAGCACTACAGTATTAGACTTACGTATTTGCTACACAGCATGACGCAATCTTAGGACTTTAGAGTTAGACTATTTGACATTTACAGCAGGATATTATTTTTCCTGATGAATTGATACGAGTCTTGTTGCTTTCTAAATGCTTTATACAGAGCCCTCAACACATACTGTTTATTCAAATAGGAAGCTGAGATTGGTCTCTGTTGCCAACAAATTATTTTAGACTGCAATTCGAGGAAGCTGTTGCAATCCTCCCATCAAGTCAATTGTGTAAGATGAAGTTGTGGCTGTAACACATTGTTCTGGTGGTGGAAAACAGGGTTAGCTTTCTGGTTCTGGGCAAGCCCTACTGTTTTTGACAGTATCAGGATCAGATAGAATGGTGGAGATTGAAAATTTCCATCTGGGAGTCCTACTTTTTTTATTTCCTCGGAGACACCAATCATTATTATTTCCCAGAATGCTCTAGGGCAGGGGTAGGCAGTCTTGGCTCTTTTATGACTCGTGGACTTCAACTCCCAGAATTCCTGAGCCAGCCATGCTGAGGGGAAAGGGAGAGGTTTCCAAGCTGAGCCATGCTGGCTCAGGAATTCTGGGAATTGAAGTCCACCAGTCATAAAAGAGCCAAGGTTGCCTACCCCTGGTCTAGGGCAATAAAATAATGGAGGCGTGAAGGGAGATTTTAAATTGCCACCTGGGTTGATGGCCATACTTAGGATGGGAAAAAGACACAGGAAGCATTTGAGAGTACTGGGCCCCACTAAGGTGCGTGTCTTAGTAGCCGCCATGATAGAAAAGCACAACTATTAAAGAATTTTTCCTTCCTTCCTTCCTTCCTTCCTTCCTTCCTTCCTTCCTTCCTTCCTTCCTTCCTTCCTTCCTTCCATTTGTCCATAACTGCATGGACAAATCAGATTTTTGGAAGCATTTTGCTACTTGCTTGCTTCCTAGGGCTGGAACCTAATGTGGGGCTAGAACTTACGGTCTCCTGGTAATTGACCCAATATCACCCAACTGGCTTTTCTGCCAATGCCTGGACTAGCACTTGCCATCTCCTGCTGATTGGTCCCCTGTCAGCCAGCTGGCTTTTTTGCCTAAGATGGGACCAGAATTCACTGTCTCCTGGCGATTGGCCCAAAGTCAGCCATACGATTTTCATGATTTAGGCAGGACTAGAACTCACCGTCTCCTGGCGATTGGCCCAAAGTCAGCCAGATGATTTTCATGACTTAGGCAGGATTAGAACTCACCGTCTCCTGGCGATTGGCCCAAAGTCAGCCAGACAATCTTCATGACTTAGGCAGGACTAGAATTCACAGTCTCCCAATTTCTAGCCTGATACCTTAATCGCTGCACCAAACTGGCGCTCGTATTTTGCAATTCCGGTGCAAAACGTTACACTGGAAAACCACTAGCTACGCCAAGTGACTTTCATGCCTTTTGTCTGCCCCATCCTGTCTCAAGCGCCTCCCTTCCCCCCACACTGATCTCCAAAGCTCCCAAAATGGATCTTTTGAAGTGTCTTGAGATGCAAGGTGGACTTAACACCTCATGCATGTGGAATTAGCTCCAGGCATTCCTTGTACAGTTATATGAACTCTGGGCGGTCTTAGGATCCCATTGTCCAGAGTGACATCACTTGGAAATTCTTGAAAATTTCCCACCCTGTCATTTCTCTCGTCTAAAAGCTGCACCACGTTTCCTGAAAGCCCTCATAGACTGCCATCGGCCACACTGATTACTTTCCAAAAGTACTGCATTTCAGTACCAAAAAATATGTTTGTTTTTTTCCCCCTCTCCCTCTTGCCATGTGCATTTTTCTTAAGGGTAACTTTCCAAACAAATTCCTTCGTTTTTTAATCTGCAGGGAGACCCAACAGCCCTTTTCTGCTCGTTTCTTAGCAAAAGTCTCACTTTTGAAAGCAGAAAAATAAATAATCCTGTTTTCTCTCATGTTTGCTTTTTAAGAGTTTTTTTTTCTTCCTGTCTTTGTGGAGAATGACGAGTTTTGACTTGATAGAGCCAAGAATCCCTCAAATTTATGTTCTATCCAAAATAGTTTGTACAGAAGTTCCCTTTTCCTGAATTCAGTGCTCTTATTTCCTAGAAAATACTAATGTTGGGAGGGAGCTATTTCCAGGCTCACATGATGCTAAATTCCAGTTTGTTTACCTACAGCAGGGCTCTTCAAATTTGGCTGCTTTAAGACTTGTGGACTTCAACTTCCAGAATTCTTCAGCCAGCGTGCCTGGCTGAGGCATTCTGGGAGTTGAAGTCCACAAGTCTTAAAGCAGCCAAGTTTGGAGACCCCTGACCTACAGCTTGTTGAATAAGCTACTGTTAGTCAGGCTTTCACAGCGTAGTACCAGGCCCTAAGTTGGGCCTGCAAACTACGATGGCCCGTTTGCCAAAATATCCCGTGACAGACAGTCCTCAACTTATGACTACACTTGCTGCCCAAAATTTTCATTGCTAAGCAAGACAGTTGAATGAATTTTGCTCCATTTTAGGACCTTTCTTGTCGTTAAGTGAATCACCACACTTGTTAAGTTAGTCACATGATTGTAAAGTGAATCTGGCTTCCTCATGGACTTTGCTTGTCATGAAAGGGGATCACATGATCCCGGGACACTGCAACCGTCATAATTACAAGCCAGTTTCCAAACGTCTGAATTTTAATCACGTCACCCCTTAGGATGCTGCAACAATGATAAGTGTGAAAAACAGTCATAAATCAGTTTTTTCAGTGCTGATTGTAACTTCGAACGAATGCGTGTAATTTGAGGACTATCTGTCTAGCGTCCTGTGTGAACCTGGCTATTCACGGCATAAAGTTAGATGTTAGGTACTAAAATGCCACTGTTTGTGCATTTCCCTCTGTGTGTGCCCTCTCCTACTTTTGTAAGTTTTAGTATGTTTCTCGTAATTTGTCCATTTCACTGATAGTTACCTACTTTTCAAACAGACAGCTATTTAAAGTTACAATGGCCAAAACATCTTAGGGAGATATTTACGCAAGTGAGATTCGAACAGCTTGATACAATGATCAGATATGGGAGATTCCATTCTATACCATAATGATGGACATATCTGCATTTCCGGAGCAGTAGAGGTTGAAAACTTGGCTCACGTACTATTTGATTGTTATTTGTATAAAGGGTGAGACACAGGTATCTTGGTTCATACATTTCCTTGTTCCATTCTGGGAGGAGGGGGCTCCGTGGCATCCAAAGCAAAACATCCAAATTCAATCACAGTTTTGTTCCATACAGTATCAACCTTATAAACTCTCAAGCTTCCTCCTTCTATTATGTATTCAAGATGGATAGCAATTAATATTTATATGTTGCTTATATGTAAGGGTGTAGGTCTATACCTGTGTTGTATATAGTATGTTTTAAATATGTTTTATGTATATGTACACTTTGAGAGGAAGCAACTAAATTTCATTTTTAATGTGTGTCATTGTGCCCACAGGAAAAAAAATGGCAATAAAGGTTATCTAATCTAATCCAATCTAAAAATTAAACAAATGACCTATTGGGAACCCCATATTAAAACAACATATCTTATGGGCAGCCAGAATTTGAAAACAACACTTAACAGAGGAAGTACTTGAGTAAAATGGCACAGATAAGATTGGCATATGTGTGACTGATTGTGGTAGATTGCAGGGGTGATACTGAAATATAATTTTATCTTGTTTTACTTGTCTGTATCTTATTTTACTCCAATTTCCATTTTAAATTGTTTTTATAGGATTTTATTAATACGTTTGGAACTCTGTATCTTGATATGGCCCATGGGCTAATCAATAAACTAAACTAACTGATAGTTACTACTTCAGCCTGGAGAATTCTAGGAGTTGAGGTCCGCCCATCTTAAAGCTGCCAAGGTTGTGAGTTTTAGACTGTTATCTTCTTTAAATCGAAAAACAGGAGGGATCTCACTCTTTGCGATGAAGATCCTTTAAGGAGAAGTTGTATTTTTGTTTGGACCCTTTGTCTGTGTCTCTTTTTGTGCTTTGCAAGCCACTCAAAAAACAGAACTGTCATCCTTACCCCAATTATGCCTTAGACAGCACCCTCCAGATGTTGAACCATTGCAATGCCCCTCATCCCCCCCCTCGGGTGAGAGGTCCCAGCTGCGCACATCTGGAGGACAGTGAATCCCTTGAGAGAAATCTTTCTGCTTTGTTGAGGGGGGGGGGAGAAAGAGAGGGAGGGAGGAAAAGAGAAGAAGACTGGATAACCATTTGACTGAGGTTATATGAGATAATTAGAATAGAATAGAATAGAATAGAATAGAATAGAATAGAATACAGAATGGGATGGGATGGGATGGGATGGGATGGGATGGGATGGGATGGGATGGGATGGAATAGAATAGAATAGAATAGAATAGAATAGAATAGAATAGAATAGAATAGAATAGAATAGAATAGAATAGAATAGAATAGAATACAGAGTGGAATAGAATACGGAATAGAATAGAATAGAATAGAATAGAATAGAATAGAATAGAATAGAATAGAATAGAATAGAATACGGAGTGGAATGGAATAGAATAGAATAGAATAGAATAGAATAGAATAGAATAGAATAGAATAGAATAGAATACGGGATGGGATGGGATAGAATAGAATAGAATACGGAATAGAATAGAATAGAATGGAATAGAATAGAACAGAATACGGAGTGGAATGGAATAGAATAGAATAGAATACGGGATGGGATAGAATAGAATAGAATAGAATAGAATAGAATAGAATAGAATAGAATAGAATAGAATAACAGAGTAGAATAGAATAGAACAACAGAGTTGGAAGGGACCCTGTAGGTCATCTAGTCCAACCCCCCCGCCCAAGCAGGAGACCTTACACCATTTCTGACCGATGGCAGCCCAGTCTCTTCTGGAAAGCTTCCAGCGACGAAGCTCCCACGATTTCTGAAAGCAATCTGTCCCATTGGTTGATTGATCTCCTGCCTTCAGCAGAGGGTCGGACTAGAAGACCTCCAAGGTCTTTTCCAGCCCTACGATTCTATCTTGGTTCTTGCGCCCGCGGGCGCACCTCGGTTCAGCCAGCCGCCGGGCGGGGGCAGCAGCGGGAAGCGAAAGAATCCCGCCGCCCCTCCCAGCGGTTGCCGGGGGGGGGGAAGGGAGGGGAGAAAAAAGAGAGAGGGGCGGGGCGGGGCCATTCCCGTGACGTCACAGTGCCGGCCGGCTCATAGAAAAAGCTGCGCAAGGGCGGCCGCGATTCATTTCTCCAGCCACGCCGACCCGGTTCAGGTCCGGCCTTAGAGCTTAGCCGAGGACCCGGCGCGCCCCCCTACCTCGTTTCGGACCAGGCATTGCGCCAAGCCCGGCCTTTGGGATTGAAGCGGGGGGGGGGGCTTTTTCTTCCGTCCGGGACAGGAGTTTCGCGAACCCCCGATTTAGGGTCGGCTTTGGGGGGGCTGCACCCTCCGCCCGGCCCCCAGCCTCGCTCAGAGTCCCTCCGACGCCCCATTGCAAAAGACAGCGATCCGCAGGGCGGGGGGGGGGGAAGAAAAAAAAACCCAGCACCCCGACCGATCCAAGCTCCCCCCCGCTCCCCCGCCGCCTCCTTTTGTGTGCTTCCCGCCCCGCCGATCCCGCGTCCCGCATCCGCAACGAAGGTGGAGCCGGAGCGCGGCGACACCTGGCTCGCCAAGATGCCCATGGAGCTGACGCAGAGCCGGATCCAGAAGATTTGGCTGCCGCCGGACAATCACCCCACGCTGCCGCGCCGATGTGAGTCCGGAGCGGGGAGGGGGGGGGGAGGCTCGGGAGAAAGAGCCGGGGGGGGGAGAGAGAATCCGGGCCGGATCGGGCCGCAGCGGTGGGCGGAAGAGATGCCCGCCTTTGCAAGCAAGGGTGGAGAAGGCGGGGAGGGAAAACCACCAACCCATCCCGGGGGGGGGGGGGCCGCGCAGATGGCCGGGAATAAAACGCCGATGGATCCGCGGGAAAGGGGGAAGCCGATCCCGGCGGGCAGGCAGGCAGGCTGGGCCGGCGGGGATCCGGGCATCTCGGGGCGCGGCGATGCCCAAGCGCGGCGGGCGGACGGACGGAGCAGCTCCGCTGCCGCTGCAGCGTCTCCAGCGGCCGCTTCCTTAGCGAGGCTGCTGCCACCCCGACGCGTGCTTGGTTTTTTTTTTTTTTTTTTTTTTTTCTCCCGGTTGCACAGCTCCGCCGCCGGATCTATCGGCTGGAGCCCGGGCGCTGCAGCGAGCGCTTGCAGCCTAGCCCGGGCGGATCCTTGCTGGCGGAGCGGTCTCTCTCTCTCTCCCTCCCTCCCCCCCCTCTCTCTCCCTCTCTCCCCCCTCCCTCTCCCTCCCTCTCTCTCTCTCCCTCCCTCTCTCTCTCTCCCTCCCCCCCTCTCTCTCCCTCTCTCCCCTCTCTCTCTCTCTCCCTCCCTCTCTCTCTCTCCTTCCCTCTCTCTCTCCCTCTCTCTTTCTCTCTCTCTCTCCCTCCCTCTCTCCCTCCCTCCCTCTCTCTCTCTCCTTCCCTCTCTCTCTCCCTCTCTCTTTCTCTCTCTCTCTCCCTCCCTCTCTCCCTCCCTCCCTCTCTCTCTTCCTCCCTCCCTCTCCCTCCCTCTCTCTCTCCCTCTCTCTCTTTCTCCCTCCCTCCCTCTCTCCATCTCTCCATCTCTCTCTCTCCCTCCATCCCGGCTGCGAAGGAGCTTGGCTAGGCGGCGGTGGAGGCGGTGGTGGCGATGCCGAGCATGGCACGCAGCGCATGGCGGAGGGGCGGGTCTTTGCGAGCTGCACGCGCCGGTGGGGGCGGGGGCGGCGGGCTTCCCCAACCGGCGCCCTCCCAGCCCCTCGCGCTGGAGCGCTCCTCATCAAGCGGGAGTCCCTGGCATTCTCTGAGCTTGGGGGGGGGGAGAATTCTTGCCGACGTTTCGTGCGCCGACTAGGTGGGCTGGTCAGGGCTAGAAGGGAGTAGGGTTTGAGGAAGGGAGAAGGAATGAAAGGGGAGAAGGAGAAAGGAAAAAAAAGGAGAAGTGTGGGATCCATGGGGGGTCTGGTCTCTCAGCTTGGTGGTTTTCTTGCAGACGCTTGATGATGCAGCTAGGGTGGGTAACATCATGGGGTTAGAAGGGCATCTGGTTTAAGGAAGATTAGAGGAGGGAGAAGGAGAAGTGGTGCTCTCTGAGCTTGGTGGTTTTCTTGCAGATGTTTCGTGACCCAACTAGGTAACATCATCAAGTGCTAGAAGGGTTTAAGAAGTAAGGGGGGAAAAAAGGAGAAGAGGAAGAAAGAAGGAATGAAGGGGGAGAAGGAGGAATGATTTAAGGAGTGAAGGAGAAGAGGAAGAAAGAAGGAATGAAGGGGGAGAAAGAGGAATGATTTAAGGAGTGAAGGAGAAGAGGAAGAAAGAAGGAATGAAGGGGGAGAAAGGAATGATTTAAGGAGTGAAGGAGAAGAGAAGGAGAAGAGGAAGAAAGAAGTAATGAAGGGGGAGAAAGAGGAAGAAAGAGAGAAGAAGAACTGTGGAGTCCTTGGTGCTCTCTGAGCTGGGTGGTTTCCTTGCAGACTTTTCAGGACCCAACTAAGTAACCTCATCAGTGCTAGAAGAGAATACGGTTTAAGGAAGAGAAGAGAAAGGGAGAAGAAGAAGGAGAAAGAAAGGGAGAAGGAGGAGGAGGAGAACTGTGGGGTCCTTGGGGCTGTCTCAGCTTGGTGGTTTTCTTGCAAATGCATCATAACTAGGTAACATCATTGCTAGTTTGGGTAATGAAACGTCTGCAAGAAAACCACCCAGTTCAGAGAAGGAAGTGCTACTAGTCCCTGGACGTGGTTATGGTGATCGCCCCTTTGGGTCAGTGCTTTCAGACTGAGCAAACCACTGGCAGCTGTGGAGCACCCACCCATCCCGGCTCCTGTTCCGTCCCACACTCCGTCTCCTGGGTGGTCAAGTTTTGGGAAGATGCCCTGCAGCCTGAAAGAGCTATCCATGGGCGAAGGGGGGGTGGGTTGCCTTGCCGTGTTGCCCCTCCCACCTTCTGCCCTCCCCCACTGGCTTGATTCTGAGCCCCTTAATTAACAAGTAGTCCTTCACTTGTGACCACATCTGAGCCCAACATTGCTGCCGCTAAAGCGAGGCGGTGGTCCAGTTTTGCCCGCTTGGATGACCTTTTGGCCATGGTCGTTAAGCAAATCAGCACAGTGACTGCTTTGTGATTTGGGTGCCACTTTTTCTGCCATGTGGCCAGCCCCTGTGCCTTTAAGACCCTCTTGGCTGCCAGGAAAGTGAGCCAGGTGGAACTTTTGCTGTCAGGCGATATGGCCCACCTATTTATTTTCTTGGATCCAGCTGTGAAAACTTCCAGCAGGATTAGATAACTCACAGCAGTTGGCTATACAATCCGATTAAAGGGCGAGGATTCTGGGCTGACATGGCTTAATTTATCCTACCTTTGCCCAGACTTTTATCTACAGGGAAGCTGCTTTCACTAATAATGAAATTAAACAACTGCCTAGCGTGCAAACTGCCCAGGTTCGAATCCCATAAAGGGTGTGGCTAACTGAAGAGAGCAAATGAGCTCGAAATGGCCATCTTAGTCTCCCAATTTAATTCTTTAACTCTTTGTCAGAAAAAGAAATTTGGATATTTATTTATTTATTTATTTACCTTGAGTGCTTTTTGATGCACCCTGTCGGCCCAAATATGGGAGAAAGAAATCTTTCTTTCTCTTTCTTTCTTTCTTTCTTTCTTTCTTTCTTTCTTTCTTTCTTTCTTTCTTTCTTTCTTTCTTTCTTTCTTCTTTCTTTCTTTCTTTCTATATAGAGGTGGGGGGAACGGGCTGCCTCTGGCTTTGCCAAGCAGCTTTGAAGGATTGATTTGTTTGCATACTTGTAGAAGAGAAACAGAATGTTTCAATTTAAATATATATATATATATATATATATATATATTAATAAATACTATAGCATTCTCCGGGTAAGCATCATCTGAAATTTTTGAACCTAAAGGCTTAGAATTTATGGTTGTTTTTGAGTGAAAGATGTTGATTACAGTTATTCCACATTCGTTTAGTGAGCACTCAAAAGTTACAACGGCACTGGAAAAAAGAGACTTATGAACTGTGTTTCACACTTACGACCGTTGCAAAATCCCTGTGGTCACGAGATCAAAATTCAGACGCTTGGCAACTGACTCATATTTATGACAGTTGCAGAGTCTTGAGGTCATGTGATCCTCTTTTGTGACCTTCCGGCAAGCAATAAATCTGTGTATAAGGTACAGAACATTTACTGTACAGATTTATATATATCTTGTACATGCCGAGCCTGTTTCAGCCAAAAGTTAGTTAATGATCATAATAAAGACTGATTGAGCCATAAATGGTCTGGGTGAGAGAGGGAGGGGAGAGAGAGAAAGAAAGAGGAAGATGCTGAAAGGTGACATCTCCAGGTTAGAAGACTCAAAGGATCACCTTCCTGGAGAAATGATGAAATTTTTGCAGTATTTTGTATTCCAGAAAATCGCCGTATACGGTAGTTCTCAACTTACAGCCACCACCTCAAAATTTCTATTGCAAGAGGACAGTTCTTGAGTTTTGCCCCATTTTACTCTCTGGCCACAGTCGTTAAGCGAATCACTGCAGTTGAGTTAGTAATACGGTTGTAAAGTGAGCCTGGCTTCCTCGTCTTTCAGAAAGTGACAAAAGGGGATCACCCATGACCCCCCGGGACACTGCAGCTGTCATAAATACACGACAGTGGTCAAGCATCCCAATTTTATCATATGGCCATGGAGATGTTGCTGTGGTCGTAAGTGTGGAAAATGGTCGCGAGTCACTTTTTTCAGTGCTGTTGTGACTTTGAGTGGTCACTTAGCGAATGTAAGTCAAGGACTTACTGTAATCTTATGCAGAAACAATCAAGTATGTTCTTGGATTTAACATATATGCATGCATGCATGCATGCATGGATAGATAGATAGATAGATAGATAGATAGATAGATAAATAGATAGATAGATAGATAGATAGATAGATAGATAGATAGATAGATAGATAGATAGAAATAGACAGATAGATAGACAGATGATGGATGGATGGATGGAGGAGAGATGGAATAGAGAGAGAGAAGGAATAGATAGATAGATAGATAGATAGATAGATAGATAGATAGATAGATAGATAGATAGATAGATAGATAAGAGAGGGAGAGGGAGAGAGAAAGATAGATGGAGAGGAGAGGAGAGAGATGGAATAGAGAGAGAGAAGAGATAGATAGATAGATAGATAGATAGATAGATAGATAGATAGATAGATTGAAATAGACAGATAGATAGATAGATATAAATAGACAGGCAGATAGATAGATAGATAGATGATGGATGGAGGAGAGATGGAATAGAGAGAGAGAAGGAATAGATAGATAGATAGATAGATAGATAGATAGATAGATAGATAGATAGATAGATAGATAGATGAGAGATGGAATAGATATAGAGATAGATAGATAGATAGATAGATAGATAGATAGATAGATAGATAGATAGATAGGAGAGGGAGAGGGAGAGAGAAAGATAGATGGAGAGGAGAGGAGAGAGATGGAATAGAGAGAGAAGGAATAGACAGACAGATAGATAAATAGAGATGGAATAGATAGATAGATAGATGAGAGGAATAGATAGATAGACAGACAGACAGATAGAGGTATATGTATACACATACATATACCCTTACATGTGAATCATTAACTAATTACGTAAGTGCCTTTTTGGGTGACCCACAAAGCTGTGTGAATGTGTATAACTGCAAATTACTGCTGATGAAAAGCTGGATTGCAACTGCAATCCTCGAAAGCTGCCTGTCAAATCAGGGCCAGGTCCTGTCAGATGACTCAGGACGGCCAAAGAGAGACGGAAGCATCTCCCAGGAGCTCTTAGTTCACTCGGGGTGAAAGTCTTATTTTGTCTCAAAACCCAGCAGCCCAACTTTTTTCATCAGCTCTGTCCGAACGGTGGGGGAACTTGGCTCCTGTTCTCACACAGTAGCTTGAATCATAACCTGGCGAAGTTTGGTTTGGGATTGGCCCACAGCTGATGCCGCCCCAGAATTTTTTTGCCTAGTTTCATCTGGCCCTGCCGTTGAAAAACCAGGTTAGGGATGGATAATCATGGGAAAAATATGTGTGTGGTCACTAAGCCTTGACCGCAAGTATAAATGTCCTTGGTGCTCTCCGAGCTTGGTTGAGTTCCTGCAGACATCTCATTACCAAACTAGGCAACATCATCAGTGATAGAAGGGAGTAGGTTTCTGGAGAGGAGGAGGAGGAGGACTACTATAGGGGTCTGATGCTCTCTGAACTTGGTTGTTTTCTTTCAGATGTTTCATTACCAAACTAGGTAACATCATCAATGCATCATCAGTCTAGAACTGTTTTGATGTTACCTAGTTTGAGTCATGGAACGTCTGCAAGAAAACCACTAAAGTGCAAAGGATCCTACACTTCAACCCTGAGCTATAGATAAATTCTCTTCTATTAGTACACTTCCAACTTAAAAAAAAAAGCCACGGATGAGATGCAACATGCAACAGACTCTAATACAAATGCTGTCTTAATTGCATTTCCAGGATTTCCCTTTTGGTTTCCTGTCCTCCTGTAACATGTATCTGGGCGGGATGCTACTTAACACTGTGTTAATCCTTTTATTTCTCAATTTCCTCCTTCTCTTTATGGCTCTTAAAGTCCATCAAGGGAGAGGCAGATGTCACCAGCAGTTGTGTCTTATCGTGGAAGGGCTCACAATTGTAATGGGGAACCACTTGTTGGATTGATGCAAACCCTTGATTGGAGGCAACTTCTGATTTTGATTTAACTTTGGATAGCCTTAGATGAGGAAGGTAAAAACACTTTTTCAAATCCTTCCCGGGCACCACCAGTCTCTTTGAAAATATTTCTGCAGGAGGAAAATAATGGGTTGTAAATTCTCCCTCCTCCTCCTCCGAATTATTTGTGAAAAGATGTGCTGAAAGAAACTATGGACCACGGAATCCCTATGGACTTTCTCCTTGGAAGAAATTTTGAGTTTCTGCAGTCTTTAGTCATTCATTAAAGACTTCAAAAGACAGATAAATTCCAGAAACTTGGGCCCCTCTAGCTATAATGGGCTTCATCTCTGGATTGCTAATTTGTAAATAACTGGTGCTACAGTTGTATTCATTAAGAAAACAATGGTTTATTGTATGAAGCTCATTGTATTGGGAGCCCTGCTTTAGAAGTACCTGGGTTGATTTTATCAGATCTTCAGTCTTTGTTAGTACTTTACTGCAAAAATCTCTTCTTTCGTCTTGACAAAGTAAGTGGTATTCCGGGATCTGTTTAATCCTCATGGTATTCCGGGATCTGTTTAATCCTCAGTATTGTACTCCTCTCTAACATTTTCCATTTTAAAAAAAAATCTCTGCTTTTTGGTGAACACCACACAATATTTCATGCCTATTTTCTGCAGAGGCAATAGAATTAAGAGATTGCAGCTGGACAGGCCAAGGAGAGGTTCCTGATTGTGTTGTGTCTTCTAAAGGGTATGAATTCTCTCCCCTCAGAGGAAGTGTCAATCACGGTTCATTGACAGGAGCGGCCAAGTCATAGAATTGTGGAGTTGGTCCACTAATGCAACCTTCTGCAACATGCAGAAGAACCAGTTATAGCATCTTTGATAAAGTCTAGCTTCATCTTAAAATTCTCTGAAGTTGTTGCTTTTTTTTTATTTAAGAAAAAGGACTTGATATCTTTTGTTTCATAGGTGATGGTCATTCTGATAAAATAAATGCATTTGTCTGGTATTGGCTTAATATGTTGTGTGAACACAGCCAGAGCCATGTCTTTGCAAAGCAGTAGAGAAAAATCCCAACTGGGTTTATTTAAATCTCAGCCTAACATGAAGTTGTTGTGGTTGTGGTTGTTGTTGTTGTTGTTGTTGTTCTTCTTCTTCTTCTTCTTCTTCTTCTTCTTCTTCTTCTTCTTTTCCTTCTTCTTCTTCTCCTTCTCCTTCTCCTTCTCCTCCTCCACCTCCACCTCTTCTTCTTTCTTCTTTCTTCTTCCTCATTTTGGGAAGCTAGTTTGTTTCTGCCTTTGCATCTGCTCATCTCTTACTCAGAAGAAAGTCCTATTAACCATGTTTAGAATTGACTTTAGAGTTGAACTTTTTGATGAAAATTGCCTTCAGCTACTCAGGTATTCTCTTTATAAGTAGGCTTTGGATGCTGAACAAAAAAAATATATCCGAGAATAGAAGGAAAAGTGGAAGATTATAGAGACTTTATTTTAAAAGAATGTGTTTTCTAACTAGGGTCTTTCAGCTCCGGAGCCAATTCCATCAATATTTTTGCAAATTGGGACTGTTTCAGACACTTAGCCCTGCGGGCTTCATCTGCAAAGGAAATGCTTTCCTTTTGTGTTTAAAATCACCGTTTCAGGATTTTCCTTAGTGCTGCTTTGTCTATTTCAGTTCTCTGGGTTTGATTCTCCTGCACTGCTAGCCAACTAAAGGAATTCTACTCAGCTTTGAGTATCAGCTTTAAAACATATCTCCTATTTTAAATAATAATAAAAAAGTTGCAAATAGCTGACTGGGATGCAAATAGCTGGTTTGGATGCAGGCTGAGCCATGTGTGTGTGCGCGTGCATGTCTGCATCTCTTAATGCAAATAGCACCCACAATGGGGCAGTGCGTGGCTTCTCTTTTTCCAAGCACCCCGAAGCAAAGAGTGAGTGTATTTGTGAGTGTATTTGCATCACCACCTCCTAAACACTCTGACTCCTCCTCCCATGAAGAGGTGGGGACCAGCTGCAAAGTGATGCTTCAGCTAGGATTCCTAAGGGCGATCCATTCGTTTTCTGCTAGTTGGCACGTCCACCACGTAAGATCTCCCGGGCTGCATTAGGGCTGGCTGAGGATGGAGTTAAGGAAAAAGTGCCGGCGTGATTCTTCGCACGAACTCTTACAAGCAGGGCTGGGTGAAAGCTTTTTGCACGAGTCCTAATGCATAGCGACGGCTCCCTATCTTTTTAAGTCTGAGTTGAGCGATTGCAATAAAATATATATATATATTTAAAGCCTTAACGATCGGTCAGATATTGATATTTTTGCTGTCTCATGAGCAGGCTCTAAACTTTTACGATGTTTAATCTACTTCATAGCCCGTGAAAGGGGTCTACGTCTGAAGTTCATAATCTAGGAAGGCAAAATACATTTCACCTAGAAGTTTTTTAAAAAATTACATTTGATGCAAAGAGACCCCGCTTTCTTTGAACTGGATTTTCTCCTGATTTTTCTTCCTAGCCTTGTTCTAAAGGGATTTGCGTCCAAATCAAGCTGCTTGCTTGCTTAGCACGATTTGTAAAATAGATCCGTTTTTGGAAAGAACAAAAGCCCAGACAGTTTAAAGCATACACATATTCAGGCTTTATTATGATCCCAACCAAATTTCCTGCTGGCTACAGCGGGTTTCTTTCTAATTGGAAGTGAGCTGTGTTCATATCTCTGAGCCTGGCTCTAAATGTGCATATAACTTGTCTTGAAATTATTTAAAGTGCCAAGGAGAAAATCGTGATATATCCACTCTTAGTTTATTCGCTATTTGTTTTGCCACTGATAATTCTTTCACTGATTCTTAGCAGTGTAGCCTTTGGTTACCATGTGGAAAAACAGGGTTCCATTCCATGCACTTTTCATGTTGTTTATTATACTAATCAAAACAATATTTATAGTGTTAATTCAAGAATAGTAGATCCCATTCCTAATCTTTTAAAGCTTTAGATGCAGCCATGTGAAGAATACTCATTCACATCGCTCTTTTTTACACTGTCTCTTCCCCGCCTTCCCTACAGGCCAGGTTTGTTAGGTCTGCGACAGAATTTACTACAAGCCATGAATCATGGTTTATAAAGAACATTGTGGCTTAGTGTGATGCATGGAAGCAAATTGTGCAGTCACACATGCCTTGTGTAGTTCAGCTTTGCCATTGCCATGTCATTTGAGAAACGGGAACCAAAATACCAGATTTTTTTAGAATTGATGGCTGGGTTGGAAACAAGCATTTGGATACAGTGGGAATTTAAACCACAAGCCCACATTTGATTGGAAGGCCGTTCTGGGTTTAGCAAAACCATTAATCTAAATTTATGAGACAGCAAATATACCTAGTCGAGGTAAGATTTAATTGCAAGTTACTCTTTTTTCCTTAACCTAAAAGATTTTTTAAAATCTGGCTTTTCTGAAATATCAGTTTTTCAGTCCAGTGGTGTAGATAATGATGGGGTGGGCCTTTAAATGCCATGTAGGTGTGTTGTGAGGTGCTTTAGAAATCCCAAGAATATTTTAAGACAGAGGTCTTCAAACCTGGCCCTTTTATGACTTGTGGACTTCAATTTTAAGACAAGTCTCAGCCAGGGGTCTCCAAACATGACAACTTTAAGACTTCAACTCCCAGAATTCCCCAGCCAGCTGAATTCTGGGAGTTGAAGTCCACAAGTCTTAAAGTTGCCAAATTTGGGGACCCCTGATTTAAGCCACACGGATTGCTGGCATATTGCAACAGCCGTCCTGGCTGAGCTAGATGGGAGTTGTAGTTGAACGCGTCACGCCAGGAAAGATCATTTTTAGGACAAGAGAAAAACTTAACCTTGTGGAAAAAGATAATAAGACACCCAGGCAGTTTTCATTTCTGATGTCTATTTTATCACCCAGGCCGTTTGTGAGTGATGCATTTCAAAGAGGTGAGGAAGGGATGTGGTTTGACCAACCCGTGATCGAGGAAGGCTTTATTTTGCATAAAAGCCTGGTTTGACTAAGTGGAGCAAATTTGATTTGGAGAGAGGAGAAGGGTAAAATTGGTGGGGGGGGGGTCCTATGTTTTTGTTTGATTGAATGTAGGTCTTAACTAATCCTTAACTAATGGCACTCACTCACCATGTGCCTTTTTTATTAAATATGTTTGCCGTCCATCAGCCTGATCTGCGTTATTTGTGATATTAGCCCCATTCTGCAGATAAGGAAGACCGAGGCTAAGAAGCGGTATGTTTACAGCCACGCACCAAGATCGTGAAAGAATTTGGATTTTTTTAAAAAAAAAATATGTTATTTTTAACATACTCACCTTAATATTTGGTAAGCAGCGTGTTGTCTGGGTTTATATTTAAAAAAACAATAACAATTAATTTCTCTTAATTTTGCAGTCCACATAATGGCTTCGCTTGATTTTCTGTTCTTCCAATAATATTCCCTTGTGCCAACCTTACATTAATACAGTTCTTGTTATTTGAATAAATGACAATTAAATATAGACATTTTTCTCATGTTTCTGCAAATAATAACCACATCAGTATAAAATAAAGCCTCTTTTCTAATTGATTCTCTGGATTGCCTCGTCATAGACAAAATTCTTATTTAAATTTGTTTTCCCCACAATATTCCAAACATTCTTTACTGGCTGAGATTTTCTCAGAATTAGTTAATTAAGTATTTAAGTCTTTTTTCTCACACAAAGGAAGAAGAATTTGGATTTTTAAGGATAGCCTTTTCCATTTGCAAGTGAGCTTTTTTTTAAACTTTTGATTAAGCCAGGGGTAGGCAACCTTGACTCTTTTATGACTCGTGGACTTCAACTCCCAGAATTCCTGAGCCAGCCATGCTGAGGGGAAAGGGAGAGGTTTCCAAGCTGAGCCATGCTGGCCCAGGAATTCTGGGAGTTGAAGTCCACAAGTCATGAAGGGACCATAGTTCCCCCATGCTGGCTCAGGAATTCTGGGAGTTGAAGTCCATGAATCTTAAATTAGCTAAGGTTGAGGAGCCCTGATATAGGGCAGGGGTGGGGAACCTTGGCTCTTTTTTGACTGGTGGGCTTCAACTCCCAGAATTCCGGAGCCAGCCATGCTGAGGGGAAAGGAAGAGGTTTCCAAGCTGAGCCATGTTGGCTTAGGAATTCTGGGAGTTGAAGTCCACAAGTCATAAAAGAGCCAAGGTTGCCTACCCCTGGATTAAGCAAAGTTCCCGGGCCGTCTCTCTCTCTTTTTTGCTACTTATGTATGTTTGGGTATGCATGTATTGGAAATAAAAGTACAATATAAAAGCCATTTCGCCCTAAAATATTTTTTTAACTATCTTTTTTTTTTCTTTCTGTCTGTCTTCCTCCCTGCAGTATGTGGTCCACAACTCACCAATTCTCCCACGGTCATCGTGATGGTGGGTCTGCCGGCTCGCGGGAAAACCTACATTTCCAAAAAACTCACCCGCTACCTCAACTGGATTGGTGTGCCGACAAAAGGTGAGTGTCAACGTTGCTAACATCAGATGTTTTTGCCTTGACAACAGACGGAGATGTAACCCTTTTCTTCTTGTGTTTTATTCTTAGAGTTAGAGCTAGAGTTAGATGATGCTGGGGGGGGGGAGGAGGAATGTGCATGAGAGTTTAGCTAGACATAACAATACTGAACCTAGCATGAGAATCAAGGTTATTGAAATAAGAGATGATAAGAACTGGAGGGAAAACCTGCATTTCAAACTAATTGGGGAATGTGATTTATCACTGTTAATTGGAGGAGGGAATTGTGCTTTGATACTATG
This sequence comes from Crotalus adamanteus, assembly GCA_039797435.1. Lineage (NCBI taxonomy): Eukaryota > Metazoa > Chordata > Lepidosauria > Squamata > Viperidae > Crotalus > Crotalus adamanteus. The sequence goes on along the minus strand of CM077923.1, from coordinate 90,105,160 downwards.
TGCTCAGGGGAGGGGAATCCAGTTTTTGGCTTCAACTGTGTTAGTGCCGATGCTATGCTTCTCAAATAAAGATTCTTTAAGGTAAACAATGCCTCAAAGTTCTTTGAAGAGTTTCATCTGTCGGAACCCTGACATTGAGCTCTGAGGCAAATCGATTTTTAACGGGTGTGAAATCAAAGCCTTAGGAGGGTCGAGCTTGAGGCCTTCAACTTGATGGGTACAGGTAGTCCCCAATGTATGACACTATTGAGCCGTCGTCACTAAGCGAGACGGATGTTAAGTGAGTTTACTGTCTTTCTCGCCACGGTTGTTAAGCGAATCATGGCAGTTATTAAGTCACACCATTGTAAAATGAATCTGGCTTCCCCCTTGACTTTTGGTTGTTGGAAGGTCACAAAAGGTATCCCGTGATCCTGGGGACACCACAACCGTCGTAAATACGGGCCAGGTGCCAAGCGTCTGAATTTTGGTCACATGACTGTGGGGATGCTGCAATGGTCGTAAGTGTGGAAAACGGTCATAAGCCACTTTTTTCAGCGCTGTTGTAACTTTGAACGGTCACTAAATGAATTGTTATAAGTCAAGGACTACCTGTATGGAATTGGCGTGGTAACAGTATTGAAGTGGGGTGCTGTTAATGTCCAAGAGTGGATACTGTGGCTGTATAAACCACAAACACAGCTTGGGTGAACTCTGGAGGATCAAGCAGGAGATCAAGTTTGGAAGGGAGGGGAACCACTAGGAAATCTCAAGTGGATACAAATTTTTTTTTTAAAAAAAATGCATTGTACAAGCAGCTTGATTGACGTCTTCATCTCCTTTGCAGTGTTCAACGTTGGCGAGTATCGCCGTGAGGCTGTGAAACGGTACAGCTCTTACAACTTCTTCCGTCCCGACAATGAGGAGGCTATGAAAGTCCGCAAGTAAGCCTGATGGGTTTCTAATTTCTTTTGAGTTGTCTGTCTGTCTTTCTTTCTTTCTTTCTCTCTCTCTCTCTCTCTTTTTCTTCCTTCCTTTCTCTCTTCCTTCCTTTTTTCTTTCTTTCCCTCCTTTTCTCTTTCCCTTCCTCCCTTCCTTCCATTTTTCTTTCTTTCCATCTTTCCCTTCCCCTTTTTTTCCCTCCCTACTTTTCTTCTTTTCCTCTTTCTTTCCATCTCTTTTCTTTCTTTCTTTCTTTCTTTCTTTATTTATTTTTCTCTTCCTTCCTTCCTTTTTTCTTTCTTTCCATCTTTCCCTCTTCCCTCTATCCATTTCTTTCCCTACTTTTCTTTATTTTCCTCTTTCTTTCCCTCTCTTTCTCTCTCCCTCTTTTCCTTCCTTCCTTCCTTCCTTCCTTCCATTTTTCTTTCTTTCCCTCTTCCCCTTTCTTTCACTCCTTTTCTTTCTTTCCCTCTTTCTTTCTCTCTCTCTCTTTTTCCCTCTTTTCCTTCCTTCCTTCCTTCCATCTTTCCCTCCCCACTTTTCTTTCTTTCCCTTTCTCTTTCCCTCTTTCCCTTTCTTGGTCGTAACTTGGGACGGATGCTAAGCGAGGACCACCTGTATCAGAGTAGCCCTTTTCCAACCACGGGAATAGATTGTTACAGGAAAGTCTTTAACCGTCCTGCTTTCGGCACTTGAGAGAGGCAAATCCACAGCCGTATTCTTCGGTGTGTAAATGGAGACATTGTCCTTTGTTGACCGTTCCAGCTGACTGTTTGAACAAGACACAATTGCCTCCTTCTCCTAAGGAGCTGGGGTGGCGTCCAAGCGCCGGTTTTGTGGCATACAAAAGCCCACAACAGATTCCATGCACCCCGTGGCCGAAGGAGTCAGACAATCTGCAAGCGACCTCAGCTGCATGATAAAAGGAATTTTATTGCGAACAGAAATTTCTAAAATCAGGACAGCAATTGCTTTGTGTGTGTGTCTGAGCTTCCACCTATGTATCAATTAAGGTGCTAGTCCTCAGGGTTATGGATAAAGCTACACAAACCTCGGCAGCGAGTCCTCAACTTACAGCAGTGCCTTTAGTGACCGTGTGAAGTTACAGCAACACTGAAAAAAGTGACTTAGGACCAGTTTTCATACTTAACGACCGTCGCAGCATCTCTGTTCAAAATTCAGAGGCTTGGCAACTGGCTCGCATTTATGACGGTTGCCGTGTCCCGGGGTCACGTGATCCCCTTTTGCGACCTTCTGATGAACAAAGTCAATGGGGAAGCCAGATTCACTTAACAACTGTGTTACTAAATTAACCACTGCAGTGACGGTCACTTAACAACTTAGCAACAGAAGTTTTGGGCTGAATTGTGGTTGTAAGTTAAGGATCTGCTTTATTTAAGCAGCAGTTCTGGAAACTACCCGATGATGATGATGATGATGATGATGATGATGATGATGATGATGATAGTTGGAAGGGACCTTGGAGGTCATCTAGTCCAACCCTCCATATGTGTGTATGGAGATTATCAGTCATCCAGGTCACAGTTACTAGAATAGAATAGAATAGAATAGAATAGAATAGAATAGAATAGAATAGAATAGAATAGAATAGAATAGAATAGAATAGAATTAAAATAACAAAGTTGGAAGGGACCTTGTAGGTCATCTAGTCCAACCCTTCCTAAGCAGGAGACGTTTTCAAGGAAAAACAAAGAAAGTTCAGTTGCCTTTTGAAAAAACACACTTGGGGAATGTGAATACATCTAGTTTTTACTCCCACTGTGGAGATTTTTAGAATGTTATTATATTTTTGTCCTTCCTGAAGTTGGTTGCAGAGTATCTCCTTTTTCTGCACTAAGCACATTTCTGAGAGAAAGTGATACGTTTATCTTAAGGGATCTGGTGAAGGAGCAGTATATCTTTGGTGAAGTGGGGTGGACTGCATCCAAAATTACCTTTTAAATTCTTATTTAAATTTATTTTCCGTACAATGTTCAAAACATTCTTATTGGTTAAAATTTATGATGAGGCAAACCAAGATGACCAGATAGAAAAGAAGCATGATACTGAGGTGATTACTCTTGGTAGAAATTTTACAAAATTACCTCATCAATGCTACTCCTAGATGACAATCCAAAGATCTCAAGACCCTGATCTCCATGCTGCTATCTCGCAAACCAAATAGCCTGAGGGTTGTTTTTAAACTGTTGTGTGATGATCTAAACAGGCCTTAATCGGCGGCGTTTTGTGCTTTACTTACAGACAGTGTGCCTTAAGTGCCTTGAGAGATGTCAAACTCTACCTGTCTGACGAAGGTGGTCAGATTGCAGTAAGTGATGTTCCTTGAAGACATCTTGTGAAGATGTCCTTGTTTAACACAGCCCTGCCTGGTCTAATTTAAATTGTTTTAATGAAACTCCTCCAGACCTACCTTGTGATTTTAAATTTGCAGAAATCCCTAGAGATCCCCAAGTCCACAGTAGGTGGAAACTTGTGATTCCAATAAAGGGGAATATTTGTAACAGCATTGAAATGAGGGGTCTCTGAGCTGGGTTGTTTTCTTGTAGACGTTTCATTACCAACCTAGGTAACATCATCAGTGCTCATGATGATGTTAGCTAATTTGGATAACGAAATGTCTGCAAGAAGACTACCAAGTTCAGAGAGCATCAAGGATCCCTTTGAATTTTTGCTGGTCTTTTTTTTTATTATTATTAAAAGTTTTTACAATTTTACAATAAAATCCCACTCTCACTACCTCCCTACCCTCCCAAAAACCCTCCCCCCCTCTTCCCAGAGCTGAATACAGGGTTAACTAGAACTAAAAATACAAAACATTTAAACTTAAGTAAACCTCAAACAAAAGTTACATTAAATAAAAATCCAATATATATATATATATAATAAAAAAGTCCAATATTTATATATAATAAAAAATACTTACTATCTTAAACTTTAAACATAAATTATTCAAAAGCTAAGTAATATCCTTTAATATCATACTTATACTGTGTAAAATTTATCCATCTTTTCCACACCAAGAGCTATTTCTCTTGCGATTAATCTTTCAAATAAGCCGAAATTTTTGCCATTTCAAATAAATAAGAAACTTTAAAAAAGCATACCTCCAGAATTTTTGCTGGTCTTGATGGCCAAAAATATGTGGGATGGTAGTCTGGCTTTTTTTATTATTATTATTTGAAGAGAAGAAAAGATCAGCCTTGCACTGGGACCTTAAAGATCCCAGGTGTGATTGTTTTTTTAAACCCTGATTATTCCACCCATCCCATATCCGTGATGGAGGAATTGTTTTCAGTTATGGAAAGCAACTGCCAAGGAACTGGGCCCATCCCGTTTCACAGTTGTGGGTCTGCTCCTTTAATTTGAAGATGGTTGAGATCCTGGAAAAGTTGATCTCCTTTTGCTGAAAACCAACAAGCTGTCTAATGTCTCTTTTTTTATTTTTCTTTCCCCCCCCCCCAGGTTTTTGACGCCACCAACACAACTCGCGAGCGAAGATCCATGATCCTGCATTTTGCCAAAGAAAATGGATACAAAGTGAGTGACATTCTTGAACCACAAGGTGAAGGAATTTAAGACTTGGCCTACAGCTATTTCTACAGCTTCCCTCCCTCAGGACTCTTTCTAGAGCAGGAGTCTTCAAACGTGGCCCTTTTATGACTTGTGGATTTCAACTCCCAGAATTCCTCAGCCAGGCACGTGTTCTGAGGAATTCTGGGAGTTGAAGTCACAAGTCATAAAAGGGCTAAGTTTGAAGACCCTCAACATCTTTTTTACATTGTGGTGTCCAAAACTGGATGCCGTATTCCAAGTGTGGCCTTGTAAAGTGGTATTAACACTTCATGTGATCTTGATTCTATCCCTCTGTTAATGCAGCCTAGCACTGTGTTGGCTTTTTTGGCAGCTGCAGCACACAGCTGGCTCATATTTAAGGGATGGTCCACTAGGACTCCAAGATCCCTTAATTCTAATATCTTCTGCTTCATTCAGGTGTTCTTCATTGAATCCGTCTGCAATGATCCCACTGTGGTTGCTAGCAACATCATGGTAAATATATGAAGACGGTTTCCTATCTCTCAAGTCCTCTCTTCTCTTTCAGAAAATTCTTTTAAATATGGGCTGGAGAATAATAACTCCTGGGAAGGGGTCATAGTTGAGGGAGACAACATCCATCTTGTATGTTCTGCAATGTCTCCATTCTCGCCAGCGTCACACGTAGTCCGCAACTTACTGCAGTTCATTTAGTAACGGCAGTGAAAAAAAGTGACTTGGGACCATTTTTCACATGACCGTTGGCCATCCCCATGGTCACATGATCGAAATTGAGACTCTTGGCAACTGACTCATCTTTATGACGGTTACAGTGTCCCGGGATCACATGATCCCCTTTTGCGACCTTGGGGAAGCCAAGTTCATTTAACAACCGTGTGACTCATTTCACAACTGCAGTAAGCAAGGTCGTAAAATGGGGGAAAACTCACTTAACTGTCTCGGTTAGCAGCAGATATTTTGGGCTCAATTGTGGTCGTAAATTGAGAACTACCTGTAGTACTGAAGCCACAAGGCAGATTTTGAACACGGTGGACATTATTATGTTAACAGCATTTGTTGACCTTGTCAACTCTTAAGATGTGTGGGCCAACTCCCAGAATCTGGCTGGGGAATTCTGGGAGTTGAAGTCCACACATCTTAACGAGTTGCCAAGGTTGAGAAACACCGCTTGTTAACATTGCTAGAATAGGCTTGATGTAAGGATGGGCCTGTTATCATTATCTTTACCTTTCTAACATTTCCTATTTTAGGAAGTCAAGCTGTCCAGTCCAGATTATAAGGACTGCAACTCAACAGACGCCATGGAAGATTTCATGAAGAGAATCAGCTGTTATCAATCTAGTTACCAGCCTCTTGATCCAGATGGATACGACAGGTGAAAAAAAACCCCACTGAGATAACTATTCCTAGTTCAGCTGGGTCTAGATTTGCCTTCAGGCAACTAAAACTAGCTGGGCGCTAGCATGAATGTGTTCCTCACTGCAAGATGTACGAGGAGGAGAGTAGAGTAGGATAGGATAGAATAGAATAGAATAGAATAGAATAAACAGAGTTGGAAGGGGCCTTGGAGGTCATCTAATCCAACCCCCTGCTCAGGCAGGAAACCCTATACCATTTCAGACAAATGATTGTCCAACCTCTTCTTAAAAACCTCCAGTGTTGAAACATTCCCCTGTTGGTCATCCTGTGCTATTTTTGTCCCTAGAGAGTTGTCGCTCATCAAAGTGATTGATGTCGGTCGAAGATACCTGGTGAACAGAGTCCAGGACCACATCCAAAGTCGGATTGTCTACTACTTGATGAACATCCACGTGCAGCCCCGGACCATCTATTTGTGCCGGCACGGCGAGAGCGAATTCAACCTCAAAGGGAAGATCGGGGGCGACTCGGGGCTCTCCACCAGAGGCAAGAAGGTACGGGTGGGATTTACTCCTGAGTAAATGGGGATGGGAGCGGGCTAGTAGGGACGTAAGCCAGAATTGCCTTCACAGAGAAGAAGAGGTAACCTTCACAAAAGCCAGTGAACGTCCTTTGAAAACATCTTACAGTGCTTGTGGTGATCACCAAGGCCAGGGTTAGGCAACCTTGGCTCTTTTATGACTCGTGGACTTCAACTCCCAGAATTCCTGAACCAGCCGTGCTGAGGGGAAAGGGAGAGGTTTCCATGCTGAGCCATGCTGGCTTAGGAATTCTGGGAGTTGAAGTCCACGAGTCATAAAGTGGCCTAGGGCAGGGGTAGGCAACCTTGGCTCTTTTATGACTCGTGGACTTCAACTCCCAGAGTTCCTGAGCCAGCCATGCTGAGGGGAAAGGGAGAGGTTTCCAAACTGAGCCATGCTGGCTGAGAAATTCTGGGAGTTGAAGTCCACGAGTCATAAAAGAGCCAAGGTTACCTACCCTGGGTCTAGGAGGCTCACCACTTAGAACAGGAGGACTTAGGATAAGGGGTAGGCAACCTTGGCTCTTTTATGACTTGTGGACTTCAACTCCCAGAATTCCTGAGCCAGCATGGCTCAGCTTGGAAACCTCTCCCTTTCCCCTCAGCATGGCTGGCTCAGGAATTCTGGGAGTTGAAGTCCACCAGTCATAAAAGAGCAAGGTTGCCTACCCCTGACCAAGCTAACCAATTTCTAAAGTATTTCTTGAGAAATCTCCCTGATGCAAAAAGACAAACTTCACTTTAGTTTGTTCCTCCATTAAAAACCTTTTGGAAGACAGAGAAACTCTTCAGACTCTGTGGGGGAAATATTGAAGCTTCTGGAGAACTTTGTGGTTGTCTAGATTCTAGAAGACGTTCTTAAAAGGAGTTCCATCTTTCTCAGTCTGGTGAAGGAAGATCAAATAGCTTTTCTATTTTCTTCTCTCCTCTTGGCAGTTTTCTTGGCAACAATATCAAAGTAAATTTCCAGGATTTATTTGTGGGTTTTGGTTTTTTTCAAATTTTCCTGTCTGGGCCAGACCAAAAAATACATTTTTCTTTGGTCCTGACAAACCACAGGAGCTGAATCACAATTTTCTGTATTTCCTTTCTTTTCCAGTTTGCCAGCGAGCTGAATAATTTTGTCAAGGAGCAAAACCTAAACGATCTCAAAGTCTGGACCAGCCATCTAAAGAGGACAATCCAGACAGCAGAAGCCCTTGATCTGCCCTACGAGCAGTGGAAAGCTTTGAATGAAATTGATGCTGTAAGAAACCCACCCCCACACACTTTTTTTTCCCTTTGATTGCAGAATAAACCAGAGGGTTTGGGTGGGAAGAGCTGTCATCTTCACACACACACACACACACACAAAATCTCTCTGACTCTGCAAAGAGATCCTCCTGGCTCTCCTAGGAAGGATTGAAAAGAATTGGATGATCACCCTTCTTTTATTTTGGGAGAAAGGACCTTTTATTTTCCTGTCAGTTGTGAGAGTGTGAGAATTAGTTCCCACACAGTTGTGTAAGCACAAGATGGGCAGGTGCAGAAACATAAGGGCAGGAGGCCAGCCTGTTGGAGAGAGAGGACAAGACGTTCTTGCCTAAAGCTGGAAGGAAAAAAAAAGAATGCAAGAGAGTTTTTGGAACTTCTTTCTACATAGCAGGAATCTCCAAACCTGGCGACTTTTAAGACTTGTGGACTTCAACTCCCAGAATTCCTCAGCCAGACAGCCAGGTAATCTGAATAACCAGGCTGTTTGTGTAGAATTCTAGGAGTTGAAGGCCACAGATCTGGAAGTTGCCCAGATAGGGAAACAGGTTTTGTACCAACTGGCAGAGACACCTCTAGGTCAGGGGTAGGCAACTTTGGCTCTTTTATGACTGGTGGACTTCAACTCCCAGAATTCCTGAGCCAGCCATGCTGTGGGGAAAGGGAGAGGTTTCCAAGCTGAGCCAGGCTGGCTTAGGAATTCTGGGAGTTGAAGTCCACGAGTCATAAAGCGGTCTAGGGCAGAGGTAGGCAAACTTGGCTCTTTTATGACTCGTGGACTTCAACTCCCAGAATTCCTGAGCCAGCCATGCTGAGGGGAAAGGGAGAGTTTCCAAGCTGAGCCAGGCTGGCTCAGGAATTCTGGGAGTTGAAGTCCACCAGTCACAAAAGAGCCAAGTTTGCCTATCCCTGTCCTAAGTCCTCCTGTTCCAAGTGGTGAGCCTCTTATATCGGGTAGGCAACCTTGGCTCTTTTATGACTTGTGGACTTCAACTCCCAGAATTCCTGAGCCAGCCGTGCTGAGGGGAAAGGAAGAGGTTTCCAAGCTGAGCCATGCTGGCTCAGGAATTCTGGGAGTTGAAGTCCACGCCTCATAAAAGAGCCAAGGTTGCTTACCCTTGCTCTAGGGTAGGGGTGTTCAACCTTGGCAACTATAAGACTTGTAGACTACAGCTCCCAGGATTCCCGAGCCAGCCATGTTGAAGTCCACAAGTCTTTATAGTTGCCAAGTTTGGGGAAACCTGTGTAGAAAACAGCAGATGTTGAAAGTCTTTGAGTTATGGCGGGCTGAGTGCAGTTTGGTGCACAGATTGACAGTGCAGTCTGGTGCACAGATTGGAGAACGGGCTATAAAGTGAATTTCTCCTTCTCCTCCTCTTCCTCCTCCTCCATCTCTTTGTTCTTGTAGGGTGTGTGCGAAGAGATGACTTATGATGAAATCAAGGAAAAGTATCCTGAAGAATTTGCTCTGCGCGATCAGGACAAATATTATTACCGCTATCCATCTGGAGAGGTGTGTGTTTTGGTGCACCAAGTGTGTTTTTAACCATCGGGTGGGATGCCCAAGCAATGTGCTAGTGCTAACCTCCTAGATCAGTGGTTCTCAACCTGTGGGTCGGGACCCCATTTGGGGTCGAACGACCATTTCACGGGGGTCGCCAAACAACTCAGTCCGCCATTTTCCCCCCCTTTTCCTTAGCTGTGCTACTTCCCTTTTATTCTATTGGCTTTTGAAAGCCAATAGAATAGACTTTCTTGAATAGAGTCTAATTCTATTGGCTTTCAAAAGCCAGTAGGAATTGTCCAGGCTGTCTCTGCCCTGCTGAGCCCGCCAAAAGCCCCAGTCTGCAAAAGGTGCTGCACCAGTTGAGTAGTCCTCGACTTACGACCGGTTGGGGGTCGCGGCATTAAAAAGGTTGAGAACCATTGTCCTAGAGCCTGAAATTGGGGGGGGGTGTCTTATATTCCCCCCCCTTATCTCATGTGACTCTTTGGCCAATATTGGAATTATTAAAATAATTGCGCATAACTATGTACAGGTAATCCTTCACTTAACAACTGTTCATTAAGCAACTGTTCTAAGTTACACCTGCACTAAAAACAAGTAACTTAGAACTGATCCTCTCCTACAGATAGTCCTTGACTTACGACCACAATGGACCCCAAAGTTTCTGTCGTTAAGTGAGACATTTCGCCCATTTGACCACCTTTCTTGCCCCACCTTGTTAAGCAAATCACTGCAGATGTTAAATCAGTTACACCGTTGTTAAGTGAATTTGTCTTCCCCATGGACTTTGCTTGTCAGAAGGTCTTAAAAGGGGACACTGCAACTGTCATAAATATGAGTCAGTTGCCAGGTGTCTGAATTCTGATCATGTGACGATCGTAAGGGTGAAAAACAATCAAGGACAACCTTTACTAAAGGAGGTCGTACAGGATCCAAGATTGTCTATTTTTTGCACTGAAATCTGCATAGTTTTTGCTTTCTTTAATCAGGGGTTTCCAACTTTAAGACTTGTGGACTTCAACTCCCAGAATTCCTCAACCAGCCAGCCAATTAATCTGAATCACCAGGCCATCTATTTAGAATTCTGGATGCTGGTGGAGGAATTCTAGGAGTTAAAGTCCACAAGTCTTAAAAAGTTGCCAAGTTTGGTGATCCCCGCTGATGTCTGGCTCTGCAGCTCCTTTATTTCTTCTGAAAGACAAAACCTGTTTCTCACCTTCTCTTTGTCCTTCCTTCCCCCCCCCCCCTCAGTCCTATCAGGATCTGGTCCAGAGGCTAGAACCGGTGATCATGGAGCTTGAAAGACAGGAAAATGTCATTGTGATTTGTCATCAAGCCGTGATGAGATGCCTTTTGGCTTACTTCCTCGACAAAAGCGCAGGTGGGTCTCTGCTCTCTGCAGTTTCTCTGACGCAGGAATGGAAGAAAAGAATTTAGGGTTAGAATGAGAATAACCGAGTCGGAAGGGACCTTGTAGGTCATCTAGTCCAACCCACTCCCCCGCCCAAGCAGGAGACCCTACACCAGGGGTAGGCCACCTCGGCTCTTTTATGACTCGTGGACTTCAACTCCCAGAATTCCTGAGCCAGCCTGGCTAAGCATGGAAACCTCTCCCTTTCCCCTCAGCATGGCTGGCTCAGGAATTCTGGGAGTTGAAGTCCACCAGTCATAAAAGAGCCAAGGTTGCCTACCCCTGGCCTAAGTCCTCTTGTTCTAAGCGGTGAGCCTCCTAGAGCAGGGGTAGGCAATCTTGGCTCTTTTATGACTTGTGGACTTCAACTCCCAGAAATGCTCAGCCAGCCTCCATTTTGTTTGTTAGATTTAAGACAGGGGTCTTCAAACCTGGCCCTTTTATGACTTGTGGACTTCAACTCCCAGAATTCCTCAGCCAGCCTCCATTTTGTTTGTTAGATTTAAGACAGGGGTCTTCAAACCTGGCCCTTTTATGACTTGTGGACTTCAACTCCCAGAATTCCTCAGCCAGCCTCCATTTTGTTTGTTAGATTTAAGACAGGGGTCTTCAAACCTGGCCCTTTTATGACTTGTGGACTTCAACTCCCAGAATTCCTCAGCCAGCCTCCATTTTGTTTGTTAGATTTAAGACAGGGGTCTTCAAACTTGGCCCTTTTATGACCTGTGGACTTCAACTTCCAGAATTCCTCAGCCAGGCACACCTGGCTGAGGAATTCTGGAAGTTGAAGTCCACAGGTCATAAAAGGGCCAAGTTTGAAGACCCCTGTACTGGATTAAAGGGGAGTGTAAAGACAGGCTGGATACCCTTTGTGGCGCTGAATAACATTAATCCAGTCCATCATTTTTAATTCTTATTTTTTTTTCTTCCTTTCAGAAGAAATGCCTTATCTGAAATGTCCTCTCCACACAGTCCTGAAACTGAGTCCTGTGGCTTACGGTGAGTAAATATATTTCGTAAGAGACTAGATAAGTTCACCCAATACGCTTGGCTTGGCTAAAATCTGGCAAGCGAGACAGTTGGTGTGGTGACAGGAAATCCTCAAATTACAGCCATTCATTTAGTATCCATTTCAAGTTACAAAGGCACTGAAAAAAGTGACGACCCAGGTTGACTCAGCCTTCCATCCTTCTGAGGCCGGTAAAATGAGGACCCAAATTGTTGGGGGTCAGTAGGCTGACTCTGTAAACTGCTTAGAGAGGGTTGTAAAGCCCTATGAAGCTGTATATAAATCTAAGTGCTATTGCTATTTTTCACACTTACAGTCTGCTGCGCTCCCAAGCTACAAAGGAAGACTCAACAACATACCTTTTTAGCAAGAAAATGGGGGCTTGTTACTACTGCCTTCCCTTCCCCATCTTTGACTCTTATCTGGGCGTTGAGATAAGATGGAAGTCAGTTCAGCTCAGTTGTTAAGATAATCCACAGAATGCAGAAGGATCCATTTAGCACTGATTGTATAAACCCCGATCAATGCCCCATAACCCTATCTTAACTTTATTTGTCATCAGAACTGATAGAAATTGCTCTTTGTCTCACTCCCTATTTGTTTATCCCATTTGTTTTGGGCAAAACAAATGGTGTTATCCCAGAGCAGAGCATAAATGAAATTCTTGGGGCTGTTCCCTAATGAAAGACATTAACGGCTGCTGTTATTATACTTTTGACTGGATTTGAATAGCCTTGCTTTTCTCTCTGGCGTTCCCAAAGGACACCGTTGCTTTTAAAAATTAATCGCCCAGCTGATTTGATTTGAGTTACATTTAACACCTCCTGCTCCAAGTACTTAGGTCTGTTTTGATCTCGTAATCTGATTAAACAGTGCAGCTGAAGGGCTAATGTATTCCTCATCCCGCCATATCCTTTTTTCCTCTCTCTCTCTAAGGCTGCCGAGTGGAGTCCATCTATCTGAACGTTGAAGCTGTGAATACTCACCGGGACAGACCAGAGGTGAGCTGGTTTGCTAAGGGGCCATTCTCTCCCCCCCCACCCCCCCCCCCACATCTTATGCACTCATAGCACAAACGCCTATTCCCCCAAAATGTTCAGCATTATATCCATTTTCTTGCCCAACGCTAACCCCTGGCTTGGGACAGTGGGATAGCAATTACCCCAATACTAAAAAATAGGGGGTAAAAATCAAATTTGCCTGCATTGTTGACTTGTTCAAAGTAATTCCCATATATAAGGCCCTAGTGCAGCGGTTCTCAACCTGTGGGTCGGGACCCCATTTGGGGTCGAACAACCATTTCACGGAGGTCGCCAAACAATGCAGTCCGCCATTTTTTTTCCCCTTTTCCTTAGCTGTGCTACTCCCTTTTATTCTATTGGCTTTCGAAAGCCAATAGAATAGACTCTCTTGAATAGAGTCTAATTCTATTGGCTTTCCAAAGCCAATAGGAATTGTCCAGGCTGTCTCTGCCCTGCTGAGTCCGCCAAAAGTCCCAGTCTGCAAACGGTGCTGCACCAGTTGAGTAGTCCTCGACTTACGACCGGTTGAGTAGTCCTCGACTTACGATCGGTTGGGGGTCGCGGCATTAAAAAGGTTGAGAACCACTGCCCTAGTGCTTAGTAAGGAGGTCAGTCTTCTAAATTGGCGATTCCAATGGCCTATGTGGGGCCCGCATGTCTGAATGCTCCCTCTTTGGCGGGGAAGAACCCGCCCCATAGAAAAGTAGCTTGACAGGTGTCAGGCTCCTAAAATCAAAAGAGACACATCGTGATATTTTTTTCAGGCAATTTCTTTATTGTTCCTCACCCATAGATGGAGTCCAATTAAAGCAGAAGTAGGCAACCTTGGCTCTTTTATGACTCGTGGACTTCAGCTCCCAGAATTCCTGAGCCAGCATGGCTCAGCTTGGAAACCTCTCCGTTTCTCCTCAGCATAGCTGGCTCAGGAATTCTGGGAGTTGAAGTCCACGAGTCATAAAAAGAGCCAAGGTTGCCTACCCCTGAACTAAAGCATGCAAACACCATCATATAGCATATCCTCTGGGAACTATTGAGGAGGAGCTGTCTTCGCCCTCTTTCTCACACACAAGCTATCTGGACCAAGTTGTCTGTTGCTCCTTTGGGATGCAGCCCCTCACTTCTGGGAATCCAGACTGCATTCCATCGTGACAGTTTAGCTTTCATTGTGTAACCACTAACCTGGGTTTTCTATCTCCTTGACACCTATTGTGATTTCAGATTCTCCTGCCATCAATATCTGCTTCCCTGTCTTTGCCAAATACATTTTCTTCCCCACCCCAACTAGGAAATCCTTGGGGGTTGTCATAAAATTAGGCATTGTGTACTTTAAAAAGGTGGCAACTTTAAGAGCTGTGGACTTCAACTTCCAAAATTCCTCAGCAAACCATAGTCCAGATCCAATTTGTTTGTTGCTTGTGGGTTTTATGCGTATGTTGTTGGCCTTTCCAACTGCAGGGCTGGCAATCTTATTTTACAACCCTGTTGCTCATCACATGTGGCCAGTAATTAAGGAATAAGAATTGATTTACTCAAAGGCTTCTTTCTGTACTTAAAGGCAGGCTGTGCACCTTTAAAATGATCTATAGTCAATGGCTACCAATGTAGGAATTTTGAGCTGAAAGGCAAGCTTTAAACTGGGTTTTGCCTAAAAGGAACTGGATAGTATGCAACACTTTAAAAGTATTGGTCAAGATAAGACGGGGGTCAGATTTGATCTTCACTTCCTGTCTAAGTACCTTGTCTTCAATGAAAGCAGACGATTCTCAACGGTCAATGTCATCAGCTATTTGTTTTGTATTTTATAATTTATTTTTTAAATTTATATACAGCTTTTCTCACTGTTGAAGCTGAGCACTAAGTGTTTCACAGCTGTTGGTTTCCGTCCCACATTTTGTAGGGAAAAGATGGTCAAGTTTAACTGAACGTTGATTTCAGTCTGGCTCCGCCTACCTCTTTGGTCTGACTTCACCTCCTTTTTTGGGGGGGGGAACCCCTCTCTGGATCTAACCATGACCTCAGGCCTCATTGCTGAGTTTCCAGTTCCCCAAATCTTTCCATCCTCTTCGTCTGCCCGCAAAAACTAGAAAAACCAGCTCTTCTTCGGCTTCTAAAATCCTGTTTCCTAGAACTGTAGAATGTCAGGCTTGGAAAGCACCTCAAAGGTCATCCAGTCCAACCCTCAGAGGGGGGGAGGAAATCCGCTCTTCCTTGCTTTCGCTTTTGTGTTAACGGCGAACCGATGACCCCATTTTTTAAAAAAAAAATGCTCTTTTTTTTGTTTTCTTCGTAGCTTTCGTCTTTCTTTGCTTTATTGTTATTTTTCTTTTATCTTTCTCTCGCTCTAATCTAGGATGCAAAGAAGGGACCTAATGCGCTCATGAGACGCAATAGCTTCGTCCCTCTGGCCAGTCCAGAGCCCGTCAAAAAACCACGCATGAACAGGTTTGAGGATCATGCCGCTGCTTCGGCCGCCTTGCCAATCCATACCTGTCTATCTCCTGACGGCCCGGTCCAGCTTCCCGGACAAGTTGGTTCTCTTTTCTTTTTGTTGGTGTGTTTTTTGTGGTGATGGTGTGTCGTCACTTGCAGCATGCTTAACCGTCCTGTTGTCTGACCTCTTAGGACAGTGGTCCCCAACCTTTTGGGCATCAGGGACCGGTTCCGTGGAGAGAGGTTTTTCTGCAGACTGGAGGGGATGTGGTTTCGTGTACTGCCTGTATCCCGCGCGGATGGGGCTTTCCTTGTTTGAAAGGACCATTTTTTAGGATGCTGTGGCCCGGTGCTGGTCTGTGGCCCAGAGGTTGGGGACCCCTGTCTTAGGAAGCTGTGCTTGGTCTTGCTTAATTTTGTTTGAATGGACTCCACCGCCCAGGACTCTTCTTCTCCCTGACCCTCGCTGACCTTCTCTTGATGGAGAGGTCACTGGAGGATTAAATGTTTTTGGCTAGCTAACCTAACTAACTTGCACAAGCCTGTGAGAGTGTGCGTAGCTTAATCTTGGTTGGACAAGCCCTTGAGCTGCCACGGAAATCAGGACTACCAACTATAGATAATCCTCAATTTAACAGTCCCAATGGCGACCAAAATTTCTATGAGTTATGCCCAGCGTTGCGACTTTTTGCCCCAGTCGTTAAGCGGACCGCAGCAATTGTGAAACGAATCGTGTGATCCTTTCGCAAAGCTGGCTTCCCACGTCGATTTTGCTTTCAGAAAGCAGCCAGGAAAGTCCTAAATAAGGATCACGTGATCCTGGGATGCTGCCTTTGTCATAATTATGTGCTAGTTATTAAGCACCTAAATTTTGCTCCCCTGATGCTGGAGATGCTCCTACAGTTGTGGCAATAAGTGCAAGGACCGGTCGTACGTTATTTTTTTTTCAGCGCTGTTGTAATTTGGAACGGTCACTAAACAAAATATAATCCAGAGGGGCAATTCTTTCCTTGAAGGTTTTGTTGAATATTCATTGAAGAATGTTGGTTTGGTTTGGGTTGTATTTTTGCCTTTTATCAGTCCACACGTTTAAGTTGATTACGATCTCCACTAACTATTCTTAAAAGACTCTGATAGGCTCTGAGCAAAGGATTTCAGTGGCGTCAGATCAGTTACCGACTGAGGAAAATATTGCTAGCTCAGGGTTGAAATGAGGGATCCTCGGTGCTCTCTGAGCTTGCAGACGTGTTAGAAGGGAGTGAAGAGGAGGAAAAAAAAGGGAAGAAGGGAGGGAGGAAGGAAAGAGAAAGAGGAGAAGAACTGTGGGATCCTTGGGGCTCTCTGAGCTTGATGGTTTTCTTGCAGACGTTTCATGACCCAGCTAGGTAACATCATCAGTGTTAGAAAGGAATGGGGTTTGCTTTCTGTTTACATAGAAGTATACAGGGAAAGACACTCCCAGCAAAAGAGAATATTTGTAGGGTTGAAATGAAGGTGTCCTTAGCGCTCTCTGAGCTTGGTGGTTTTCTTGCAGACATTTCATGACCCAGCTAGGTAACATCATCAGTGTTAGAAGGGAGTGAGGTTTGCTTTCTGTTTACATAGAAGTATACAGGGAAAGCCACTCCCAATAAAAGAGAATATTTGTAGGGTTGAAATGAGGGGTCCTTAGCGCTCTCTGAGCTTGGTGCTTTTCTTGCAGACGTTTCATGACCCAGCTAGGTAACATCATCAGTGTTAGTAGGGAGGGAGATTTACTTCTAGCACCAATGATGTTATCTAGTTGGGTAATGAAACGTCTGCATAAAATGACCAAGTTTCTGGGAGCACCAAGGACCCCCACCTGAGATCAGTTGCTTGTCGTATTTATTTTGGGGGGGGTTGACTCTTGAGAGACCCAGACCAGTGATGGCTCCTCCATCAAAAACATGACATTCTGTGTTTCTTACAATGAAAAAAATTAAAAAAAAAAACCCCGAACACTTTTGCATTTGGCTACTTGCGGGCTCCGTGACCCTCAACCTGGAGAAAGTCTACAAATGTTTTTGTCTGCTGGCTTGTAATCTCCAGGCCTGTTTTGCAGGGCCAAAGGAACAAGATTGCCCTGACTTGACCCATTTTTTTTCTTTCTTTCTTTCTTTCTTTCTTTCTTTCTTTCTTTCTTTCTTTCTTTCTTTCTTTCTTTCTTTCTTTCTTTCTTTCTTTCTTTCTTTCTTTCTTTCTTTCTTTCTTTCTTTCTTTCTTTCTTTCTTTTAAAATGGGAAAGGTCAGAAGAATTTCTCTGTTTCTGCCAGATTCAGATCAGTGCAAGCGTCCTGGCTTCATTCTAAACTGCAGTGTTTTGAAATTCAGCCATTTTAAGAGGGGTGGACTTCAACTCCCAGAATTCCCCAGCCAGCCATGCTGGCTGGAGAATTCTGGGAGTTGAAGTCCGCCCCTCTTAAAATGGCCAAAGTTGAGAAATGCTGTGCTCTCTGTTAGCAACCCTTGAAAAGACTTCCAGTTACAGGTTTTTCTTTTATTTTGATACTTCTTTTCCATGCACGGAGGTTGATGCTTCATGTCACTTGATTTGTTTCGTTCTACCCCATTGCTTTCCATCTCCGGGCTGCCATTTTCTGATTGTTAAGCTTTCATGCGCCTTCACTGATTTCTTTCCCTTTACTTTATTTCTTTTTTCTCTTTTTTTCTTTTGTCTCTTTACAGCCATTACTGGGGAAAGCTTGCCTGTAAGTATTTTTTTTTTTTTTTAGTGTTGGTGATGTTGGTTTAACCTATTTCTTTGCTGCCTGGCTGGCTGTGTCTTTGTTTCTTATTTATTTATTAAATTTATATGCCGTCCATCTGGCCGATAAGGTGACTTTTGATTTTGCTACTAAGAAGCTGTGCTGAGCTTTTAATTTTCCATCTGGCTGTTGCATTTCTGTCATTAATCATGGGGAATTTTCATAGACTGAGAGAATAACAATAAGATAGCTGATGATTGATAGATAGATAGATAGATAGATAGATAGATAGATAGATAGATAGATAGATAGATAGATAGATGTAGATTGATTGAGATAGATAGATAGATAGATATAGATAATGATAAATATAGGTATAAATTCAGACAGACAGACAGATAGACAGATAAATGATAAATATAGATAGATGGATGGATGGATAGATAGATATAGATGATAAATATAGGTAGGTAGATAGGTAGATAGATAGATAGATAGATAGATAGATAGATAGATAGATAGATAGATAGATAGACAGGCAGGCAGACAGATGATAAATATAGGTAGATAGATTAAGATAGATGGACGGATGGATGGATGCATGGATAGATATAGATGATAAATATAGGTAGGTAGATTGAGATGATAGATAGATAGATAGATAGATAGATAGATAGATAGATAGATAGATAGATAGATACTCACTTAACTGTCTCGCTTAGCAACAGAAATGTTGGGCTCAGCTGTGGTCATTAACTGGAGGACTGCCTATATTCCTATAAGGGAGCATGGGAAGTTAAGAAAGTGAATTTTCTTAGGATAGCAAAGTGAGGGCAAAGGGGCAACAGAGAAGACTTGGCTTCAAGGTAGAAAGGGAAGCCAAATTAATTTTGGGGTGCTGATGAAGCAACCCACATCCCTATTTTGAGCCAATGCTGGGTCAAGCCTTTCCCTCTCACCCATGACAGATGGCCGTCTTGTTCATTCCCCCCCCCCCCCGCTCATCTTTATTCTCCTTGTACTGAAGTATAGATGCGGGTCTTTCAGCTTCACTCCTTTTTTCCAAAAAGATGTTTGCTGTGTTGTGTGTGGCATTTGCCTTTGCATTGGAATAACAGGTGTTGCAGACATTTGGGGTTTCTGTCCTTTCTCTCCTCCTCTCGCCCTCCCCCTCCCCTCTTCTCTCTCCTTCCCTTCCTCTCCTCTCCCTGACCTCCTGACCTTCCCTCTCCTCCTCTTTTCCTCCTCCTCTCTCTCTTCTCTCTCCTTCCCTCCCTTCCTCCCTCCCTCCCCTTCTTTTCCTCTCCCTGGCCTCCTGACCTTCCCTCTTCTCCTCTTCTCCCCTTCCTCTCTCTCCTCTCCTCCCTCTCCTTCCCTCCCTCCCTTCCTTTCTCTCCCTGACCTTCCCTCTTTTCCCTCCCCTCTCCTCTTCCCTCCTCTCCTCTCCTCTCTCCTTCCCTCCCTCCCTTCCCTTACCTTCCTTTCCTCTCCCTGACCTCCTGACCTTCCCTCTTCTCTTCTCCCCTTCCTCTCTCTCCTCTCCTTCCCTCCCTCCCTTCCTTTCCTCTCCCTGACCTCTTGACCTTCCCTCTTTTCCCTCCTCTCTCCTCTTCCCTCCTCTTCTCCCCCTCCTCTCCTCGCCTCTCTCTCCTTCCCTCCCTTTCCTCTCCCTGACCTCCCTCCCTTCCCTCCTCTTCCCTCCTGTCTCCTCTTCTCCCTCTCCTCTCCTCTCTCTTTCCCTTCCCTTCCTTTACTCTCCCTGACCTCCTGACCTTCCCTCTTCTCCTCTTCCCTCCTCTTCTCCCCTTCCTCTCTCTCCTATCTCTCCTTCCCTCCCTCCCTCCCCTTCTTTTCCTTTTCCTGACCTCCTGACCTTCCCTCTTCTCTTCCCTCCTCTTCTCTCTCTCCTCTCCTCTCTCCTTCCCTCCCTCCCTTCCTTTCCTCTCCCTGACCTTCCCTCTTTTCCCTCCTCTCTCCTCTTCCCTCCTCTTCTCCCCCTCCTCTCCTCTCCTCTCTCCTTCCCTCCCTCCCTTCCCTTCCTTTCCTCTCCCTGACCTCCTGACCTTCCCTCCTCTTCCCTCCTGTCTCCTCTTCTCCCTCTCCTCTCCCCTTCCCTTTCTTTCCTCTCCCTGACCTCCTGACCTTCCCTCTTCTCCTCTTCCCTCCTGTCTCCTCTTCTCCCTCTCCTCTCCTCCTCTCCCCTTCCCTTCCTCTCCCTGATCTCCTGACCTTCCCTCTTCTCCTCCTCTCCTTCCCTCTCCTCTCCCCTCCTCTCTCCTCTCCCCTCTTTCTCCTTTCCTCTCCCTTCCTCTCCTCTCCCTGACCTCCTGTCCTTCCCTCTCCTCTTCTCCCCCTCCTCTCTCCCCTCCTCTCCTCTCCTCTCTTCTCTCCTCTCTCCCCTCCTCTCCTCTCCTCTCTCCTCTTATGGGAAAGAGAGGTAGAAATAAATATTCCTTTGGGTTTCAGTTGCTTTTATAAAAGTGACATGCCTTCTGAAAAGTTCATGGCTCCTTTTTCCTAAAATTCCTTTCTTCTTGCTGTTTTGGAACTATTCAAAGTATTTGGATATTTTAGAAATACATTGGTATTTTTTTTTTAATCAGGTACTCTATGCAGAAGGCTTATAGGGTTTCAGCATTTTTATTTTATGTACTTATATCCTGCCTTTATAGTTTTTTTATGGATCACTCGAGGCAGTGAACATGCCTCATATCCTTCCTCCCTCTTATTTTCCCCATAACAACAACCCTGTGAGGTGGATTGGGCTGGGACGGATTGGCCCAAAGTCACCCAGCCAGCCTTCATGCCTAAAGCGGGACTAGAACTCACCATCTCCTGATGATTGGCCCAAAGTCACCCAGCTGGCTTGCATGCCCAGGCAGAACTAGAACTCACAGTATCCTAGTGATTGGACCAAAGTCACCCAGCTGAGTTTCATGGCTAAGGCAGGACTAGAACTCACCATCTCCGGATGACTGCCCCAAAGTCACCCAGCTGGCTTGCATGCCTACAGCCAAACTAGAACTCACCATCTCCTGGTTTCTAAGCCAGCACTAGACCAAACTGGCTCTCTAAATTCCTTTAGGATTCAACTTTTGCTTTTTTTGAGGACAAGCCAAGACTGAATGCAGAACGTACCAAGGTTGAAATCTACTAATACCAAAACATCCTTTTTGGAGCAACAAGCTTGTTGGGACTGGGATATTTCAACCTCCAAATGTTTGGCCTGCTTCCCTTTCATTTTTTGCTCCTACCCCCCCCCCCCCAAGGGGTTCAATTGATGATTAGCAAGGCAAAAGAGATAATCTTCCAACCAATCTGTTTCTTTAATGGTGTGGTGCAAGGGTTGTCAAGCAGCCTGGGGCATACTACTTTGTGTGTCCTGTCTACCAGCGTCTGGATCGTGAGTTGCTCACTTCCAGTGTAGTGTGCACGGTTGCTTGGAAGCTACCCAGATGTGTTTGCCCGTTCTCAGGTATTCTGCAACAATACCTTTGAGTCAATCTCAGTTTCCGATGATTGCACACTTAAACAATGGCAAATAATTTCTATATTTCTGCCTTTCCCTGAGGGGTTCCCCCCCCCCGATTTCTCAGACTAGCTATGCTCGTAGAATATTTTAGTGCCCCCCCCCAACCAATCCTAACCAGGTCCAATTCTGCTTAGTCTCCCACTTTCAAAAAGTTGAGTCAAGGGATATGACCAAATTACAGGTCCCTAATCTGTCGATGTAGCAAAATAATAGCAATAGCACTTAGACCAGTGGTTCTCAACCTGTGGGTCGGGACCCCATTTGGGGTCAAACGACCATTTCACGGGGGTCGCCAAACAACGCAGTCCGCCATTTTTTTCCCCCTTTTCCTTAGCTGTGCTATTCCCTTTTATTCTATTGGCTTTTGAAAGCCAATAGAATAGACTCTCTTGAATAGAGTCTAATTCTATTGGCTTTCCAAAGCCAATAGGAATTGTCCAGGCTGTCTCTGCCCTGCTGAGCCCGCCAAAAGTCCCATTCTGCAAACGGGGCTGCCCCAGTTGAGTAGTCCTCGACTTACGACCGGTTGAGTAGTCCTCGACTTACGACCGGTTGGGGGTCGCGGCATTAAAAAGGTTGAGAACCACTGCCTTAGACTTATATACCGCTTCACAGCCCTCTCTAAGCAGTTTACAAAGTCAGCCTGTTGTCCTTCAACTATCTGGGTCCTCCTTTTACTGACCTCGGAAGGATGGAAGGCCGTGTCAACCTTGAGCCGGTCAAGACTGAACTCCAGGATGCGGGCAGAGTTTGCCTGCAATACTGCATTCTAACCACTGCACCACTAGCCCTCCCTCCCTTCCTCCTTTCCTTCCTTCCTTCCTTCCTTCATTCCAACTTAGCAATAGCCCTTAGACTTATATACCGCTTCACAGTGCCTTTACAGCCCTCTCTAAGTAGTTTACAAAGTCAACACCCCAACAATCTGGGTCCTCATTTTACTGACCTCGGAAGGATGGAAGGCCGCGTCAACCTTAAGCCAGTCAGGATTGAACTCCAGGCTGTGGGCAGAGTTTGCCTGCAATACCGCATTCTAACCACTGCACCATCATGGCTCCTTCCTTCCTTCCCTCCCTCCCTCCCTCCTTTCATTCCCACATTCCTTCCTTCCCTTCCTCCCTCCCTCTCATTCCCATCTCCTTCCTTCCCTCCCTCCCTCCTTCCTCTCATTCCCTCCTTCCTTCCTTCCTTCCTTCCTTCCTTCCTTCCTTCCTTCCTTCCTTCCTTCCTCTCATTCCCTCCTTCCTTCCTTCCTTCCTTCCTTCCTTCCTAATAGACTTATGTATTGCTTCATAGTGCTTTACAGCCCTCTCTAAGTAGTTTACAAAGTCAGCCTGTTACCCCAACCATCTGGGTCCTCCTTTTACTGACCTCGGAAGGATGGAAGGCCGCGTCAACCTTAAGCCGGTCAGGATTGAACTCCAGGCTGTGGGCAGAGTTTGCCTGCAATACCGCATTCTAACCACTGCGCCACTACGGCTCCTAAGATAGTAGAACAGTTGCTTTGAATTTCAGTTCTGTTCTGGAAAACGAGGGTGAGGGTGGAGGTGTGATTATGTCACGTTACCATCAAAACTTTTTGCGCAGATCGTTTTGCCGAAATGAGCAGTCAGAATCATTACATCGCATTTGCAATGTGAAGTGCTACAGCAGAGGTTCCCCAACCTTTTGGGCACCAGGGACCGGTTCCTTGGAGAGAAGTTTTTCCACGGACCGGAGGGTGTGTGGTTTTGTGTGCTGCCTGCATCCCGCGGATGGGGCTTTGCTTGTTTGTGTAGACCGGTTGCCGGCATGCTGTGGGCCGATCCCAGTCCATGGACCAGGGGTTGGGGATTCCTGTGCTACAAGACTTAAGAGAATAAGCTTTATCTATATTGCTTCATTCATTTTTTTTTAAAGACATTTGAGATGTCCTACAAAAAAAAACAAAAAAA
Organism: Crotalus adamanteus; assembly: GCA_039797435.1. Classification (NCBI taxonomy): domain Eukaryota; kingdom Metazoa; phylum Chordata; class Lepidosauria; order Squamata; family Viperidae; genus Crotalus; species Crotalus adamanteus. The sequence continues at coordinate 90,081,905 of CM077923.1, read as the reverse complement.
CCCTAAGGATATACCTTTGACATGGAATGTAAAACGCAAGGCGGGGCCCATCAACACAGCCCGCAGATCCCATCTTGAAAAGTAACATGTAGTTCTCCCGGCGAGCACAAGGGCCTCTCCAAAGCTCCTTTAAGCTAGCAGATTTATGTTAGTACCTATATAGAATAAAAATATTTTGTAGCTCAGGATTTTGAACTGTGGGGTCCTTGGTGCTCTCTCACCGCCGGGTGGTTTTCTTCCAGACGTTTCATTACCAAGCTAGGTAACATCATCAGTTTTACGTGAGTAGTCAGGAAACATCAGAATATAATCAATTGTCTGAAGATGACTTGACAGTTTTTTTAGAGATCGGTCCAGGAGACACAAAATACCTAACCCAGGGGTAGGCAACCTTGGCTCTTTTATGACTCGTGGACTTCAACTCCCAGAATTCCTGAGCCAGCTATGCTGAGGGGAACGGGAGAGGTTTCCAAGCTGAGCCATACTGGCTCAGGAATTCTGGGAGTTGAAGTCCATGCCTCATAAAAGAGCCAAGGTTGCCTACCCCTGCTCTAGGAGGCTCACCGCTTAGAACAGGAGGACTTAGGACAGGGGTAGGCCACCTTGGCTCTTTTAGGACTCGTGGACTTCAATTCCCAGAATTTCTCAGCCAGCATGGTTCAGCATGGAAACCTCTCTCTTTCCCCTCAGCATGGCTGGCTCAGGAATTCTGGGAGTTGAAGTCCGCAAGTCATAAAAGAGCCAAGGTTGCCTACCCCTGGCCTAACCCTTGTAAAGAGAACAGGCACCTTGCATGCATATCTAACAATTTTTTTCTCCTGACTCCGTTTCACCTCTAGTTTTTTCCCCTCTCTAGAACTCTTGTGTCTTCTGCATGTTGTTCTAGTTGTGCTGCTATCCTTCTGCGGCTATCCTTGTGTCTTCTGCATGTTGTTCTAGTTGTGCTGCTTCTCCTCCCCTTTCTCCAGACACAAAGCCACCAGCTCATGTTGACCTTCTCTCTTTTTTCTTCCTTTTTCGCCAGAACCTGAACACTCCACACACGCAACCTTGACTCTCTTTTGCCGCTACAGTGGGAACCGCGGGTGAAAGCCAAGCGCCCTAGCATTATTCATCTCCGAAACTTGCAGTCTGCTCCACATCTCTGTTCAGCTCCAGTTGATTTGTTGATGATCTCCATCGCTGGTTTATATCTTGCCTTCTTGGGACGTTGGAAAATGGAGTTGTGGAAGGAGGAACCACCAGAGAAAAAGAAAGAGAGAGATGGATGGATGGATGGATGGATGGAGGAAAAAAAAATAAAGGAAAAGAAAGAGACTTATTTCATCAGCATATAAACTGTGAATCTGAACCTGATTTTAAAGCTGGTTTATTTTTGTTTTGTTTTTTCATCTCCATTTTGGTAGACTCCAGCAAGCATCAGAGTGCATCTGTACTCACCATACATCCTAGGTCTCTTTGTTATTCTGTTTTTTTTTCTTAAGCAACGAACTTGCCTTGCAGAAGATCACTGTGCTGATCCCAGCGTCTCTAAGATAAAGGGTTAGGGTCTGCCTAGGTGGGCTGCAGCTAAGACAGAGGCAAAGGGGAGATGAAAAGTTTTCTGGGTTACATCCGTGAGTCTGTTCCATCTATTCGTTTCTATCTTAGGGAAGGATTCTCCATGAATTTTAGCTGTCCTCATGAACTGGTCCAAGACAGAGGCAATCAGTTGCTCTCAGACCTGGAGAGAAGAGGGATAGAGGCCAAAAGCTTGGGAAAAACAATTGTGAAATGTTGTTTTATTTCCACAGAGCGTACACACAAGCCACACTTTGTAAGCGAGAGCCTCGCGACTCTTCTACGGGCGCATAAACATCCGCCATCTCCACCGGGACTGTGTCCTGGCCCTGCTTTGGGATAGTTTTTCTGTGATGGGACACAAAAAACTTTTGTGGACCCTGACTTCTCAAGTGGGTGAGGAAGACTTCCCACTCAGGCCGGACTCCAATCCATTTTTAAATCCAGTGTTAAAAGAGATGCGCTGGTCTAAATTTTCAGACCTGGGGTGTATAGTTTCGCCCCGCCCCGCCTTCTCCCCTTGTGTGTTTGTGTGTGGCTTGTGGGAAGGTCTGTCCGGGGACTGCTGAAGGCTTAAGATGCCTCTTTTACGTTAGAAGCATCCCACGGTGCAAACAGGGTATGTTCCTATCGACCGACGAATGAGCTTCCGGCAACTGGGACGTTCGTAGAGATCTGCAGATCTGGAGTTGGCAAGGCTGTTTTTCAAGCTTTCCGCTCCTTGAGTCAGCCACCGGAAACGGTTTCTGATCCTCACGTTTGAGACGCCACTGTTTGATCCACCATATTAAAATCTGTCTTGGCAAGTTTTTCTATCAAGGAGAGTTTTGTCCTCAGCGTGGCCAATAAAAAATTTTAAAAAGTGAGACGAATGGCTGATGTACCCCAACGCATTAGAATAGCCATGCTAGGAGCAAAGTTAAGATTAGTTTCATTCAGGTGAGTTGATTATTATGGGCCTCCAGGGACCCCCCCCCTTCCTTTTTTTACATGTTGAAATAATTATCCTTCTTAGAAGCAGTAGAGGGCTGTTTTGAATGATCGTTTTTGCTAGTTTTGAAGGACATCTGAGTAAGCATGCTTAACTTTGGAGCAGAATTTCACTTGGTGACTTCTCAGCCGTTCTCCTGTGTCCCAGTTCATAGGCCTCACACAGTTCATAGGCCTCACGTGTGGCTGACGAAAGTAACAATAGGCTGGTTTCGAACGCAGAGCTTCTTTAAGACTGAACTGTCCTGCCAAAGGGTTACTGGAAAAGCTGTCCGGGATGAGCAACTGGTGGGCAGGGTGGGGTCCCAAGGCAGATAGCTGCCTTGTGTGCGAATCTCGCAGGGCGATAAAAGGTGATGTTATTTTCCAAATAAAGGATTGTTTGACCCAGACTCCAAAGTGTTGACTTGCTAATCCGAGATGGTTTGTATATGTGTAGTAACACTCCATGTAGATCAGAGGTGGGGAACGATGGCCCTTTTATGACTGGTGGACTTCAACTCCCAGAATTCCTGAGGCAGCCCGCGTGGAATTCTGGGAGTTGAAGTCCACAAGCCACGAAAGGGCCATCGTTCCCCTCCCCGCGGTGTAAATGAAAAGCTTTTTCTGCTTGTTAAAATTAGCTTGTTTTATTCTTGTTTTGCTTTTTAAAGACAATTTTTATACATTGGGTGTTTTTTGGAGCTTGTATGTACCCGAGCACGCAAGATTGATCTTTTTTTTCTTTTTTTAAAAAAAATCCGTACCTAGGTGTGAATGGTTTCATCTCCAATCCGGCAAATATTTCCTTTTTAAATTCTGCGGCGAAATAGAGCAAATGGGTGCAAATAAAATTTAACTTTTCCCATCCTCCCCCCAAAAAAGGTCCGGGCTGACAAATTGCATTTTGTGATCAACGTTTTAGGCCAACTGTTTTCTTACAAATACTGTCCATTCGAAAGAGGGAAGTAAGGAAATAGAGAATGATAAGGGTGTCTCTCACCCATCTGGAAAACAGAAATCTCAGAACAAAATGGATTTTTCCTGTTTGAAAAGAAGGGGAAAAGCTCCAAAGGCTGTTAATTACCGTATGGTTGTGGGATTGTGTAGGGTGTTTGTGCTTGCAGGGTGTGGGGAACAAGAATAGGACATGGCACAGAAATTTAAATGCCATTTAAATATCACGCCAATGGTTCCTTGTCAGCTTGAGCTTTTTTTTTCCTTTGATACTTGAAGTTAGATTTTTTTAAAAATCATTTTTAACAGCAAGAGGCTATTTATTTATTTAACTGATCTCGCAGAACCACCAGAATCCCCCTTCTCTGGTCCTCGTAAATTTTATACGAAATTTTAAGTTGTGTGTGTATGTACAGGGTGATTTTATCTTCTTTCCCCTCATCCCTGGAGGTGAAGAGCAGCGTAGCTTATAAAACAGGTCTGTCTTTTTTTGGAAATTTGTATATTTTGCAGTTGCCGGAACAATTAAAATACCATCTTTAACTAGAACTATCGGAATTGTGTTTTTTTGTTGTTGATGATGATCAGATGTCTCCTCCGTTGGAGGATATTGGATGGTGGGTGTGAGTTTGATGGGATCGATCGGTCTTTAGAAGCTGGGTTAGGTATTTACATATAATTTTATTTTGGCCATGTCAAATTTTGCCTGGAATGAGGTATGTCTAGTTCAGGGGTAGGCAACCTTGGCTCTTTTATGACGCGTGGACTTCAACTCCCAGAATTCCTGAGCCAGCTATGCTGAGGAGAAACGGAGAGGTTTCCAAGCTGAGCCATGCTGACTCAGGAATTCTGGGAGTTGAAGTCCATGAGTCATAAAAGAGCCAAGGTTGCCTACCCCTGGACTAGGAGGCTCACCGCTTAGAACAAGAGGACTTAGGCCAGGGGTAGGCAACCTTGGCTCTTTTATGATGCGTGGACTTCAACTCCCAGAATTCCTGAGCCTGCATGGCTCAGCATGGAAACCTCTCGCTTTCCCCTCAGCATGGCTGGCTCAGGAATTCTGGGAGTTGAAGTCCACGAGTCATAAAAGAGCCAAAGTTGCCTACCCCTGGTCTAGTTTAATGAAAAAAAGGACAAGGCGTGACATGATAGTATTCCAAAATTTGAGGGGCTGCCACAAAGAAGAGGGGTCAACCTATTTTCCAAAAGCTCCTGAAGATGGGACAAGAAGCAATGGATGGAAGTTAAGGAGAGAACTGAGGAGAAATTTCCTGATAGAACAATTAATCGGTGGAAGAACTTGCCTCCGGAAGTTGTGGGTGCTCCAACACTGGAGGTTTCTAAGAAGAGATTGGACAACCATTTGTCTGAAACAATAGAGGGTTTTCTTCCTGAGCAGGGGGTTGGACTAGAAGACCTCCAAGGTCCCTTCCAAGTCTGTTGTTCTGTTACTCATGCAGGGGAATTCACTAGAGAAAACAATTATGCTTGGAAGAGTTAGTGGTAAAAGGAAACCAGGTTGGCAAAGAACGCAGCTGGACACCATTAAAACAGACACCAGCCAGAACACAGAAAAACTCAAAAGAAACAGTATAAGATCAGAAGACATGGAGAGCCCTGGCCCATAGAATCACAAAGACTCAGACTTGACTGAATGGAGAACATCCTCATCCATTTTGTTATCTTTATCAAGATGTAAAATACAGAAGAAGGTGAAAATAGTAGAAAGATGGGGAATGAAAAAGGGAAAAGAAGGAGGTGTAAGGTAAAGGGGCAAAAGAAAAGCATTGACTTCCATCTCTCTTTAGTTTAGTGCATTCCCCAAGGTGCTTTTCCAAGAGGCAACAGGACTTTTTTTGTTTTTAATTCAGGCATTCTTAAAGTCATGTTTTCTATTTCAGTATTATATTTAATATATTGTCTTCCCTCTGAATACAGGGGTTTCATTGCATAGAATTAGCATTCCCTGGATAAATGCAAACTTCAGTACTTTTCTCCGTCCCAAATAGTTGAAGGTGACTTCTGTCTTTGCCATCTCAAGCACAAAAATCCAGATTTCTGTGCACAGCCAATTCTCAGCGTGAGGTCCCCCCCTTTTTTAGTGCTATTGTTCAAATGGTCTCTAAAAAAATTGTTGTGACACGTGAGCTGCCTGTAGAAAGCTCAAAATGCAGAAGTGGTTCCCAAGTAGAACCGGATTAGGCGTCAGTAGTCCTGGATTTATTATCACAATTGGGCCCCAAATTTCCACTGCTAACCAAGACAGTTGTTAAGTGGGTTTTGCCCCCTTTTGCGACTCTTCTTGCCACAGTTGTTAAGAGAATCACTGCAGTTGTTAAAGTTAGGAACACGGTTGTGAAGTGAATCTAACTTCCCCCACCGACTTTGCTTGTCAGAAGGTCACAAAAGGGGGATCACGTGACCCCCCTGGACGCTGCAACCGTCGTAAGTATGAATCACTAGCCAATGTGGATGCTGCAATGGTCATAAGTGTGAAAAACGGTCATAATTTATCTGAGGGGCTGTCACAAAGCAGAAGGGGTCAACCTGTTCTCCAAAACACCTGAAGGCAGGACAAGAAGCAACGGATGGAAACTCATCAAGGAGAGAAGCAACCTGGAACTAAGGAGAAACTTCCTGACAGTTAGAACAATTAACCAGTGGAACCACCTGCCTCCAGAAGCAGTGAATGCTCCAACACTGGAGGTTTTTAAGTAGAAATTGGACATTCATTTGTCCAAAGCTATAAGATCTCCTGCTTGAACAGGGGGTTGGACTAGAAGACCTCCAAGGTCCCTTCCAGCTCTATTCTAGTCTGAATTGGATATGTCTAGTCTAATGAAGAGAAAGACTAGAGGAGACATGATAGCAGTCTTCCAATATCTCAGAGGCTGCCCCAAAAAAGAGGGAGTCAAGCTATTTTCCAAAGCGCCTGAAGGCAGGACAAGAAGCAAGGGATGGAAACTGATCAAGGAGAGAAGCAACCTAGAACTAAGGAGAAACTTCCTGACAGAACAATTAACCAGTGGAACCACCTGCCTGAATGCATAAATTGTTGTAGATGCTCCAATACAATAATTTTAGAATCATATACACCACAGAAATGAAGCTCATATAATAGATACTGAATGCATAATGCAGCAATTTTAAGAGAATGTGCTGAAATAAACACATTTTTAAAAAATGTGATTAAATGCTGGAAGTGTTCAATGGTGACATATAATGACTATGTGATCTGTTAAAAGGAAAAAACCTTTTAAACTAATCAATCTCCTTCTACAACAATTTATGAATGCTCCAACACTGGACGTTTTTAAGAAGAGACTGGACAGCCATTTGTTTGAAATGGTATAGGGAGGATTTCCTTCCTGAGCAGGGGATTGGACTAAATGACCTCCAAGGTCCCTTCCGACTATTATTATTATTATTATTAGTCACTTTATCCAATGGCATTGTACCTTCGAGCAGTCATTAAACGGAGTCAGGCAACATAAACCTGACCTAAACAAGTCTCAAAATATTTGAAAATGTCTCTGGCTAAGATCTGGTAATACAAGGGATTGTCCAGCAGAAAAGCGATGGAAAATCCCAGCCATAAAGCATACTTGCTTTTAAAACCAAGCTTTGAGCAGCAAAGGTTTATAGAGAACAAAGATGCTCCTATATTGGAAGATTATCAAAAAATACCTTTGAAGGACTCTTTGTCCTGCCAAAAAACCCAGCCCTCAAGATGAAAGATGGTAACCAAGCTGTAAGCAAACAGCTCGTATCTGTTCTCGGGTCTCACCTTCCTATTAAAAAATGGGGCAGAGTAACTGTTCCTTTTCTCAGCCCTGAAACTGATCCTGCAATCCATTTATTATTATTATTATTGTTATTATTATTTTTGGATAATTGAGAGCAAGCTGGAAAGAAAAGTGAAGGCCTGTCTCTGCTCTTTAGGATCTGGAAGTAAAATTGGAACACATACACTTACGGGTGTCCATGTGCCAAAAAAAAAAAAAAAAAAAAGTCAAGATGGCAGCCATAACCACCTCATCTCCATTACAATACAGGTAGTTGTTGACGTAAACCGGGGTGTGTGTGTGTGTCTTCAAACTTGGCCCTTTGATGATGTGCGGACTTCAACTCCCAGAATTCCTCACCCAGCGTGCCTGGCTGAGGAATTCTGGGAGTTAAAGTTCACAAGTCATAAAAGGGCCAAGTTTGAAGACCCCTGTCTTAAATCTAACAAACAAAATGGAGGCTGGCTGAGGAATTCTGGGAGTTGAAGTCCGCAAGTCATAAAAGGGCCAAGTTTGAAGACCCCTGTCTTAAATCTAACAAACAAAATGGAGGCTGGCTGAGGAATTCTGAGAGTTGAAGTCCGCAAGTCATAAAAGGGCCAAGTTTGAACACCCCTGACGTAAACCGTTCATGTAGTGACTGTTCAAAGTTACAACTGCACCGGGGGGGGGGAGAAGTGACTTATGGATTGCTTTTTACACTTATTGCAACGTCCCCATGGTCACATGATCAAAATTCAGACGCTTGGTAAAATGGTTCGTATTTATAACGGTTGCAGAGTCCCGGGGCTACCTGATCCCCTTTTGGAAAAACAATGGGGGAATCCAGTTTCACTTAATAACCGTGTTCCTAACTGAATTTCGATCACATAATTGTGAGGACATGCTGCAGGGGTCGTAAATCTAAGGATCGTTCATAAGTCATTTTGGGTGTGTGTGTTGCAACTGCCATTACTCAACCAATGGTTGTAAGTCAAGGACTACCTGTAGAATGTAGGTGGGAGACCACTGGGAGACACCCCCCCCAGCTGTAAGATAAACTAGGAAGTGGGGGGGGGAGAAACATCCTGGAAAAACAGTAACCACTGTCACGAGAAAACAAGGTGGAGGCGTTTGTGTAAACACCAGAAACTGAAGCTAACTCAAGGGAATTTTTATTTACTTAAAAAGGAAGTCACGCTGGGTGTGACCTGGCAAAGATGATTAATCTAGGGCAGGGATAGGCAACCTTGGCTCTTTTATGACTCGTGGACTTCAACTCCCATGTTGGCTCAGGAATTCTGGGAGTTGAAGTCCACGAGTCATAAAAGAGCCAAGGTTGCCTATCCCTGATCTAGGGAAATGACTCCAGAGAACCAGATCCTCATTCTGCTTTTCTGTTCGATAGATCGGACGCCTGAGAAACCTGTGCCCCATCAGCCACAGCCAGTGATGAGGGTTTGTGGGAATTGTAGTCCAATAAAAACCACCTGTGACTCTGTTTTATGGAGTGGAGTAATAGCCACACATTGATCCAGGGCCAAATTAGAAGAGAGTGCAGGTTATTCTATCTGGGAAGTTAAATGTTACCTGCTTAAAAGATAATAATAATAATAATTTGATTAGTTTCCATCTGTTGCTTCCTGTCCTGCAGTGTGTTTTCAATCTTGGGAGAGGCATGATGTTGTAAGTAAGACAATGGTAACGGAAAAGAGTTAAACTTAAAACCAGGAAAGATAAACAGCTTCATTAAGTTTGACTGGAACATGCAACTGATTGCTCCTTGAGCGCTGATAATCAAGGACAAAGTAAATAATAATCTCTATCCCTAGAGGACAGCTCACATGAAGTGTTAATACCACTTTACAATGCTTTGGTAAGGCCACACCTGGAACACTGCATCCAGTTTTGGTCACCACGATGTAAAAAAGATGTCGAGACTCTAGAAAGAGGGCAGAGAAGAGCAACAAAGAAGTTAAAACATATAAGGAATGGTGGTTGGAATTGGGGATGTCTAGTTTAATGAAGAGAAGGACGAAGGTGACATGATAGCAGTGTTCCAATATATCTGGGACTGCCCCAAAGAAGAGGGAGTCAAGCTATTCTCCAAAGCACCTGAAGGCAGGACAAGAAGCAAGGGATGGAAACTGATCAAGGAGAGAAGCAACCTAGAACTAAGGAGAAACTTCCTGACAGAACAATTAACCAGTGGAACCACCTGCCTCCAGAAGTGGTGAATGCTCCAACACTGGAGGTTTTTAAGAAGAGACTGGACATGCATTTGTCTGAAATAGTGTAGGGTTTCCTGTCTGAGCAGGGGGTTGGACTAGAAGACCTCCAAGGTCCCTTCCATCACTACTACTACTACTACTACTACTACTACTACTACTACTACTACTACTAAAACTACTACTACATTATTATTATTAATAATAATAATTAGTGATGATTTTTAGAAGCCACATAGATAGATCTTCTCTCCTCCATGATCTACCTCAACTTAGCCCTTCACGTTCTTGCTATAACCAAGCCCATCCATCTTGGTGCTGATCATCCTCTTTTTCTCTTTCTTTCCTTCTTTCCCAGTATTACAGCTTTCTCTAGAGCAGTGGTTCTCAACCTGTGGGTCGGGACCCCATTTGGGGTCGAACGACCATTTCACGGGGGTCGCCAAACAAGGCTGTCCGCCATTTTTCCCCCTTTTCTTTGGCCACGCCCCTGGCACCCGGTGATGTATAAGTGGTTGGGGGTCACCACAACATGGGGAACTGTATTATGGGGTCGCAGCATTAGAAAGGTTGAGAACCACTGCTCTAGAGAGTTCCGTCTGTCCATAATGGATAATTTGAGCCCAGTCATTAAACATTGCTGTCATCGGACAACCCACAAACCCATTAATCGTGGTAAGCAATAGCTGGATTCACACAGCCATGTTATAAGAGACTACATTTTGCTTCAGTGAGTTATGTCGTGTTTTCTGTCAACTTTTGGACATAGAAGTTTAGTTTGCCTTATAAAAACTCTTTAATTGGAGGTACTCTTCCAAGGCTGCTGTGTTCTTGACATCTGTATGTTGCTAGGAAATTCAACAGGTGAATCTTTTATTTTCTAGCCAGCAAACTTCCACTCCTTAAATTCCTTATCAATTCCAAGGAAGACACAATAGATTAGTCTTAATTGCATGAAGAGTTAAACAATAGATGGCCAGTCAGAAGGTAAACAAATCTTATCATTTTCTCTCCATTTGCCAAGGATTTGGCCTGCGAGATAAGGCCCCATCATGCCAGTCATCGCAGATCCACAGAAAGCTGGGAAAGAGATAAAGATTTATTTATTTGTTCTATTTTTTTATCCCTCCTTTGTTGCTTTATAAGTAACTCAAGGTGAAGAAAATACATAATTATCCTTCTTCTATTTTCTCCGCAACACCAACCCTGTGAGGTCGTTTGGGCTGAGAGAAAATGACTGGCCCAAAATTGTCCAATTGGTTCTCATGGCTAAGGCGGGACTAGAGCTCACCATCTCCTGGCGATTGGTCCAAAGTCATCCAGCCAGCTTTCAGGCCTAAGGTGGGACTAGAACTCATAGTCTCCTGATGATTGGCCCAAAGTCACCCGGCCAGCTTTTAGGCCTAAGGCAGGAGTAGAACTCACCGTCTCCTGGTGATTGGCCCAAAGTCACCTGGCCAGCGTTCAGGCCTAAGGCGGGACTAGAACTCACAGTCTCCTGGCGATTGGTATTTTGTCTCTAAAGCAAGAGTGATGACCAACTTTAAGACCTGTGGACATCAACTCCCAGAATTCCCCAGCCAGCCATGCAAGTGAGAAAGTTAATCAGTGGGATGACTTGCCTCCAGGAGTTGTGGGTGCTGTAACATTGGAGGTTTTTAAGAATTGGGTATGTCCCGTTTAATGAAGAGAAGGACGAGGGGGGACATGATAGCAGTCTTCCAATCTCTCAGGGGCTGCCCCAAAGAAGAGGGAGTCAAGCTATTCTCCAAAACATCTGAAGGCAGGACGAGAAGCAACGGATGGAAACTAATCAAGGAGAGAAGCAACCTGGAACTAAGGAGAAACTTCCTGACAGGGAGAACAATTAATCAGTGAAACCACCCGCCTCCAGAAGCTGTGAATGCTCCAACACTGGAAGTTTTTAAGAAGAGACAGGACAGCCCTTTGTCTCAAATGATATAGGGTAGTGATGGCGAACCTTTTAGAGACCGAGTACCCAAAACCCACCTCGCCCCTGCCCTGCCCCTGCCTCTCCTGCCCGCAGGGCCACCCACCACCTCCATGGCCCGCCCAGATCGCCCAGGTGGCTCAGCAGCATCATGGCGGCCATGCCCTCTGTCCATGCCCCACAGCATCTGTACACGATGGGCGCAAGGGCGGAGTCTTGTCCCCACTGCCCGGCTGCCATGTACTTGGCCGCGCTGTTCTGCACAGGCTGTGCTTGGGGCGACTTTTCTCTGGAGGGGCTGCTGGTAAGGAGGAGGCCACGGGAAGTGGTGGGGCTGGGGCGATGGCGTGCGTGCCCACAGAGAGGGCTCTGAGTGCCACCTCTGGCACTCGTGCCATAGATTCGCCATCACTGATATAGGGTTTCCTGCTTGAGCAGGAGGCTGGACTAGAAGACCTCCAAGTTCCCTTCCAACTTTGTTATTCTGTTAGACAAGGAAGAAAAGGGGGAAAAAATGCATTGGATGAATAACATGCCAGTAAAAGGCCATGAAAATCCTTGGAGCCTCTGTCTGTCTCCCTGTCTCTCTCTCTTTCTGTGTATGTGTGGGTGTGTGTGTATCCGCGTGTGTGTTTGTATGTGTGCCTTTTTTTCCCCTTCATCTGAAGAATGTTTTTATGCACCTCTTTCAGTTCTTTCTTTGGGGAGCTGAATTGCTTGTCTCACTGAGATTTTTTCTTCTTCAGAAAGCAACTTTCCCACGGCTTTAAAAATAAATCAAGCCCAAGTAGAAAAAAGCTGGACGGCTGGGAGACATTGTGCCCAACTGGGTAGCCCCTGGAGAGGCTGGCATACCATTCCCATAGTCCCCAGCCGCTTTGGGATGTCTTCCAGCCAGACCTCTACAGCGAGGAATGATCAGGAAAGATGCAGTTAAAGAGACTTCATTGCTGGTGGCTGAGTTCTCACAGCTTTTCCTGCAACTGCAGTCAAGATACGTACTCCCTCCTCATAGTTACAGGTCGTCCTCGACTTACCAACCAGCCGTTTAGTGACCATTCCAAGTTGCAACACTGAAGAAAGTGACTTAAGACTGTTTTTCACACTTAACGGCGGTTGCAACATCCCCGTGGTCACATAATCAAAATTTGGATGTTTGGCAACTGGCATGTACTTAGGACGGTTGCAGTGTCCCGGGGTCACGTGACCCCCTTTTGTGACCTTCGGACAAGCAATGTCAAAGGGGAGCCAGAGTCACTTAGCCACCGTGCTACTAACATAACATCTGCAGTGATTCACTTAACAACTGTGGCGAGAAAGGGCGTAAAATGGGGCAAAACTCTGACCGGCTCAAGATGGACTCTGTCTTCCATCCTTCTGAGGTCAGTAAAATGAGGGCCCAGATTGTTGGGGGGAGCGACAGGCTGACATTTGTAAACTGCTTAGAGAGGGCTATAAAGGCACTGTGAAGCGATATATGAGTCTAAGGGCTATTGCTAAGTTGGAGGGAAGGAAGGATGGAAAGAGAAAGAAAGAAAGAAAGGAAGAAAGGAAGGAAGGAAGGAAGGAAGGAAAGGAAGGAAGGAAGGAAGGAAGGAAGGAGGGAGGGAGGGAGGGAGGGAGGAAGGAAGGGCCATGGTGGCGCAGTGGTTAGAACGCAGTATTGCAGGCTAACTCTGCCCACTGCTAGCAGTTCGATCCTGACCAGCTCAAGGTGGACTCAGTCTTCCATCCTTCCGAGGTCGGTAAAATGAGGACCCAGATGGTTGGGGGAGCAACAGGCTGACTCTGTAAATTACTTAGAGAGGCTGTAAATCACCGTGAAGTGGTATATAAGTCTAAGGGCTATTGCTAAGTCCTAAGGAAGGAAGGGAGAAAGAGGAAGGAAGGAAGGAAGGAAGGAAGGAAGGAAGGAAGGAAGGAAGGAAGGAAGGAAGGAAGGAAGGAAGGAAGGAAGGGAGGGAGGGAGGGAGGAATAGAAGGAAGGGAGAGAGAGGGAGAGAGGGATGGGAAAGGTGAAAGAAAGGGAGGGAGGGAGGAAGGAGAAAAGAAAGGAAATGGAAGGAAGGTGGGAAATGAGGGAGGGAGGGTGGAATAGAAGGAAGGAAGGAATAGAAGGAAGAGAGGAGGGAGGGATGGGAGAGGTGAGAGAAAGGGAGAGAGGGAGGAAGGAGAAAAGAAAGGAAATGGAAGAAGGAAGGGAGGGAGGGAGGGAAGGAGGGAGGAATAGAAGGAAGGGAGGGAGAGGGAGGGAGGGATGGGAAAGGTGAGAGAAAGGGAGGGAGGGAAGGAGGGAGGAAGGAGAAAAGAAAGGAAATGGAAGAAAGGTGGGAAGTGAGGGAGGGAGGGAGGAATAGAAGGAAGGAAGAAGGAAGAGAGGAAGGAGGGATGGGAGAGGTGAGAGAGAGGAGAAAGGGAGGGAGGGAGGGAGGAAGGAGAAAAAAAGGAAAAGGAAGGAAGGAAGGAAGGAAGGAAGGAAGGAAGGAAGGAAGGAAGGAAGGAAGGGCCGTAGTGGTGCAGTGGTTAGGATGTAGTTAAGGAAATTCTGCCCACAGCCTGGAGTTCAATCCTGACTAGCTCAAGGTTGACTCAGCCTTCTGTCCTTCCGAGTTCAGTAAAATGAGGACGCAGATTGTTGGGGGGAGCAACAGGCTGACTCTGTAAATCACTTAGAGAGGCTGTAAATCACTGTGAAGGGGTATATAATTCTAAGGGCTATTGCTCTTGCTATAACGAAAAAAACCTAAGGCATTTACAAGCACATCGCAGAAATTATTAATTTTCCAATGTGTCATTCATTGATGGCAAATCACTAAGTATATAATAGCCTTTTAAAAATGTTGAAGATCACTGTAACATTCTGAATCACAGGAATCATGATGAACATGATATGAATCATACCCTGAAATTATAAACAATGGCAATTTTTATCCTTCATGATAAAAAAAATCTGTTCTAATTTAAGAAGACTTATATAACCGAAATATTCAGATATGTCTAAAGAGAAATCCTCATTTAGCTTACGGTACAAATCCATGGATTAAATTGCAACCTCGAAGTGTTTTTTCAATTTCAATTAAATTCCGTGTCTAATTTAGTTTAAGACAGGAAGTTATCTGGATATCAAAGCGGCCACAATTTGGTTAAACCAGTCGTTCTCAACCTGTGGGTCGGGACCCCATTTGGAGTCGAACGACCATTTCACAGGGGTCGCCAAACAACGCAGTCCGCCATTTTTTCCCCCTTTTCCTTAGCTGTGCTACTCCCTTTTATTCTATTGACTTTTGAAAGCCAATAGAATAGACTCTCTTGAATAGAGTCTAATTCTAATTTCAAAAGCCAATAGGAATTGTCCAGGCTGTCTCTGCCCTGCTGATCCCGCCAAAAGTCCCATTCTGCAAACGGTGCTGCACCAGTTGATTAGTCCTCGACTTACGACCAGTTGAGTAGTCCTCGACTTACGACTGGTTGGGGGGGTCACGGCATTAAAAAGGTTGAGAACCACTGGGTTAAACCAAGGGAGTCAAGCATGCTTTCCAATAGGAGGTATAAATTTTTGGTAATCCTGGATTTATAACCATTTGTTCAACAACCCCAGGCCTACACACATACACAGACACACATACACACACACACACACACACACACACACACACACGGAACCCTATGGCCACAACAGGGAGAGTCAGGATTGTGTAGACACCTTGCTTAATGGCCGCAACAACTTAACGACCATACTTCTGAGTTCAGTTATCAAGGATTGTCTGTATCCTCGCATCAAATAGCATGGAGAAATCCAATTCAGCGTATTTTTATGAGAATCTACACAGAATAACGAAGCAACAGACTTTAATGAAGTTTAGTAAAATTATTACAGCTTAAAAACAGAAATTCAATTTCTGTTTCGTCAGGAAGACGTTTGAGATATGTAGACATATTACTCGATGCAGCTACAGAAAGCAGATTACTTACTCCAATCCTTTGGTTTTCCATTAGGAATAAAATAGGAAGGGTAGGATCAGCCTGGAGCAAATGCATGCTTTTTTCCGCTGGATTTTATCCAGGGTATTTTGAATAATTCTAATTTTTTTTATAGGTCTGAGAAAACGGTGTTTGCAAAAGAGGATGGAAAATCCTAATGCCGTTAGGGTTTTTGTTATTCGTGTACAATGTAAGCCTTTGCAAAAAAAAAAAAAACAGAATAAAGTCTGCTGCTCTGACCCTCAGTTCCATTTCTTTATTTTCTCTCAATATTAGACACAACAAATGGGCCTCAAGGCATTTTGTGAGGCGTTTTGGATCTGCAGCCGATGGAAAATGTTTCATCCTTTATCATAAAGTTGTGTCTGATATTTAATCTTCGAACTGCCTGGCCTTGCTCTCCTTTGCATTGCCCTCAGCCCAAATTGCCTTTTGCTCCAGAACTTGGATAAATAGAGAGGGGGGCAATATTTCTCGAAAAAAATCTTGAAAGTTTGGAGTTCATGGTTGCCCCTGGAAGGTGATGGAAACTAATATTACAAATGGATGGAAAATAATCGAGAAGCAACCTAGAACTAAGAACAATTAGAAAAAATTAATCAGTGGAACAACCTGCCTCCAGAAGCGGTGAATGCTCCGACATTGGAGGTTTTTAAGAAGAGACTGGACAGCCATTTGTCCGAAATGGTATAGTAGGGTTTCCTGCCTGAGCAGGGGGTTGGACTAGGTGACCTCCAAGATCCCTTCCAACTTTGTTATTATTACTATTATTATTAAATAGTTGGTATCCTCGACTCACGGCGACAGTTGAGCCCAACATTTCCATTGCTAAGCAAGACAGTTACTAAGTGAGTTTTCCCCCATTTTATAACCTTGCTTGCCACAGGTGTTAAGTGAATCACTGCAAATGTTAGGTTAGCAACCCTGTTGTTAAGTGAATCTGGTTCCCCCCGTTGACTTTGCTTGTCAGAAGGTCACCAAAAGGGGATCTCACGTGACTTCGGGACGCTGCAACCGTCATAAGTACGTGCCAGTTGCAAGCGTCTGAATTTTGATCACGTGACCGTTCATTTACTGACCGAACTTACAACGGCACCGAAAAAAGTGACTTAAAGTGACTTAAAATGTTTTTCACATTTACGACCGTTGCAGCATCCCCAGGGTCACGTGATCAAAATTCAGACACTTGGCCACTGTCTCATATTTATGACGGTTGCAGTGTCCCAGGGTCACGTGATCCTCTTTTGTGACCTTCGGACAAGCGAAGTCAATGAGGGGGGGGAAGCCCAATTCGCTTAACGACCCTGTTATTAACTTACCAACTGCCGCGATTCACTTAACAACGGTGGCAGGAAAAGTGGTAAAATGGGGCGGTATTCACTTAACCACTGTCTCGCTTAGCAACAGAACCTTTGGGCTCAATTGCCGTCATAAGTCAAGGACTACCTGCAATTTCCCTCCCTCTTCCAATGACGGGAAAGGCAAGCCTCTGACGAAGTCCCCCAAATACGGGAACAACGCTTGAAATATTCTTTTTAACAGCTGAATTTAATTACAGATAGTTCTCAACTTACAAGCATTCGTTTAGTGACCAGTTGAAGTTACAATGGCCCTGAAAAACGGGATTTCTGTCTCTTCTTTCCCTGGGGGCGGGGGGGGGGGGGGTTGAGGTCTACCGATCTTCAAGAGGCCAAGTTTGCAAAAATACTAGTTTAAGAGTTACTTAATGCCAAGGAGGACCAATGGATATTATTATTATTATTGTTCTTGATCCGCCCTTCCAGTTCTGTTTTACAGACAGGCAGACAACCGAAAGTAAAAGTGAGTGACTCGGTTTTTCGCTCTCTCGGCCAAACTCTTTTAAGGTGCGTCTAGCCCAGTGTTTCTCAACCTTGACAATTTTAAGGCATGTGGACTTCAACTCCCAGAATTCCACAGCCAGCAACGCTGGCTGTGGAATTCTGGGAGTTGAAGTCCACATGCCTTAAAATTGTCAAGGTTGAGAAACACTGGTAGCCACATCTGCTCGTCCTCGTGACTCATTTCTCCAATTGCAGGGGAACCACAAAGCTTCGTGCAAAACCTGACTTGGATCACAGAGACAACATTCTCACCAGGCAACACAACTTCCCATAAGGCAGAAAGAAACCCAGCGAATTTTAGGAAGTTGGCCACCGAAAAAGGAAGGTGGCCTTGTTAGGTCTTTCCACGGTTTCTCTGTTGGATTAATTCAAATTTTTTTCCCCCCATATGCAATGCTAACTTGGAACCCAATGAATCAGCCTGTCCTGGTGGATTCATTTATTTGAATAACAGAGTTGGAAGGGATCTTGGAGGTCTTCTAGTCCAACTCCCTGCTCCGGCAGGAGACCCTATACCATTTTAGACAAAGGGCTGTGCAGTCTCTTCTTGAAAACCTCCAGTGATGGAGCATCCACAACTTCTGGTGGCAGGCTGTTCCACTGGTTAATTGTTAATTGTTCTCACTGTCGGGGAATTTCTCCTTAGTTCTAGGTTGCTTCTCTCCTTGATGAGTTTCCATCCGTTGCTTCTTGTCCTGCCTTCAGGTGCTTTGGAGAATAGCTTGACTCCCTCTTCTTTGGGGCAGCCCCTTAAAGATTGGAAGACTACTATCATATCCCCACTCATTCTTTTCATTATAGACATACCCAATTCTAGCAACTGTTCTTCATAGGTTTTAGCCTCCAGTTTCCTAATCATCTTTGTTGCTCTTCTCTGCACTCTTTCTAGAGCAGTGGTTCTCAACCTTTTTAATGCCGCGACCCCCAACCGGTCATAAGTCGGGGACTACTCAACCGGTCTTAAGTCGAGGACTACTCAACTGGTGCAGCACCGTTTGCAGAATGGGACTTTTGGCGGGCTCATCAGGGCAGAGACAGCCTGGACAATTCCTGTTGGCTTTTGAAAGCCAATAGAATTAGACTCTATTCAAGAGAGTCTATTCTATTGGCTTTCAAAAGCCAATAGAATAAAAGGGAGTAGCACAGCTAAGGAAAAGGGGGAAAAAATGCCGGACTGCGTTGTTTGGCGACCTCCGTGAAATGGTCGTTCGACCCCAAATGGGGTCCCGACCCACAGGTTGAGAACCACTGCTCTAGAGTCTCAGTAATAATCCCAAAGATGCTTTTTCTGGAGGCAACTGGACTTTCTTGTTTTTTCTTTGAAGACATTTCTCTTCTCATCCCAGAAGCTTCTTCAGCTCTGACTGGATGGTGGGAAAATGGAAGGATTTATACTCTTTGCAGACAGCTGGTCATTTGCATCCCTTTAGAGCAGGGGTGTTAAACTCAGTTTCTTTGAGGGCCGCATCAGCATTGCGGTTGCCCTGGGGGGGGCGGGTGGGTGTGGCCAGGGTGGGTGCGGCCTATTGGGTGGGCGTGGATGGAGTGGGTGTGGCCTGTTGGGTGGGCGTGGCCAGCTCTACATCATTTGCGTAAAGGGTGCCTGTGGGGGCCTGGGCAGGAGTGCGACAGATCTGAGGGTCTCTGGCAGAAAGGGGTGGGACCAGGGCAAGCGCCAAGGCATGGTCCACCGGGGCACGTGCCAAGATGGCCACCACAAAATTGTACATTGGCTCCCAGCTGGCCTGTGCCAGGGCCAAGGCAGCGGGGTGCCGTTCCCTCACTGTTTCCAGGATGGCTTTGTGGGTCATATGAAACCACTTCGCGGGCCGCATCCGGCCCCCGGGCCTTGTGTTTGACATGTCTGCTTTAGAGAGTCTTTGAGGTCACTTGGAGGTTTGTCTGTATCTTCAGGATCACTTAAGTGGTGCAAATGGGTGTGGATCCTTCTTGGAACTATGGAAAGGACTGTGTTGGAGACTGGAGATAGGTGATGTTGTATTCCTTGCCCTCTGTCAAGAGAGGACTGTTCAGTCTTAATGTCGATGGCCTCTTTGACTCCTCTTTCAAACCAGCGGTCCTCTCTGTCCAAAATGTAGACTTGCTGTCTTCGAAAGAGCGGCCTTCGTCTTTTAAATGCGGATGGACAGCTGAATCTGGTCCTGATGGGTTTGTTCTCCTATGCTGCGCCACACGTTTATGAAGTGGTTGTTTTGTTTCCCCAATGTACAGATCTGCACATGGCTCACTGCATTGTATTGCATATACCATGTTGCCACTGATGGGATTCAAATATGTGAACAAGCAGTTCTCTGTGTGGATGCCGCTTCCGGAAGTCCATTCTGGGCCTGGGCAACAAAACATTAGGTACTGGTTCTGCCGAAGTGGCGCGAACTGGCTGAATCCCACCACTGCATGTTGCTCATGCAAACGACCAGTTGTCTGCAAGCAGTATAAGTCCTTCCACCTCCCCACCAGTCAGAGCTGAAGAAGCTCCTTCAATGAGAAGCGAAACGTCCTCAAAGAAAAACAAGAAAGTCCAGTTGCCTCGTGAAAAAGCATCTTTGGGATAACCAGGCCCTAGATCAGTGCTTCTCAACGTTTGTGTGACGGCGACCCCGTCACACAAACGTGCCGCGCGTGCGTAGCGCTGCCCCCATGTGCGCCGCCCTCCCATGCGCGCTGCGGCGCCGCACGCATGCGCGGCGCACATGTGCGGCACTGCCCCATGCGCGGTGGCGCCCCCATATGCGGCACGCATGCGTGACGGCGCCCCCCGAGGGGGGAAAATGGTGGATCGCCTTGTTTGGCGACCCCCGAGAAATGGTCGATCGACCCCAAATGGGGTCGCGACCCATAGGTTGAGAACCGCTGACCTAGATGATTGAGAATCTCCATATTTTCTGAAATCTGATCTAACATGGCTTCATGTTTTTTTTTTTTAATTTCAACAACAATCTAAGTTTACCATGATTGAGATGGTTTAGCTGGAGGGATAAATCTTCCTAAAGCTTTGCAAAGACAGAAGTCACCTTCAAATATTTGGGGCGGAGAAAAGTACGGAAATTTGCATTCATTCGGGGAATGCTAAGAAGATTAAGAATTCTGTGCAATGTAACTCCTGTATTCAGAGGGAAGACAAGATGTTAAATATAATGCTGAAATGGAAAACATGACTAAGAATGCCTTAATTAAGAAGCAGCAGGTTTTTCCAGGTGCACAACGTCACATGCTGCAAAATATGATCATTTCTGAACTGGTGGATACAATACATGAGTTTGTTGTGTTGCAAGCATGTACTGCCCTATCCAGTTATGCAAGCTAGTAACACACCCCAAGGGTTCATAACAGGATCTGAACTTAGATCCAGCTAAATAATTATTGCATAAGCATATGATTATTATTTATTGACCTATATCCCTGATTAAATGCCTGATGACATAAATGACCAATGATGCCATTTGGGATCAGAACTTTTATTGCTGAGCAAGCCAGTTCTTAAAGTGGTTCACACCTGATTTTATGACCTGTTTTGTCGGGTTTTTGCCAAGCAAATCACTGCAGTTCTTAAGCAGATCATGTGGTCATTAAGCAAATTCTGGCTTCCCCCACTAATTTGGCTTGTTGGAGGCTGGCAAGGAAGATCGAAAACCAGATGTTGCAACCGTCGTAAGTCCATGCCAGTTGCCAAATGCTTGAATTTTGACCTTGGGGCTGTTACCACGGTCGTAGGTTGGAGGAGTAAGTCACTATTTTCAGTGCCATTGTAACTTCGAACTGTCACTAAACAGAAGGTTGTAAGTGAAGGACCACCTCTAAAGAAAATATTGCCTTATGTGTAAAAGAAGTCTCTTCATAAATTATCACTAATGTCCCAAAACTCACATCCTAGAGAGCACAAAGACATCCCAGGAGTATTTTGGAATGACTTCAGGATGCTGCAGCTATGATAAATACCTGTCAGTGACCAAGCCCTTGTATTTTGACCGTGTCACTGTGGAAACCTTGTAACGGTCGTAACTGTGAGGACCAGTCATAAGTCACCTTTCAGTGCTGTTATAACTTTGAAGAGCCGCTAAACAAATGGTTATAAGGCAAGGCCTATCTCTATGGCTCAGAGTTTTGTGCTGTGGACACTCCAAAATTGCACTGATGGAGCAAAAAGCATTCGTTATGTGTGTCCCACAAACAACCAGAGTGTGACATATTTGCCCTTAATGTCCCACCTTATGTGTTTATGAGTGGTTGGTTTGAATGATCAAGGGGAGAATCACGCTAAACATGAGGAGAAATTTCCTGACAGAATAATCAACCAGTGGAAGAGTTTCCCTCCAGAAGTTGTGGGTGCTGCAACAGTGGAGATTTTTCAGAAGCGATCAAACAGCCATTTGTCTGAAATGGTATAGGGTCTCCTATATCCTCAGGAGGTTGGACTAGAGGACCTCCAAGGTCCCCTTCCATATGTTCAAAGTGAGGGTAGGTTTAATAGAGCAATAAACAACCAATACTTTAGGAAGAATTAACTTACAGAATTTGTTGTCCCAGCCAAACTGTCCCTTAGGCCAGTGTTTCTCAACCTTGGAAGATGTGTGGACTTCAGCTCCCAGAATTCCCCAGCCAGCTATGCGATGCCAGTCCCCATGCCCGTGCTCTGCTGGCTGGGGAATTCTGGGAGTTGAAGTCCACACATCTTCAAATTGTCAAGGTTGAGAAACACTGCCTTAGACCAGGAGTCTCCAATCTTTGCAATTTTAGGACTTGTGGACTTCAATTCCCAGAATTCCTCAGCCAGCCATGCTGGCTGAGGAATTCTGGGAATTGAAGTCCACAAGTCGTAAAGTTGCAAAGATTGGAGACTCCACCTCAGACTGTTTGACTAAGAAGCTTGACAAATTTATGGGGAGCTAAAACAGTGTTTTTCAACTCTGGCAACTTTAAGACTTTGTTTTGTTATTCTGAATGATCAGTAGCAGAGCTGGTTTCTCTCAGGGAGGCCTGCATTTCTTAGAAACAAGAAGTGTTAAACCAGCGGAGCAATGGCGGAAGACTTTTGTTTTATCGCTAATGATGAATAGGGATTACCTTATCTGCCCCCAGGCCTCAGCTTGGCAAACACAATTCAGAGACTCTTTGCATTCCACAATCTTTCAGTGGGATTGGGTGCCTTTGACTGCATTCCCAGGGCTAAGTAAATAAACCAGAGACTATCTGTAGTAAATCTTGCCTTGAGGGCTGCTTTGATGCGCTATTTCCACCGCAAATCCCTCTTCCTCCATCTCCTTATTTACAAATAATGCAGACGGTTTGGAAGGTCACTTTTCTCCTCCTCCGCCCTCAGCAAGTGGAATTCTGCATCTTTCTCCTCTTGTAGCAAAACTTGGGAAGTTTGTCGATTCTGGGAGTTGAAGTCCACAAGTCTTAAAGTTTTCAAGGTTGGACACCCCTGTTCTGGATTAGTAACATGGCTAAGTGAATCCGGCTTCCCCTATTGACTTAATAATAATAACAATAATAATAATAAAGTTGGAAGGGACCTTGGAGGTCATCTAGTCCTACCCCCTGCTCAGGCAGGAAACCCTACACCATTTCAGACAAATGGCTGTCCAGTCTCTTCTTACAAACTTCCAGTGTTGGAGCATTCACAACTTCTGAAGGCAGGTTGTTCCACTGGTTAATTGTTCTCACTGTCAGGAAGTTTCTCCTTAGTTCTAGGTTGCTTCTCTCCTTGATTAGTTTCCATCCGTTGCTTCTTGTCCTGCCTTCAGGCACCTTGGAGAAGAGCTTGACTCCCTCTTCTTCGGGGCAGCCCCTGAGATATTGGAAGGCTGCTATCATGTCCCCCCTCTTTCTTCTCTTCATTAGACATCAAAAGGTCACAAAAAAGGGATCACGTGACCCCGGGACCGTCATAAATATGAGTTAGTTGCCAAGGGCTTGAATATTGATCCCTGGGAATGCTGCAATGGCCGTTCAGTGTGAAAACTGATTCAGAATAACAGAATAACAGAGTTGGAAGGGACCTTGGAGGTCTTCTAGTCCAGCCCCCTGTCCAAGCAGGAGAACGTACCAGGAATAGGCAACCTTGGCTCTTTTATGATTCGTGGACTTCAACTCCCAGAATTCCTGAGCCAGCGTGGCTCAGCTTGGAAGCCTCTCCCTTTCCCCTCAGCATGGCTGGCTCAGGAATTCTGGGAGTTGAAGTCCACGAGTCATAAAAGAGCCAAGGTTGCCTACCTCTGGTCTAGGCCTAGGCTGCTTTATGACTCGTGAACTTCAACTCCCAGAATTCCTGAGCCAGCATGAGGGAAACTTTGGCCCCTTCATGACTCGTGGACTTCAACTCCCAGAATTCCTGAGCCGGCAGAGCTCAGCTTGGAAACCTCTTGCTTTCCCCTCAGCATGGCTGGCTCAGGAATTCTGGGAGTTGAAGTCCACCAGTCATAAAAGAGCCAAGGTTGCCTACCCCTGGCCTATACCATCTCAGACAGGTGACTGACTGTCTAGTCTCTTCTTTAAAATCTCCAGTGATGGAGCGACCACAATTTATGGAGGCAAACTGTTCATGAGTCCCTTTTTTCAGTTCTCTTGTAACTTCGAATTGCTTCTCCCTGTGGTAGAAAAAACTGGCTGGGTGATTGGGGGGGGGTGGTTTCAAACAAATGGCTGCCCAATCTCTTTTTAAAAACCTCCAATGATGGAGCATCCACAACTTCTGGTGGCAAGCTGTTCCACTGGTTAATTGTTCTCACTGTCAGGGAATTTCTCCTTAGTTCTAGGTTGCTTCTCTCCTTGATTAGTTTCCATCCGTTGTTTCTTGTCCTGCCTTCAAGTGCTTTGGAGAATAATTTGACCCCCCTCTTCTTTGTGGCAGCCTCTCAAATACTGGAAGATTGATATCATGTCCCCCCTACTCCCTCTTTTCTGTAGACTAACCATACCCAAACCTTGCAACCGTTCTTCATATGTTTCAGTCTCCAGGCCTTTAATCATCTTAGTTGCTCTTCTTTGCACTTTTTCCAAAGTCTCAACATCTGTTTTTTGGAACCTGGTGACCCAAACTGGATGCAGTATTCCAGGCATGGCCTTATTAAGGCTTTATAAAGCGGTACACAGCCCTCCTGTTGCATTGTCTTTCTGTGTGAGCTTGCTCTAAGTCAGTGTTTCCCAAACTTGGCAATTTTAAGGCATGTGGACTTCAACTCCCAGAATTCCACAGCTAGCAACGCTGGCTGTGGAATTCTGGGAGTTGAAGTCCACATGCCTTAAAATTGTCAAGTTTGGGAAACACTGCTCTAAGTCAACATAATTTAGACAGAATGACTTGAGAGTCACTTTCAGCCACCCGGCCTTTTTTTTCTCCAGCATGCATTTATTTTTCCCTCTTGGAATCCGATACATTCTTTACCTGCATGAGTCATCCCAGACAAACATGATCTTCTAGCCAGCAGGTTTCAGCAGGATGACGGCAACGTTTCCCACTCGACTCAAGCAGGAAATATTTCTCCTCATGTGATTTCTAACACAGGCTGATTCATCCTTTCTCGTGACATTAACTTTGAAGCCAAAGAAACAAGGAGACCCATCCTATCAGTTGTGGCTGCAATGCAAAAGTTTTGTTGCAAAAACAACAACAACAACAACAACAACCCCGCAAGTAATTGACACTCTATGGGGCTGGCTGGCATCTTTGGAAGTCCTAGTTGCCCCTGAGCTGAAAACAACAGGTTGGCAATCTGGGATTTCTTTGTATGTCTTTCGTCCCTCTGAGTTTGACAAAGATGCTTCTTTTCCTGATGCTTCCATATCTGGGTTGCGAGAATTTCAAATGACCACAAGATGGCAGCAAAGAGAGGCAGAAAAAAATTGGCATTTTGCTGCCACCTATTGGTTTTGTGGAATGCTGCGATCCAAATTACCCAATAAGCTCAGTTTCTTAAAACTGTAGCTCTCAGGACCCTTTCCCGTTTTTAAAAAGTATACCCCCCCCCAAACGTTTTTAACAAAAAAAAATAGAGTTGGAAGGGACCTTGGAGGTCTTCTAGTCCAGCCCTCTGGTCAAGCAGGCTCTGTTGTGGTCGTCAGTCGAGGGCTACCTGTATAAGATCCCCTGCCTTGAACAAGGGCTTGGTGTAGACCAGGGCTTTTCAACCAGTGGTACGGGTACCACCTGTGGTACATTGGCACCTGGCAGGTGGTACGTGACCATCCTAGAAAAGTGGTAGCGGGGGAGGGGAATGAGCTGAACCGGTGGCAGCACCGCACAAGCCTGAGTGAGAGACGGCTGGAGCTGCAGGGCTGTCAGGGCTCAGCGGAAGCGCCAGGATCAGCGCCAGGATCCAGCTGGAGCTCAGCGCTGATCCTGGCGCTTCTGCTGAGCCCAGAAGAAGTGCCGATCAGTTGGAATGTTGCAGCTTCTCCAGGGTCTTGTGATTTACATTCAGATGCTTGGCAACTGATTCATATTTATGACGGTCACAGTGTCCCAGGGTCATGTGAAGTGACCAAAACCTGCTGCAACCACCCAGCAGACGGGGGAATAAAAACCAAACACCCCCCATCCCACCTCCGCTGCCAATCCTCAACAGAAATGCTCACAACAATAGCAACCTCGGACAGGAGGAAGAGCGCCGCCGGGCGGGCAGGCAGGAGTCTTGCTCGGCTATGCCTTGGGGGGCACTTTTTTCAGTGCCATTGTAACTTCGAACAGTCACTAAGCGAACTGTTGTAAGTCGAGGACTACCTGTACTTTATCACTTTTTTCCTTTTTGTTTTTTTGGGTCATCAAGTTTTTGACCCCTTGCTAGGCGACTGGTGGTATTCAGATGTTGCCATATCCTAAAAGTGGTACAATGGGTGAAAAGGTTGAAAAGCCCTGGCCTATACCATTCCAGACAAATGGTTGTCCAATCTCTTCTTTAAAACCTCCAGTGATGGAGCACCCACAACTTCTGGAAATAAACCATTCCACTGGTCAATTGTTAATTTTCTTTGTGTGGATTATATTGAATGATATTTATCCTATTAAAGATTTTTAAAAAACGACACATTTCTAGAACATTTCTCGAAGTATGTGAAAACAACATTAAACCCTCCTGCCTTACTGGCACTGCTGATATAACTAGTTTGGGTAAATGAAAGATCTGCAAGAAAACAGCCAAGCTCAGAGAGCACCAAGGACTTTCTCAATATTAAACCCATTGGACATTACATTTTTTTAAAAAAAGTTTTTGTTTTTCCCTGAAGGATAGACTGTCCTGGAACATGGAGGTTTCATTGGAGTTAATAGTCTATATGAGGAACTTTGATAATTAATATCCTCTGAGCTATGAGCAGAGGATCAGCTGACTTCACAATATAGGTGAGAGCATCTGGTTTCTGTGTTCCCAGCTGAAATCCTTACAGACACATGCGATAAAATCAGGAAATGCTTCTGCAAGAGGCAAATGTGTATCCTGAACGGTGAGCAGAGTTCACCGGCCTTGTACCCTCACTCAGGAGAATATCTAGGCTGTAGATCTACCCAAAGCTGGTCTTCTGATATGATTGCTCTCCTTCCTGTTTCGCTCCAGTTATCAAATTTGGGTCTGATAATGCTTATCTAGAAGTCTGATTCCTGCAGGACAGGTGGAAGTGTGCCCAGGGACATTTGCAGGAGGGGGCAGAAAAGTCAACAGAGTCGCCTTATAGGGGAGATGGGCTGCAAAATTTAATAAATAATGATAATAATAACACGGCAGCTATGATCTCACAAAAGAAACCTCTCTCACTCCCCCCTCTCACTTTCTCCCTCTTTCTTTTTCTTTCTTTCTTTCTTTCTTTCTTTCTTTCTTTCTTTCTTTCTTTCTTTCTTTCTTTCTTTCTTTCTTTCTTTCTTTCTTTCTTTCTTTCTTTCTTTTTTTCTTTCCTTCCTTCCTTCCTTCCTTCCTTCCTTCCTTCCTTCCTTCCTTCCTTCCTTCCTTCCTTCCTTCCTTCCTTTCCTTTATTATTTTTATAAATAATTCAGGGCACCATACCCAACACACCAATACTTCAGATAGCCGAGAAAACAAAGAAATGGATACTGTACAAACATAATCATTGTGTGCTTTGTTCCCCTATTAAACAAATTAAGTTAGTGTCAAGTGGATCACCTGAATTCTGCTCTTTAATCTGGTTACTGGGTTAGCACAAGACCATGAGTCACAATCTCCTCCCTGGGCCTGATATTGCACAACACACATATCTTAACGAAGGTGAACATTAACCAAGCTTTCTTTGAGGCAGAAATGTTGCGACTGGCTCTTTACCACACCTGTGTGTGGTATACTTTTGCAGCACAGATAGTGCTTGATTTATAACCATCTGTTTACTAACCGTCTGAAATTATAACGGCACTGAAAAAAAGTGACTTAGCACCATTTTTCACACTTACGACCGTGGCAGCATCCCCCCTTTGTCGCGTGATCAAAATCCCAACGCTTGGCAACCGACTCGCCTTTATGACGGTCGCAGTGTCCCAGGGTCACGGGATCCCTTTTTGTGACCTTCTGATAAGTAAAGATCATGGGGGGGGAAGCCAGATTCCGTTAACCACCATGTTACTAATTTAACAACCGCAGTAATTCGCTTAACAGCTGTGGCGAGAAAGGTCGTAAAATGGGGCAAAACTCACTTAACGATGGTCTTGCTCAGCAACAGAAATTTTGGGGCTCAGTTGAGGCCGTAAGAGGATTGATTGCCTGTGCTCTGTTTCTTTGGAAATGAGGCAATTTGCTTCTCATCCAAGAAGCTTTTTCGACTCTGTCTGGATGGTGGGGAATGGAAAGATTTATACTCCTTGCAGACAGCTGGTCATTTGCATCCTTTTCGAGAGACATTGAGGCCACTTGGAGGCCATCTATGTCAAAATTGAACAGCCCTCTCTCAACAGAAGGGGAGGGATAAGACATCATCTCTCTCCAGTCTACAACACAGTCCTTTCAGCAGTTCCAAGAAGGCTCCACATCCATTTGCATCACTCAGGTGACCTTGAGGATGCAGACAAACCTCCAAGTGGCCTCAACGACTCTCTAAAACAGGGGTGTCAAACTGCTGGCCCGCAGGCTGATTGCATCATGCGGAGGCCGCGCCCTCCCCAGCTCCAGTAATGCGAAAAAAAGTCACGATACGTCGCGACACGTCACGCGATGCGGCGAGTTTGACACCCGTGCTCTAAAAGAATGCAAATGACCAGCTGTCTGCAAAGATCTATGATGTCTTTGCCGTACTTCCGGTTTTGGGCAAAAAGTGCCCCATAGCGGACAATAAGTTTACCAGTTTACTTTACAACGCTGCTTTTGTTTAATTGATGGCTGCAAAAAGCAGTTGTAAAATTGAGCACGCTTTACAATGATCATGACGTAAAAACTGAAATTATGGGCTCAGTTATAGTCATAAGTCAAAAGCTCCCTCTGAAATGCAAGAATAATATCAATCAGATCCAGTCAGGTAAAATAGAGACCTGCAATGTAATTCAATATAATGCAATATATATAATACAGTCTCCAAATTTCTATTTGTTGTCCCTGGCTATAGTATGAAAGTAGATTGCCGTTGTGTCTTTCTGGGATATTATCTTAATTTCTTTGTCTATCCAATCCCTCTGGGTTGTGTTGATGGAATGCCATTCAAGCCATTAATATGTTGGATCCTTGGTGCTCTCTGAGCTGGGTGCTTTTCTTGCAGACATTTCATTAACAAACTAGGTAACATCAGCAGTGCTAGAAGAGGGTGGAGCTTGCTCTTATTTTTATAAACTAGTCACTTGAAGGCAGGACAAGAAGCAACGGATGGAAATTAATCAAGGAGAGAAGCAATCTAGAACTAAGCAGAAATTTCCTGACAGAACAATTAACCAGTGGAAGAACCTGCCTCCAGAAGTTGTGAATGCTCCAACACTGGAGGTTTTTAAGAAGAGACTGGACAGCCATTTGTCTGAAACAGTATAGGGTTTCCTGCCTGAGCAGGGAGTTGGACTAGATGACCTCCAAAGTCCCTTCCAACTCTGTTATTCTATTATTCTGGCTTGCCCTGTCAATGTTGGTTGGAATATTCTTGGTGCTTCCTTGATTATGTTGCTGTCAACTGTTAACTTGTTTGTTTGCGTCCTTGATTGAAGTATTGTTTACTCCTTGATTCTAGTGTTCATCTTCTAGTATTAACCCTCTAGTGTTAATCTTTGTGTTGATCTCTGCTTATCTGGGTGTTGATTGCTGGCGAGGAAGTGTTTTGGTCTTTCTGTTTCCTTTTTGGCTGTTTGATGGTCTTTTTTGAGGGATATGTACATGTCGTTTATCTCCATCTGCCTGTTGATGGCCAATTTCTCTGAGTGCCACGCTTCCAGGAATTGTCTGGCATTTTCGAACTTGGCCCTGATCATTAATAGGACCAAACTTGGGCTGGGCGGGAGGATTATGATCAACCAATATTGGGAAGATGCTGTCGTCCTGATGGATAAAAGTACAGTGTCCCTCGAGCCAAGGTCAACGTGGACATAAGGATTGTTTTTTGGCAAGACCATGGATGCATTTTAATAACAATAACAACAACAATAATAATAAAGTTGGAAAGGACCCTAGAGATCATCTAGTCCAGTTGTTCTCAACCTGTGGATCGGGACCCCATTTGGGGTCGAACGACCATTTCACGAGGGTTGCCAAACAACGCAGTCTGCCATTTTTTCCCCCTTTTCCTTAGCTGTGCTACTCCCTTTTATTCTATTGGCTTTTGAAAGCCAATAGAATAGACTCTCTTGAATAGAGTCTAATTCTATTGACTCTTGAATAGAGTCTAATTCTATTGTCCAGGCTGTCTCTGCCCTGCTGAGCCCGCCAAAAGTCCCATTCTGCAAACGGTGCTGCACCAGTTGAGTAGTCCTCGACTTACGACCGGTTGAGTAGTCCTCGACTTACAACCGGTTGGGGGGTCGCAGCATTAAAAAGGTTGAGAACCACTGATCTAGTCCAACCGCCTGCTCAGGCAGGAAACCCTATACCATTTCAGACAAATGGCTGTCCAGTCTCTTCTTAAAAACTTCCAATGTTGGAGCATTCACTGCTTCTGGAGGCAGGTTGTTCCACTGATGATTTTGCTATTGTCACTTTTAACAATGCTTTTTTTCAGGAGGGTTTCAGCCTGGCCATGCCGTTCCAATTTCAGTAATAACCCTTAAGTCCTTCAAGGTCAGCTACATGTTAGAGTTAGATGATGCAAGAATCAGTAACTTTCCTTTCCTGCAGTGTATGATCGTGACTAAGCATGCAAGACAAATCCTTCACTTGGAATTTTAAACAGTGCCTTGCTTTTCCAATTATTAGTCAAGCTCCCAGGTATTGTCTCCCTTTGGAAGTTTTCTGAAGAAGCCGTAAAAATAATAAAATAAAACGTAAAGTAAAATAAAATAAGGTACAGATATTCTCGACTTACAACTTTCATGTGGCAACGCTTCAAAGTTACAACAGCCTTGAAAAAAAAAGGGACTTTTTTTTTGGTCAAAATTCAGATGCTTAGCAACTGGTTCACCTTTATGACGGTCGCAGCGTCCCGGATCACGTGATCCCCTTTTGCGAACTTCTGCCAAATTCACTAAAGAACCCTGTTGCTAACTTAACAACTGCGGCGATTCACTTAACAACAGTGGCAAGGAAGGTCGTAAAATGGGGCAAAACACACTTAACAACTGCCTCGCTTAGCAATGGAAATTTTGGGCTCAATTGTGGTTGTAAGTCGAGGACTACCTGTAAAGTAATAAATGAAACCAAATCAAAAAATAAAATAATAAAATAAAATAAAATAAAATTATAAAATAAAATAAAATAATAAAGTAAAATAAAATAATAAAATAAAAAAATAAAAAATAAAATAATGAAATAAAATAAAATAATAATAATAAAATAAATATATAATAAAATAATAAAATAAATATAAAATAAAATAATAATAAAAATAAAATAAATATAAAATAAAATAAATAATAATAAAATAAATATAAAAAATAAAATAAAATAATATAATAAAAAATAATAAAATAAAATAATAAAAAATAATAAAATAAATATAAAATAAAATAATAAAATAAAATAAAATGAAATAATAAAAATAAAATAAATATAAATATAATATAAAATAAAATAATAATAATAAAATAAATATATAATAAAATAAAATAATAAAATAAATATAAAATAAAATAAATATAAAATAAAATAAATATAAAATAAAATAAATAATAATAAAATAAATATAAAAAATAAAATAATATAATAAAAATAAAATAATAAAAATAAAATAAATATAAAATAAAATAATAAAATAAAATAATGAAATGAAATAAAATAAAATTAAAATAACATAAATATAAAATAAAATAATAATAATATATATATATATATATATATATATATATATATAATAAAACAAAACAAAATAAAATTCAAGCTCTTTTGCTGCAACATCCAATACCTTCTTTTTCTTGCTTCAGTCTTTGCATTACCTTAATAAAAAGGTGCGCAGCTGCAAATGTTTTGTTGATTCTGCTGCATTAACTGTTGAATGTATTATATCCAACAACCCCCCTCTCCCCCCCCCACCAATTGTTGTGTATCAGATTTACTTGCAGCCAGGCAAAACAGTTCTAGATCTGGTCAGTTGCTCTGCCTATTTTCTTAGCAAGCAAACCTCCCGTTTTGCTGCAGTGAACCCACTCCGCTGATCTGGCCTTTGCAAATTTCTAAAATCCCACATGGTTTCTCCTACCAGGGCAATAGGGAGGGTCCCCATGGGAAGTGGGAGGAGTGGAGGGGAAATGTAATGTGAATTATTTTAATAATGTAATTGGATGCTAAAATCCCGGATCAAAAGTAGGTCATTTGAGGATAAAGCAAGCTAAGAAAAAAAACATTCTAGGCTCGCGTCCATAAAAAGGAGATCTGTCTGAAACCAGCTTGATAACAAGAGCCTTATATAAGCAGGACTTCAGCCTGCTTGCATAATTCTTTGCAGTTAGAGAAATAGGCTTTCTGAAGAAAAGATACTGCTAGCTTTCTACATTAAGGGGTATGGATTTATTTTATGTTTATCCCCAGGAAAGTGGCTGAGATACGGCACCCTCTTCCAGAAAGGAGAAATTTCCTGTCAGTGAGAACAATTAACCAGTGGAACAGCTTGCCTCTAGAAGTTGTGGATGCTCCATCACTGGAGGTTTTTAAGAGGAGATTGGACAGCCATTTATCTGAAATAGTATGGGGTCTCCTGCTTAAGCAGGGGGTTGGACTAGAAGACCTCCAAGGTCCCTTCCAATTTCAGGGGGTTAGGGTTAGGGGGGTGTTAGGGAGTGCAAGGGGTTAGACCAACTCTGTTATTCTGTTCTGTTACAATTCCATTTCTCTCAGTCTTTCTTAAATTCCCTTTAATTGAAATAGCTTCAATTTCATATTGTTGTAGCTGTCCTGGATTTATAATCGACAGATTGATGGATATCACACTGCATTGGTTATCTGCCGTTGGCCAACTCCTGGATTCTCATCACCTCCCCCACAATTATCAAGTGTGGCTGGGAATAATGGGGTTTGTCACACACACACACACACACACACACACACACACACACACACACACACACACATCTGGAGAATGACAGATTGGGGAAGTAGAGTCATCCACATCAACCCTTGAGCTGCAAGGCAAAGAACACAATCTCTCCAAATTCTTGAATCTGCACACATCGCCACCGCTTTAACCTTGGATGGGAGGTATTTGTAAATATAACCCATCAGCATTTGGGTTCATGTCCTGTAATTTAGGCTAAGGGTTTAATAACAGGCCACCTGTTGTAAGCTGGTAGCATTTTTTTCAGATATTGGCGTGGGAGATGTAGGAAGTTCAGCCATACGTAAAAGCGAGGCGTTAAAAAGGCACAAACGTTTGCCAATGTGGATTTGATTAACTCAGAGGTGTGAGTGACTTTGGGAAGGATTAAGAGGATGGATTGAACAGGCTCCTCTTATTAAGAATTTGCTGCTCTTATTAAAAATGTGCAGGTGGATGCCTTTTGAAAGATGCTTGTGAAGGAACTGTCATCCTTTTATATTGTAGCATGGCTGCCTTGAGCAGGGGGTTGGACTAGAAGATATAGGTTCTCCTGCTTGATCAGGGGGCTGGACTAGAAGACCTCCAAGGTCCCTCCCAGATTCTATTCTATTCTATTCTATTCTATTCTATTCTATTCTATTCTATTCTATTTTATTCTAGTCTAGTCTAGTCTAGTCTATTACATTACATTACATTACATTACATCTATTCTATTCTATTCTATTCTATTCTATTCTATTCTATTCTATTCTATTCTATTCTATTCTATTCTATTCTATTCTATTCTATTCTATTCTATTCTATTCTACTATTCTATTCTATTCTATTCTATTCTATTCTATTCTATTCTATTCTATTACATTACATTACATTACATTACATATATTCTATTCTATTCTATTCTACTACATTACATTATATTACATATATTCTATTCTATTCTATTCTATTCTACTACATTACATTATATTACATATATTCTATTCTATTCTATTCTATTACATTACATTACATATATTCTATTCTATTCTACTACATTACATTACAATACATTACATCTATTCTATTCTATTCTATTCTATTCTATTCTATTCTATTCTATTCTATTCTATTCTATTCTATTCTATTCTATTCTATTCTATTCTACTACATTACATTACATTACATATATTCTATTCTATTCTATTCTACTACATTACATTACATTACATATATTCTATTTTGTTCTGTTCTGTTCTATTCTATTCTATTTTACTACATTACATTACATATATTCTATTCTATTCTATTCTATTCTATTCTACTACATTACATTACATTACATTACATATATTCTATTCTGTTCTGTTCTGTTCTATTCTATTCTATTCTATTCTACTACATTACATTACATTACATATATTCTATTCTATTCTATTCTATTCTACTACATTACATTACATTACATATATTCTATTCTATTCTATTCTACTACATTACACTACATTACATATATTCTATTCTGTTCTGTTCTATTCTATTCTATTCTATTTTACTACATTACATTACATATATTCTATTCTATTCTATTCTATTCTATTCTATTCTATTCTATTCTATTCTATTCTATTCTATTCTACTACATTACATTACATTACATATATTCTATTCTATTCTATTCTATTCTATTCTATTCTATTCTATTCTATTCTATTCTATTCTATTCTATTCTATTCTATTCTATTCTATTCTATTCTATTCTATTCCTGCTGCCAAGCATCTGAATTTTGATCACGTGACCATGGGAATGCTGCAATGGTCTTAAGTGTAAGTAGTAAATCACTTTTTTTTAGTGCCGTTGTAACTTTGAACGGTCACTGTGGTGTAAATTGAGGACTACCCATTCTTATATGAAACTGCTCCTTATCCACTTAAAAGCCGGCGAAGGCTAATAAGACGTTTGATAGACAACCGCGCCACCTAGTGTTTCAATGCTAGAATTACAGTTTGGGAACCAGTTCGTTTTCTGGCTCTACCAACAATAAAAATAGCACTTAAGATTTTCATACCTCTTCCTGTAAGCTCTTTGATGAGCATCTGAATTTTGATCATGTGACCGTGAGGATGCCGCAATAGTTGTGAGTGTGCAAAGCGGTCATAAGTCCCTTTTTTTCAGTGCCGTTGTAATTTTGAATGGTCACTAAACAAATAGTCACTACGCCAAGGACTCTCTCTATAGTTGAACAGCTAACTAACTAGTTAGATGGGTAGCAGTTTTGAATGAGACATCTTCTTTCCTTATCTGTTTGCCCTCTCAAGCTAGAGAGCTTCAGATGTTAAATTGTCTGGGTGTCATAATAAAAGTGTCATCAACTTTTTCCTGCAGATGGTGACGTGATAGTTATAACCTAGTGGACGATCACTTGACCGTGAGCCAGCAGTGTGCAGCAGCAACCAAAAACGCTAATACAATCCTGGGTTGTATAAACAAAGGCATAGAATCAAGATCACGTTAAGTATGAGCACCGCTTTATAAAACCCTAGTAAGATCACACCTGGAGTACTGCAGCAATTTTGGTCACCATATCACAAAAAAGATGTTGAGACTTTGGAAAAAAAATTCAGAGAAGAGCAACTAAGATGAGCCAAGGCCTGGAGACTAAAAGGAATGGCTGCGGGACTTGGGTTTGGCCAGTCTAAAGAAAATAAGAAATAGGGGAGACACCATAGTGGTGTTCCAGTATCTGAGGGGCTGCCACAAAGAACAGGGGGTCACGTTATTCACCAAAGCACCAGAGGGAAGGATGAGAAACAATGGTTGGAAACTGACCAAAGAGAGAAACAACCTGGAATTAAGGAGAAACTTCCTAACAGTGAGGACAATCAACTAGTGGAACAGTTTACCTCCAGAAATCATGGGCGCTCCATCACTGGGGATTTTTAAGAAGATACTAGACAGTCACTTGTCTGAGATGGTATAGGTTCTCCTGCTTGAGCAGGGGGCTGGACTAGAAGACCTCCAAGGTCCCTTCCAGCTTCTATTCTATTCTATTCTATTCTATTCTATTCTATTCTATTCTATTCTATTCTATTCTATTCTATTCTTAATAAAGATTTCAATTCTATTCAATTCAATTCAATTCAATTCTATTCTATTCTATTCATTAACTTTGTACTATTATGGGTTTATTCACTATTGTCCACTAGGAGGCAGCATGAGACTGTTTTCTCTCCGTTGGAACTGTCAGAGAGTTACCTATGCCTAACAAATTCTAGCTGAGTAAAAAAAAAAAGGAAACAAAACACCTCTTTGCCAACAATCCACAACCCATAATAATAAAACACCTCTTTGCCAACAATCCACAACCCATAATAATAAAAACGATTAGCTTAAATATGAGATAGTGGCTATTAATTGTGCTTGTAAGTCAAGGATTCCCTCTAGTCTACTAGGTAAGCAGAGATTATAACACCAGGATTAATAACTAGAGTAACGATCAAGCAGCAAACAATATCTCAGCCATCTCAGGAACTAAGTCAGACAAACAATCAAATAGTAAATAATAGCCCAATCAAGAAAACAACACTCCCACCAACACTGACTGTGCAAGCCTCTTGTATATAAAGAGAAAACAAATCCCACACCCTACAAGCACTGATGACGTTACCTAGTTGGGTGGTGAAATGTCTGCAAGAAAACAACCAAGCATCAAAGACCTCCTCCTCCTTCTCCTTCTCCTCCTCCTCCTCCTCCTCCTCCTCCTCCTCCTCCTCCTCCTCCTCCTCCTCCTCCTCTTCCTCCTCCCTGCAAACCTCACTCTCTTCAAGCACTGATGATGTTACCTAGTTGGGTTATGAAACGTGTTGATCAAAACAACCAAGCATCAAAGACCTCCCCCCTTCTCCTCCTCCTCCTCCCCCCCCCTCCTCCTCCTCCTCCTCCCTGCAAACCTCACTCTCTTCAAGCACTGATGATGTTACCTAGTTGGATTATGAAACGTCTTCATGAAAACAAGAAGCATCAAAGACTTCACCCCCTCCTCCTCCTCCTCCCTGCAAACCTAACTCCCTTCCATCACTGATGATGTTACCTAGTTGGGTAATGAAACGTCTGCAAGCAAACAATGAAACTCGGAGAGCACCAAGGACCCTACGGAATAAAATTTGTCACTGTGAATATGAACACAGGCAGTTTGAATCATGCTAGCAAAAGTACTTAGTATGTACTGTAATGTCCTCTGGCACAGAATCCTGGGAATGGTGGTCTTAGCAGGCCAAAGTTTCATCAGGTTAGAGAAGGTCAGCATCCTTAAGGTCACATGATCAAAGTTTGGGCACTTGGCAACTGGCATGTACTTATGACAGTTGCATTGTCCCGGGTTCATGTGATCGCCGTTTGTAACCTTCCCAGCCGGCTTCTGACAAGCAAGGTTTGCTTGGCTTTCATACCTAAGGCAGGACTAGAACTCACTGTTTCCTGGTGATTGGTCCAAAGTCACCCAGTCAGCTTTCATACCTAAGGTGGGACTAGAACTCACCGTCTCCTGGTGATTGGCCCAAAGTCACCCAGTTGGCTTTCATACTTAAGGCGGGACTAGAACTCACTGTCTCCTGGTGATTGAACCAAAGTCACCCAGCTGGCTTTCATACCTAAGGCAGGACTAGAACTCACTGTTTCCTGGTGATTGGTCCAAAGTCATCCAATCAGCTTTCATACCTAAGGTGGGACTAGAACTCACCGTCTCCTGGTGATTGGCCCAAAGTCACCCAGCTGGCTTTCATTCTTAAAGCAGGACTAGAACTCAACAGTTTCCCACTTTCTAGCCTGGTGTCTCAACCGCTAGAGACCAGCCTGGCTCTTTTTTATCCCCATTGCACAATAAAGCCATTTATGGAGGTTACAAAGCACCGCTTTCTTGCAGATCTGACCCCGTCTTCTTCCCTGGCAGCAAAGTTCAGGGACGGAGTTTCGAGGTTCATTTCAGTAACACCTCTACCACCTCCGATGCCAAATGTCGGGCAAGCAGCTGCATTTAATAGAAGTACAGTGTGTTACAAGGGCTCCTGTGGTTTTAGGAAGCAATGAGTCAGCCGGAAGTTGTATGATGGATGCTGCAAACGTCTGCTACTCAGCAGTCACCTCATAAGAAGTAGCTGAGTGGAGAGTATCCGGTCTCAGCAAAGCCCACAAACGCGTGAAGTTTAGTTCTCTTTACTAAACTACAGATTGTCCTTGACTTACCACTACAACTGGGCCCAAATTTTCTGTTGCTAAGCAACACCCACCCACCCCATTAAGTGAATTTTGCCCCTTTTTACATTTCATTGCAGTTGTTAACACTCTTGTTAAGTGAAATCTGTCTTCCCCATGGACTTGGCTGGTCAGAAGGTTGCCAAAGGAGATCACTTGATGCCCCGGGACGCTGCGACCGTCGTAAATATGAGCCAGTTGTCAATTTTGATTACACGATCATGGAGATGCCACAAGGGTTGTGTGAAAAATGGACATAAGGCCCTTTTTTTCCAATGCCTTCGTTATTTCAGTCACTAAATGAATTGTTGTAAATT
Source organism: Crotalus adamanteus (assembly GCA_039797435.1). Classification (NCBI taxonomy): domain Eukaryota; kingdom Metazoa; phylum Chordata; class Lepidosauria; order Squamata; family Viperidae; genus Crotalus; species Crotalus adamanteus. The sequence goes on along the minus strand of CM077923.1, from coordinate 90,043,480 downwards.
GAGGACTACAGTGGGATATGCCCGTTATAAGAATAATAAAGTTGGAAGGGACCTTGGAGGTCATCTAGTCCAACCCCCTGCTCAGGCAGGAAACCCTATATCATTTCAGAAAAATGGCTGTCCAGTCTTTTCTTAAAAACTTTCAGTGTTGGCGCATTCACCGCTTCTGGAGGCAGGTTGTTCCACCGGTTAATTGTTCTGTCAAGAAGTTTCTGCTTAGTTCTAAATTGCATCTCTCCTTGACTAGTGTCCATCCGTTGCTTCTTGTCTGTTCAATCAAGCTGATTTGCAGGGATCCCCGAATTTTCCATTGGAGCGTGGAAGAATAAGAAATAGAACGAACGGGCTATAAGCTAAGAATCTATTGATGACTGTAATAGATATGTTTCTACTTAGCGGTAATAATAAAAGCTTAAATATGAGATAGTGGCTATTAAGAGAAAAAGAGAGGAAGTATTAAATGCTGAAATAAGAGAAATTTTGGTGACTAAATTTAAGATATTTGGAAATTACCAAAAAATAAGAAATGTTGTATTATTAATTACTCGATGTAAGATGTTGAGAATTCAAATAGATAAGACGTGTATCCTGAACATTAGAGCTTGTGGTGAATTGTGATAAAGGGAACTGGGGTTATTTAAAATTTGGAAATTATAAAATATTGAACGTTGAATTCATTTATTGATGGGAAACTAAAAATTGGGAAAAACTAGGACATTGATTGCCTAAAAGGATTGAATGTTAAAGTAACTGGGATGTGACTTCCGGTGGATTTTGCGCGCGTGATGGCGGCTACTTTGTAGCCGTCTCTCCTGGGTAAGTGTAAGAACCGCTATGAACAGCAGACATCAGCTGTTCAGCGGTTCAAAATCCCCCTCCCGGGCAAAGGGGGGGGGTAGAGAGTGTCTGAATAGTGGTAGAGCCTCTTTTGCACCCCCCAAGTTTTTTTTTTGGGGGGGTGAAAGGAGTGCTCCCACGGAGTTCAGACTGTCTCCGCTTCCCAGCCGTTTTTGTCCTTAGGGACAAAACGAGCCGCTGCAAACACCTCCGTGCTTAAAGAGAACTGGTGAGTTTTTTTATAAACGGACAGAGCTGAGTAGAGGATTTAGTTTTTGCTTTCTTTGATTTATTTGGATTTTAAGTTTTAAGACTTGCTTCTATTTTTATTCTCTCTTTTTATTTTTTTTTTTTTCTCTTTGTTGAAAGGGAAAGTAAAATGGCGCTCTTTCTTTTCTTTCCCTTTCCCTTTTTATTTTCTTATGATTGGAATGGTTGTTTTTTGGTATCTCTAAGTATTCTTTTGGGAACGGACTTTTTCTATTTAATTATTTTATTTTATTTATTTTTTTTTTTCCTTTTTATTGTAATGACCCTTTTTTGAAGGACTTTTTTTTGTTTAATTTTTTGCAATTTTTAAGAAGGAGTAAAGCTTTTTTTTAAACTCTTTTTCTCTTCCTTTTTTTTTTCCCTTTTTTCTTTTTATTATAATGACCTTCTTTGGAGGGAGTTATGATTTTTGAAGGAATTTTTATAATTTTTTAAGAAGGGTTAAAGGTTTTTTTTTTTTTAAGATGGCTCCAAAGCGTCCAGGGATTTCTACAGCTTCTAAATCAACAGTTTCACCCTCTTCTGGGGGTCAGCTAATAACTATGAAGGATTTGCAAAACATGATGGGAGATGTTATAATTCAAATTAGGGCAGAAATGAAAAAGATTTTAGAGGAAAATAATAAGATCTTGAGACAAGATTTTGTTTTGGCTTTAGAAGGAGTTGCTTCTGTTCTTGAAAAGGTGAACTCCCATGTGGAAGAGGTAGCTGAAAAAGTGGATATAATGGAGGGGAAAATTGAAAGTATGGAAAAAGAAATGGAAAATGAGATTCTTATGCTTCAATATGGACAAATGGAATATGCCTTAAGAATCAGAGGCCTGGCAGAGTCTTTGCAAGGAGATTTGAAAGAAATGGTTGCAAAGGATTTTGCATTGATTTTGAATAAAGAAAAAGAGGGAATACTTAGTGAAATTGAAAAATTATTTAGGGTTAATTCTGTGGTGGCAGTACAGAAGAATCTGCCAAGAGATGTGGTAATTTACTTTGGTAAAAGATCTTTACGCAATGAAATTGTGCAAGCCTATTATAAGAAAAGATTTCAAATTGCTTCACAAGATGTCATAATTTTTAAGGAGATCCCATCTAAAATTTTAAGAAGAAGAAAGGAGTTTGCTTTTCTAGTAAATGAACTCAAAAAGAGAAAAATTCTATTCAGATGGGATGTTCCGACTGGAATGGTGGTGAACTACCTGGGGACATGTCATAGACTTAATACTGTTTCTCAGGCAAAAGATTTTTATACTTCGGTCCTGGGGGTATGTGCATCGCCATCTATTAGGTCTCAACAAGTCCAGATTGAGGAGCAGAAGACAACTTGTGTAGCACATCATTCCAAAGAAAAGCAGCAACAGAAGAAGCTTAATGAAGTTTCATATTTAGTGGTTTCTGAATCTCTGGGAGATGTTGGACCTACAAAGTCTTTGGAGCAATCTTCAAGGGTGGAATTGCTGCCTGAAATGGAAATTGGGAAATCTCAGTTTGAGGGGCATCAACAAGAGAGGAACGGGCAGAGGATAACTTGTATAACTTATAATTGTAAAGATCAACACAAGGAGGAATTTAAGGAATCCTTACCTGTATTGGCTTCGGAGGTTGAGGAAGTTTCACAGGTACTGATTCCTGAGTTTGTGGGTCAACCAGGATTTACAAACTCTTTGGAGCGATCTTCAAGGGCAGAATTCCACGCATTCTTTGCGATGCTTGCGGGCAAGAGAGACTGATATGGATTGTGCTTATAGTAGATGCAACTGGCTATTAGACAGAAGATTATGGATATTGAATGAAAATTTTAGATAAGAAGTTCGTGTTTATAGTGGGTGTAACTGGTTATTGGACAGAAAATTATGGACATTGAATGAGAACTTTAGATAAGAAGTTTACTATTGAGATTGTGGGAGAGGTAAAACTTATATCGTTTTTGGAAAATGTCTTATGTAATGTCTAAACTTGTGTTTTGGGATAATAATATATTTCAGTTTTAAGTTTTAAACCTTTAATGACAATATTGTTTAAACTTGTGTCTTGAAGGGATTACAATTTGTTTATTTCAGTGAGGGGATTCTAATAAATTTGTGTTTCGAAGGGAGTATAACTTGTTTAAGTTTCAAGTAATGTTTAAATTTGGTTTTTAAATATTATCATTAATATTTCTAAGAGAAAATAATTTGTTTAATTAAATGTCTAGATTTGTTTAGGAAAGAAAGTAATGTTTAAAGATGATTGTATTTAGATTTATTTAGGATTCAAAAGTGTTTTAAGTTTTTAAATATTATTATTAATATTTTTAAGAGAAAATAATTTGCTTAACTAAATGTGTTTAGATTTGTTTAGGATTTTTAAGTTTTTTTTTTTTTTTTTTTGGGATAGGTGAGAAGATTATGAAGATTGAAGGAAATATGTACTTATTTTAAGTTTTCTAAGAGTATTTAGTTTTAATGGTATAACAAAGGTTTATACGTTTATTTTTTTTGTATTAGGATAAAGAAAGAGGGAGAAATTAGATTTTATATTATAGGCATAGATATTCAAAGAAAGTAATGTTTAAATTTGTGTTTTTGGAGGGAGTTTATATAGAATGATGATTGTATTCAAATTTGTTTAAGTTTTAAAAGTGTTTTAAGTTTTTTTTTTCTTAATTAAGCCTGTACTTAGCTCTGGGAAGTCCAGGGGAGGGGTTGGGAGGTTGGGGGGGAGGGGGGTGAGGTAGGGTTGGGGGGGGTATGGGAAGGGGATTTGTTTTTGTAAAAATTTAAAAATTTTCAATAAAAAAAAAAAAAAAAAAGTAACTGGGATGTGTATAGATTAAAAATTACTGATAAATGTAAAACAATTATTTTTATTTCATCGATGTAATAAGAATTGTTATCAGTTTAAATATGAAACAGTAAATACCAAGGGGAAAAGAGAGGAAATATGTAATGTAATAGTCCGAGATCTGTACTAAAGATACTTGTATGTTATTGAATTATTGATCAACTCAGCCGCCACGTTGCTTTTCAAATATTTAAATGTAAAATTAGAAAAATCAATAAAATTTTCTAAAAAAAAAAAAAAAGAAATAAAACGAACTGGAAGGAGAGAGGTGAAAGCATTTGGGTGTCAAAGGGGGCATAAAATATTCCATCATTGTGGTTATGAATTATTGTGACTTGACAGGTGTGTTAATGGACGATTGTTTTTATTACACTGTACAGGCATCACAAATAATCATTTATTAATGAAACAACAACAACAACAATCCATATTCACAACTCAAACCCCACAATCCAGTTTTTCTAACCACCGAAGGAAAAACAGCAGAAATTTGAGATTATGTGAAATTTCAGTTATTCAAAGGAATCCCATCTATAGATTAGAAGAAGTCCTGTCCTTTTTTCCAGTGGGGAAAGCAAGGAGTAGGTCTAGAGATTTACAAAATCTAGGAAGAGAAACGACTTTTGGGAAATGAAACGTGGATGCTGAGAATTATCTAGTGAGAAAAATCTGCATGAATGTATTCAGAAGAACGGAATAGCAAACATAAACTAGCAGGAGACACCTTTGACATATCTGGTGAACTTTGATGTAGGGTGAAGATAGCAATAGCTCTTAGATTTATATACCGCTTCACAGTGTCTTTACAGCCCTTTCTAAGCGGTTTACAGAGTCAGCCTGCTGCCCCCCAACAATCTGGGTCCTCATTTGACCAACCTCAGAAGGATGGATGGCTGAGTCAAACTTGAACTGGTCAGGATCGAACTGGCACTGGGCAGAGTTTGCTTGCAGTACTGCATTTTCATTACTGCGCCACCATGGCCCGTCCTTCCTTCCTTCCTTCCTTCCTTCCTTCCTTCCTTCCTTCCTTCCTTCCTTCCTTCCTTCCTTCCTTCCTTCCTAACAATAGCATTTAGACTTATATAACACTTCTCACAGCTTTACAGCCCTCTCTAAGAGGTTTACAAATGTCAGGATATTGCCCCCAACAATCTGGGTCCTCATTTTACCGACCTCAGAAGGATGGAAGGCTGAGTCAACCTCGAGTCAGGATCAAACTGCTGGCAGTGGGCAGAGTCAGACTGCAATACTGCCTTCTAACCACTGCGCCACCACGGCTCCAATAATGATGGTGTTTTAACTGTGCATCGAGTCTAGAAAAATATGGTCGTTGGATTTTAATAAAATAAAATATAAAATGTTGGCCACCAGACGTTTTCAGGTAGTCCTTGGCTTACGACTACAACTGAGCCCCACATTTCTGTTGCTAAGCGAGGCAGCTGTAAAGTGAATTTTGTCCCATTTTACGACCTTTCTTGCTACATTTGTTAAGTGAAAGATTGCAGTTGCTTAGTTAGCATGAGTTGTTAAGTGAATTCCCCCGTTGACTTTGCTTTTCAGAAGGTCGCAAAAGGGGATCGCGTGACCCCTCGGGACCCGGCAACCATCATAAGTATGAGTCAGTTGTGCCAAGGATCCAAATTTGGATCCACGAGGGATGCTGCAACAGTCCTAAGTGTGAAAAACAGTCATAAGACTTTTTTCAGTGACGTAACTTTGTACGGTCACTAAAGGATCTGCTGTAAGTCAAGGACTACCTATACCAGGGGTCCTCAACCTTGGTTCTTTTATGACTGGTGGACTTCAACTCCCAGAATTCCTGAGCCAGCCATGCTGAGGGGAAAGGGAGAGGTTTCCATGCTTAGCCATGCTGGCTCAGGAATTCTGGGAGTTGAAGTCCACGAGTCATAAAAGAGCCAAGGTTGCCTACCCCTGCTCTAGGAGGCTCACCGCTTAGAACAGGAGGACTTAGGACAGGGGTAGGCAACTTTGGCTCTTTTATGACTCGTGGACTTCAACTCCCAGAATTCCTGAAGCAGCATGGCTAAGCATGGAAATCTCTCCCTTTCCCCTCAGCATGGCTGGCTCAGGAATTCTGGGAGTTGAAGTCCACCAGTCATAAAAGCACCAAGTTTGCCTACCCCTGCCCTATACACTATTGAGTGTCTGCTGCAGGACCATATTTCATAAATGTTGAAATTCTGAATCTTCTCATGCAGCAGAAGAAAACAGACTGTAGACAGTTCTCGACTTACAACCACAATTGTGGTTTACAGAGCTGTCAAGTGTGTTTTATCCCATTTTGTGACCTTTTCTTGCCAAAGTTGTTAAGTGAATCATTGCAGTCCTTAAATTAGTAAATTAAATTAGTAACATGGTCGTTAAAGGAATCTGAATTCCCTGTTGACATTGCAAAAGATTATTGCGTGACTCTTGGGAGACCGCAACGGTCATAAATCGATGCCGGCTGCCAAGCACCCAAATTTTGATCGTGGGGATGCTGCAATAGTTGTGTGAAAACTGGTCATTTTTTTTCGTTATTGTCGTAACTTCGAACGGTCACTAAACAAACTGCTGTAAGTCAAGGACCCTCTGTAGCATGCTTGCTTTGCAAACTCCTGGAGAAAAGTTAGCCAAAGGCTTCCCCAGCGCCTGATCTTGGAATTATGGGACCAGAAACACATTATAACTGAGAAGGATATAGCATGCAGCCTGTCAAAAACCTCCACAGTTGTTGTCTTGAAAAAGGTTTGTGCAGTTGTGCAGTTCCTCTCTAAGCAGATGCTTCTGTCCTCCTGGTTTCTCAGTGATCAAGAAGACACGGCGTGTAAGGATCTCACAATTTTTTGCCCTCTCAAAACTTGCTTGTTCAGGGAAGGTAATATGTAGACAGAGGTGCAAGCCAGCGCAGGAAGTCACATCCCCTTTGCTGGGTTGACTTCGACAGGTGCTTCAGGATGCATCTTTCGCGGGCCGTTCTTCAGGATAGCAATTTCTCCATGATGGGGTTGGTAAACGAAAAAGTCCTAAACATGTTTTGGTCCATGCTGTTGATGAGGGCCCGGTCTCCCACGGAGAGTCGGGGGTTTTCGTTGAGGAATTCTTTGTCAAAGTTGCTGCAGTCTCCTGGCGATTTCTTTCATGGAGAGAGAGGGGGGGGGAGTTAGGAAAAGAGGAAAACCCCTCTCGAGCAGCCAGGAAAGAGGGACACTTATCTGAAGATGAAGTCTCTGAGCTTTAAAAAAAACAACAACAACTAGGAAAAATGGGGGTTACCCCTGCCTTTGTCGTATAATTTCCGAGGAGAAATGTGGAAAGTCTTCCACAACGAGGACTTCAGAAAGAAGATGCAGATGCTCCAGGAATGCAAAGAATAGAATAGAATAGAATAGAATAGAATAGAATAGAATAGAATAGAATAGAATAGAATAGAATAGAATAGAATAGAATAGAATAGGACAGGAATGGGATAGGATAGGATAGGACAGGACAGGACAAGACAAGAATTGGAATAAATAGAATAGAATAGAATAGAATAGAACAGAACAGAACAGAATAGAATAGAAATGGAATGGAATAGAATAATGGAATGGAGTAGAAGAATAGAATAGAATAGAATAGAATAGAATAGAATAGAATAGAATAGAATAGAATAGAATAGAATAGAATAGAATGGAATGTAGAATAGATTATAGAATAGAATAGAATGGAATGGAATGGAATAGAATAGAATAGAATAGAATAACGGAATCTTTATTGAGAATAGAGTGGGATTTTTAAAAATAGAATAGAATAGAATAGAATAGAATGGAATGGAATGGAATGGAATAGAATAGAATAATGGAATCTTTATTGAGAATAGAGTGGGATTTTTAAAAATAGAATAGAATAGAATAGAATTAAATTAAATTATCCTTGGTCAATGCTTTCTTTTGGATCAGATAGCATTTCCAAGATCAGTAATGACACTCGGTGTCTGAATCCACCCTAATTAATTTTTATTTGATTTTATATATATATATATATATATATATATATATATATATATATATATATATATATATATATATATATATATATATATATATATATATATATATATATATATATATATATATATATACATATACATATACATATACATATATATATATATATTTGTTTTCTGAGGGTGTTTGTATGTAGGTCTTTGGTTGTTCGGGTTTTCTCCCGCGTAAAATTGGAAGTGTCTTGGCGACGTTTCGACGAAGTCCCATTCGTCATCTTCAGGCTGGTGTTTTCAGCTTCGTGCTTCGAGCAGCAATGCTTCGTGCTTCGAAGCACGAAGCTGAAAACACCAGCCTGAAGATGACGAATGGGACTTCGTCGAAACGTCGCCAAGACACTTCCAATTTTACGCGGGAGAAAACCCGAACAACCAAAGACCTACATATATATATATATATATATATATATATATATATTTAGTTTTAAAGAAATAAATAGGTAAAGAATTGTTTCTCTCTTTTTTTTTTTTGCAGAGGAATGACATGCCAGGATTGTCAAATTAGGCATTTTCCAAATTTTTGACATGCCGAGCCCAAAAGGTTCACCATCACTGCATTTGCCCAATCAAGTGGCATGCATGTGTAAGCCACTCTCACACACCCACACTGCTGCCTGCATTTGCAGATACTTACCCTGGTTATTAAAGTCTCGTTTTGTGGGTTTGCATAAAAAAAACACACACACGTGAGCTGGGTTTGCAGTTAGAGAAAAATTTACCAAGGTTAAGGTGAACCAAAGTTAGGTATTGTGTGAAGGCATCTGCTAGGACCTGATCTGATGTGATTAAGCCAATTGTATGAATGCAATCCCTGGAAGGGTTCACACTCAAGCTTAATTTGGGGAGGGGGTACTAAATATCTGGCTGGGAATGTTCCAAAAGTGTTTTTTCAGGAGGCAACTGGACTTTCTTCGTTTTTGCTTGAAGAGATTTCACTTCTCATCCAAGAAGCTTCTTCAGTTTGGCTCAATTCAGTTCAGTTCAGTTTAGAACTGAAAAAGCTTCCCGGAAGCGAAGCGAAACGTCTTCAAGGAAAAACTAAGATAGTCCAGTTGCCTCTTGAAAAAGCACCTTTGGGACAACTATGACCTGGATCAGGGCTCTTCAAACTTGCCCCTTTTATGACTTGCGGACTTCAACTCCCAGAATTCCTGAGCCAGCATGGGGGAACTATGGCCCCTTCATGACTTGCGGACTTCAACTCCCAGAATTCCTGAGCCTGCAGGGGGGAACTATGGCCCCTTCATGACTTGTGGACTTCAACTCCCAGAATTCCTGAACCTGCAGGGGGGAACTATGGCCCATTCATGACTTGTGGACTTCAACTCCCAGAATTCCTGAGCCTGCATGGGGAAACTATGGCCCCTTCATGACTTGTGGACCAATTCCCAGAATTCCTCAGTCAGCGTGAGGGAACTATGGCCCCCTCATGACTTGTGGACTTCAACTCCCAGAATTCCTCAGCTAGCGTGCCTGGCTGAGGAATTCTGGGAGTTGAAGTCCGCAAGTCATAAAAGGGCCAAGTTTGAAGACCTCTGGAATAAACAAATGAATAAATTAAATGAAAGTAACTGTGGCTTCAGGAAGCTATTTCGGGAAACAGAGGCAGTCAAAGAAACAATTCTCACCACAACAGGCCTGAAAGGTGGGTCAATCTCTTTCCTTTCCAAAGCTTCCCAACAGATCCCTTGAAAGAAGCCATGTTGCCGGATGTTTCCTCTCACGCCCAACCGTCTCTCTGGCTCTCGAACGAAAAGCTAGAAATCAAAAGAACGAAGCTGAAAGAAACTGATAAATTTGACATTAAGGGGACGTGAAACATGTGTCCCCTTCCGAGCAAAATGGCTTTAAAAAGTGAGAAAACAAATCTCTTTAGAGCAGGGGGTCTTCAAACTTGGCCCTTTGATGACTTGTGGACTTCAACTCCCAGAATTCCTCAGTTGGCCATTTTGATGAAACTGCAGGCTTGGATCCAGAGTAGGGATCTTCAAACTTGGCCCTTTTATGACTTGTGGACTTCAGCTCCCAGAATTCCTCAGCCAGGCAGCGCCTGCCTGAGGTATTCTGGGAGTTGAAGTCCACAAGTTATAAAGAGGCCAAGTTTGAAGACCCCTGATGTACAGGAATTGCATTTCCAAGAAGATCCCCCATCTGAACCTATCAATCTTGGACATTCTTTTTATTTTATTCAGAATAACAGAATTACAGAGTTGGAAGGGGTCTTGGAGGTCATCTAGTCTAACCCCCTGCTCAGGCAGGAAACCCTATATCAGTGGTTCTCAACCTGTGGGTCGGGACCCCATTTGGGGTCGAACGACCATTTCATGGGGGTCGCCAAACAACACAGTCCGCCATTTTTTCCCCCTTTTCCTTAACTGTGCTACTCCCTTTTATTCTATTGGCTTTTGAAAGCCAATAGAATAGACTCTCTTGAATAGAGTCTAATTCTATTGGCTTTCAAAAGCCAATAGGAATTGTCCAGGCTGTCTCTGCCCTGCTGAGCCCGCCAAAAGTCCCATTCTGCAAACAGTGCCGCACCAGTTGAGTAGACCTCGACTTATGATCGGTTGAGTAGTCCTTGACTTACGACCGGTTGGGGGTCGCGGCATTAAAAAGGCTGAGAACCACTGCCCTATACCATTTCAGACAAATGGCTGTTCAGTCTCTTAAAAACTTCCAGTGTTGGAGCATTCACAGCTTCTGGAGGCAGGCTGTTCCACTGATTAATTGTTCTCACTGTCAGGAAGTTTCTCCTTAGTTCTAGGTTGCTTTTCTCCATGATTAGTTTCCATCCGTTGCTTCTTGTCCTGCCTTCAGGTGCTTTGGAGAATGGCTTGACTCCTTCTCCTTTGTGGCAGCCCCTCAGATACTGGAATACTGCTATCATGTCACCTCTAGTTCTTTTCACTACCCAATATATCCAATTCCAGCAACCATTTTTATATGTTTTAACCTCCAGTCTCCAAATCCTCTTTGTTGCTCTTCTATGTACTCTTTCTAGAGCAGTGTTTCTCAACCTTGACCCTTTGAAAATGGATGGACTTCAACTCCCAGAGTTCCCCAGTCATCAAAGCTATCTGAGGAATTCTGGGAATTGCAGTCCACCCACCTTCAAGAGGTCATGGTTGAGAAACACTGTTCTAGAGTCTCAACCTCTTTTTTACATCGTGGTGACCAAAACTGGATGCAGTATTCCAAGTGTGGCCTTCCCAAGACGTTATAAAGCGGTATTAACACGTCATGTGATTTTGCTTCTCTATCTCTCTGGTTTATGCAGCCTAGGTCTGCACGGAAAGTTTTCAAGAGATCGGACAAACTGGGAACACCCCTCCTCTGGTGCAACGGAATCTCCCAACCTCACCTTTACTAAGAGGTCCCTTGCAATCTTGTCAAGCCAGCGGGGGTAGAATGGGCTGTCCATGCGGATGGACTGGAAAAGCTGTTCTTCATCCTGGCCGTGGAAGGGGGACTGGCCAATCAGCATCTCATACAGAAGGACCCCGAAGGACCACCAGTCAGCCGCCATGTTGTATTTCTGCCCAAGTAGAATCTGCCATGGAAAGAGGGAGAGGGTTTCTTTTTTTTTTTAAAAAAAAAAGGAAGCTTAAAGAAGGACGGTGTTTTGTTTTTGGTGGGAAACAGGTCCAAGTGGCTCTTTGAGTGTTTTGGGTTGCATACCCCTGGACTAACCTAATGCGCATTGCACTTGGATACAATGTATGTAGCAAACTCTCTCCATTGTATACCCGTGAGAAACGGACCTAATGTATCACAATGTGTATCATAATGGGTAGTTCTTTGTTTCTGAGAAAAAGAAAGTATAAAACTGAAGTCTGAACCCGCCCTCAGGGTTCAGAATTGTTTGTCTCTATTGCTTCTGAACCTGCGCAATAAACCTCTCTGCTAAAACCCTCTGGAATTTGTAAGAGTCCTTGCGTTTTTCCACAAGACTTTAACATAGGGTAGTCCTTGACGTACGGCCGTAATTGAGCTTAAAATATCTTTTGCTAAGCAAGAGAGTTGTTAAGTGAATTTTGCCCCGTTTTACGACCTTCAAATGAATCAATGCCGTTCCTAAGTTAGTAACATGGTTGTTAAGTGAATTTTAAGTGAACTGCTGTGATTCGCTTAATAACTGTAGCAAAGAAAGGTCGTAAAATGGGGCAGGACTCACTTAAAAACGGTCATGCATAGGAATAGAAAGTCGGGGCTTAACCATTGGGGATGATAGAACATCTGCTGAACCCCCAAACCACACTCCCTCTCCAATTTGTCCAAATCTTGCAACTTTTTCCACAATTAAACCTTGCAATTAAATCATGAAAAAATCCTGAATCCAGCAAGATGTTAATAAAAATCTCCTGAAATTTCAGCGACATCATTCAAGATGAATGGCCCCAATCTGGTAGGATTCTCAAACTCCTTCTTTCTCTTTCTGATTCTTTCTGAATCTCTGATTCTGATTTATGACCAGAATAAATTTAACAGAATAATACAGTTGGAAGGGACCTTGGAGATCTTCTAGTCCAACACCCTGCTTGAACAGGCGACCCTATACCAGGGATAGGAAACCTTGGCTCTTTTATGACTGGTGGACTTCAACTCCCAGAATTCCTGAGCCAGCATGGAGGAACTATGGCCCCTCCATGACTTGTGGACTTCAACTCCCAGAATTCCTGAGTCAGCCATGCTGAGGAGAAAGGAAGAGGTTTCCAAGCTGAGCCATGCTGGCTCAGGAATTCTGGGAGTTGAAGTCCACGAGTCATAAAGCGGCCTAGGCCTAGGCCAGAGGTAGGCAACCTTGGCTTCAACTCCCAGAATTCCTGAGCCAGCATGGCTCAGCTTGGAAACCTCTCCCTTTCCCCTCAGCATGGCTGGCTCAGGAATTCTGGGAGTTGAGTCCACGAGTCATAAAAGAGCCAAGGTTCCCCACCCCTGCCCTATATCCTCAACCTTGGCTAATTTAAGACTTGTGGACTTCAACTCCCAGAATTCCTGAGCCAGCATGGCTCAGCTTGCAAACCTCTCCCTTTCCCCTCAGCATGGCTGGCACAGGAATTCTGGGAGTTGAAGTCCACAAGTCATAAAAGAGCCAAGGTTCCCCAACCCTGGCCTAGGCCTAGGCCGCTTTATGACTCGTGGACTTCAACTCCCAGAATTCCTGAGCCAGTGTGGCTCAGCTTGGAAACCTCTCCCTTTCCTCTCAGCATGGCTGGCTCAGGAATTCTGGGAGTTGAAGTCCACGAGTCATAAAAGAGCCAAGGTTGCCTACCCCTGCCTTATACTATTCTGGACAAATTGTTGTCCAATCTCTTCTTGAAACCCCCCAGTGATGGAGCACCCACAGCTTCTGGAATCAAGCCATTTGAAGGCAAGATATATAATTATTGTACACTGCGTACTAAGCACACAGCCCTTAATAATTTTGCATTGTTCCCAAGAATGATGGAACGTGTTTTAGAACATAGAATAATAGAGTTGGAAGAGATGTTGGAGGTCTTCTAGTCCAACTTCCTGCTTGAGCAGGAGACCCTCTACTATTCTGGACAAACTGTTGTCCAATCTCTTCTGAAAAGCCTCCAGTGTCGGAGCATTCAGAACTTCTGGAGGTAAGTCCTTCCACTGGTTAATTGTTCTCACTGTCAGGAAATTTCTTCTTAGATCTAGGCTGCTTCTCTCCTTGATTATTTTCCATCCATTGCTCCTTGTCCTGCTTTCAGATGTTTTGGAGAATAGCTTGACTCCCCTCTTCTTTGGGGCAGCCCCTCAGATATTGGAACACTGTTAACATGTCACCCCTGGTCCTTCTCTTCATTAAACTAGACTAGACCCAATTCCAGCAACCGTCCTTGATATGTTTTTTTTTTATTTTGGATGAAAAAGGCCCACCTACCTCAGGGGCAATATAATCGGGGGTCCCACAGAAGGTGCTGGTTTTAGCATCCCCTAACATGTTCTCTTTGCACATTCCAAAGTCAGCAATCTTGATGTGGCCTTCTTTGTCAAGGAGAACATTATCAAGCTTGAGGTCTCTGAAAGAGGGTGAAAAGTTAGATCTTTTCCTTTAAAAGTCCCTTTTGGGGGGGGGGGTAACGTAAGATACTCTTCTCCATTTCCATTTAAGAGCCTTGGTGGTGCAGTGGTTAGAACGCAGTACTGCAGGCTAATTCTGCCGACTGCCAGCAGTTCGATCTTGACCGGCTCAACGTTGACTCAGCTTTCCATCCTTCCGAGGTCGGTAAAATGAGGACCCCGATGGTTGGGGGCAATATGCTGACTCTGTAAACTGCTTAGAGAGGGCTGTAAAGCAGTGTGAAGTGGTATATAAGTCTAAGTACTATTGGTAAGTGGGAAGGAAGGAAGGAAGGAAGGAAGGAAGGAAGGAAGGAAGGAAGGAAGGAAGGAAGGAAGGAAGGAAGGAAGGAAGGAAGGAAGGAAGGAAGGAAGGGCTGTGGTTGCACAGTGGTTAGAATGCAGTACTGCAGGCTAATTCTGCCGACTGCCACCAGTTTGATCCTGACCAGCTCAAGGTTGACTCAGCCTTCCATCCTTCTGAGGTCGGTAAAATGAGGACCCAGATTGTTGGGGGCAATATGGTGACTTTGCAAACAGCTTAGAGAGGGCTGTAAAGCACTGTGAAGCGGTATTCTAAGTGCTATCGCTATTTCCCAATCCATTGCAGCTGCCACTCCCTGTGCCTAACATCTATTTATTTATTTGATTTATATCCCACCTTTCTTAATTCTTTTGGAAGTACAGTAGTACCTCGGTACTCATCATTAATTGGTGCAATGAGTACCATAAACATTGAATACCAAACCAATCTTTCCCGTAAGGAACGACGCAGTGAGTCACAAGGCAGCTGACAGCAACAAGTGCTAGCTTGTCTGTTGAGTATCAAACAAAACGATGAGTACCTGGACCAATTTTTCCAGTCAAAATGCCTTGAATAGCAAATTCAATGGTTTTCAAAGCAGTTGAGTACCAAGGTACCCCTGTACCTCCTGGCTGCGAACATACATAATTGAGATAGCCCTCAACTTAACAATCATTCATTTAGTGGCCGTTCAAAGCTGCAACGTCACCGGAAAAAAGTGATTTTATGACCGTTTTTCACACTTACAACTGTTGAAGCATCCCCCTGGTCACGCAATCAAAATTTGGGCAACAACCACCAGAACAACAATAAGAATCTGCAGGGAACCCTCCAAGTTTACAGCTCTCTGCACTCTAATCTTTGATTTGGAAATGGCAAGAGTTCAGGATTAAAATAAACAAATAAAAAAATCCCTACCTGTAGATGATGCCTTTGGAATGAAGGAACTGCAATCCGCAGATGATTTCAGCAGCATAGAACCTATAAAATGTAGAGATATTTCTTTTATCACAACAAGCACCAAAATAGAATCCAGCTGGCTGGATCAGGTGATATTAACCGTTGTATTTAAGGGGTCCTTGGTGCTCTCTAAGCTTGTTTTGTTGCAGATGTTTTGTTACCCAAATTAAGTAACATCATCAATGGTAGCATACTATGCTGATGATGTTACCTAGTTAGGTCATGAAACGTCTGCAAGAAAACCAACAAGCTCAGAGAGCACCAAGGACCCCACAGTCTTCCTCCTCCTCCTCCTCCGCCCCCCCCAAACCACACTCCCTTCTAACACTGATGATGTTACCTAGTTAGGGTCATGAAATGTCTGCAAGAAAACCAACTCGGAGAGCACCAAGGACCCCACAGTCGTCGTCGTCCTCCTCCTCCTCCTCTGCCCCCCCCCCCCAAACCACACTCCCTTCTAAATGTTACCTAGTTAGGGTCATGAAACATCTGCAAGAAAACAAGTTATCTCAGAGAGTACCAAGGACCCCTCATGTCAACCCTGAGCTACAGATATCCTCCTTATTCATTGTATTGACTTACAATTATTATTAATAATATCTGTTATCATTTCTATTTGTCTGTCTACTCAATAAAAGCACAGAATAGAAATGAGATTCTCGCAACGGGTTGTCTCTGGTAGGTACATCAAAAAGTCAAGATGGAGGTTACAGTTACAGACGCCCAGCTTAATGTGCTCAGAGTTTATGGTGTAATGGATGCTGACTGATTGACGATGTTCTATCAAGTCATTGTGGACTCATTGCAGCCACACAGGTGGACTTTCTGGCAGTCAGAAAACCTGATGAAAATTCTTTAATTTCACAGCATGTGGCAGACTTAACCATAGTTTCAGCTGGGAAACTGTGACCATCCTAAACCAGGGGTCTCCAACTTGTGGGCTATAGCCCGATAGTGGGCCATGGCCTGCTGGCTACAGGACATGCTGTCCATTGCATGCACGTATGTGCGCACACCCCCTCACTTGCACTAGCACAAAATCGGGCTGCCATCATGCTGCAAGATGCAAAAACGGATGCCACAGCGTTGTGAGGCATGGGAATGGGCCACTGCCACGCCACGGGACACAAAAATGGGCGATGCTGCGCTGTGCCACGCAAGAACCGGTCAGGGCTACTGAGTATCACGCAGGCACTAGCCCAGCCCCATTTGCGGTGCGCATGGGCTCAGGGCCCCGTGCGCATGCGCACACACGCACCTGTGTAAAGTGCTTCCCCCTCTGTCCTAGACCAAGCCAAGTTCAAAAAATGCTAGAGAATTCCTGGAAGCTTGGGACTCTGACAAATTGGCCATCAACAGACACATAGATATAAACATTGTCTATGTATTATGCAAAAGAGGCAATCAACAAGCCAAGAAGAGAACAAAAAAACCCAACCACCTCCCCACCAGCAATCAGCACCCAGATGAGCAGAGATGAACTCCAAGATTAACATCAGACCAACAATCAAGAAATAAACCATACCCCAATCAAGGAACTCCCAAACAAATCAACCGTAAACAGCCCAACGTAAAACCTCTAAGATGACCCCCCGCCAACACTGGCACGGCAAGGCGCTACAACAGGGGTAGGCAACCTTGGCTCTTTTTATGACTCGTGGACTTCAACTCCCAGAATTCCTGAGCCAACCATGCTGAGGGGAAAGGGAGAGGTTTCCATGCTGGCTCAGGAATTCTGGGAGTTGAAGTCCACGCCTCATAAAAGAGCCAAGGTTGCCTACCCCTGAGCTAGGAGGCTCACCGCTTAAAACAGGAGGCCTTAGGCCAGGGGTAGGCAACCTTGGCTCTTTTATGACTCGTGGACTTCAACTCCCAGAATTCCTGAGCCAGCCTGGCTCAGCTTGGAAACTCTCCCTTTCCCCTCACCATGGCTGGCTCAGGAATTCTGGGAGTTGAAGTCCACAAATCATAAAGGAGCCATCCAGCTATACTGGCCAGGAATTCTGGGAGTTGAAATCCACGAGTCATAAAAGAGCCAAGGTTGCCTACCCCTGGCCTAGGCCACTTTATGACTCGTGGACTTCAACTCCCAGAATTCCTGAGCCAGCCATGCTGAGGGGAAAGGGAGAGGTTTCTAAGCTGAGCCATGCTGGCTCAGGAATTCTGGGAGTTGAAGTCCACGAGTCATAAAAGAGCCAAGGTTGCCTACACCTGTGCTAGACTATAAACTGGGAGCACTCCTGTTACCTAATTGGGCAATGAAACGTCTGTAAGAAAACCACCAAGCTCGGAGAGCACCAAGGACCCCACAGTTGAAACCTGAGCTACAAATATTGTCCTCTATTGATGGAAGAGTTTGATAAAGGCAGGCCCACCTCACCTTGCGCGGTCCATTTCAAATTTGTGGCAGTTCTGAATATGGAACATCAGGTCTCCGCCGTTGAGGTACTCCATGACAAAAAAGAGGTTCTCCTAGCAAGGGAGAGAAGGATGACCTTTAGAACTTGGGCAAAAGCCCTAGAGGTAGACTTGGAGCTACTAGATTACCTTACCATCCCAACATATCTGGAACAGATGAAGTTAGAGAAGGGAATTGTGAGACAATGTTCATTTAGTAAATCTTTCAAGTACACAACTTAACAATTCTAAGAGATTAGACTGAGAGCAAGTCGCTGCCTCATCTCCCCATGCTGGCTCAAGAATTCTGGGAATTGAAGTCCATGAGTCATAAAAGAGACAAGGTTCCCCACCCCTGGTCTAGGAGGCTCACCGCTTAGAACAGGACTTAGAACAGGGGTAGGCAGCCTTGGCCCCTTCATGACTCGTGGACTTCAACTCCCAGAATTCCTGAGCCAGCATGGCTCAGCTCTCCCTTTCCCCTCAGCATGGCTGGCTCAGGAATTCTGGGAGCTGAAGTCCACGAGTCATAAAAGAGCCAAGGTTGCCTACCCCTGCTCTAAACCACCCATGTGATTTGCACCAACTGGTTGACCGACTAATGCGTATTTTTACCTTCGTTTGGAAAGTACAGAAGACGTGGGTGAGAAATGGGTGCTCCCAAGCCAGCGAGAGGACCCGCTTCTCCACCATGGTACATTCCACGTCGTCATCCATCAGGACCACCTCCTTCTTCAGGGCTTTCATGGCGAAAAACTGGTTTGTGGTTTTGAGTTCCACAAGGAAAACCTGGAGGAAAAAACATCACCAATAAGCAGGTTAGATGAGCAAAGTCATAAAAGTGGAAATTTCTATGGCAGTGGTTCTCAACCTGTGGGTCGGGACCCCATTTGGGGTCGAACGACCATTTCACGGGGGTCGCCAAAACAACGCAGTCCGCCATTTTTCCCCCTTTTCCTTAGCTGTGCTACTCCCTTTTATTCTATTGGCTTTTGAAAGCCAATAGAATAGACTCTCTTGAATAGAGTCTAATTCTATTGGCTTTCAAAAGCCAATAGGAATTGTCCAGGCGGTCTCTGCCCTGCTGAGCCCGCCAAAAGTCCCATTCTGCAAACAGTGTTGCACCAGTTGAATAGTCCTCGACTTACGACCGGTTGAGTAGTTCTCAACTTACGACCGATTAGGGGTGGCGGCATTAAAAAGGTTGAGAACCACTGGTCTATGGAGATTCTCAGTCACCCAGGTCTTTGTTGTCCCAAAGGTGCTTTTTTCAGGAGACAACTGGACTTTTGTGTTTTTCTTTAAAGACGTTTCACCTCTCGTCCAAGAAGCTTCTTCAGCTCTGATTGGATGGTGGGGATCTGTGTTCCTCAAGGTCACCTGAGTTGTGCAAATGGGTGTGGAGCCTTCTTGGAACTGCTGAAAAGACCTTGAGGAAACAGATAAACCTCCAGGTGGCCTCAACGACTCTCTAAAAAGAAGGCAAATGACCAGCTCTCTGCAAGGAGTATAAATCCTCCCGTTCCCCACCATCCAGTCAGAGCTGAAGAAGCTTCTGGGATGAGAAGCGAAACATTTTCAAAGAAAAACAAGGAGGTCCAGTTGCCTCAGGAAAAAACACCTTTGGGATAAAAGTGGAAAGATAATTCACACATACGAACCTGAGGGCTTTGCATCCATTTGCAATCAGTTGTGGATCTGTACGGACCACCATGTTAGGAGTATACGTAGTCCTCAATTTACAACGGTTTTGTTTAGTGACCATTCAAACTTTAAAAAGTGGCTTATGACCGTTTTTCACACTTATCACCCTTGCAGCATTCCTCATGCTCACATGATCAAAATTCAGACCCTTGGCCACGGACTTGTATTTATGACGGCTGCCGTGTCCAGGGGTTGCCTGATCCCCTTTTCCGACATTCTGTCAAGCAAAGTCAGCGGGGAAGCCCGATTCACTTAACACCCATCCACTGCCGGGATGCAATTAACAACTGTGGCAAGAAAGGTTGTAAAATGGGGCAAAACTCACATTAACAACATCTCACTTAGCAGTGGAAATTTTGGGCCCAACTGTCGTCGTAATTCGAGGACTACCTATATTTAGCAGCTGAGCCAAATTATTTCTGGACCAGGGAGTGCTGCGTTTGAAATCGTGGCAAAAGGGGACTTTTTTCAGTGGTGGGATTCAAATCCCTGAACATCCGGTTCTCTGCGTGGATGCAGGCCTGGGCCTCCGAGGCCTGGAATGGACTTCCGGAAGTGACATCCACACACTTCCGGCGGGCCATTCTAGGCCTGGGAGGCCTCCATAAGGCCTAGAACGGACTTCCGGAAGTGACCTCCATGCACTTCTGGCGGGCCGTTCTAGGCCTGGGAGACCTCCTCCAGGCCTCTACCAGGCCTAGAACAGACTTCCGGAAGTGACATCCACGCACTTCCGCCGGGCCATTCTAGGCCTGGGAGGCCTCCACAAGGCCTAGAACGGACTTCCGGAAGTGACATCCATGCACTTCTGATGGGCCGTTCTAGGCCTGGGAGACCTCCTCCAGGCCTTTGAGGCTTAGAATGGACTTCCAGAAGCAGCATGAGTTCAGCCGGTTCTCCGAACTCAACAAAATTTCCTTACCGGTTCTACCGAACCAGTGCGAACCAGCTGAATCCCACCACTGATTTTTTTTGTATACTTCAACTCAACTCTGAGTTTGTCTGACAGCTGGTTTCCCATTGGCAGGAAGTTTCACCTTTCTTCCTGGCTCTAATTTCAGAGGGTCTTTTCAATATAAGAGAGGAATGGTGGCTTAGCAGCTCCCCAGCTCTCCCTTCATACTAGCCCAGTGATGGCGAACCTTTTAGAGCAGAGGTTCTCAACCTGTGGGTCGGGACCCCACTTGGGGTTGAACGACCATTTCACGGGGGGTCGCCAAACAACGCAGTCCGCCATTTTTTTTCCCCTTTTCCTTAGCTGTGCTACTCCCTTTTATTCTACTGGCTTTTGAAAGCCAATAGAATAGACTCTCTTGAATAGAGTCTAATTCTATTGGCTTTCAAAAGCCAATAGGAATTGTCCAGGCTGTCTGTGCCCTGCTGAGCCCGCCAAAAGTCCCATTCTGCAAACGGTGCTGCACCAGTTGAGTAGTCCTCAACTTACGACCGGTTGAGTAGTCCTCGACTTACGACCGGTTGAGTAGTCCTCGACTTACGACCGGTTGGGGGTCGCGGCATTAAAAAGGTTGAGAATCACTGTTTTAGAGACCGAGGGCCCAAAAACTGGCCCCACCCCTGCTCCACCCCCTGCCCTAACCCCGCTCTGCCCCACCCTGCCTGCCCACAGGGCCACTCACCACCTCCAGGGCCTGCCGCAGATCACCCAGGCAGCCCAGCAGCACCATGGCGGCCACGCCCTCTGCCCACGCCCTGCAGCATCAACTGTGTGCGTTGGGGCGTGAGGGCAGAGTCTTGTCTACGCTGCCTGGCTGCCATGTTCTTGGCTGCGCTCCTCCGCGTGGGCCACGCTCAGGGGTGACTCTCCTCCAGGGAGGCTGTTGGTGAGGAAGGGGTCACGGGCGGAGGCAAGGCTGGGGCAACGGCATGCCATAGCTTCGCCACCCCTGTACTAGCTTTTCCAAAGGGAAGGATGTGAATATTGGAGAGTGGAGAGGGCAGAAGTGTGAAAAGGGCTACACATTCCCCCCCGCACTTTAAAAATCAAGTTTGTACTCTCCTCCTACCCCCCCTTACCTTGCCAAAACTTCCCTTCCCCAGTGTTCTGTGCAGGTAAAAGTCATCTATGGTTAACTTTGGCAATTCCGCTTGGATGTCTTTCCGCGGTTCCAGTTCCACTGGAGAATCCGAAACTGGGATGTCGTCTGCTGGGGATTCCCAGAAAATTCCCTGTGGCTCTACAAAAAGATTCCAGAGCATTCGTGTTGAAATATTTATTAATGTATTTAAAAAAAATCTTCATTCCATCCCTTAAGGCAGAGTCATACAACGTGACCCTATAGCAGGGGTCTCCAAACTCGGTAACTTGAAGACTTCTGGACTTCAATTCCCAGAATTCTTCAGTCCGTCATGCTGGTTGGCTGGGTGTGTGTGTGTGTGTATGTGTGTGTGTGTGATTTAATTAAAGTTAACACCAGTTATACAGGTAGTCCTTACAACCATTCATTTAGCGACTGTTCAAAATTACAACGTCACTGAACAAAGTGACTTATGACCGTTTCTCACACTGATGACCATTGTAGCATTTCCCCATAGGTCACATGATCAAAATTCAGATGCTTGGCAACTGACTCGTACTTATGACGGTTGCAGTGTCTCAGGGTTACGCGATCCCCTTTTACCACTTTCTGACAAGCAAAGTCAGTGGGGGGGGGGGAAGCCAGATTCACTTAACAACCGTGTTACGAACTTAAGAATTGCAGCGATTCACTTAACAGATGTAGCCAGAAAGGTCGTAAAATGGGGCAAAACTCAGTTAACAAATTTCTCGCTTAGCCGTAGCAACGCTGGGCTCAATCGCGGTCGTACGCTGAGGATTACGTGTATAGGTAAGGAAAATTCTACTGGGAAAAGGTATTAATAAAATGCAAGACCTTTTCTGCCTGTTGGGGGTTCTGGTTGCTCCTCCTTCACGCAGGAGATGTCAACTGGTCCTTCTCGTAAAATCTGCTCTGAATCACGTAGACCTCGTGCCTGAGTCAACACACAGAACAAGCAGGGTGGGGAAAAAAATAACACAACGGTGCAACATGCTGGCTGACCTCACGCAGAGGTGGGGCAGGCGCCGATCCGAAGGCCCTACCGATCATTTGGGGTCGAACGACCATTTCACGGGGGTCGCCAAACAATGCAGTCCACCATTTTCCCCCCCTTTTCCTTAGCTGTGCTACTCCCTTTTATTCTATAGGCTTTTGAAAACCAATAGAATAGACTCTCTTGAATAGAGTCTAATTCTATTGGCTTTCCAAAGCCAATAAGAATTGTCCAGGCTGTCTCTGTCCTGCTGAGCCCACCAAAAGTCCCAGTCTGCAAACGGTGCTGCAAGTTGTCTGCAGCGAAGGTGAGTTCTCTGGAAGCTTCCACCGCTCCCTGCTGAGCAACTACTAAAAATGTAAGTAAAAGAGGGCCAGGGGTGGGAGGCCGGCGGGCGCAGGGAGGGTTGCTGGCACGCGTGGGGCCCGGCGGGTGCCTAACCTCCCTTGGGCTGGGCCAGCTGGTAGCCCAGCCGGTGGTCAGCCTGCGCCATCGCTGCTGCTTGCCAGCTACGCCTCGGCCGGCGCAGGGGGTGGCACCACGCATGCGCGGCACTCGCGGGCAGGGAAAGTCCTCGACTTACGACCGGTTGGGTAGTCCTCGACTTACGACCGGTTGGGTAGTCCTCAACTTACGACCGGTTGGGTAGTCCTCAACTTACGACTGGTTGGGGGTCGTGGCATTAAAAAGGTTGAGAACCACTGATGGACTTCAACTCTCAGAATTCCCTAGCCAAACATTTTTTATTTTATTTATTTATTTTTTTGCTCCTCCTAAGTCAGAGGTCCCCAACCGTTTGGGCACCAGGGACCAGTTCCATGGAGAGATGTTTTTCTGCGGACCGGAGGGTGCGTGGTTTTGTGTGCTGCCTGCATCCCGCAGATGGGGCTTTGCTTGATTGTGCAGCCCGGTTGCTGGCATGCCGTGGCCCGGTACCGGTCCACAGACCTCGGGTTGTGGACTCCTGGACTAGGAGACCTCTAGAGCAGAGGTTACCAACCTTTTCATGCTGGCGGCCCAGAGGGAAAGGGAGCAGCTGGGAAATTTATGCATGTGCGCAGAAATGAAGCCGCGCAGACCCACACGGTGCTAGCGACCCCGTTTGTGTAGGCGTGCAGACGCTAGCCACTACTGCTAGCCCTGCATGCATATGCAAATGGGCCGTGCAACCCGCGTGCACCCTAGCGGTCTTGTTTGTGCATGCATGCAGGCGCTAGCCCCACAAGCAGGCGCAAACGGGCTGTGGAACTTGTGTGGACACTAGCGGTCCTAGGGGAATCCGTTGTCCAGAGGATCAGGTCACGGACAACTCACAGTGGCTGCAAACTAAGATGTTCTCCATTCATTTTCCCCTGCCCGTTTTTCTTCGCAAGACATCCTGCTTACTCACTTGTTGCCTGCTCTCAATGAGTGCCAACGCTTCCGCCATGAGTTTCTGGTTCACGCCACAAAGATTCGCCACCTTGGTTTGGCATTTGTGGTGGACGTTCATCGCGCAGGCTGCAAGGCAGAGACCAAAATCACCGATGAGATTTCTGGCTTCAAAACGGCTTGCAAGATGTTTGTTTTTAAAATGGGGAGACGTTGTTCTTCTCCTGCCCCCAAGCCAAACCTTGCTTTTTTCGCTTTAATTTTCTAACATTTTACTGCTAAATCGTTCACCGCCTGGACAGGACATAAACTACAGTGGCTCTTAAGTGGGATGTTGAGTTTAGAAGGTTGCAGCAGAGGATCAATAAAACGTCCAGCTGCCCCCGTAAAATCAATAATAGGCATATTTTGGGGGAACAGTATGCTTAAAAAAGTGGGCTCGGATTTGTCTGAAGAGCACAAAATCTCACAGAAGAGAGCATCGGTAGCTCACGGTTAATCTGTACAGTCTTTGGTACTCTCTGACCTTGGTGGTTTTATTACAGAAGTTTTATTACCCAACTTGGTAACATCATCAGTGCTAGAAGGGAGTGGGGTTTGCAGAGTGGTGGTGGTGGTAGTGGTGGTGGTGGTGGTGGTGGAGGAGGAGGAGGAGGAGGAGGAGGAGGAGAAGTACTACTGTGGGGTCCTTGGTGATTTCTGAGCTTGGTTGCTTTCTTGCAGATGTTTCATGACCCAACTAAGTAACCTCATCAGTGCTAGAAGGGAGTGGGTTTTGCAGAGTGGAGGAAGAGGAGGAGGAGAAGAAGAACAAGAAAATCAGGAGGAGGAGGAGGAAAAGGAGGAGGAGGAGGAGGAGGAGGAAGAGGAGGAAGAGGAAGAGAAAGAGGAGGAGGAAGAGGGAGGACTGGGGTCCTTGGTGCTCTCTGAGCTTGGTTATTTTCTTGCAGACCTTTCATTACATTTCATTATGGTGCTATAGGGCATTGTATGCCAAGACAACTAGACACAAGTTCGTAAAACGGGGCAAAACTCACTTAACAACTGTCTCACTTAGCAACATAAATTTTGGGCTCAATTGCGGTCATAATTGTCGAGGACTACCTGTAGTGTGGCTCAAAAGTCATGCTGGAGATCCCCCCATTTATCTCCAACTCACCGTCGCATTTTAAGCCCTGCCGTGCCAGGCCCCAGAGCAGCGTTCCACAATGGTCGCAGAAGGTGGGGCTTTTATAATTGTATACCTTGAAGCGATGGGGCATGTCGATCTTAAACCTCTCCTTGTGGAACTGGAAGAAAAAGGGAAGGAAATAAGTTTTAAAACACACCCCTGTAGCTTTGAACGGGCAGCTGTGATTTCACACATGGTTGTATGATAAAAAACAATTTTTGTGGTACAGAGAAGAGCAACAAAGATGATTAGGGGACTGGAGGCTAAAACATATAAGGAACGGTTGCTAGAATTGGGTATGTCTAGTGTTTAACGAAGAGAAGGATGAGGGGGGACATGATAGCAGTATTCCAATATCTCAGGGGCTGCCCCAAAGAAGAGGGAGTCAAGCTATTCTCCAAAGCGCCTGAAGGCAGGACAAGAAGCAACGGGTGGAAACTAATCAAGCAGAGAAGCAACCTAGAACTAAGGAGAAACTTCCTGACAGTGAGAACAATTAACCAGTGCACCAGCCTGCCTCCAGAAGCTGTGAATGCTCCAACACTGGAAGTTTTTAAGAAGAGACTGGACATCCATTTGTCCGAAATGGTGTAGGGTTTCCTGCCTGAGCAGGGGGTTGGACTAGATGACCTCCAAGGTCCCTTCCAACTTTACTACTATTACTATTACTATTTATGTTTGTGGCCTGCCCAACTCTCAACGATTCTGGGAGACTCACAACAATCAAAGAAATCACAACATAATCAATAAAACATAAAAGTTCAAGCGGGGTGCATTCACACAATATGCCGAATCTTCGTTAGTGTTGGACTTTGTATGATTTATGGATAGTCCTTGACTTATACCCACTCGTTTAGTGACTGTTCCAAGTTACAGCAGCACTGAAAAAAGTGACTTATGTTTGTTTTTCCGCACTTACGACGGTTGCAGCATCCTTGGGGTCACGGGGTCGAAATCTGGCACTTGGCAACTGAACTCACATTTGTGATGTTTACAGTGTCCTGGAGGTCATGTGATCACCTTTTGCCACCATTTGAAAGTCAAAAAGTCAATGGGGAAGCCAGATTCGCTAAACAACTGTGTTACTAACTGAACAGCTAACTTAACAACTTCAGTTGATTCACTGAAGTTCATAAAATGGGGCAAAACTCACTTAACACTTAGCGACATCAATTTTGGGCTTCATTGTGGTCGTTAGGTCGAGGACTATCTGGTATTGTATTGGGAATTACTTCAGGAACCAGGTTTCAATTACTTTTGGGGGTATTCTCATTGTACCCCGAGCTAGTAACTTATTAAAAGAACTGGCTTCGCACAGCCTGCTATGACAGGGGTCTTCAAACTTAGCAACTTTAAGACTTGTGGACTTCAACTCCCAGAATTCCTCAGCCAGCTACAGGGGTCTACAAACTTGGCCACTTTAAGACTTGTGGACTTCAACTCCCAGAATTCCTCAGCCAGCTACAGGGGTCTTCAAACTTGGCCACTTTAAGACTTGTGGACTTCAACTCCCAGAATTCCTCAGCCAGCTACAGGGGTCTTCAAACTTGGCCACTTTAAGACTTGTGGACTTCAACTCCCAGAATTCCTCAGCCAGCTACAGGGGTCTTCAAACTTGGCCACTGTAAGACTTGTGGACTTCAACTCCCAGAATTCCTCAGGCAGCCCTCAGGGCTGGCTGAGGAATTCTGGGAGTTGAAGTCCACAAGTCTTAAAGTGGCCAAGTTTGAAGACCCCTGTTTCAGTGACTGTTCTGTCACTCAAATCAAGGTTATTATAACCAAGTTTAGTGCCTTGTATGTCGGGTGACCCTAGCTACTCAACAAATCACAAAAATAACACAAGCCAAAACTTACCATGGTTTCTCTACTGTTGATAGCTGATCCAGTACACTTTGCGATGACTTTGTCAATACACTTCTTGTGAATGGCAGCATTGCATTCTGAGGGAAAAAAGAGACCCACTTCGCTGACAAGTTTTACAGGGGACACAGAAGGACCACAACACAAATAGTGTGTACTCTTTTACACACTATTGGGCAGAAGTACAGCACGATGGGGCGAAGGAAACAGTTCAATGTGGTCCCAGTCAGAACAGTTCCTTACCCCTTCTTCTGGGAGATATTCATTCAAATCCCCTTTGAAAACCATTTGTCTGATATGGCATAGGGTTTCCTGCTTGCATAGGGGGTTGAGCTAGAAGACCTCCAAGGTCCCAACCAACTTTGTTTATTCTGTTTTTTTTTTTCAAGTTCAGTTTTGCATAAAATTTGTCTCTAGAATTCCTGAAATTCAGAGACCAAGCTAGGCAGCTAAGAAAATAGAGAAGGAATTTAAGGTGTGTTTGTATGTCTGTGGTATGTGTGTGTGTGTGTGTGTGTGTGTGTGTGTGTACGATTCCCAGCCTCTCCGGTCTCAGGAGCAATCACTGGGGTTCTGCTAAATTCCACCCACAATTGTCATTTTGATATGACGGAAGGAGAACACAATTACACCTTTACAGCTAGATGTAGTCCTGATATTAAATTAAATAATAGTGTCGGTTAAATCTAATTTTAGGCAAGGTTTTCTTTTTATTCTTTTTGAGAGTGCAGCTCCCAGCACGTACTCAAATTATGACTGTCAATCTGAAAAAA
The DNA here is from genome assembly GCA_039797435.1 of Crotalus adamanteus. Classification (NCBI taxonomy): domain Eukaryota; kingdom Metazoa; phylum Chordata; class Lepidosauria; order Squamata; family Viperidae; genus Crotalus; species Crotalus adamanteus. The sequence continues at coordinate 90,015,846 of CM077923.1, read as the reverse complement.
GGGTTGAGTTATTCTAAAGTTTGAGATGGCTCCAATTTAGAAAGCAGAAAATGACATTCTAGTAACTCTTGTGTTTTGACTGAGATGGAAAGCTGAAGATTTCAATTAAATCAGGAAATAATTTCTCCCTTGATTGTGGCTTCTTATTCTTGGAACTAATTTTTCTTCCTGAAAACCCTAAGAAAAACAGACCCCATAATGTCTATTTTCTTTCTCAGGGATTGACAATGATTTGGAAACATACTGGGTTGTGAAAACAGTGAAACTATGAACAGGATTGGAACACTTAAAAAAAAAAATTGCTTTGTTTCCATGCAGGGATTTCTGTAATTATTTAATTATGCTTAATTCATTCTCAAGCTTTTCAGAACTGAGTGTTAAGAACCATTGCACAGTTAGGACAACCATCAACATATAAATATAATATACTGAAAGATCTTACGTCTGCACTGATAGCCTTGCTTGTTAAGCCCCCTGGAATAAAAAGGAAAAACAGTATTAATATAAAAGAGATTTCAAATCATGTCTGCATTTGAGAAAAATGACTTTTTAAAAAATCAACAAGTGCAGTGATTCGTGTTCAAGCTTATTGAATTTAACTTGTCAAATTAAAAAAAAATTCATTTGATTCAGAGGTTCAAAATTCCTGCAGCATGTGAAAAAGGCAGATTTATCCAGTTGGAAAAACAAAATGAAGCAAACCCAATTTTGATGATTCAATTCACCTTTCTAAATCCAGTTGACCTACCAGATTGGTTCAGATTAGGAAACCAAATTGGAATGGATCAAATCTGGATTAAGAAGGATTCCCAACTGACGTGTTTTTGACCCTCAAGGGGAATTTGTCTGATTTTTTTGAACTCAAAATTGATGCCACTGGATCAATAGGAAGCTGCAGATCTCAAACCCTGATCAACCAAGTGATGCTTTTGAGGTCTCATCTAAAGCTGGTGAGGATGAAGATGGTTCAACTCAACCCAGATAGGACCAAATATCTATGGATACATGGTTCTTCCAGGGCTGGAGATTCTCCATCTGCTCCTGTTGGTTTTTCCTCCTACAACAGTAGAAACATTTAACAGCTCTCAACAGGAAGCTGCACATGTCAGTCCATGATGGTTAATCAGGGTTAAAGTGGTGCTGCTGGGGTCTCATCTAAAGCTCTTTGGGGCTGGATTAGGATGCTTCAACTCAACCCAAATAAGACTAAATAACTATGGATGTATGGTTAGCGTTAATGAATCTTAGCAACTAGAACTAGATCAATGGATCATAGCAGCTCTTTTGACCACTGGATAGTAACAACTCTTTTGACCACTGGATCATAACAGTTCTTTTGACCAATGGATCATAGCAGCTCTTTTGGCCAATGGATGATAACAGTTCTTTTGACCAATGGATGATAACAGTTCTTTTGACCAATGGATCATAACAGTTCTTTTGACCAATGGATCATAACAGCTCTTTTGACCAATGAATCATAACAGTTCTTTTCATCAATGGATCATAGCAGCTCTTTTGACCACTGGATCATAACAGCTCTTTTGACCAATGGATCATAACAATTCTTTTGACCAACAGATCATAACAGTTCTTTTGACCAATGGACCATAGCAGCTCTTTTGACCAATGGATCATAACAATTTTTTTGACCAATGGATCATAGCAGCTCTTTTGACCAATGGATCATAACAGCTCTTTTGACCAATGGATCATAGCAGCTCTTTTGACCAATGGATCATAGCAGCTCTTTTGACCAATGGATCATAGCAGCTCTTTTGACCAACAGATCATAACAATTCTTTTGATCAGTGGATCATAGCAGCTCTTTTGACCAATGGATCATAACAATTCTTTTGACCAATGGATCATAGCAGCTCTTTTGACCAATGGATCATAGCAGCTCTTTTGACCAATGGATCATAACAATTCTTTTGACCACTGGATCATAGCAGCTCTTTTGACCACTGGATCATAACAATTCTTTTGACCAACAGATCATAACAGCTCTTTTGACCAATGGATCATAACAGCTCTTTTGACCAATGGATCATAACAGCTCTTTTGACCAATGGATCATAGCAGCTCTTTTGACCAATGGATCATAACAATTCTTTTGACCACTGGATCATAGCAGCTCTTTTGACCACTGGATTATAACAATTCTTTTGACCAACAGATCATAACAGCTCTTTTGACCAATGGATCATAACAGCTCTTTTGACCAATGGATCATAACAGCTCTTTTGACCAATGGATCATAGCAGCTCTTTTGATCAATAGATCATAACAATTCTTTTGATCAGTGGATCATAACAGTTCTTTTGACCAATGGATCATAGCAGCTCTTTTGACCAATGGATCGTAACAGCTCTTTTGACCAATGGATCATAACAGCTCTCCACAGGAACCATCTTCCCATCAGGAAAGAAAGCTGCATCCTGTCCTTCACAGACCCGCCCCAAAAGAAACTCTTTGGTCGTACCAGACAAATTCGTGGCAAACAGAGCAGAACGTGGGCTGGGGAAAGAAAGTGGCTGTAAACTCGTGGCACTTGACATTATGAATCTTCGCTTGCTTAATGGCTCCCCTCCGTTGATGTAGCGAGAAAAAACCCTCCTTTTCGCAGTCGATAAACTCTGGATCATCTGAGTAAGAGGCAGAAAAAGAAAGAGGTAGCACCAAGGGAAGAAATTCGGTGGTCAGGCCATGAACTTAAATAACATGTATTTAAAACAGTTCGAAAAACTGTGAAGAAACACCCTAAACAGATAAAAATAACCAGCCACACTTCCTAAAATCTTTAGAGCCACTGTTAACATCAGGAGAATTGAGCGGTGCTTATGTTATTTTTGGACTTTATCAGAAATGTGTTTGCTGGGGGAGGGTGGGGGGAAGATTTGATACTTTTCTTGCTTGTGAAAAAACTAGCATCTTGAGAACAAGGGTTGTTTAGATTGGGGTTTAGATGGGTGCACTAAACACAGTCTCCATAATCTTAAATGCTGGCTTCTTTGAACCCGCCCCAAAACGCAAAACCCTTTCTAGATGTTGCCAGATCACAATTCCCTCAGGGATAGGCAACCTCGGCTCTTTTATGACTCATGGACTTTAACTCCCAGAATTCCTGACTCAGGAATTCTGGGAGTTGAAGTCCACGAGTCATAAAAGAGCCGAGGTTGCCTACCTCAGCGGCCTAACTGATTTTGCTGAGGCTGATGGGCATTGGACTAGATTACAGCGGTTCTCAACCTGTGGGTCGGGACCCCATTTGGGGTCGAACGACCATTTCACGGGGGTCGCCAAACAACGCAGTCCGCCATTTTTCCCCCCTTTTCCTTAGCTGTGCTACTCCCTTTTATTCTATTGGCTTTTGAAAGCCAATAGAATAGACTCTCTTGAATAGAGTCTAATTCTATTGGCTTTCAAAAGCCAATAGGAATTGTCCAGGCTGTCTCTGCCCTGCTGAGCCCGCCAAAGTCCCAGTCTGCAAACGGTGCTGCACCAGTTGAGTAGTCCTCGACTTACGACCGGTTGAGTAGTCCTCGACTTACGACCGGTTGGGAGTCGCAGCATTACAAAGGTTGAGAACCACTGGACTAGAAGATCTCCAAGGTCCCTTTCAACTTTGTTATTCTATTATGGTTGAAGTCAGCAATTCCCAAACTGAGTTGAAAACTAGGACAGTGCTTCCCAAATCGTGGCAGCTTTAAGACGGGTGGACTTCAACTCCCAGAATTCCCCAGCCAGCCTGGGGAATTCTGGGAGTTGAAGTCCACTCATCTTAAAGCTGCCAAGATTTGGGAAACATTAAACCAGGGGTGTCAAACTGCTAGCCCGCGGGCCGGATGCGTCACGAGGAAACCACGCCCGCCCCATTGCCAGCAATGGGGAAAAAGCCCCGATACGTCGCATGATGTCACGTGACGTCACGAGTTTGAAATCTGCACTAAACTATGTCAAAACAGAGGCCATCATCCCGTTAAGAAATTTGGTTTCTTAAGGAGAGGTCATGTGGAAAACAAAACAAAACACCGCATCGGAGTTTTATAGCGAAAGGGACGGTCGTGTGAAAGGGATTCAGCCTCTCTTTGAAACTCTTAGAAGCAGGATGGATGCAAGTACATCTTGAGGCAGGAAATATCCAGCAAATAAAGAGCCGAGGTGGCGCAGCAGTTAGAGTGCAGTCCTGCAGGCCACTTTAGCTGACTGTGTTCAGCAGGTCAGCGGTTCAAATCTCACCGGCTCAAGGTTGACTCAGCCTTCCATCCTTCCGAGGTAGGTAAAATGAGGACCCAGATTGTTGGGGGCAATGTAAATATATATATATACATTGCTTACTGGTGTACACCGCTTAGAGAGTGCTTGCGCTTAAAGCGGTATATAAGTCTCATAAATAAAATAAATAAAATAAAATAAATATAGAGGGAGAACTCAGACGAGTAAATACAGGTAGTCCTCGACTTACAACAGTTCATTTAGTGGCCGAAGTTACAACACCACAGGAAAAAGTGACTTACGGCCGTTTTTCACACTTACGACCGTTGCAGCATCCCCATGGTCACGTGATCAAAACTCGGATGTTTGGTAACTGGTTCATATTTATGACGGGGTCACGTGATCCCCGTTTGCGACCTTCTGACAAGCAAAGTCAATGGGGAAGTCAGATTCAATTAACGACCGTTTTACTAACTTAACAAGTTAACCACTTAACAATTGTCAAGGGATTGTAAATGGGGCAAAACTCGCTTAGCGACTATCTTGCTTAGCAATGGAAATTTGGGGCTCCATTGTGTGGTCGTAAGACGAGGACTACCCGTGTGTGGAAAAATGGGGTGCTGAGAAATTTTTCTGCAGCCCTGATCAATTTTTAAATTTTTATTTCAAAATATTCTTGCTTTCAAGTTGGGCAGGGATGGGGGTGGAATGTTAAAAAGCCCTGAAAAGCACATGAGCAATATTGATACTTGCCGGTACTTTCCAAAAAGTATCTTGCGTTCATTAACATCCTTCCTTGGGGTTTTAGTTCAAGCTGAAAAAGAAGACAATGAAATAGAATTTAAAAAAGAAAATTGGAATGCAATCAGAGTTTTTTTTTTCTTTTAAATCAGAGGTTTCTTTTTAATAATATACCCAGTCCGGGCTTACTATGGAAGTGGGGTTTTACAAATTGACAAAGGAAAGGAGAGAGAAAAGGAAAAGAAAGAAGACAGAGAGAAAGAAAGAGGAAGGGAGGAAGGGATAGGTAGAAGGAGGAAGGGAAGGATGGAGAAAGAGAAAGAAGAGAGAGAGGGAGTAAGGAAGAGAGAGGAGAAAGAGAAAGAAAGAAAGAAAGAAAGAAAGAAAGAAAGAGGGAGGGAGGATAGAAGGAAAGAAATCAAAAGAAAAAAGAAAAAGAAGGAGGGAGGAGGAAGGAAGGAAGAGAGGAAGGAAGGAAGGAAGGAAGGAAGAGAGGAAGGAAGGAAGGACCCAGGAAGGGAGGATAGAAGGAAAGAAATCAAATGAAAGAAGAAAAGGAGAGAGGGAGGGAGGGAGGAAGGAAGGAAGGAAGGAAGGAAGGAAGGAAGGAAGGAAGGAAGGAAAAAGAGGGAGGGAGGATGACTGAAGCCCAATATATGAAAGCTTTTAAAAATTAATGCTGGTCCACTGTGTTGAAACTTACCCAAATTTCAATTTTCCCATTATTTCTCTTGCATTTTTCAGCAACAAGGTTGAGTTCCACGGTGGTCTCCGAGACCATCTCCGCCGTCTTGTCCTTCACCACAACGGACATGACCCGGCCCTTGTGGATGTGGGCATCGAAAGTGCTATTCCAAGGTGGATACATTGTCGGCTTCTTCTGGACAAACACTTGGCCTTTCTCTAGGATGGACAGTAATAATTCCTTTTTTATACGCACAATGCCATAAAAACATAGGGAACATCGCAAAACACCAGCCAAAATGCGCACCTCTGGGTCCCAACATGCCTACCACCCCCCACTCTCTCTTTCTCTGTCTCAGGGCTGGACAATATTCTCCACCCTCAATTTTTCTCAGTTGTTCCAAACTTTTCCTGGTCCTCATCAACGGGAGAAAATTTCCAATACAGATAGTCCTCGATTTACAACTAGAATTGACCACCCCCCCAAATTCCATCGTTAAGCAAAACAGCTGTTAAGTGAAGTTTCCCCCCTATTTTACGACCCTTCTTGCCTCAGTTGTTAAGTGAATCATTGCAGCTGCTCAGTGAGTAACATGGTTATAAAGTGAACCCATTGACTTTGCTCGTCAGAAGGTCGCAAAATGTGACCCCCGGACATTGCAAGCGTCATAAATATGAGTCATTTGCCAAGTATCAGAATTTTGACCACAGGGGTCAAATGCTGCAATGGTGTGTGTGAAAAATGGCCATAAGTTAGTTTTTTCAGTGCCGTTGTAACTTTAAACTTACCACAAGCTGTTGTAAGTCGAGGACTAGCGATAATTCAATGCAAATTCATAGCCTTTTCTGAACGCCAAAGGAAAATGTTTATGTTTGGGGGGGGGGAATGTAACCAAAATGTATAAATCGTCTCAAATCTGATGAATTACATTTGTCAAATTCACAAAAAAACAAACAAACAAACCAAGGAACTTGATAGAAACCAAATGTGATTATTCACCTGCCCCTAGTTCTGTGGTTACTCATTTTAGTAAATGCCACAGGATTTTCAAATTTTCTTAGTGAGTTCTCTCATTGGCTGAAGGATATTGTGGAGAATATGTACTGTATAGGCACCCGAGTGTGCAAATTGCATTAATTCCCCTGACCTTTCAGTGCACGACCAAGTGTTTTTCTACATTAACTGGAGTTATTTTTAGCCTGCTGGCCCTCTTGAATTACAATTTAACTGACTAAGCTTGGCAAGTCCATTATTTAAGAGCATTTCTCCAGAGCAGGCTGCAGCAAAATGCAGTGACTTTATTATTAGCATGATTGACAGAGGGTCCTCGACTTAATGACCACCATTCAGCCCAAACTTTCTGTTGCTGAATGAGACGGTGGTTAAGTCAGTGTTCACTTAACATTTTACGACTTTTTACGACTTTTCTTGCCACGGTCGTTAATTGAATCCCTGCCGTTCTTAAATGAGTCACACGGTTCTTAAGTGAATCTGGCGTCCCCCATTGACTTTGCTTGTCAGAAGGTCGCAAAAGGGGATCACGTGCCCCCCCGGGACACCGTCATAAATATGAGTCAGTGGCCAAGCATCTGAATTTTGGTCATGTGACTGTGGGGATGCTGAAGTGGTCCTAAGTCTGAAAAATACTCCTGTCATTATTTTGGCTGCTGTTGTAAATTCGAACAGTCACTAAATAACAATAATAAGAAATAAGAAATAAGATACCTTTATTGTCATTTTTTTACTGTGGACACGGCACACATCAAAAATGAAATTTAGTTGCCCGTTGTAAGTCGAGGATTACTTGTAAACATTTCTAACACAGAAGAGAGCCTGTTTTATATTATTTTCTACTCTGAGCAGGTTTAGTGCGAAAAGATAAGCTGGTGGCCACGAGGGTGTGATCACAACTATGTTTTATCTGCAACCCACTTTTTAAAAAGTAGGTGGGGCTTTGAATTCACCACAGTGGACGCCATTTTGACCATCACCTGAGGGCGGTGCTGACTTTAAGCATTAAATGTGTATTGTTGTATTTGTAGAGCTCAAATTAAAGATATTGATCGGAGATGTGCAGAGTGAGTAAAGCAGGGGGTCTTCAAACTTGGCCCTTTTATGACTTGTGAGCTTCAACTCCCAGAATTCCTCAGCCAGCCTCCATTTTGTTTGTTAGATTTAAGACAAGGGTTTTCAAACTTGGCCCTTTTATGACTTGTGGACTTCAACTCCCAGCCACGTGTGCCTGGCTGAGGAATTCTGGGAGTTGAAGCCCACAAGTCATAAAAGGGCCAAGTTTGAAAACCCTTGTCTTAAATCTAACAAACAAAATGGAGGCTGGCTGAGGAATTCTGGGAGTTGAAGCTCACAAGTCATAAAAGGGCCAAGTTTGAAGACCCCTGTCTTAAATCTAACAAACAAAATGGAAGCTGGCTGAGGAATTCTGGGAATTGAAGTCCACCAGTCATAAAAGGGCCAAGTTTGAAGACCTTTAGAGTAAAGGGAGGAGAAGCGATAAAAGCGGTCCCAACACAAGCTTCACCCCTTTTGTGCAGCTGTGCTGGTATCGCACCCACTATAGATATTCTCCTTTATTGGTAAATGGAGACCTGATGGGTTTTTTTTATTTTGTTTTGTTTTTTAAAAAAAACAACAGTTTGAGGAGTGGATAACTTTGAGCTGGAAAGGGACCAGCACGAAAAAAGATTAAATAGCCATTCTTTGTCTCTTCTTTCCTCATTGAGATTCAGAGCGTCCCTTGGGGTTAAGGTCAAAATCCAAGAGAAAACAATACCTTAAGCTATCATTGAAACTCACGCTCTCCAATTTCTCAATTGAAATTCAAGGGACCAGAAGACTTTCATCTCACACCCAACTGCAAAGGATGGTCAGGCGGAAAGAGGTATTTGCTTACCGGCCTCCATCGCCTCCTTCACTATCACGGCGCAATAGGGATCGATCACGTCTCCTTGCGATGGGAGGTAGGGGCCACTGTCATAATTGGACAGCCCAATCCTCAGGAAGGGTGACATGGCAACTCTGGAGGGGGTCAGAAAGTTCTGGTTAGCGGATCGGCCGAAAAACAAAAAAAAACACATCACAAAGGCTTGGCACAACACAGGAGGACAAACCCATCAGGACAGGATTCAGCAGCCCATCTACATCTGAAAGACAAAGGTCGCTCTTTTGAAGACAGCAAAGTCCATGTTCTGGTCAAAATAAGAGAGTTGGAAGGGACCTTGGAGGACTTCTAGTCCAACCCCCTGCTCAGGCAGGAAACCCTATACCAGGGGTAGGCAACCTTGGCTCTTTTATGACTAGTGGACTTCAACTCCCAGAATTCCTGAGCCAGCCATGCTGAGGGGAAAGGAAGAGGTTTGCAAGCTGAGCCATGCTGGCTCAGGAATTCTGGGAGTTGAAGTCCATGAGTGATAAAAGAGCCAAGGTTGCCTACCCCTGCCCTATACCATTTCAGACAAATGGTTGTCCAGCCTCTTCTTAAAAACTTCCAGTGTTGGAGCATTCACTGCTTCTGGAGGCAGGTAGTTCCATTGGTTAATTGTTCTCACTGTCAGGAAGTTTCTCCTTAGTGTTAGGTTGTTTCTCTCTTTGATTAGTTTCCACCCGTTGCTTCTTCTCCTGCCTTCAGGTGCTTAGGAAAACAGCTTGGCTTCCTCTTCTTTGTGGCAGCCCCTGAGATATTGGAAGACTGCTATCATGTCCCCCCTCGTCCTTCTTTTCATTAAACTCAACATATTAATTAATGAAAAGATATACTAGACATACAGAGAGGGCCATTGGTTTGAAAGAGGGGTCAAAGAGGCTGTCTACATCAAAACTGAATAGCCCTCTCTCAACGGAGGGGGGGGAATATGACATCACCTATCTCCAATCTGAGAAGACTCCTGCGAGTCCCCTGGACTGCAAGGTGATCCAACCGGTCAGTCCTGGAGGAGATCAACCCTGACTGCTCTTTAGAAGGCCAGATCCTGAAGTTGAAACTCAAGTCCTTTGGCCACCTAATGAGAAGGAAGGACTCACTGGAGAAGAGCCTGATGCTGGGAAAGATGGAGGGCAAGAGAAGAAGGGGACGACAGAGAAAGAGGTGGCTGGATGGAGTCACTGAAGCAGTAGGCGTGAGCTTCAATGGACTCCAGAAGATGGTAGAGGACAGGAAGGCCTGGAGGAACGTGGTCCATGGGGCCGCGATGGGTCGGACACGACTTTGCAACTAATAACAACAACATCTCCAATCCACAACGCTGTCCTTTCAAAAGTCCCAAGTAGATTCCTCACCTATTTGGCCTCTGATTCAGGTGAGCCTGAGGTACAGGTAAACCTCGAAGTTTCTTCCACAACTCTCTGAGCGCTAAGAGCCAACCTTCAGAGTACTACTAACAACCAGATGACTGCAAGGAATACAAATCCTTCCGTTCCCCACCAGTCAGTTAGAACTGAAGAAGCTTCTTGGGTGAGAAGTGAAACGTCTTCAAGGCCTCTTGAAAAAAAAACACCATCGGGACAACCGTGGCCCGGGTGACTGAGACTCTCCATAGACCAGTGGTTCTCAACCTTTTTAATGCCGCGACCCCCAACTGGTCGTAAGTCGAGGACTACTCAACCGGTCGTAAGTCGAGGACTACTCAACTGGTGCAGCACCGTTTGCAGAATGGGACTTTTGGCAGGCTCAGCAGGGCAGAGACAGCCTGGACAATTCCTATTGGCTTTTGAAAGCCAATAGAATTAGATTCTATTCAAGAGAGTCTATTCTACTGGCTTTCGAAAGCCAATAGAATAAAAGGAAGTAGCACAGCTAAGGAAAAGGGGGAAAAAATGGCGGACTGTGTTGTTTGGCGACCCCCGTGAAATGGTCGTTCGACCCCAAATGGGGTCCCGACCCACAGGCTGAGAACCGCTGCCATAGATACTGGTCTAAAAACCGCTGGAGTTTTATCGGCCACCAGCAGCACAAACACACAACCCAGTTGCCGCTTATCCACGCTCGCAGGGTTTCCTCTTTTTAGCTTCCCAACAAGCTGACTTAGCAAATGTTGGCCAGCCAGCCGCTCCTAAAACGTCGTGAGGGTCTGAGTTTCTGGCTTGGATTGCACCAATTGAAAAAGACCATCCAGAGCCAGGAGAAACATCTGACAACTTGCACAACCTTGTCTTAAAGGGCGTGAAATGAACAGTTGGGTGCTGCAGCTAGGGACCAAAATGCACGTCCTTAGGAAACTCTGCAGAGGTTAACATTTTAAGGACAAGGAGAAAAAAAAAAACTGTGTTACTTGCAGGGGACTTAAGGGACATTCCAGAAGTCACCTTTGTGCTTAAAACATGAATTTGTCAATGGTTCAATAGGAAGTTTTATGCACTATATTGGACCGTGGGATAGTAGCTCATTCATGTGTTGCGAGAAAAATCTGGTTCTGTTCCAAGCCAGGAGAAAGACGCTGCAGAAATGAACGGAAGGCAGGCTGCATTTTGGAATGGAGATCTCTTATTTATTGGGTTGCCAGAAACTAAATTAGAGGACCATCTGTCTCCCACTCATCGTCACGTGATTGATTGCAAAAGGGGATCGCCTGACCCCAGGACACTGCAACCGTCATAAATAGGAACCAATTGGCAAGCTTTTGATCAGGTCCCCATGGGGAATGCTGCAACGGTCACAAATGTGAAAAAATAATCAGAAATCACAACTTCTGGAGGCAGGTTGTTCCACTGATGAACGGTTAGAACCATTAACCAGTGGAACAACCTGCCTCCAGAAGTAGTGAATGTTCCAGCACTGGAAGTTTTTAACAAGAGACTGGACAACAATTTGTCCGAAATGGTATAGGGTTTCCTGCCTGAGCAGGGGGTTGGACTAGAAGACCTCCATGGTCCCTTGCAGCTTCTATTCTATTCTATTCTATTCTATTCTATTCTATTCTATTCTATTCTATTCTATTCTATTCTATAAGACCTCCAAGGTCCCTTCCTACTCTGTTGTTGTTGTTGTTATTATTATTATTACTATTATTATTATTATTTCAAACTGCCATTAAGTCAAGGGGTACCTGTATAATGACAAGCATAACCCCCACCCCCATGTTCTCTTGGGACTTAAGAATGAAAAAAAAAACAGCATTTTCAGATTTTACCCCCCCCTCTCTTTTTAACAAGAGACCTTAGAAATCTTAGTGCCATCACTTTCTGTGGAAAATAAGCTGTACTTCCAATAATTAAAAAGCAGCTTTAACTAAGGTCAGCATCTCTGGTTTCGGACACCGGATCTCACATTCACACCTTGGGAGTAGGTGCTGCTTGAACAACTGAAAGGGCTGGAAAACTCCCAGTATCATTTCTTTAAGAGCCCTCTCTTTTGAAACTGGGCTAGTTTTAACCACCTTTCTTCGGCCAACAAGCTAGGTTTCATAGAAGTCTATGAACGAGACCATTTCCCCAGAGTCTTGAAGCCCTGGAGGAGCATCAGATGACTCCCTAATGTCACAATAAATGTATAGGGCAGGGGTCTTCAAACTTGGCCCTTTTATGACTTGTGGACTTCAACTCCCAGAATTCCTCAGCCAGCGTGCCTGGCTGAGGAATTCTGGGAGTTAAAGTCCAGAAGTCATAAAAGGACCAAGTTTGAAGACCCCTGGTCTAGGGTATCACTGTTTTTCAACCCTGGCCACTTTAAGGTGGATGGACTTCAACTCCCAGAATTCCCCAGCCAGCCAGCATGTAGGTGACAGTTCTTTTGTGTGGAAAGATTTGCAACTGAATACGGGGATAAATGCGTGGGTGCAAAGAGGAACCGCAGAGACTTCTATTTGGGAATTCTAGTTCTCTTAGGGGTGTGGGAAAGCGGATTGTAATGGAGGTGGGAGGGAGTCTTCTCTTCCTTTATGGCTGCCCCTTTTGGAGACCCACAAAAGTCCAGGAAATGCCTTCTCTTTCTTCGTGTGGAAACTTTTCAGGCGCCCACGCTCCATCTTCCCAGATTCTCTTCTCCAGGCTGAGCATCCTGGCTCCTTCCAGACCCCCCCCCCCTTGTATGACTTCTGGTTTTTATACGCCTCATCAACCCTGCTGGGATGCGCTGGACTTATTCCAAGTTTCCAAACTGAAAGTCTAGTCTGCCCCTTCATTCAAGAAAGTAAAGACTCATGCAGTTTATCTTACTTCTTTTCTTTTCTCTTTTTCTTTCTTTCTTTCATTTTTTTTTCTTTCTCTGTGTTTTTCTCTCTTTTATCGCTTCCTTCCTCCATTCTTCTTCTGGCTCCTTCCTTCCCTCTCTATTTCTCACTTTCTTCCTTCGATTTTCATTGCTCCTTCCTTCCTTCCCTCTCTCCTCCCTCCCTCCCTCCATTTCTCTCTCTTTCCTTCCTTCTCTCTCTGGTTCCTCTCTCTCTCTCTCTCTCTCTCTCTCTCTTTCTTTCTCCTCACTTTCTCTCCTCCCTTCCTTTCTTCTGTCCTTCTTTCCCTCCCTCCATCTGTTCCCTCTTTCCCTCCCTCCCTTCCTTCCTTCCTCTCTCCCTTCCTTCCTTCCTTCCTTCCTTCCTTCCTTCCTTCCTTCCTTCCTTCCTTCCTTCCTTCCTTCCTTCCTTCCTTCCTTCCTTCCTTCCTTCCTTCCCTGGTCCCTCTTTCTCTCTCTCCCTCTCTCTTTCCTTCTTTCTGTCTCCTCACTTTCTCTCCTCCCTTCCTTTCTTCTGTCTTTCTTTCCCTCCCTCATCTGTTCCCTCTTTCCCTCCCTCCCTCCCTCCCTCCCTCCCTCCCTCCCTCCCTTCCTTCCTTCCTTCCTTCTCTCTCTGATCCCGCTTTCTCTCTCTCTCCTCTCTTTCCTTCTTTCTGTCTCCTCACTTTCTCTCTTCCTTTCCTTTCTTTTGTCCTTCTTTCCCTCCCTCCATCTGTTCCCTCTTTTCCTTCCTTCCTTCCTTCCTCCCTCCCTCCCTCCCTCCCTCCCTCCCTCCCTCTGAACAGTTCAGCATTATTTTGAAATAGTACCCACCTACACTACGATCACACATATAGACATGAAACTGGATGATTGGGTCTGCTAATTTGGTATCATCCACAGCTGGTGTTTGGTTGGGGATTATGGGAAGGCATTCAACACATTTGGAAGCCACAAGACTGGATCATGTTGGTCTGTTTTGGCACAGGATTGTAAACAAGCATCTTTCCTGCCTTGGGAATTCTAGCAGGTGCAAATGGAAAAGCTTACTCAAGCATCATGTCCTTGAAATTATGGGTTCTGAAACATTTTGTGCTACCTTTTAAAAAAATGCATCACCAACACACTCGCTACTAAGGACCCCACAGTACTCCTTGTCCTCTCCGTAAACCCCACACCCTTCTAGCACTGATGATGTTACCTAGATGGGTCATGAAATGACTGCAAGAAAACCACCAAGCTCAGAGAGCATCAAGGACCCCATAGATCTCCCTCTCCTCCTCCTCCTCCTCCTCCTCCTCCTCCTCCTCCTCCTCCTCCTCCTCCTCCTCCTCCTCCTCCTCCTCTCTTCAAGCTCCACTCCATTCTAGCACTGATGATGTTACCTAGGTGGGTCATGAAATGTCTGCAAGAAAACCGCCAAACTCAGAGAGCATCAAGGACCCCACAGATGACCACCACCACCTCCTCCTCCTCCTCCTCCTCCTTTCTGCAAGCCCCACTCCCTTCTGCCACATGATGCTACCTAGTTGGGTCATGAAATGTCTGCAAAAAAACAAGAAAGCTCAGAGACCGCCAAGCACCCCAGAATTCAACCTGAGCTGCCATTATTCTCTTCTACTGACAGATGCTTCAGTTTGGATTCCATACTCAGCAGTATATAAAATATTCACATATTTTCCTTTGTCAATTATATTTTGATAGTGATATTTTAACATACTACTACTAATAATAATAATGGTGCAAAGAATGACTGAACTGGCCGGTATTTTGAGCAGAGTTGGGGTTTTTTTACTACCCCGTCAGTTACACCTATACTTTTTCAAAAAAAACCAGAGAATGAACGGCTGGCAGCAGCAGAATCGTCTGGTTCTCCCGTTTCATTTAAACAGTTCGATTTCCTGGAACGCGTCTTCCTTTGACAAGGGGCTTCCTGGCCCAACCACTTCCACACACTCAGCCGGTCTTCGTTTCAGCAACGAGGCCTCCCAAATTCACAAGAACGCACGAGGCCGAACGAGCAGAAGAGAAAATTTCTGCTGCTAAGCAGAAACCTTTGTTAAGTGAGTTTTGCCCCGTTTTACAATCTTCCATTTTTTGTTTTTGTGTCTTCGCTGCCACATATTAGTTTAGAGATTTTTTAGTTAGATCAGGGGTAGGCAACCTTGACTCTTTTATGACTCGTGGACTTCAACTCCCAGAATTCCTGAGCCAGCCATGTTGAGGGGAAAGGGAGAGGTTTCCAAGCTAAGCCATGCTGGCTCAGGAATTCTGGGAGTTGAAGTCCACGAGTCATAAAAGAGCCAAGGTTGCCTACCCCTTATCCTAAGTCCTCCTGTTCTAAGTGGTGAGCCTCCTAGACCCGGGGTAGGCAACCTTGGCTCTTTTATGACTCGTGGACTTCAATTCCCAGAATTCCTCAGCCAGCATGGCTCAGTTTGGAAACCTCTCCCTTTCGCCTCAGCATGGCTGGCACAGGAACTCTGGGAGTTGAAGTCCACAAGTCATAAAACAGCCAAGGTTACCTACCCCTGAGCTAGAGGAAGAAGGGGGGGGAGGTGTAGTTCTCAGTTAGCCAAAACAACTTCTGTGTGTGAGAATCAAGGTCAACGCTGATAACATTTTGGTGGGCAAAAGTGCTGGGAGGAGAGCCTGCTTGTTTTACAACAGTTGGTGAATGTGATTTATGATAGCAATATGGGGTGGGAATTGCAACTTGTAACTTTGCAGTCTGAGGGAGGGAAATTTAGTCTTAGGTTCATCTTTGGGCACTCAGGTCTCTAAAAGGTTTGCCATCACTGCACTAGACCAAATTGGCTCTCCCATGTTTGCTGAATACCATTTTTTATGACCATTTGCCATTTGCCTGCTTCATCACATTCTCAGATTCGGCAAAAACACACTTTCCACGTCTATCAGATCCCTTCCCTACCACCAACTGCCTCCATGAGCAATATGCAGTTTCTCTAATTATATTTCCCTCGGCCAAATTTCATACGGATGCATGTCTGCCGGCTAAACATCTAGCAGAGACCCAATTGGTTTGCACGGCCCTGATATTGCAGCAACATTGCACGCTTGCACAGGCCCTAACGGTGGATTCCCTGTTGCAATGGCAAAATATGTTCTCTAAAGAAAATTTCCCCCTCCCGCCCAGTGATGGAGGGCCCTAAACTCCGAAATTTCCCAAATTCCAGCCTTAAGCCATCTTTATCCAGATTTTACCTCTCTGCCAGATCAGCTGGAACCAACTCTTTCGTAATTTTAACCCTGCAACAGGGGAGAAATGCTTTTTTCTACTTTGACAAATCCTTCAGCCGCTGAATTATTTGAAAGGGAGGATTTTGTCTGCTCACCCCACCCCCACCTTACAAACCCTAAAGCTGAGTTTGTCCCTTCTCATTTTTGCAACCACCCTCTTAAATTCAGCACGCAGAACCGAATGCAGAATTCTGATGAAAGAGCAGCACGAGATGCAGTGCAATGCAATGCAATATTTATTTGATGTATGCAGCTGTCCTCTCCAAATAGCACAAGTTTGGGATAGTGCACCATTAAAAAAACAAACAAACAAACAAACAAAATTTGGAACAGAAATAAAGCTACAAAATTTATACTGGAAATTCTGCCAAGGTCATTCAAGAAAGAAAAGCATCAAATTGGACTGGATCACAATATCTTTTGGTATTGGTGGGTTAATCCTATTATGTCTCCTGTCCTTAGAATTTGGGTGGGGGTATGTAGATTTTAGGTGTCTTTATCTTCCTAATTTCTTCAGTTTCTAGCTGGAAGCTCCAACCTTCCTGAATGGATTATTGAATTTGCATTTCTATAAGTTGGCCTCTGTCTAGGGTAGTGGTTCTCAACCTTTTTATACCGGCAACCCCGGTCATAAGGACGCGCCGGGCAGCGCGGTGCGCATGCGCGGCACCACTCCCATGCACGGCACGCATGCGTGGCGCCACCCCTCCGTGCGCCACCCCATGTGCGGCACGCATGCGCGGTGCCGCCAGCTGAGGAAAAAAAATGGCGGATCGCGTTGTTTGGCGACCCCTGTGAAATGGTCGTTCGAGCCCAAATGGGGTCGCAACCCACAGGTTGAGAACCGCTGGTCTAGGGCAGGGGTAGACAACCTTGGCTCTTTTATGACTCGTGGACTTCAACTCCCAGAATTCCTGAGCCAGCCATGCTGAGGGGAAAGGGAGAGGTTTCCAAGCTGAGCCAGGCTGGCTCAGGAATTCTGGGAGTTGAAGTCCACGAGTCATGAGGGGCCCATAGTTCCCCCATGCTGGCTCAGGAATTCTGGGAGTTGAAGTCCACGAGTCATAAAAGAGCCCAGGTTGACTACCCCTGGTCTAAGTTCTCCTGTTGTAAGTGGTGAGCCTCCTAGAGCAGGGGTAGGCAACCTTGGCTCTTTTATGACTCGTGGACTTCAACTCCCAGAATTCCTGAGCAAGCCATGCTGAGGGGAAAGGGAGAGGTTTCCAAGCTGAGCCAGGCTGGCTCAGGAATTCTGGGAGTTGAAGTCCACAAGTGATAAAGGGGCCATCCAGCCATGCTGGCTCAGGAATTCTGGGAGTTGAAATCCACGAGTCATAAAAGAGCCAAGGTTGGCTAACCCTGGAGGGTTGGGACTGATTTCTGGGGGCTTGTTTCTGTCTTTTTAAAGATCTTCCCCATTATTCCTTTGGGGAAATATATTCTGCCTTTTTAATATTCCCCCAAATTTTTCTTTCTCTGGATTCTTCCTACACCTGCCTCCCATACATTCTTTTCTCCATCATTTTTCACTCATGTCAGCTTTTAAGGGATTGCTACATAACATACCCCAAACACCTTCCCAGGTCTAATTTGATTTCTTCGATTGCCACAAATGAAAAGCTTTGCTCTACCAGATGGATTGTTTAGTATGCGTATACTTAAATTTTTGAAGCCACTTCAATTGTCATCTGTTTTGTGAGTTTACAATCTGTCCATTTGTAAACGGGACTAGAACATCCATTCGTTTAGTGACGGTTTGAAATTATAATGGCACTGAAAAAAAATGACTTAATGATGGTTATTCACACTTATGACCGTGGCAGAATCCCTGTGGCCATGTGATCAAAATTTGAACACTTGGCAACCGATTCATACTTATGATGGGTCGTAGTGTCCTGGGACCAAGTGACCAAGTGATAGAATCAAGATCACGTGAAGGGTTAATACCACTTTACAAGGCCTTGGTAAGGCCACACTTGGAATACGGCATCCAGTTTTGGTCACCACAATGCAAAAAAGATGTTGAGACTCTAGAAAGAGTGCAGAGAAGAGCAACAAAGAGGATTAGGGGACTGGAGGCTAAAACATATAAGGAACAGTTGCTGGAATTGGATATGTCTAGTTTAATGAAGAGAAGGATGAGGGGGGACAGGATAGCAGTCTTCCAGTATCTCAGGGGCTGTCCCAAAGAAGAGGGAGTCAAGCTATTCTCCAAAGCGCCTGAAGGCAGGACAAGAAGCAACAGATGGAAACTGATCAAGGAGAACAATTAATCAGTGGAATGACTTGCCTCTAAAAGCTGTGAATGCTCCAACACTGGAAGTTTTTAAGAAGAAGCTGGACAGCCATTTGCCTGAAATGGTATAGGGTTTCCTGCCTGAACAGGGGGTTGGACTAGATGACCTCCAAGATCCCTTCCAACTTAATAATAATAATAATTATTATTATTATTATCATCATCCCCTTTTGTGACCTTCTGACAAACAAAGTCAACAGAGAAGCCCAATTTTATTAACTCAACAATTGCAGTGATTTACTTAACAACTGTGGAAGGATGGTCGTAAAATGAGGGTAAAATTCCCTTAGCTACTGTCTCAGCAATAGAAAGCTTAGGCTCAGTTGTAAGTCTTGGACTACCTATAATCCTATTCTCTTACCCAAAAGAAATCTATTTCTTCCTCAAAAGCCTGTGGTAATAGCTTCTGATTCTGGTTGTTTTCCAATGTGCCAATAACGTTGAAGCAAGTTGGATTTTTTGCTCTTCCAAAAACTGGGGGTAGCGGTTGAGGTGTCCCACCCCCCCAAGAGCTCCTAAAAGAAAGAACTTGGAGAAAATCCTCTTTTCTTGATTTAATTGGGTAGGAGAAAGAATAGGGGATCAGCAGTAATAGAAATATCCAGGTCCTGTATTACAAACACTGGTAACCAGTATTTGATATCCAAATTCATCTAAAAATACAGAATGGTATCTGGCAGCTGCATTCACACATGTTTAACCTGAAATGCAGGTTAACAGGACACTATGGCCATTCACATGAGCTGCAAGGCCCAAGGAAACACATCCTATAAGGCAGAGGTCCACCACTTTTTGAGCATCCGTGGAGAGAGGTTTTTCGTAGTTTTGTGTGCTGCCTGCATCCCATGGATGGGGCTTTGATTGCTTGTGCGGACCGGTTGCTAGCATACCAGGGCCCGGTACCGGTCCACAGACCTGGGGTTGGGGACCCCTGTTATAAGGGGTGAAACACACTCTATAAGGGATGAGTGTGATGGTGCGGTCCAGGCAAATTTCAAAAGAAAACCACAGCTTGTTCACTTACATCACATAGATACCGTAGCTAAGCCATTCAGTCATGGCTAGTCCAGTTTAACGTGTGAACCCGGCCTAGATCAGGCATCTTAGCATTGGTCCCCAATTGCTAATCTCTTCATTCTCAGTCAATCAGAAGAGAGCTAGAAGGGACCTTGAAGGTCTTCTAGTCCAGCCCCCTGCTAAAGCAGGAGATCATTAAGGAAATGGTCAAAGGACCATTAAGTCTTGAGCAGCCATCCCATTCATTCATTTCTTGTAAATCAACATTTATGAAGAACCAAAGATGGTGAAGAACAGGACTCACTTCCTTCCTTTAAGTCCAAACTCCTTTCTCACTTACAACGAGGACCCTGACAAAACTTCGCAGCCTGAAACACCATCCAGGATGGTGGCCAACTTTCCAGAAGGCGGGGGGGAAGCACCAAAAACGGCAGCTTCCACCCTTGAGGCAGCTAATAAATGGATAATATTCCCAAAAATCATCCCAGTGATGAAGTCTTCTCTGGTGAAAAGCACCAGTAGCCCAGGCCGATTCAAAAGGTGGCAGGACGCATCCATGAACACTAATTAGCAGTCAGAAGACAGGATGAAAACATCTTTAATTTCACAACGTATGGACAGACTTCCCCATAGTTTCAGCTGGGAAACTGAGACCATCCTAGATCAAGCCAGGGAATTTCTAGAAATCCAGCACTCTGTCAAATTAGCTATCAACAGACACACAGAGGCAAACAATATCTATAAATTATGCTAAAAGAGGCAATCAGCAAGCCAAAAGGGAAACAGAAAGATGCAAACACCTCCCCACCGGCAAGCAGCAGCCAGAAAAGCCTAGTACAGTGGTTCTCAACCTATGGGTCGGGACCCCATTTGGGGTCGAACGACTATTTCACGGGGGTCGCCAAACAAGGCTGTCCGCCATTTTTTTCCCCCTTTTCTTTGGCCACGCCCCTGGCACCCAGTGATGTATAGGTGGTTGGGGGTCACCACAACATGGGGAACTGTATTATGGGGTCGCGGCATTAGAAAGGTTGAGAACCACTGGCCTAGTAGATTAACATCAGGCCAACAATCAAGAAGTAAACCATACCCCAATCAACCAAGCCAACAGGAAACAGCCCAACCAAAGAAACCCCAAGCCCTGATGATGCTACCTAGTTTGGTCACGAAAGGTCTGCAAGAAAACAACCAAGCTCAGAGATTTAAAAGCCAGCAATCCTTCCTCTGGACATCAAGTCATGCAGGACCGGATCAGATCCAGGCAGCCCCACTAAACAAGGAAAGCCTAATTCCGCCTGATTCTAACCTGGTTTGCGATGGGACAGATTGCTCCTCCCAACCCCCAGCTCCAAGCACAGATCCTGTGTCTTCCTTTCTTCCTTCCTTCCTTCCTTTCTTTCTTTCTTTCTTTCTTTTGTCCTTCCTTCCTTCCTTCCTTCCTTCCTACCTCTTTCTTTCTTTCTTTCTTTCTTTCTTTCTTTTTCTCTTTCTTGCCCTTCCTTCCTTCTTTCTTTCCTTCTTTCTCTCTTCCTTTCCTATCTCCTTCCTTCCTTCTTTCTCCCTCCTTCCCTCTTTCTTTCTTTCTTTCTTTCTTTCTTTCTTTCTTTCTTTCTTTCTTTCTTTCTTTCTTTCTTTTTCTCTTTCTTGCACTGCCTTCCTTCTTTCTTTCCTTCTTTCTCTCTTCCTTCCCTATCTCCTTCTTCTTTCTCTCTTCCTTCCCTATCTCCTCCCTCCCTCCCTCCCTCCCCCCTCCCTCCCTCCCTCCCTCCCTCCCTCCCTCCCTCCCTCCCTCCCTCCCTTCTTTCTTTCTTTCTTTCTTTCTTTCTTTCTTTCTTTCTTTCTTTCTTTCTTTCTTTCTTTCTTTCTTTCTTTCTTTCTTTCTTTCTTTCTTTCTTTCTTTCTTTCTTTCTTTCGTAGGACAAAGTAAAGTCGGGAAAAAAAAAACCAACAACCCTCTGCTCCCCTCCGCAGCCCTTGCAAGCGGCAGCTCCGAGTAGGACGCCGGAATTGCGAAGTGGAAAGCGGCGGCGAGAGTTTCCATACTCGGCGCTAACAGCCTCCTCGCTCGCTGGGGTCAGCGGGGTTCCCCGGGCCCCACTTACCTGCTCCTCGCCCCGTCCTCCTCGGTCAGCGTGTCCGGCCGCTCCGGCCAGAGGCTGCTCTTGCGACGGCGGCGGAGGCAGCTGCTGCTCTCCGTCACCCACCCCCAGCCGGCGGTCGCCCCCCGCGCCCTCCGCAACCTCGCGCTGCTGTCGCCGCCTCCGCTGGCAGGGACCGCGCCGCAGAGGGGCTGATCCCGGCTGGCCCGCGGCCAGGGAGGGAGGGAGGGAGGAAGGGAGGAAGAAGGGAGGGAGGAAGGAAGGAAGAAAGGAAGAAAGAAAGAAAGAAAGGAAGGAAGGAAGGAAGGAAGGAAGGAAGGAAGGAAGGAAGGAAGGAAGGAAGGAAGGAAGGAAGGAAGGAAGAAGAAAGAGAAGGAAGGAAGGAGGGAGGGAGAAAGAAAGAAAGAAAGAAAGGAGAAGGAGAAGAAGGAAGGAGGAAGGGAGGGAGGGAGGAAGGAAGAAAGAAAGAAAGAAAGAAAGAAAGAAAGAAAGAAAGAAAGAAAGAAAGAAAGAAAGGAGAAGACGGAAGGAAGGAGGAAGGGAGGGAGGGAGGATGGAAGGAAGAAAGAAAGAATGAAAGAATGAATGAAAGAAAGAAAGAGAAAGAAAGGGAGAATGAGAGAAAGAAGGATAGAAGGAAAGGAGGAAGGAAAAAGGAGAAAAGAAAAAGAAGGAGAGGAACAAGGCAGAAGGAAGGAAGGAAGGAAGGAAGGAAGGAAGGAAGGAAGGAAGGAAGGAAGGAAGGAAGGAAGGAAGGAAGGAAGGAAAATAAATTATCTGGGAAGACGTAGTTTCTCTCTCAATCCACAGAATTATTGGGAAGCTAAAATTAAAATGAAGGGAAATCTGAAATTCTCTGGGAATTTTTTTTAAAAAAATCCTACGTTTTTAGTGTGCCTGTATGTCCAGATGATTGCCATTGCCCATCCCCAGTTGGCATCACAGACTGAAATAAAAATAACCAGCCTTGCTCACCTCCTATTTATCTTAATGATGGCTTAAGTTGTACAAAAAAAATATACAACACTGGAGCAGGGTTTGTTATAAATAAGTGTTTCAGGCTTCAGATGAAATGTCTTCTTTTTGTTTTGATATTCTCTCTCTCTCTCTCTCTCTCTCTCTTTCTCTTTCTTTCTCTCTCTCTCTCTCTCCCTCCCTCCTTCCCCTCCCTCTCCTCTCTCTCTTTCTTTCTCTCTTTAATTTTTATCCCACCTTTCTTATTTTATTTTTAACCCAGTCAGCGTTCCTGCCTAAGGCGGGACTAGAACTCACCATCTCCTGATGATTGGCCCAAAGTCACCTAGCTGGCTGTCATGCCTAAGGCAGGACTAGAACTCTCCGTCTCCTGGTGATTGGCCCCAAATCATCTAACTCAGGAGCCCCCAACCCCCAATTTTACAGCCCACTACAGGCCGTGAACTGCTCAGAACTGGGCCATGGAAGCGGTGGGCAAGCACCCATGTGTGCAAGCGGCGGCTGAGCGTGTGCACACACGTTTTTGACCATTTTTCACACGACTGCGACATCCCCACGGTCATATGATCAAAACCGAGACACTTGGCAGCTGACGCATATTTCTGACAGTTGCAGTGTCCCAGGCTCATGCAATCACCCTTTTGTAACTTTCTGACCAGCAAATTCAATGCGGGAAGACAGTGAACAACAATGTTATTAACAGCTGCAGTGATTCACTTAACAACTGTGGTAAGAAACGTCATAAAATAAGGCAAAAGCCACTTAACAGATCTCTCACATAGCCACGTAAATTTTGGGCTCCGTTGTGGTCATCAGTCGAGGGCTACCTGTATAAGATCCCCTGCCTTGAACAAGGGGTTGGTGGAGACCAGGGCTTTTCAACCAGTGGTACGGGTACCACTTGTGGTACATTGGCACCTGGCAGGGGGTACGCGACCATCCTAGAAAAGTGTTAGCAGGGGAGGGGAATGAGCTGAACCAGTGGCAGCACCGCACAAGCCTGAGCAAGAGATGGCTGGAGCTGCAGGGCTGTCAGGGCTCAGCAGAAGCACCAGGATCAGCGCCACTTTCTAGTTGATCGGCGCATCTTCAAGGCTGTCAGGGCTCAGTGGAAGCGCCAGGATCAGCGCCAGGCTCCAGCTGGAGCTCAGCGCTGATCCTGGCACTTCTGCTGAGCCCAGAAGAAGCGCCGATGAGCTGGAATGTTGCAGCCTCTCCAGGGTCTTGTGATTTACATTCAGATGCTTGGCAACTGATTCATATTTATGACAGTCGCAGTGTCCCAGGGTCATCTGAAGTGACCAAAACCTGCTGCAAACATCCAGCAGACGGGGGGAATAAAAACCAAACACCCCCACCCCACCCCCGGTGCCAATCCTAAACAGAAATGCTCACAACAATGGAAACCTCGGACAGGAGGAACAGCGCCGCTGGGTGGGCAGGCAGGTGTCTTGCTCGGCTGTAGCTTGGGGGGCACTTTTTTCAGTGCCATCGTAACTTCGAACAGTCACTAAGCGAACTGTTGTAAGTCGAGGACTACCTGCACTTTATCACTTTTTTCCCTTTTTTTTTTTTTTTTGGTCATCAAGTTTTTGACACCTTGCTAGTCGACTGATGGTCCTTGGATGTTGCCATATCCTAAAAGTGATACAGGGGGTGAAAAGGTTGAAAAGCCCTGGTGTAGATGACCCCCAAGGTCCCTTCCAGCTCTATGATTCTATGTTCTAAGAGGCGGTCCAAGTCAGCCTGGCTAGCGAGACTACAAAGCCCATGCATGGGGTCCTCTGCCTGGAGATCGGCTCAGGCGAGGAGGCAGGAGAACGCCGCTCTGCCTCCCCTAGTTAGGAAGCTGAGACTCGCGTGGGCGTCTGTGGTTAGAAAAACGTACCTGAACAGATTTTTCTTCGGTTCCTACGTGAGGTTTATGAAAGAAAGGAAGCTTATGGTGCCTACGCCTACTCGGGGCCTGCCTCTTGCCCTCTGCACAGCCAGGTTTTACAGATCCGCTGAGCAGATAAAGATGGTTTTTTTACAGGGGCCCAGATATTCACTTTCAAGGTTCACCATCTTTGCCATCACGCACCCAGAGGTGGCCTCCATCTTGATCTCCAGCCGTGGTAATAGAGCCCAAAGCTATCCTTGCTTATCCTGGGCTAAAGTCGTGTTTTCTCCCTTATTCTAACTCACAAGTTTCCAAAGTTGGCAACTTTAAGACTTGACCTGCTTAGTTAGAAACCTAGAAAAGTAAAAAACTGACAGCAGGGGATGCAAAAAAAAAAAAAAAAAAAAAGAAGGACCCAGCAGTCGATTGAGTCTGTTCTTTGAGTTTGTTTATTTTCTATTTTATTAATTATTGAATTTTATTTGTAATATTCATTGTAGTCAGATGACGGGCATGTGTTTATCTTAAGCATGTTTAAAAGGCACGGACGGATGAAGCTTGTCTTGTTAGCATGGGCTGTTTATTGGGGGTTAAACGATAACCCTTGAAATGGACTTCAGTCTTCCTTTAAACAGCCTTATCCAAATTGTGGCAGATTTAGAATAGAATAGAGTAACAGAATTGGACTTTGGAGGTCTTCTAGTCCAACTCCCTGATCAACCAGGAATCTGTATACTATTTCAGTCCAGTCTCTTCTTCAAAACTTCCAGTGTTGGAGCATTCACTGCTTCTGGAGGCAGGTGGTTCCACTGGCTAATTGTTCTAACTGTCAGGAAGTTTCTCCTTAGTTCTAGGTTGCTTCTCTCCCTGGTTAGTTTCCATCCGTTGCTTCTTGTCCTGCCTTCTGCGGCTTTGCAGAATAGCTTGACTCCCTCTTCTTTGGGGCAGCTCCTGAGATACTGGAACACTGCTATCATGTCGCCCCACGTCTTGGGGACTTCAACTCCCAGAATTCCCCAGCCAACCACGGCTTCATCTTCATCTCCAGCCATGATAATATAGCCAAAGCTATCCTTGCTTATCCTGGGTTAAAGGCATGTTTTCTCACATTTTTTTTGATCACGTGACCACAGGCGTGGCATAACAGTCATAAGTGCGAGGACCAGCCATTAAGTCACTTTTTTCAGTAACCATTGTAACTTGGAACGGTCACTAAACAAATGCTTGTGATTTGAGGACTTCCTGTAACCCAGATTTCGGCAGCCTTCATTCCACTCTCATTGCTCTTATCGTTTAATCTATTTTACCTCTTCTCTTGGGACGTGATCTGTTGTGCTGCTGCCTAACAGACTCTCCTCTTTGTGGATCACGCTGCATGTTTTTTTTAAAAAAATATGTATCAGATGCATGAGAATTGGCCAAATCTAATCCCCCAATCCTAAATATTTGAATAAGTAGGTTTTGATCTCCTTGTTATCCTATTCAGCCAAAAAGGATCAATTCAGCAAATACCTCCCAGGGTGGTGGAGGAAGATTTACAATAACAGCAACCACATTGATTCTCTGGAATTAAAAGGAAGTGCGTGTGGGGGGGAGGCTTTTTATGGTGCAAAGGAAAAGGGAAATAAATCTTATGGGGCCCTCCTTGCTCTTTTATCTGTCAATGTATTGACTCCAAGCATGTGTGCTTCACGCAGGTGTTATTCTAACGTTTGCCGCAAGAGGGCAGCACAATGTAGTCTGTTGGTAGCACAAGCTTTCCAGCATCCGTTTCAGAAAAGAGATTATAGTATAAAGGCCTTGGTGCTCTCTAAACTTGGTTATTTGGTTCCGGAACCTTTCCTTACCTGATTAAGTAACATCTTCTTCAGTGCCAGAGCATGTGTGGGTCTGCTCCTTGTTTTTATACCAAAGCTTTCCCTGCCAGTGTTAGTGGGGTGTGACTTTCACCTTGGTAGTTTCTTCATTAGGGTATTGTTTTCTGCTTGATTGTTTGTCTGGTATTAATACCTGCTTACATGGAGGTTGACTGCTGGTTGGGATATGTTCTGGTTTCTTTCTTTCTTTCTTTCTTTCTTTCTTTCTTTCTTTCTTTCTTTCTTTCTTTCTTTCTATTCCTTCCTTTTTTTCCTCCTCCGTCCTCCTCCTTCCCTTCCCTCCCTCCCTCCCTCCTTTCTTTCTTTCTTTCTTTCTTCCTTCCTTCCTTTTCTTCCTCCTCTCTCCTCCTCCCCTCTCTTTCTTTCTTTCATTCTCTTTTTTCTTTTTTTCTTCTTTGCTTCTTTCCTTCCTTCCTTCCTTTCTTCCTTCATCCTCTTCCTCCTCCTCCTCCCTCCCTCCTTCCTTCCTTCTTTCTTCCTCTTCCTCCTCCTCCCCCTGCCTCCCTGCCTCCCTTCCTCTCTTCTTCCTTCCTTCCTTCCTTCCTTCCTTCCTTCCTTCCTTCCTTCCTTCCTTCCTTCCTTTCTTTCTTTCTTCCTGTTCTTTCTTCCTTCCCAGTTTTGCAGTCGCTTAACTCTTGTTTCGTAGCCCTTAGAGAATTTCCTAGCAAGGTGGGAGCAACACTTATAGCACATTTACGGAGGTTCTCAATCACCCCAGGTCATCGTTGTCCCAAAGGTGCTTTTCAAACGGCAACTGGACTTTCTTAGTTTTTTTTCTTGAAAACATTTTGCTTCTCTTCCTAGAACTGAAGAAACTTCTTGGATGAGAAGTGAAAAGTTTTCAAGCAAAACTATGTCCAGCTGTCTTTTGAAAAGCAGCTTTGGGGGGGTTACAGCATGTGGTTCTGCATCATTTTGTTAGGATGGGTTTTAAAGAGCAGAATGAGTGTCTTCAGCCTTGAGCTTCACCACTTAATACAGTGGTTCTCAACCCCAAACCGGTCGTAATTCGAGGACTACTCAACTGATGCAGCACCGTTTGCAGAATGGGACTTTTGGCGGGCTCAGCAGGGCAGAGACAGCCTGGACAATTCCTATTGACTTTTGAAAGCCAATAGAATTAGACTCTATTCAAGAGAGTCTATTCTATTGGCTTTCAAAAGCCAATAGAATAAAAGGGAGTAGCACAGCTAAGGAAAAGGGGGAAAAAAATGGTGTTGTTTGGCGACCCCCGTGAAATGGTCGTTCGACTCCAAATGGGGTCCCGACCCACAGGTTGAGAACCACTGACTTAATAACTCCCTAGCCCTTAAACTAAGCTTTCCCTCATGCATTCAGTAATTTCCTGG
Organism: Crotalus adamanteus; assembly: GCA_039797435.1. NCBI lineage: Eukaryota > Metazoa > Chordata > Lepidosauria > Squamata > Viperidae > Crotalus > Crotalus adamanteus. The sequence goes on along the minus strand of CM077923.1, from coordinate 89,988,287 downwards.
GGGGGGGGGCGGGGAAATTTACAGCATGTTCTTGTGTCCATTGAGGTTTATGGGCCTCAGGATTCTGTGTGTCCCCAGCAGTTCAATTCATTTGGACGCCCTTGTGAAGTCTGCCATAAATATAATTCTGCTGGTCGTACTTGAGGAAGTGAAGAGGCAACATGATCTGGGTTTGCAACATCCCAAGAGTTGATGAAATTAAACCTGGAGCAGGAGTTCCATTTCAGAACGAGACAAGTAGAGCTGCGTGTATGAGTTGTTTTATGGTTCAAGTGCAAATGACCTTCTATTGGACAAACCAGGACAGGGATGGTCCTGTCTGGAATTAGATTGAGAGAAGAACAAACTTTCTCAGAGGTTGTTCAAAGTTGCCTTTGAAGCATGAGACGGACGGCAAATAAATTTGATACGTGGCAGTACCTGGAGACAGCAGAATAGAACGGAAGAGAACGGGAGAAAAATCACGAAATGCAAAGACCTGCAAATAGAAATAGAACAACGGTGGCAAAAGAAAGCAAAGATAGTGATAGGAGCTTTGGGTGCAATCCCAAAACAACTGGAGCATCCCTTGAGCACCATCGGCATTGACAAAATCCACATCGGTCAATTACAGAAGGCAGCTTTACTCGGAACAGCTTAAAAAAAATCATTTACAGGTAAGCTGTTACTATGTACAATTTTGTATGTCATACCTCTTCTTGATTTGGCAGATACTTTCATGCAACCAATTTTGGTCACCCTATTACAAAAAAGATGTTGAAACCTTGGAAAAAATTCAGAGAAGAGCAGCTAAGAAGATCAGAGGCCTGGAGACTAAAACATATGAAGAACGGCTGCGGGACTTGGGTTTGGCCAGTCTAAAGAAATGAAGAAATAGGGGAGACATGATAGCAGCATTCCAGTATTTGAGGGGCTGCCACAAAGACGAGGGGGGTCAAATTATTCTCCAAAGCACCAAAGGGCAGGACGAGAAACAACGGTTGGAAACTGACCAAAGAGAGAAGCAACCTGGAATTAAGGAGGAATTTCCTAACAGTGAGGACAATTAACAGTGGAACAGCTTGCCACCAGAAATCGTGGGCGCTCCATTCCTGGAGGTTTTTAAGAAGCGACTAGACAGTCACTTGTTTGAGATGGTATAGGTTCTCCTGCTCGAACGGGGGGCTGGACTAGAAGACCTCCAAGGTCCCTTCCAGCTTCTATTCTATTCTATTCTATTCTATTCTATTCTATTCTATTCTATTCTATTCTATTCTATTCTATTCTATTCTATTCCATATCCCATATCCCATATCCCATATCCCATATCCCATATCCTATCCTATCCCTATCCTATCCTATCCTATCCTATCCTATCCTATCCTATCCTATCCTATTCTATTCTATTCTATTCTATTCTATTCTATTCTATTCTATTCTATTCTATTCTATTCTGTAATTCTATTCTATTCTATTCTGTAATTCTATTCTATTCTATTCTATTCTATTCTATTCTATTCTATTCTATTCTATTCTATTCTATTCTATACAAAATGGAGAAGCTGCGAGATGAAGAAGGACAATGCTGTATTGGAGAAGATCTCAGCTTCCACTGTTTTTGCCAACGCAACGAGCATTCCCTTGTGGCAGAAATTTTGGGGGCTTCTGTGGGATGTCATGAGGCCCGTTCCCAAAGGGCGGGAAGGTTTATGTTATCCCCTAAAAAAGGGCCATTCTTTCCTCGGCTCACACATACAGTGGACAGATGTTGAACAGCTGGATCTGAGCAATGCCGGAGTCATTTGACATTCAGGATGTGGAGAGATTAAATCACTATTCTCAGGGCAACAATTTACTGTGTGAGGTCCCCACCCCGCTGAGAAGCAAGTGACAGCTAGGAAATTGAGAAACAAGATCCAGAAACAAAAGCAGACTTACTTTTTCTTTTTCCATCTCCTTTCAAGCCTTCCATGAAAACACGATCCCTTTTTCAAAGAGATTGCTGCTCTGAGACTCTTTGAATACCCCCACCCACCCCCGCTTCTGCTGTCACAAGAAATTGATATTTTGGTGGTTGTATTTCCTCCCCCCCAAAAAAACAAAAGAATGAAGAGGCTGTGTGGGTTGTTTTGCAAAAATAAGCAATATGGTAAGAAACTGGTCATCCCTTAATTTTCCAGAGGTGGGGTTTCATGTCCAGTAAAAGGAATTGGGGAGGGAAAAATAAAAAAGTGTTCTTAACGCAGTAGCAGAGGAGTTGGAAGGGACCTTGGAGGTCATCTAGTCCAAAACCCTGCTCAGGCAGGAAACCCTACACCATTTCAGACAAATGGCTGTCCAGGTTCTTCTTAAAAACTTCCAGTCTTGGAGCATTCACCGCTTCTGGAGGTTAATTAATTAATTATTCCACTGGTTAATTGTTCTGTCAGGAAATTTCTCCTTAGTTCTAGGTTACTTCTCTCCTTGATTAATTTCCATCCTTGCTTCTTGTTTTGCCTTATCCAATAAAATGCTAAATGCTAAAATGCTTTCTTTCTATCTCTTTCTTTCTTTCTTTCTTTCTTTCTTTCTTTCTTTCTTTCTTTCTTTCTCTCCCTTCCTTCCTTCCTTTCTTTCTTTCCCCTTCCTTCCTTCCTCCTCCCTCTCTCCCTTCCCTCTTTCCTTCCTTCCTTCCTTCCTCCCTCCCTCCCCTCCCTCCCTCCCTCCCTCCCTCTCCCTCCCTCCTCACTAGGTTTCTTGTTCCAACTGTGCCCTGAAAAAAACCTGTTTTTTTCCGACAGCCCTTTGCCTGTTTACCCTAATACACTTTGACAACTTCAGCGTGTCTCTTTCTCCAGACCTCCCCAGGCAGTCATCCAGAGACAGGAAAATGAAGCCGCTATTATTCTAATTTAGTAGCTGAGAAAAGAGGCCTAATCAAGCCCAGAGCATTGCTCTGACCCGCTCCCCACTTTTTTAAAAAATCTCTTTTTAGCCAACACTCTCAATCTTTTTATACAACAAAAACAACAACAACAACAATAATAAAGTTGGAAGGGACTTTGGAGGTCATCTAGTCCAACCCCCTGCTCAGGCCGCATTAATTCCACCGCACACCGCACACCCCGACAGGTTTCAGCTGGGACAAAGCAAAGAATGCAAGTGATTTAGAGGAAAGTGGGAGGGGGGGCAGAAGGTACAAAGCAGCCCCCTCCCAACCCAAACAGCTCAACAGGCCATAGTCTTGTGGAAAACGAAAGGAATTCCAGAGGGTTTTTAGCAGAGAGATTTATTGCGCAGGTTCAGAAGCAATAGCAACAAGCAATTCTGAACCCCGAGGGTGGGTTCAGACTTCAGTTTTATACTTTCCATTTTCTCAGGAACAAAGGAATACACATTGTAATACATTAGGTTCGTTTCTCACAGGTATACAATGGAGAGTTTGCTACATACATTGTATCCAAGTACAATGCGCATTAGGTTAGTCACATACTACTAACACAGCCCTATTCCAGTAATTATGCAGACACATCATTATTCTAGAGATTGTTCATTATTCCACATTAGTAGATGTATTCAAGCTCGACCCGCAAATTGCCACAAAGTCTGCTCTTGCCCACCAAGGTTAGCAAAATAACAAAACCCCTGCTTTGTCTTGTGTTTCACTCTGAATGTTGGTTTTACCTCTCCTAACTACGTTGAGGGTGGGCTGTTTGGATCTGTGCTCAGAGCTAGGATTGCAGATGTGGGCCATCCAGAGTGCCCTTCAGATTGGAGGAGCCCATAAATCCTGCCCTATCAGTCAAACGCTTAATCAGTTTCTAATTTCACATGGCTAAGCTAGGTGACAGAGAGTGGGGTGGCTTTTAAATGGAAAAGAGCGGGCAGGGAAAAAAGCAAATTGTCTGGCTTGCAGGGTTTTCACAAGAAAGTTGCTTGTCCTGTAATTATCTGTGAGGCATTAACTGATCGTCTATCTCAAGAGGGAGGGAGGGAGGGAGACGAAGGAAGGAAGGAAGGAAGGAAGGAAGGAAGGAAGGAAGGAAGGAAGGAAGGAAGGAAGGAAGGAAGGAAGGAGAGAAATAGGGGAGGGAGGAGAAAAGAGGAAGGGAGGGAGATGAAGGAAGGAAAGAAGAAAGAAAGAAAGAAAGAAAGAGAAAGAAAGAAAGAAAAAGGAAGGAAGAAGGGAGGGAGGGAGATGAAGGAAGGAAGGAAGGAAGGAGAGAAATAGGGGAGGGAGGAGAAAAGAGGGAGGGGGGGAGATGAAGGAAGGAAGGAAGGAAGGAAAGAAAGAAGAAAGAAAGAAAGAAAGAGAGAAAGAAAGAAAAAGGAAGGAAGGAAAAAGGGAGGGAGGGAGATGAAGGAAGGAAGGAAGGAAGGAAGGAGAGAAATAGGGGAGGGAGGAGAAAAGAGGGAGGGGGGAGATGAAGGAAGGAAGGAAGGAAAGAAAGAAGAAAGAGAGAAAGAAAGAAAAAGGAAGGAAGGAAAAAGGGAGGGAGGGAGATGAAGGAAGGAAGGAAGGAGAGAAATAGGGGAGGGAGGAGAGAGAGGGAGGGAGGGAGAGAAGAAGGAAGGTGAAGAAAGAAAGAAAGAAAAAGGAAGGAAGGAAAAAAGAAAGAAAGGAATGAAGAAAGAAAGAAAGAGAGAGAGAGCGAGAGAAAGGAAGGGGAAGGAGGGAAGAGAAAGATAAAAGAAAGAAAGAAAGAAAGAAAGAGAGGAAGAAGGAAGGAAAGAAAGAAAGAAAGAAAGGAGGGAGGGAGGGAGGGAGGGGAGGAGGAGGGAGAAGAGGAAGGAAGGAAGAAAAAGAAGGAAGAGAGAAAGGAGGGAGGGAGGAAGGTAAGGGAAGGAGAAGGAAAAAAAGGTAGAAGGAAGGAAGAAGGGAGGGAGGAAGGGAAGGAGGAAGAGGAAGAAGGGAAGGAAGGAGGGAAGGAGAGAGGAGAACTAGAGGAAAGAGAGGGAAGGAGGAGAAAGAAAAGAGAAGAAAGAGAGAGGAGAATATAAAAGGAAATGGCATATTGGATTAAGAAGGACACCTATCTCCACCCTCTACCCAATTGTAGTTAGGCTGTTCAGATTTGTTCCACATGGCTTATAAGGAACATTAATTCTGGATTTTACCACCATTGGCATCCACGGAGCAGAAATAAAAACGGGAAAATAGAAAAGGGAAACTCACCCTTTACACCCACAGCCACCAATCACAGCGTAGATTGCCTCACGCAGAAGCCAGCACTCTCCACCAATCAACTTCAGCGGTGCGTTCTGGCCCATTGTACACTTCACTGTTCCAGCCACTACATTTAGTATTCTAACCGTCCTAAGTCAAGGACTACCTGCAAACCAAAACTGTTGCTATCTTTTTTCAGAAAACCATTTTACACATTCTTTTGGGCTGGGAAAAGACACGAAGTGGGAGGCAGAGGAGAACTGCAAAACGCTTCGTTTTATTTTTATTTAAAGCCAGGCATTTATTTCAAGGAGGAAAAATGTTTAGCATATTTCATCACATTTAAATGAAGCAAAACGTTTAAATATTTTTTCCTCCCACCCTCCCCCAAAGAAAACAACAGCCCTTTTAAAGGCCACTTACTTCCCTGCACCCCATTGTTAGCCTAACGTGCAATTCATCACAATCCCTGTTCCGCTGAAACGGCACCATTTTGCCATCCCGAGTCCCTGATTGCTTATAAACCGCCCTGTTTATTGAATATTACTTTGGTGCAGAACAAGTTTATTACAGTGGAGGTTTGTTTAATGGTCCTGAAAAGCCATTTCGCTAAAATACACTTTGTGTTGCCCCCTCCCTCTGATTAGCCTACACTTAGGCATATTAATTCCATCATCTTGCACATTGTTTGCTGTTCCAAATAGTAAGCATTGTTACATTTGCAAGTTCTTTCGCTGCCTTTACGACTGGCTTGGCAGAGCACGGGTTTAGATAGTCCTCGGTTTACGACCAGAATTGTGCCCAAAATTTCAGGTTGCTAAATGAGACAGTTGGGGACGGGGCTTTGCATAGAAATGGCGGCCACGTTTTTCTTTTAAATCTAGTTTTATTTCCAGTGTGACTAACAACCCCCCCAAAACAAAAGCACAATCTCCCAGTTAAGAAAGAAAACAACAGAGCATCCCTATGCAATAATAATAATAATAATAGTAATGTTGGAATGGACCTTGGAGGTCATCTAGTCCAACCCCCTGCTCAGGCAGGCATTTCCACAAGTTACGACTATAACGGAGTTATCCTTGAGTTACGACTATAACGGAGCCTGCCCCTTATGGCCGTCAATCATAATGGTTGTAAATCTTTTTAACAACTTTTTTTTGTGATGGTCATTAAGCACATATGGCGGTTGTTAAACGACCCCCATTGTTCACTGTAGTGTGTTTATGCCAAAAAACAAAAGTAAGTGCCTTCTTTTGGGGCAAAAACTGTCATAAAATGGGACGCTGCTGTAATTGCGGCTGTGTTGCTGAGCTCCTGAAATTAGGTCACATGACCCTGCGGGGGGGTGAGGGCGACCATCGGAACTTTGGATCCAAGTCCCCTTTTTTTCGGGACCGTCGTAACCTTGAATGGTTGTTAAGCAACTGGACGTAAATTGAGGATACTTGCAGGAGCAACACTAATTTCGGAATGGCTTTTCTGCTTGCGAATTTCAAAGTCCAGCCATCCTTGCAACCTGTAAGACGCTAAGAAAAAGACACAGGCATGTCTTGACAGAGGTTTGAAGCTGCAGGATACAGCTTGACAAACTCTTGAGTTTATTGCTTCTTATATACTTGTTACATACACCAGCTTAACCATAGATGCTGACAAAGGTTTCTTCATTGGAAAATGTCTTCATGTAAGCAACCTTTTTCTAGTAACACATTACATGGTCAAAGACCAGGTAAGAACAAATACAGCTAGATCAAAAGGAGAAAGAACTGACAAAGACAGGAAGAGATAGGAAGAAACTTAAGCATATTATCTGTTTAGGTAGGTGAGGCATTAAGTCAAAAGGGTATGACCTTCTGACTGATTCACTGGGACAAAGGGTATCAAAAGGTTATGAGGTTTGTGGGGGGGAGGGAAAGCACAGCAGTTTGCTGCGCATGCATTTTTCCCCACAGCAACCTTTAGCTCAGTGGTTCTCAACCTTTTTAATGCTGCGACCCCCAACCAGTCGTAAGTCGAGGACTACTCAACCGGTCGTAAGTCGAGGACTACTCAACTGGTGCAGCACCGTTTGCAGAATGGGACTTTTGGCGGGCTCAGCAGGGCAGAGACAGCCTGGACAATTCCTATTGGCTTTTGAAAGCCAATAGAATTAGACTCTATTCAAGAGAGTCTATTCTATTGGCTTTCAAAAGCCAATAGAATAAAAGGGAGTAGCACAGCTAAGGAAAAGGGTGGAAAAAATGGCGGACTGCATTGTTTGGCGACCCCCGTGAAATGGTCGTTCGACCCCAAATGGGGTCCTGACCCACAGGTTGAGAACCACTGCTTTAGCTGAAGGACAGAAAAAAAAATATTTTCAATGAAGTGAAGAAGACGACAGAGAAAGAAGAGGACAAAAAACACATGTGCTTTTGAAGGACTTTATTAAAAAAATCATCTTCAAGTAAAAATGCGGCCTGAATAAAAATTAAAATATTAAAACTCTGAATAGAAACCTTCCCCCCTTATTTACATGAAATTATAACGGGCAGATTTGTGTCTCTCTATTTACATATATAAAAAATCCTGTACAAAGAATAAAAAATAATAAATCCATAACTGCACGTTTTTGATGTTAAGTGGTAAAATTAACAACTTGCTTTTCTTTTCTTTTGTTTTTTTAGACAACGGTCCTAAACTAGCCCATTCCTTCATGCTTACAATTTTTTTTTTAAAAAGCCAGAAAATTGAAGCCCAACCAATTTCTCAGTAACCATGTTGCCTGAGGTTTTGAAGGGAATTTTAAACAAAGATCCACAAGGAGAGAAAAAGTGTAATTCTAGACACAGAGAAAAAAAAAATAACAATACATCTTTGCATTAAGATTCTGATAGGCCACTCCGTCATGCCAACTATTTCACGTGAAGTTTTAAATCCCATAAGTCTCCAGTCAAGGCAGCCACTGCTGAGCATTCTGGAAATTGAAGTTTATATCCCTGAAGGATGTTCAAATAGGACAGTGCTTCTTTTTTTTTTGCAACTTGCTTCCTTCTCTGTATAAAATTAACATCCCTATCAAAAGCCTAGAAACAGAAATGGATAGACTTCCACTGAAGATTAAAGAAAAGAAAGACCCAGAATATTTTCAAGTATGGGATGTATTTTATCAATGGCTGGAAAAACGGGGTAGAAATTAGGAATTTAATATGTATTGTTAAGTAAAATAAATGGACCCAGACAACACGTTGCTTAGTAAGCACTTATGAATTGTAAACCCAGAAAACTAATAAAATGTTATTTAAAAAAAAGAAAGAAAATGCCCAAAATTTATGGGGTATTGAATAATGTGAAGACCTAACAAGGATAAATGATTCTTAGAAATTGGACATTAAAAATCAAGAACTCGCTGTAATCTTTACTGTCTGGGATAAATCACCATCATTGGGGAAAAACAATAACCTAGATGCATAAACTGTATTTGGTTCCTTAATTTCATCCCAAATTACTTTTTAAAATATCCTAAAACTGTTCAATTTGTTAAAGGCAGAAACTTCAAAATGGCCAAATCTGGCAGGATTTCAGTGATGTCTGATGACGACTTGGTTGAAGAAGTCAATTATTTCGGGATGCGTTGAGTGAATATGACGGTGTTGGTTTTTTTTTTGTGTAGGATCACTGATGAGTTGAAGCAAGAGTTGATCTTGCAAGCTTTGCTGGTAATGGTGGCGGATTTCAAACTTTTATTTTATTAAATGCTGGTTGTACCACCTCTTGATCACGCAAGGGTGCCCAGCACCTTAAAAGATTTCTGACTTCAGCTCAAGATCTTACTTTAGTTCATTTTGTGGACATTTCTATATATACACGGAGGCTCCATATTTCCAAATACCAGGAGCTGAGAAACAGGAATTGCAAGCAAGGCCTTAAAAAAAATAAGAAAGCAAAGGGTGTTGTCAGTTGGCATATTGTGCATAAAACGCCAGCTTCACACGTTCAATCTGGTGGCACAGTTTGATGGCTGGCCCAAGCTTCAGTTCCATGCACTCCTGGACCGTTGGGAGCGTCAGCAGAAGAAGGGCTTGTCCATCAATATCCTGCAAAAAGGAGGAACAGGAATATATATATATATATACAAAAATCATAGGGTCCAAAATCTCACTTGGTTTTCTTTTTTTAAAAAAAAGGAAATAAGGAACTTTGATGGGGAAGGATACGGCTTTGGGGGCTTTCTAATGCTTTAGTCCAGAGAAGTAAGGAAAAATATGGAACAGACAGATAAAATCATATATGGAGGGAGGGAGGGAGGGAGGGAGGTAGAAAGAAAGGAAGGAGGAGGAAGGAGGGAGGGAGGGAGAAAGGAAGGAAGGCTGGAAGGAAAGAAGAAAGAAAGAAAGAAAGAAAGAAAGAAAGAAAGAAGAAGGAAGGAAGGAGGGAGGTAGAAAGAAAGGGAGGAGGAGGGAGGGAAGCTGGAAGGAAAGAAAAAGAAAAAGAAGGAAGGAAGGAAGGTAGAAAGAAAGGGAGGAGGGGGAGGGAGGAATAAAGGAAGGAAGGAAGGCTGGAAGAAAGGAAGGAAGGGAGGGTGGGAGGGAGGAAGGAAGGAAGAAAGAAAGAAAGAAAGAAAGAAAGAAAGAAAGAAAGAAAGAAAGAAAGAAAGAAAGAAAGAAAGAAAGAAAAGAGGGAGGGGTGGAGGAGGAGGAAGAGGAAGAAGGAAGGAAGAAAGGAGAGAGGGAGGGAAAGAGGGAAGGAAGTCAAAGGGAGGGACGGAGGGAAGGAAGGAAGGAAAAGAGGGAGAAAGGGATGGAAGGAAGGAAGGAAAAGAGGGAGGGAAAGAAGGAAGAAAAGAAGGAAAGAAGGAAAGAAAGAGGAAGAAAGAAAGAAAGAAAGAAAGAAAGAAAGAAAGAAAGAAAGAAAGAAAGAAAGAAAGAAAAGAGTGAGGGAGGGAGGGGGTGGAGGAGGAAGAGGAAGAAGGAAGGAAGAAAGGAGAGAGGGAGGGAAAGAGGGAAGGAAGGAAGGAAAAGAAGGGGAAAGGGATGGAAGGAAGGAAAAGAGGGAGGGAAAGAAGGAAGGAAGGGAGGGAGGGAGGGAGGAAGAAAGAAAGAAAGAAAGAAAGAAAGAAAGAAAGAAAGAAAGAAAGAAAGAAAGAAAGAAAGAACCTGTTCCTGAAATATTTTGGCAAGGGAAGCGCAGTCGGTCAGCCGAAGGAACTGCACCACATCGGTCACGGTCCATTCCAGTGGGTTGCTCTCCAGAATGAGCATCTCTTCCGCAGCCTGCTTGATCTGCAATGAAGCAAAATTGGGATCACAAAATTAGGACTGCTCTGAGTGATCCAGTCCGTCATTTGTACCTCAATAACCGTCTGCTTTGGCACTAGCATCCAAAAAGGACTGACACAGAGTTCAAAGGTTAGTTAGGACTGCAGAAAAAAATAACCGAAACCAGTCTGCCTTCCATTGAAGACTTGTGTACTGCATGAGCCAGAAAGAGGGCTGAGAAAATATGTACAGACCCCTCACAACGTGGACACAAACTGTTTCAACTTCTCTCCTTAGGACACTGCTTGCGTGCCAAAACAACTAGACACAGGGAGAGTTTCCCCCCCCTCCACCCCCCCATGCCATCACTCTATTGAGCACATAACTCCCATAACTTAGGCCTAAAGTTATTTACCCATATAATAGATTTATAGTCAAGGCCATGGTTTTCCCAGTTGCAATGTATGGCTGTGAAAGTTGGACCATAAGAAAGGCTGAGCGCCAAAAAATGGAGGCCTTTGAACTATGGTGCTGGAAAAGACTCCTGCGAGTCCCCTGGACTGCAAGGTGTTCAAACCGGTCAGTTTTAGAAGAGATCAACCCCGACTGCTCTTTAGAAGGCCAGATCCTGAAGTTGAAACTCAAATACTTTGGCCACCTAATGAGAAAGAAGGATTCACTGGAAAAGGGCCTAATGCTGGGAAAGATTGAGGGCAATAGAAGAAGGGGACGACAGAGAATGAAGTGGCTGGATGGAGTCCCTGAAGCAGTAGGCGTGAACTTCAATGGACTCCAGAAGATGGAAGAGGACAAGAAGGCCTGGAGGAACGTTGTCCATGGGGTCGCAATGGGTCGGACACGACTTCGCAACCAACAACAACAAATTACTATTATCCTTGTTGTCTTCTCCTCTTTCCTACTACCTTCTCCTATTAGTATCTTATGATTCATCAGTTATTGTTTGTATCTTATGATTATGATTGCATCTTATGATTTATGATCTATGACAGGGGTCCCTAACCCCCCTGTCCGTGGACAAGTACCGGGCCCCAGCATGTCAGCAACCAGTCCACACAAACAAGCAAAGCCACATCTGTGGGATGCAGGCAGCACACAAAACCACACACTCTCCGGTCTGCGGAAAAACCTCTCTCCACGGAATTGGTCCCTGGTGCCCAAAAGATTGTGGACCTCTGATCTATGACTTATCCCTTTATTGTTTGTATGTACACTGAGAGCTTATCCACTGGAGACAGTTCCTTTTTTTTTTTAAACAAGTTTTATTAATTTTCCATTTTTACAAAACTTCGGATATTAAGGAAGCAACATGGTGGTTGGGTAATACATAGTCCAATAACACGCTTATCCATACATATATCAGTTTACATCATCAAAAATTTCCTCTCTGTTTCCCTTAGTTATTATACCAAATTCAGATTAATATATTGCTAGTTATAACTCAATCATTTAAAACATTTCAACAACTTTTTAACTTATATGTCTCCAGATCCTGTTTTTAACTTTTATCTAAATTTCAATTACAATATTCCAGTTGGCTTAATGTCCATAGTATTTAAGTTTCGGATAACCCACGGTTCCTTTAGTTGATTACAAAATAATTATCATATCTAAAATACACTTATTATTTATTCAAATAAATTCTTGGTTTATTTCACAGTCATATTCTACTTCTCATTCTAATATCATCGCTTATTCATAAAATAACCTTTATCCTCTAAATCCATCTTCTATTTTTTATAATTCTTAACTATTATTTTAATAACTAATTTGTTTCCCTTATAGATATAAGTCCTGAATATTAAATCAAATAATATCTTTTAAAATCTCCTTATCCCATTACGTGAGATTTGAAGCTCTTCCATTAAATGTCACATAAAGAAAATCATTTTTTAAGTCTAACTCTGGCCTTCCTTTTGTGCTAAACCAGCTCCCATAAAAGTGACAGTTCCTTGTGTGTCCAATCACCCTTGGCCAATAAAGAATTGAAGGACAACTTAAGTGTGTTATCTCTTAAGTAGCTTGTTGTCCCTTCATGTTTGTGAAGGCGCTTTCCTAAATAAACACATTTCCGTTTGGAAACTGGCCTGGGACAGACCACATAAAGAGGGATGTGACCTTCAAGCCTAACCAAGCTGGCTTGCCCGCAAAACATCCCAAAACAAGCGTATGAACAAGGCCTACAAGACAGCAAACCAATGAGGATTGAATTGGAATCATTCAAATGTCGGAGACCATCAGAAGCAAGGTAGGGCTATCCAGCCACTTACCTGCCTGGTTCTTTCACTTTGGGCACGCAGGAAGGAAAGCGCCTTCGGGGCGTGACCGTCACTCTTGGGCCGAGCCACATGGATGGAGCCTCTGCTGCTGCGTAACTTCATTGTGCTCACTGGGATGGCCAGAGACATCTCCTCCGAGGAGGCATCCGTTAGATCATCCTGCAATTCTGGGTTGATCTCCTCGCTCCACGGGGTGTCTGCTTCTTCCTCGTCACTCTCCTGCCACGAAAGTGAATTGCATTAATGGACTGTGTTTGTACACCCCCTGTAGGAGGTGACAAGGCTGAGCCCGAGGGAGAGGTCAAATGTGTTATCAGTCTTGAGTCCCTTCTTGCTTGCAAGAATTCCCGTGACTCTTATCCATTGCCCATTTGTTTTGACCATTAGTTATTCAGATTCTTGTAGACAGTGTAAGCTTGCAATAAATTCTTATAGTCATTCGAATGGCCTGAGTTTCTTGATTCCCACACCTGACACCCCTAAATTAACCAAAGGGCTCCCAGCAGAGAACCACATTAAGAGAAATCAGCACACTATCAGAACGGAAACTTCCCTTCTACCTGCAACGTGATAATTAATAATACATAGCTGTTAATGAGGAGTGTGAAAGAGAATCTGTTGAAACTACCCAATAAAAACCCAGAGGGCATCATCATGTGTTTCCTGGGAGACCACCGCTTTGCAATAATTACCATTAAATCAAACAGATAGAACATAGTTAGACTCCGAAGAGAGGTTATTCCATTAAATAGGAGCCAAGGTAGAGAAACAGCCTTCCTTTACATCAGGGGGTCTTCCAACTTGGCCCTTTTATGACTTGTGGACTTCAACTCCCAGAATTCTTCAGCCAGGCACGCTGGTTGAGGAATTCTGGGAGTTGAAGTCCACAAATCATAAAAGGGCCAGGTTTGAAGACCCCTGGTCTGGATCTAAGCCTGTAGTTTCATCAAAATGGCCGACTGAGGAATTCTGGGAGTTGAAGTCCACAAGTCATAAAAGGGCCAAGTTTGAAGACCCCTGGTCTGGATCCAAGCCTGTAGTTTCATCAAAATGGCCGACTGAGGAATTCTGGGAGTTGAAGTCCACAAGTCATAAAAGAGCCAAGTCTGAAGACCCCTGGTCTGGATCCAAGCCTGCAGTTTCATCAAAATGGCCGACTGAGGAATTCTGGGAGTTGAAGTGCACAAGTCATAAAAGGGCCACGTTTGAAGACCCCTGGTCTGGATCCAAGCCTGCAGTTTCATCAAAATGGCCGACTGATGAATTCTGGGAGTTGAAGTCCACAAGTCATAAAAAGGCCAGGTTTGAAGACTCCTGCCTTACATCACTGCTTTTCAAACTAGGCCACTTTAAGACTGGTGGACTTCAACCCCCAGAGTTCCCCAGGCAGCATGTTTAAAGGAATTAAGGAATTATCCTGGTTGAGGAATTCTGGGACTTGGAAGTCCACAGGTCTTCAAGTATGAGGACTGGGGAATTCTGGGAGTTGTAGTTCACACATCTTAAAGGGGCCAAGTTTGAAAAACACTCATCTAGGCATTCGTGAACTAACAGCTGCACCCCTTAAATTGTCCCCTCTAGCCATTTTCAGCCTGACTCTCTATCCTATCTCTCATCTTGGGGGATTAGTTCTTACTCACAATAGAACGATGCTTGAGTTGTATGAGTTATTTGTCTCTGATACTGCATCACGATACTTTCTGTCTATCTAGCAAACCTCTTAAGGCTGGGGTCTTCAAACTTGGCCCTTTGATGACTTGTGGACGTCAACTCCCAGAATTCCTCAGCCAGGCATGCTGGCTGAGGAATTCTGGGAGTTGACGTCCACGTCCACCCCTGTCTTAAGGAAAATTATAATTTACAGATGTACAATGTAAACAACATGACCCAAAGGAACGTGAATAGGAAGAGAAGAGCTAAATTATGCACAAATATGGGAGTTGGAGTCTTAAAAATTGTCTGATTTGCAAAAAATTACTCTGGACAGCATTGTAGTAGTTGATCCCTCCCACATTAATATAATGTAAGAAAGATGCTGAGACTCTAGAAAGAGTACAGAGAAGAGCAACAAAGATGATCAGGGGACTGGAGGCTAAAACATAAAAGGAATGGTTGCAGGAATTGGGAATGTCTAGTTTAATGAAGGGAAGGACGAGGGGGGACATGATAGCAGCCTTCCAGTATCTCAGGGGCTGCCCCAAAGAAGAGGGAGTCAAGCTATTCTCCAAAGCGCCTGAAGGCAGGACAAGAAGCAACGGATGGAAACTAATCTTGGAGAGAATCAACCTAGAACTGAGGAGAAATTTCCTGACAGTGAGAACAATTAACCAGTGGAACAACCTGCCTCAGGAAGCGGTGAATGCTCCACCATTGGAGGTTTTTAAGAAGAGACTGGACAGAACTTTGTCTGAAATGGTACAAGGTCTCCTGCCTGAGCAGGGGGCTGGACTAGAAGACCTCCAAAGTCCCTTCCAACTCTGTTATTCTGTTATTTTATTCTGTTATCTTTCCGACTTATTCCACTTTGTGTGCAGATAATTTTCACAAGAGAGGCCAAATCTCACCTCTGACGATCCTGCTCTGTGCAGATCTGCTGCTGAGGGACAACTTCTCTTCAGCGTTAAAATGGGTTTCCGCATTTTCCCGCCCTCAGACAAATTGTGTCTGCTCTCCAGGCTGTAAGTGCTTTCTTCACTGGGGGAAGATTTAATGACTTTCCTCCGTTTCCCATAATAGTATGCTGGAGAGAAAAAAGTTTGGTAAAAATAAAAATAATAATCAAACCATTCAATTCTGGGGAACTACAGATAGTTCCTTGACTTACAGCTATTTGTTTAGTGGCCATCCAAAGTTACGACAGCGGTGAAAAAAAGCGATTGAGGAACGTTTTTTTCCACACTTACGACCGTGGCAGCATCCACATGGTCACGTGATCAAAATTCCGACGGTTCCTATTTATGACGGTTGGCAACCTTCTTTACAAGCAAAGCCAATGGGGGGACCGGTTTCACTTAACGACTGTGTGACTTACTTAATAACTGCGTTGATTCCCTTAACAACTGAGGCACAAAAGGTTGCAAAAATGAGGCAAAACTCACTTAACAAACTGTTAAGCAGCAGAAATTTTGGGCTGAATTAGCATCATTAAGCTAATTTATATTATATTTCTTTCTTCAGCCAGAATGCAAGAAATTCCGGTGGCTTCCCCAGTGCTGTTCTTCAGAGTCAATTTAAATTGTTTCCCATCAGCAAATGCCAATACCAAATCTGATTTATTGGCAGATTTCTAGGTCACCCCAATCATAATACCCTAGGCCCAGGGTAGGCAATATTGGCTCTTTTATGACTTGTGGACTTCAACTCCCAGAATTCCTGAGCCAGCAGGCTCAGCTTAGAAACCTCTCCCTTTCCCCTCAGCGTGATGGCTCAGGAATTCTGGGAGTTGAAGTCCACGAGTCATAAAAGAGCCAAGATTGCCTACCCCTGCCCTAGGCCACGCAAGAGAAACAAAATCCACACAAATCAAAACCATACCACGTTTTGTGCCACCGTTGTCATGTACACTTACCGTATTTTGTTTTGGTGTGACTGGAACAGTTTTCAGGGCAGTTTTCCGTGACCGGGAGAGGGCTGAATAAATTGGGGCAGCATTCCAGTTTCGCACACACCTTCCGGCAAAAATCGGGGACCTGGTCAGACGTACGAACTATCTTGACCGTTGCCCTGTATGTTTTCCCTCGGTATCTATGATAGTGGTTGCAACACGGCAAACGTTACACCATAAATCAAGATTTGTGGGGGGGTAACACTCTAGTTCAGTTGGATCAGCCAGGTCCTCACAAAGATAGGTCACAGGGATACAAACCAGGATTTAGGAATAGTTTGTGGGAAGAATCCAGAGAAAGAAATATTTTGGGAAATATTACAAAGGGAGATTTCTAGGCCACTCCGATCACAATACTCCAGGCCATGCAAGACAAACAAAATCCACACAAATATTAAAAAGGCAGAATATATTACCCCAAAGGATTTTAAAGGCAGAAACCAACCCCCGCCCTCAAGTCTCTCTGTCCTAGACACAAACCAGATCTGCAGAAATGCAGACGTGATAATCTTATCAGAAAGATTGGAGCCAGAAAGCTGGGATTAGAAAGACGAAGATCCCTAGAATCAACAATCCCCCACACCAAAAAAATCCAACACTCATTAGCCACAGCCCCAGGGAAGCAGGATATGACTTTTGGGACATCATAGGATTAACCCACCACCATCAGAATATCAGAAAGGCACACTCAGACTCAGGTCAAAGTTCATGCCACGGGAACAACTCCAAACAAAAGGCTCAAGAAGGTATAAAAACCCACTCCCTACATGTGCTCTCTCTCTCTCTCTCTTCTTCCAGAGCCATCTTTCTGTCTGGCTCCTCTTCAATAAACCGCAACCTTCTTTCTAAAGCAGTCTCCATTTTGATTATTCCCAGCTTGGACTGGACCCTGATGAAGATTTTTCCTTCAACAGGTTAATCTATCTCTATTTGCCATGGCTACCTGGCCACCATCTTGATTTGACCATACCCTGCAGAAATTCCCAGTGCAAACTATTTCTTCACCAGATAGAGAAACCGTTTTTCCATAATGCAAATATTGGACTGGGGGAACTCACAGAAAGATAGAGAACTGATGGCAGAAAAAGAGCCATCGGCCATCAAGTCTGCTCTTTGAGGGTTTTTTTTTTTTATATTTTATGTTTTTTTTAACGTAAGAGTTAAATGTAATTTTTTTCAATGTAACTCAGAGATGTATGTTCAATCTTGGCAACTTTAAGACATGTGGATTTCAACACCCAAAATGCCCCAACCAGTGTGGCTTAAAATTGCCAAGGTTGAACATCCTCATATTACGGTGTTATTCCGTCACTTTCTAGAAAATTGGTTCCCTGAATTCATTAAGAAAGCTTTGGCAACCTCCAAAATAAAGTTGGAGAACTGGTTTTTTTTAAAAAAAATAAGGTTTTTTTGGCAGGCATAGACATAAGATGTTTTCAACCTGCCAAACTGAGTGCGCAGCCATCAAACGAGTATCCCTTGCAATAACATCATTTTTTTTTATTGAAAATTTTTAAAGTTTTACAATAAAATACTCCCCCCATCACCCTCCCCCCTCCTTCCCAGAGCTGAATACAGGGTTAAAAGAAAAAAGAAAAAAACAACAACAAAAAACATACAACTTAAATGAACATCAGACAATTATACATACATCCAAGAAACAAGATTTTAAATACTTTAACTCCAATACATAAGCAATAACATCATTTTAATAACAATAACAACAATGACGATGATGACGATGATGATAATAATAATAATAATAAAGTTAGAAGGGACCTTAGAGGTCATCTAGTCCAACCCCTGCTCAGGCAGGAAAGCCTATACCAGAGGTCTTCAAACTTGGCCCTTTTAGGACTTGTGGACTTCAACTCCCAGAATTCCACAGCCAGCATACCTGGCTGAGGAATTCTGGGAGTTGAAGTCCACAAGTCCTAAAAGGGCCAAGTTTGAAGACCCCTGGCCTATACCATTTCAGACAAATGGCTGTCCAGTCTCTTCTTAAAAACTTCCAGTTTTGAAGCATTGACAGCTTCTGGAGGCAGGTTGTTCCACTGATTAATTGTTCTAACCGTCAGGAAATTTCTCCTGACATATTCCTTGGCGTGATTGTTCCAATAACATTTTCATTTTATCAGCCACACTGAGGTAATATTAAAAGAAAAAAGAAAACCTCATCCAAACCTATTAGCTGGAAGAATTTAAGATGTGATGGTTTACTAGGCCTCGCATCTGTCTGGAACAGCAGAAATTCCCCTAGTGGAATTCATTTTGCTTTCCTAATTAAGTGTGACATAACTGAAATTGTAGAAGCAGGGATTAAAAATCTCCAAAGGGCTGTTTTACAAAAGAACCTTGAAAAGAACACATCGAAACTCTTGTGCTGAGCAAAGAAGGTATGTATGCATGTAGCCCTTGATTTACAACAGGCGTCCACAAACTTGGCCACTTTAAGACTTGTGGACTTCAACTCCCAGAATTCCCCAGCCAGCATGGCTGGCTGAGGAATTCTGGGAGTTGAAGTCCACAAGTCTTAAAGTGGCCAAGTTTGAACATCCTTGTGGTAAGTCATGGATTACCTACTCAGTGTTTCTCAACCTTGACAATTTTAAGGCATGTGGACTTCAACTCCCAAAATTCCACAGCCAGCGTTGCTGGCTACGGAATTCTGGGAGTTGAAGTCCACATGCCTTAAAATTGTCAAGGTTGAGAAACACTGACCTACATCCTCAATACATTAAGTGGAGGCTTTTAAAACTTTTTGCTGTAATTTGGCGACAGTGGGCATGTTCGGCTAAGTTATTGACACAATAGTTTGTTCAATTGTTTTCAGGTAAAATAACTTCTACCTGCCAACATCCTTTCCCTCCCGTGCCCGTCATCGTGGATATATTCTTAAACAGAAACAGTCTAGTTTTTCTTCCTTTTAGAAATAGTCCTTACTTTGCTTTGAGATTCTCTTCCTGAAAGTTCCACCTGGGGTCATCGACAAGTTGCAGCTCTCGCAAAATGCTTCTGGGTTTGTAGGCAGAGTTGACCACCATACGAAGGATCTGAACAGAGCAAAGACACTGGGCTTGAAACTGTGGCCGGAAAGCATCAAGGACTGCACAGTTCAAGGTTAATATCAGCCCTATGAGGTAGGCCAGCTTAGAATAGAATAGAATAGAATAGAATAGAATAGAGTAGAATAGAATAGAATAGAATAGAATAGAATAGAATAGAATAGAATAGAAAATATGGAATGGAAAATATGGAATGGAATTAAATGGAATGGAATGGAATGGAATAGAATAGAAAATATGGAATGGAATGGAATAGAATAGAATAGAAAATATGGAATAGAATAGAATAGAATAGAATAGAAAATATGTAATAGGATAGGATAGGATAGGATAGGATAGGATAGGATAGGATAGGATAGGATAGAAAATATGGAATGGAATGGAATGGAATGGAATAGAATAGAATAGAATAGAAAATATGGAATGGAATAGAATAGAATAAAAAATATGGAATGGAATGGAATAGAATAGAATAGAAAATATGGAATAGAATAGAATAGAATAGAATAGAATAGAATAGAATAGAATAGAATAGAATAGAATAGAATAGAAAATATGTAATAGAATAGGATAGGATAGGATAGGATAGGATAGGATAGGATAGGATAGGATAGGATAGAATAGAAAATATGGAATGGAATGGAATGGAATAGAATAGAATAGAATAGAATAGAATAGAATAGAATAGAAAAGAAAAGAAAATATGGAATGGAATAGAATAGAATAAAAATATGGAATGGAATAGAATAGAAAAGAAAATATGGAATGGAATGGAATGGAATGGAATAGAATAGAATAGAATAGAATAGAATAGAATAGAATAGAATAGAATAGAATAGAATAGAATAGCACTGATGCTGATATGTAGTTGGGTCATGAGACGTCTGCAAGAAAACCACCAAGCTCTGAGTGCACCAGGCACCGCAAAGTTCAAGCCAGGGCTACAAATATTCTCTCCTATGGACAGAAGCTTCAATCTGGATTTTATACTCA
Source organism: Crotalus adamanteus (assembly GCA_039797435.1). NCBI lineage: Eukaryota > Metazoa > Chordata > Lepidosauria > Squamata > Viperidae > Crotalus > Crotalus adamanteus. The sequence continues at coordinate 89,967,972 of CM077923.1, read as the reverse complement.
GCAGGCAGGTATTTTGGATGGGACATCTCACCATCCTTACCTCTTTAAGGACCAGGACACATTTGCCTGGCCCGACGGACTGCGGCAGTTCTGCCAACCTGCCTTTGTTGAGATGTGGGCCAGAGAAACAGCGGTGGTTGATGAAGAGCATGGGGCAATTGTACCTCCCATTGACGGTTCCTGCAGAAAAGAAACACACACAACCCCAACTTCTTCCAGCATCCCATTTGGGCTACATTTACTCTCTACCTCCTCTTTCCCGCCATCTTGGGACATAAACAGCATCTGTGTTGATGGAGTTTATCTACTCCAAGGGTAGGCAACCTTGGCTCTTTTATGACTCGTGGACTTCAACTCCCAGAATTCCTGAGCCAGCGTGGCTCAGCTTGGAAATCTCTCCCTTTCCCCTCAAAATGGCTGGCTCAGGAATTCTGGGAGTTGAAGTCCACCAGTCATAAAAGAGCCAAGATTGCCTAGCCTTGATCTACTCCTTCCACTTACATTCAACACGGCACCTAGGTGCGTGGGAATTATAATCCTTTTTGAGTTGGACAATACAGGCAATCCTCAGCTGATGACCGCAGCGCAGCATTTCTGTTGCTGAGGGAGACCGTCGTTCGGCGAGTTTCGCCCCATTTTACGACCTTTCTTGCCACAGTTGTTAAAGTGAAACTCTGCCGTTGTTAGGTCAGTCACGTGGTTGTTAAGTGAATCTGGCTTCCCCCCATTGTCTTTGCCTGTCAGAAGGTCGCAAAAGGGGATCACGTGACCCCGGGAGGCTGCAACTGCCATAAATACAAGTCAATTGCCGAGGGTCTGAATGTTGATCATGTGACCGCGGGAAGGCTGCAGCCGTCGTAAGTGTGAGAAACAGTCATAAATTGCCTTTTTTCAGTTGCTGTTGTAACTTTAAACAGTCACTGAATGAATGATTGTAAGTCATGGACTATCTGTCTAAGGCAGTGGTTCTCAACCTTTTTAATGCCGCGACCCCCAACCGGTCGTAAGTCGAGGACTACTCAACCGGTCGTAAGTCGAGGACTACTCAACTGGTGCAGCACCGTTTGCAGAATGGGACTTTTGGCAGGCTCAGCAGGGCAGAGACAGCCTGGACAATTCCTATTGGCTTCGGAAAGCCAATAGAATTAGACTCTATTCAAGAGAGTCTATTCTATTGGCTTTCAAAAGCCAATAGAATAAAAGGGAGTAGCACAGCTAAGGAAAAGGGGGAAAAATGGCGGACTGCGTTGTTTGGCGACCCCCGTGAAATGGTCGTTCGACCCCAAATGGGGTCCCGACCCACAGGCTGAGAACCACTGGTCTAAGGTTAAATATTATTTATTTATTTATTTATTTAGAAAATTTATAGGACCGCCCAACTCACGGTGATTACGGTAGGAGTAAAACTCGGCGACACTACGCTTGTCATAAATACGAGTCAGTTACCAAGCATCTGGATTTTGATCACGTGACCCTGGGGATGTTGCCACAGTCGTAAGTATGAAAAAAGGTCATAACTCACTTTTTTTTCAATTCCTTTGAAGCTTCAAACAGTCACTAGATAAGCTGTAGGAAGTCGAAGATTACCTGTATTGCTTTGAATTGGACTGCTGATTCAAAAGTACTTATTTATTATGATAATGAATACCGTGTTTTTCAAACTTAGCCACTTAGCCAAGATGGATGGACTTCAACTCCCAGAATTCCACAGCCCGCCACACTGGCTGAGGATTTCTGGGAGTTGAAGTCCCCCCAATGTTAAAGGGGTGAAGTTTGAAAAACCCTGCGTGAATTCCACTCCCTTCAGCTTGGTGCCATGCATTTAGCATCAAATTGGTTGAAGCTACATAAAAAGTATTTGTAATAAATAAATAAATTAGGCAGCAGTGTAATTCATGGTAAAAATAAATAATCACATATATATCACAAAAAATGATAATACTATCAAACAATCCTAATATTGTAATCATAACATCATCAAAGATAATAATAATAATAATTCCCTTCCCTGGTTATCTCTGCTCCCCCCTACCTCAGTCCTAAAGCAGTGTTTTCAAAATGTTTTAAAAGGAAGACTTAAAAAGCTATATATAAAATAATAATTTTGGGAATTCTTTTGTTTATTACATAATTTCCGAGGCCTCTTGCCCTATCTTCTCGTTGCTATTATTTTGTTGCTTTTATTGCTATCTTTGAAGTTACAGAGTAGTATTTTGAGACTCCTTTTTATGCTTTCCCACTGTGAATCAATGGAATACCATAAAATTATTAACCCAAAGCTGTTTTTTTTATATAAAAGGCAACTTGTTTTTTTCCTTTGAGAACGTTTTGCTTCCCATCCTTCTTGACAGTCATAATCAGGATGGCTGAGAATCTCCCTAAAGTTATGAAAATACAAAGCAACTTGTAAATTCCAATAATTTATTTATTTATTTTTTATTTATGAGACTTATATACCGCTTTAAGTGCAAGCACTCTCTAAGCGGTGTACACCAGTAAGCAATGTATATATATATATTTACATTGCCCCCAACAATCTGGGTCCTCATTTTACCTACCTCGGAAGGATGGAAGGCTGAGTCAACCTTGAGCCGGTAAGATTTGAACTGCTGACCTGCTGAACACAGTCAGCTAAAGTGGCCTGCAGTACTGCACCCTAACTGCTGCGCCACCTCGGCTCATAATGTTTTCTGAACTGAACTGAAAAAAAGCTTCTTGGATGAGAAGCAAAATATTTTCAAAGGCAAAAAAAAACAAGAGAGTCCTTTTTAAAAAAAGCACCTTTAGGATGGACAACCATGGCCTGGATGATTAAGAATCTCCAAAGATATACAATTATTAAAATACAAAGCGGCTTGCAGTTCATATAATGTTTTTTCACTGAACTATTTCACCAACTTCCTCTTTTGGCCATTTTTAAAAAAATCTCCCAAATTCAGTAGCAAAAGTTTGAAGATGGGGGGGGGAATCATATTTGAGGAGCTGAAGGTATGAATGCTGAGTTCATTGATTTATCTTCTTTGCACTTAACGGTGGTGGTAGTTCAGATCCAAATTAGAAAAGTGATAATCTTTTTCTAGAAACTTACCCATCCTGTCCGTCTGGGGAAGCCGGTAAGGATTCTGAATTTTCTCAATAGGCACTTCCGCTATTATCCTAATAGAGGACAAAAAAAAGGCACTCAGATTGCAAACTACAGTCCCCATTTATCAACTGACCTCTTTAGTGACTGTTCAACAACAACAACAACAACAACAATAATAATAAAGTTGGAAGGGACCTTGGAGGTCATTGAGTCCAACCCCCTGCTCAGGCAGGAAACCCTATACCATTTCGGACAAAGGGCTGTCCAGTCTCTTCTTAAAAACTTCCAGTGTTGGAGCTTTCACAGCTTCTGGAGGCGGGTTGTTCCACTGGTTAACTGTTCTGTCAGGAAATTTCTCCTTAGTTCTAGGTTGCTTCTCTCTTTGATCAGTTTCCATCTGTTGCTTTTTGTCCGACCTTCAGGTGCTTTGGAGAAGAGGTGGACCCCCTCTTCTTTGTGGGAGCCCCTTAAATATTGGAAGGCTGCTATCAGAATTCGAAGGGACCTTGGAGGTCATCTAGTCCAACCCCCCGCTCAGGCAGGAAACCCTATAACATTTCAGACAAATGGCTGTCCAGTCTCTTCTTAAAAACTTCCAGTGTTGAAGCATTCACAACTTCTGGAGGCAAGTTGGTAGTTACTGCAACGGTCATTAAGTGTGAAAAACGGTCGTGAGTTCCCTTTTTTTTTTTCAGGGCCGTCGTTATGTCGAATAAATCGCTAAATGAATGGCTGTAGCCTTGTAACATTCATTCACTAAACGAATGGTCGTTAAGTCGAGGACTACCTATAGGTCAACACACCCCTTGCAATTTAATCAAGTCCTTTCTAGCTCAGAGCAACACGTTGATTTACGTGATAAAAACTCTGCTGTAATTGACATTTTAAGGGCAGTTACTTACTGCTTTTCTGGCTGGACTATCGCAACCTTTCTCTTCCTTTGCACTGGAAAATGAGCACAAGGACAAGGGTTAATTTGGTAACGCACGTTTGCAAATGGATTTTCCTGCATGGAAATGAAAGACTTGCTCACTCTTTTTTTTTCAGGAGCTCCAATAATAGGGAGTCCTCAGCTTATGACCGCCACTGAGCCCGACATTTCTGGGGTAAAGCGAGGCATGTGTTATGTTGGGTTTGCCGGAGTTTACAACCTTTCTTGCGACAGTTGTTAAGGGAAACTCCACGGTTCATAAATTAGACACCTGGTTGTTAAGTGACTCTGTCTTCTCCGCTGACTTGGCATGTCAGAAGGTCGTAAAAGGAAATCACGTGACTCCCTGGGATACTGCAACCGTCATAAATATGAGTCAGTTGCCAAAGCGTCTGAATTTTGATCACATGAGTTATGGGGATACTACAACTGTCGTTAAGACTGCCGTTTTATCAGTGCCAAAAGTTGTAAATGCAAATAGTTACTACGGTAAATAAACAGTTGTGAGCCGAGGACTTCCTTTATAGCAGTGGTTCTCAACCTGTGGGTCGGGACCCCATTTGGGGTCGAACGACCATTTCACGGGGGTCGCCAAACAACGCAGTCCGCCATTTTTTCCCCCTTTTCCTTAGCTGTGCTACTCCCTTTTATTCTATTGGCTTTTGAAAGCCAATAGAATAGACTCTCTTGAATAGAGTCTAATTCTATTGGCTTTCAAAAGCCAATAGGAATTGTCCAGGCTGTCTCTGCCCTGCTGAGCCCGCCAAAAGTCCCATTCTGCAAACGGTGCTGCACCAGTTGAGTAGTCCTCAACTTACGACCGGTTGAGTAGTCCTCGACTTATGACCGGTTGGGGGTCGCGGCATTAAAAAGGTTGAGAACCACTGCTTTATAGTCTTAGAAGAGAGACAATGCATTTGTTTTTGAGTAGAAATGCATAAAATCACCCACAAATAAGCTTAGCCGTTTGAGCATTATGGCCCTCGGGATATTAATTACAATAAATTGCCATTACACTCCAGTCATCCCTGCTGAGGCGTAAGCTTTGAACAATTGTTACTCCTTCATTCAAACATTATGCTACAGGACCCCATGGCGCCCTCCGGCTCTTTGCTCATGGTGAGTTTATTTATGGGATCTGGACTTAATAATAAGAAAAAAAATTAACTAAAACAATAAGCAATATTCTTCCATTTCAGAAGAACATAATTTGTGATTAAATTTCGCACGCCTGGTTGCCCCCGGGTGTTTCTGTTCCATGGATCGCATTAGAAGGGGAAAAAAAGCCGGGGCAATTTTTAATTTTGCCATGCTGTCCAAATTAGGCACGCTTCCTTGTCGATTTAAAAATCACATTTGCTCTCCAAACAAAACGATGCAGCAAAATGGAACCGGTCAGGTTCTCCATCCAACTTGTGAATGTTAATTACAGAATAACAGTATAACAGAGCTGAGAGGGACCTTGGAGGTCTTCTAGTCTAACCCCCTGCTTAAGCAGGAGACTCTATACCATTTCAGACAGGTGGCTGTCCAATCTCTTAAGACAGATCATATTTTATCTGGCTGGCACAAACCTTTTCATTCTCCAGGAAAAAAACCCCACATTTCCCTTCTTAAAAGGCTGTTTATAGGCTTTGATGATGATGATGATGATGATGATGAAGAATGCAGTGAATTGCTCCAACACTGGAAGTTTTTAAGAAGAAACTGGACAGCCATTTGTCCGAAATGGTATAGAGCTATCTGCCTGAGCAGGGGGTTGGACTTGATGACCTCCAAGGTCCCTTCCAACTTTATAATAATAATAATAATAATAATAATAATAATAATAAAAAAATAGAAATAGAAAGACTGTGGCAAAAGCAAGCAAGGGTAGTACCAATAGTAATAGGCGCCTTGGGTGCAATCCCAAAACAACTGGAGCACCACTTGAACACCATTGGCATTGACAAATTCGCTATTAGTCAATTGCAAAAGGCGGCCTTACTAGGAACTGCTTCCATCCTGCGACGATATCTGTAATACCATCAAACATCCACATCTGCCTATCCCAGGTCCTGGGTAAGGACTCGATAGGTAGACAAAATGCCAAATCCAGTCTGAACATCTGGCTGACTGTGCGATGATCAATAATAATAATGAAAATTGGGAGGGACCTTGGAGGTCTTCTAGTCCAACCCCCTGCTCAGGCAGGAAACCCTATACCAAGAGTAGGCAACCTTGGCTCTTTTATGACTTGTGGACTTCAACTCCCAGAATTCCGGGAGTTGAAGTCCACGAGTCATCAAAGAGCCAAGGTTGCCTACCCCTGCCCTATCCCATTTCAGACAAATGGCTGTCCAGTCTCTTCTTGAAAACTTCTGGAGGCAGGTTGTTCCACTGGCTAATTGTTCTCACTGTCAGGAAGTTTCTCCTTAGTTCCAGGTTGCTTTCATGGCATTAAACAACTCCCTTAGTTTGGCTTCATGAACTCAACTGCATCTTGGCTTGTTGCTGAACTGCAATTCCTAGAAGACACAGCCAGGGTGGTTAATACAGGCAGTCCTCGACTTACAACAGTTCATTTAGTGACCGTTCAAAAGTACAAAGGCACTGAAAAAAGTGGCTTATGAGCGTTTTTTCACACTGAACGACCACCACTGCAGCCTCCCCATGGTCATGTGATCAAAATTCAGACAAGTGGCAACTGACTCCTATTTATGATGGTTGCCGTGTCCCCGCTTCACGGGATCACCTTTTGCGACCTTCCGACAAGCAAAGTCAATGGAGAAGCCAGATTCACTTAACAACCGTGTTACTAACTGAACAACTGTGGCAAGGAAGGTCGTAAGATGGGGGCAAAATTCACTTAACAACCGTCTTGCTTAGCCATGGAAATTTTGGGCTCAAAATGTGTAAGTCGAGGACTATCCGTCCTCCTGGAAAAGGCCAAACCTCCAAACGCTTGTTGCAAAACTCAGCAATCCAGCTTTGCTCTTCCGAGGACTTACCGGTGTTTTTATGCGGTGCCAAGAGCTTGTAGCCATTTGCTTCGCACCAGCCCACAGGGAAGGTGTTCATCGATTCGACATCCACTATATATTCGGAAACAGGGCTGTGCGCTAGACCTATCAACACATTAGAATGCATCATAAACCCCAGAAGGGCAGCAATTTGGTGGCAAAAAATGAAAAGAAAAAGTACAGATACATACAAGCGGGGAGAAGACTTTGTTTTCTCCAGCTTTAAATGTGCTTTAAATGGGAGGGAGGGAAAGAGGGAGGGAGGGAGGAGGAGGAGAGAGAGAGAGAGAGAGAGAGAGAGAGAGAGAGAGAGAGAGAGAGAGAGAGAGAAAGAGAAGGAGGGAGGGAGGGAGGGAGGGAGAGGAGGAGTCGGAGTCAGGAAGGGAGGATAGAAGGAAAGAAATCAAAAGAAAGAAGAAAAAGAAGGAGAGAGGGAGGAAAGAAGGAAGGAGTCAGGGAAGGAGGATAGAAGGAAAGAAATCAAAAGAAAGAAGAAAAAGAAGGAGGGGGGAGGGAGGAAGGAAGGAAGGACCCAGGGAGGGAGAAAGAAAGAAAGAAAGAAAGAAAGAAAGAAAGAAAGAAAGAAAGAAAGAAAGAGGGAGGGAGGGTGGGAGAGGAGAGGAGGAGTCGGAGTCGGAGAAGGAGGATAGAAGGAAAGAAATCAAATGAAAGAAGAAAAAGAAGGAGGGGGGAGGGAGGAAGGAAGGAAGGACCCAGGGAGGGAGAAAGAAAGAAAGAAAGAAAGAAAGAAAGAAAGAAAGAAAGAAAGAAAGAAAGAAAGAAAGAAAGAAAGAAAGAAAGAAAGAAAGAAAGAGGGAGGGTGGGAGAGGAGAGGAGGAGTCGGAGTCGGAGAAGGAGGATAGAAGGAAAGAAATCAAATGAAAGAAGAAAAAGAAGGAGGGGGGAGGGAGGAAGGAAGGAAGGACCCAGGGAGAAAGAAAGAAAGAGAAAGAAAGAAAGAAAGAAAGAAAGAAAGAAAGAAGGAGGGAAGGAGGGAGAGGAGGAGTCGGAGTCAGGAAGGGAGAATAGAAGGAAAGAAATCAAAAGAAAGAAGAAAAAGGAGGGAGGGAGGGAGGAAGGAAGGAAGGAGTCAGGGAGGGAGGATAGAAGGAAAGAAATCAAATGAAAGAAGAAAAAGAAGGAGGGGGGAGGGAGGAAGGAAGGAAAGACCCAGGGAGAAAGAAAGAAAGAAATAAGAAAGAAAGAAAGAAAGAAAGAAAGAAAGAAAGAAAAAAGAAAGAAGAAAGAAAGAAAGAAAAAGAAAGAAAGAAAGAATTTAGCAGGAGTCAAGGAGGACAGGACTTTCCCTTCAAGCAGTTTTCTAATGTACCTTCAAAAAAAAGCCACATTAGCCGGCCTTTTACCAAAGTGACCGATGCCACGCAGATCTCGGCTGGATTCTGGGGGTTCACCGCTTCAAGCATCATGCTTTTCATAAAAGCTCGACTACAGGAAGCCTGAGTGGCATCAACAGAAAACAAAAATGGAACATAAAATAACAGGGTTGGAAGGGACCTGCGTGGTCATCAAGTCCAGCCCTCTGCTGGAACACAAGACATTATACTACCATTCTGGACAAAGGGTTGCCCGCTCTCTTCTTTTCATTTCCCTGCTACTCCAGTTCCCAAAACAGTGAGTTCGAATCCTAACCCAGAAAAAAAAATGGTCATCACTCATACCATCATCTTGATAGAGAAAGTTCTCTTTCCGGGTCTTAGCATCGACCGTAGGCAGGGAGCTACATAAACTGGAAAGGAGGGCCCGTTTTGCTTCCTACCTCCACCCCTGCCTCAAGAATTGGGGAATTCAGCCACTGTGCTGGGACTGCAAATGCTTGTTCTAATTACTTTGGGCTTCTGCTGATCTAGCTGCATTTCCCTCTGCACATGTGTCCTTATTGGCGTCTCCTATTCTGATGCTGAAAAGAAGGAAGGAAGGAAGGAAGGAAGGAAGGAAGGAAGGAAGGAACAGGGGAGGGAGGAGAAAGGAAGAAGAGAAATAGAGGAGAAAGAAAGGAAATAGGGGAGCGGGGAGGAAAGAAAAGGAGAAATAGGTGAGGAAGGGAGGAAGGAAGGAAGGAAGCAAGGAAGGGGAAATTGAGGGAAGGAGAGAGGGAAGGAAGGAAGGAAAAATTGAGGGAGGAAGGATGGAAGGAAGGAATGAAGGAAGGGAGGGAGGAAGGAAGGGAAAATTGAGGGAGGGAGGGAGGGAGGGAAGGAAGGAAGGAAGGAAGGAAGGAAGGAAGGAAGGAAGGAAGGAAGGAAGGAAGGAAGGAAGGAAGGAAGGAAGGAAGGAAGGCTGACTTGGTCGCTCAACAGCGAGAAACTGGTGACGCGGCCACAGCAGCGCCTGCATTTTCTGTGTTGCACGAGAAAAGCACATCTTCCTTCCCCTGTCCTTATCACTTTCTACAGAGGGACGATCAAGAGCTTCCTGTCATACAGCATCACAGTCTGGTTTGGAAGCATCCCTGCTTCAGATAGGAAGGCGGTGCAGAGAGTGGTGAGGACAGCCGAAAAGATCATTGGCAGTTCCCTCCCTTTCATCCAGGACATAGCACAGAAATGTTGCTTGAGCAGGGTCCGCAAGATTATCTGGGACACGACACATCCTCTTCACGACCTGTTTTCCTTGTTCCCTTCCGGGAAGAGGGGGCTTCGTGGTATCCATAGCAGAACATCCAGATTCAGCCAGAGTTTCATTCCATACAGCATTAACCTTGCGAACTCTCAAGCTTCCTCCTTCCGTTATATATTTGAGATGGACAATATTTAATATTTATTTGCTATGTATATGTAGGGGTGTGGGTCTATACATATGTTGTTCATAGTATGTTTAAGTGTGTGTCATGTATGTGTTTCACTTTGAGAGCGGGCAACTAAATTTCATTTTTGATGGGTGCCGTTGTGCCCACAGTATAAAAATGACAATAAAGGTTATCTTATCTTATCTTATCTTATCTTATCTTATCTTGTCTTATCTTGTCTTGTCTTGTCTTGTCTTGTCTTGTCTTGTCTTATCTTATCTTATCTTATCTTATGGAAGGGGAAATTGAAGCAGGAAGGGAGGGAGGGAGAGAGGCAAGGAAGGAAGGAAGGGAAAATTGAGGGAGGGAGGGAGGGAGGGAGGGAAGGAACAAAGGATGGATGCTTCTATAACCCCAACCTCTTTGACATTAACTTTCTACACAAGTAGCTTTTCTTTGGCTATGAACACCTACAACGAAGGTGGAGGACCGTTAATGGCACTGGGCCTGGGTCAAGAAAGATTGCCATGCAGTAAAAACAAAACCAGATCTTACATTTCTGAAGCAGCACTCGGGAGCTGCCTCCGCTCCGCACTGCTTCTGGTAATCTGCCCAGTCAAAATCCGGATTAGAATAACCTGCAGGAAATCCCAGGAAACGAACAAAAGATGGTTTTCTCTCGTGTTGTGTGGACAGCCCAACAGCTGTCCCTCAAGAATAACACAAGTATCCTAGACTGTTTACAGCAGCCTGTTCAAAGCCTGTCCTTCGCAAACTCCAGTTTACAGGAATTGGATGAGCTGAGCCAATATACACAATTTAGAAACTTTCAAACATTATCTAGCCCAGGGATCTTCAGACTTGGCCACTTTAAGACTTGTGGACTTCAACTCCCAGAATTCCTGAGGGCTGGCTGAGGAATTCTGGAAGTTGAAGTCCACAAGTCTCAAAGTGGCCAAGTTTGAAGACCCCTGATCCAGCCCATATGATTTGTTGTTGTTGTTGTTGTTTACAGTGAGCCAATTGATGGCAGCCAGCATTGTACTGTGGCGGCAAAAGAGCTGGATGTGATGTTAGGCTACATCAACATAAATGTAAATCAAGGAGAAGTCACCCAGCTGGTTTTCATGCCTAAGGTGGGACTAGAACTTTCATTCTCCTGGCGATTGGCCCAAAGTCACCCCACCGGCTTCCATGCCTAAGGCGTCTCCTAATGATTGGCCCAAAGCTGCCCAATCGGCTTCCAGGCCTAAAGTGGGACTAGAACTCATAGTCGCCTGATGATTGGCTCAAATTCACCCAGCCAGCTTCCAGGCCTAACGTGAAGCTAGAACTCACCATCTGCTGGTGATTGGTCCACAGTCACCCAATCAACTTTTATGCCTAAGGCAGGGCTAGAACTCACTGTCTCCTAGTTTCTAGCCTGGTGTCTTAATCACTAGACCCGGGGTAGGCAACCTTGGCTCTTTTATGACTCGTGGACTTCAACTCCCAGAATTCCTGAGCCAGCATGGCTCAGCTTGGAAACCTCTCCCTTTCCCCTCAGCGTGGCTGGCTCGGGAATTCTGGGAGTTGAAGTCCACGAGTCATAAAAGAGCCAAGGTTGCCTACCCCTGCACTAGACCAAACCTGCTGAGTTAGTCTCAAACTTCCGGTTCTGCCCAATTAAGTTTTAATTTAATCCATTGTGTGTGGGGAAAGGGATTCGTCTCCTTCACCGTCCGTTTCCTTCTCCGCCGAATCTCCATCTTGAATTTCTGCACGATCGGCCTCCAATCTGAGCCTAGGCATCCCCAGCTTTCAAATCTAAATATTCAATCGTTGGGAGCTGCTTGGAAATTGCATTCATTGGGAATAAGCCAGAGCGAAAAGCAAGGTGCCTCATGCAAGCACACAACTACCATGCAGAAATATGGCAGCAACGAGAGGGAGAGAGAGAGAGAGAGAGAGAGAGAGAGAGAGAGAGAGAGAGAGAGAGAGAGAGAGAGAGAGAGAGATTCTCCCCACAGCTGTAAAGGCTTAAGGAAAAAGAAGTCTATAAATCTAGCTCCCAACCATATAAATAGTGTCAACGGAGCGCTTTCATATTGGAGGGATATTAATGGTTATTCATTTGCTGACTGGCATCAAATCAAGGGAATCTAAACAGCTCTTCTAACCGTACATTACTGTGTACATTAAAAACAATGTGTACATTACTTTCCAATTATTAATCTACCTTAGTCACGTCTTGGAAGAAGAAGGAGAAATTTCCTTAGAAGCCAGAAGCCTTATCAGGAATTTGCTGATCTAATGCAGCAACATTGATGGTTTTGATATTGCTCTGAAGATTAAGTTTTGCGGACAAGAAGCAAAAGGCTGGGAACGTATCTCTCCAGTCCAGGGGTCTTCAAACTTGGCCCTTTTATGACTTGTGGACTTCAACTCCCAAAATTCCTGAGCCAGCCATGCAGAGGGGAAAGGGAGAGGTTTCCAAGCTGAGCCATGCTGGCTCAGGAATTCTGGGAGCCGAAGTCCACGAGTCATGAGGGGGCCATAGTTCACCCATGCCAGCTCAGGAATTCTGGGAATTGAAATCCACAAGTCATGAGGGGGGCCATAGTTTCCCCATGCTGGCTCAGGAATTCTGGGAGTTGAAGTCCACAAGTCATAAAAGAGCCAAGGTTGCCTACCCCTGGTCTAGGAGGCTCACCGCTTAAAACAGGAGGACTTAGGACAGGGGTAAGCAACTGTGGCTCTTTTATGACTCGTGGACTTCAACTCCCAGGATTTCTGAGCTAGCCATGCAGAGGGGAAAGGGAGAGGTTACAATGCTTAGCCATGCTGGCTCAGGAATTCTGGGAGTTGAAGTCCACCTGTCATAAAAGAGCCAAGGTTGCCTACCCCTGCCCTATACCATTCTGGATAAATAGTCATTCAATCTCTTCTTAAAAACCTCCAGTGATGGAGCACCCACAACTTCTGGAGGCAAGTTGTTCTGCTGATTATGCAACCCCCCCCCCAAATCCAGCCCAATTATTTGATGCCAAGACAAACCTTTGGGAGGGGTGAGATGAACTCCATTTTTAAGGCACCATTGCACCGGCAGGATGCCCAAGGAATCGGCATGGCAAAGCATCGCGGTGTTGTGTGGTTCGGGACTGAGGTCGTCAAGAGTGACTTGCACGAAATGGTGGTTGAAAACCTATAGAGAAACAACGGTCACTAAGCGAATTGTCGTAAGTGGAGGACCGCCCGTCTTGTGGTCGGGCAAGAAAGGAAAAGTTCCAGAAGTTCCTCCAAACTACTCAAGAGACAGTTTTATGCTCAATGATAATATGGGCAAAGTATTTTGGACGTAACATAGAATTAGAGAACTGGCAAAGCCTTTGGGAAAGAAATTCTAAAACAACAAAAGCAGTAACGTACAAAGAAAATCTATACAAAATGTTTTATAGATGGCATTTAACACCGGTGAGGTTAGCAAAAGTGTTTAAAAATGTATCAAACAATTGTTGGAAAGGTAGACAAAAACCAGGCACTTATTACCATCTTTGGTGGACTTGCCCCAAAGCCAAAAGATTCTGGTTCAGAATACACACATGGTTAGAGAAAATGACTTTAAAAACTATATAGAATTTAAGCCAGAACTATTTTTGTTAGGCATAATTGTAGGAAATTATGAGAAAAAGTATATATACCTAATTTTACATGTATTAACTGCAGCGAGAATTGTATTCGCTCAACATTGGAAAAATGAAGATTTACCAAGAGTTAATAAATTTTTTTTAGATTATGCAGAAATGGGTAGATTGACATTGAAAATGAAAGAGAGAGAAGATTCAGTTTATTTTAGATCATGAGACATGTTTTATCAATGGCTAGAAAAACAAGGTAGAGAGAAAGGAATTTAACATATATTAGTAAGTTAAATGCTAGAACCCAGACAATACGTTGCTGATAAAATATTAAGCACTTGTGATTATAAAAAACATCTGATTTTAATTCTCAGTTCCATTTTGGTTTCCTCACCTTGGTTATAGTAGCTGGGCAAATTGTCGCTGGTTCCCGTTGATCCACCGCTTCCAGCTTCATCCCGACTGTAAACGAGTGCTCCCTCAGATCGGCGTGATCCTGGGAAAAAGATGTTGAGAACTTTGGCCTCACGGCCAAGATTTTGGTCCATCCTGCCAGTGATCACCTGCTCAGGTAGTCCTCAACTTATTACTTTACTCTGTGCATTAATGATTCACCTGTAGAGATGGTTACCAGCATCAAATTCCTGGGTGTGCAATTAACAAGTAGGCTGGCTTGGTCACTCAACAGCGAGACACTGGTGAAGCGGGCACAGCAGCGCCTGCATTTTCATGCGTCGCATGAGAAAAGCACATCTTCCTTCCCCTGTCCTTACCACTTTCTACAGAGGGACGATCAAGAACATCCCGTCATACGGCGTCACTGTCTGGCTTGGAAGCATCCTTGCTTCAGACAGGAAGACGGTGCAGAGAGTGGTGAGGACAGCAGAAAAGATTATTGGCATATCACTCCCTTCAGTCCAGGACATGGCACATAAGTGTTGCTTGAGCAGGGTCCGCAAGATTGTCTGGGACACTACACATCCTCTCCACAACCTGTTTTCCTTGTTCCCTTCCAGGAGGAGGGGGCTCCGTGGCATCCGAAGCAGAACATCCAGATTCAGTCGTAGCTTTGTTCCATACAGTATTAACCTTGTGAACTCTCAAGCTTCCTCCTTCCGTTGTGTATTCAAGACGGACAGTGAATAATATTTATATGTTACTTATATGTAAGGGTGTAGGTCTATAATATGTTTTAAATGTGTTATGTATACGTACACTTTGAGAGGAAGCAACTAAATTTCATTTTTAATGTGTGCCATTGTGCTCACAGGAAAAAATGACAATAAAGGTTATCTATCTATCTACAATGGAGCATCAAATTTCCACAGCGAAGCAAGACAGTGATTAAGTGAGTTTTGCCCCATTTTATTTTACTTTTTTTTTATTTTTATTGATTTTCTAGTTTTACATTTAAATATTTGAAAAGCAACGTGGCGGATGGGTTGGTTCATAATTTAATAACATACCAATGTCTTTACTACAGATCACAAACTAGTACATTAAATATTTCCTCTCTTTTTCCCTTGGTATTTACTGTCTCACATTTAAATTAATTTAAATTAGTTTTGCCCCATTTTATGACGGTTGCTGGGTGAAAAGTTGCAGTTAAGTGAATCGGTCGTTAAGCGAACCTGGCTTCCCCCATTGACTTTGCTTTGTCAGAAGCCAGTGGAAAGGTTTACTAATGGCGATCACGTGATGCCGCAACTGTCCTAAATACATGTCAGTTGCCAAGCATCCAAGCTTTGATCACGTGACCATGGGGATGCTGCCACAGCCGTGTGAACACCGGTCATAAGTTGTAACTTCGATCGGTCACTAAACAAAGTCATTCAAGGACTATCAGTACTAAGCTTCATTTAGCATTTTTCTCCATTTTTTCCTGGGGTTTCTGCATGTGTTGGTATGTGAGGAAGCCCAGTGAGATGAGGCGAAGAGAGGCAACCCAAGGAACGGTCAGGTAAGAGAAGGCATAGGTCATTTGTCTCCATCCTGCACAGGCAAACAATATAGACTAGGACTTGTTCATTTATTGAACTGATTAAATATTCAATATTCATTAGACCAGAAGTGTTCAACCTCGGCACCTTTAAAACCTGTGGACTTCAACTCCCAGAATTCCCCAGCCAGCATGAGTTGAAGTTCACAGGTCTTAAAGGTGCCAAGGTTGGACCCCCTGTGTGTGTGTGTGAGAGAGAGAGAGGGATAGAGGGGAGGGAGAGAGGGAGGGAAAGAATGAGGGAGAGAGAAGGAGGAGGGAGAGAGGGAGGGATAGACAGAGGGAGACAAAGAGTGGGAGGGGGAGGGGTAGAGGGAGGAAAGAGGGAGGGAGAAAGGGAGGGAGAGGGAGGAAAAGAGGGAGGGAGGGAGAGGGAGAGGGAAGGAAAGAGTGAGAAAGAGAGGGAGGGAAAGAGCGAGAGGGGGAGAGAAAGGGGGAGGGAGAGACAGAGAGAGGGAGGGAGAAAGTGGATGGGAGAGAGGGAGAGAGAGGGAGGGAGAGAGAGAGAGAGGGAGAGGGAGGAAGAGTGAGGGGAGGGAGAGAGAGGGAGAGAGAGGGAGGGAGGAAAAGAGTGAGTGAGAGAGAGGGAGGGAGAAGGAGGGAAAGAGCGAGAGAGCAGAGGGGAGGGAGAAAGGAGGAAGAAGGGAGAGACAGAGAAGGAGGGAGGGAGAGAGAGGGAGGGAGGAAAAGAGTGAGTGAGAGAGAGGGAGGGAGAAGGAGGGAAAAAGCAAGAGAGCGGAAGGGAGAGAGAAAGGAGGAAGGAGGGAGAGACAGAGAGAGGGAGGGAAAGAGTGAGAGAGGGAGAAAGTGCGTGGGAGAAAGGGAGAGACAGAGAGAGGGAGGGAGGGAAAGAACGAAAGAGAGAGAGGGAGGGAGGGAGGAAGACAGAGAGAGAAGAAAAGAAAACGTAAAAAAGGAATATCTACCATTCCCAATGCTAAATTCTCCCTCGCTAGATTCAAATCTGAAAAGCAAAAGAGGATGGCAGGGCAGCCATTTAAATGGCTCAAAGAAGAAACAATGGTTTATTACAAAGAAATCAGGGTTTATTAAGGTTTACCTTAAAGACTTCCATGGGAAGGGAATGTTTCTCTGCCTCGGTCAGAGCTGTGGTGAGGGCTGTCCGCCATTCAGACGTCGTCTTCAGAGAAGAGATTTCTGCAGAGAAAAGCATGGAAAATCCCGCAACCGATTAAGCCAGCGGCACACATTCAACCATCCCGCAGGCTGATAACAGGCGGTCCTCGACTTACGACCACAGCGGAGCCCAAAATATCTGTTGCTAACTGAGACATTTGTTAAGCGAGGTTTGCCCCATTTTACAACCTTTCCTGCCACCGTTGTTAAATGAACCACTGCGGTTGTTAAGTTAGGGATACACTTGTTAAGTGGATCCGGTTTCCCCATGGACTTTGCTTGTCAGAAGGTCGCAAAAGGGGATCACGTGATCCCGGGACACACAATAGGAGTGTCTGAATTTTGATCCCGTGATCCTGGTGGATGCTGCAATGGTGGTAAGTGTGAAAAACGGACATAAGTCACTTTTTTTTCAGTGCTAGTGTAACTTCGATTGGTCACTAAATGAGCTATTGTAAATCGAAGACTACCTGTATTAAACCTTTACATTTGCACTTTTCATAAATATCTGGCCTATAAAGTTTCCTTTGAACTGAACAAAGTTTGTGGACTTTAAATTAGGGGATTCCCTGTAGCATTTTAAGCAAAACTAACTCTTTTCACAGAGAAAAGTGAATTTAGATATTGTTTCCCCCCCCCCCATACAAGGGGTGGGCAACCTTGGCCTTTTATGACTCGTGGACTTCAACTCCCAGAATTCCTGAGCCAGCCATGCTGAGGGGAAAGAGAGAGGTTTCCAAGCTGAGCCATGCTGGCTCAGGAATTCTGGGAGTTGAAGTCCACGAGTCATGAGGGCGCCATAGTTCCCCCATGCTGGCTCAGGAATTCTGGGAGTTGAAGTCCATGAGTTAGACAGCGGCCTAGGCCTAGGCCAGAGGTAGGCAATATTGGCTCTTTTATGACTCGTGGACTTCAACTCCCAGAATTCCTGAGCCAGCCGTGCTGACGGGGAGGTTTCCAAGCTGAACCATGCTGGCTCAGGAATTCTGGGAGTTGAAGTCCACGAGTCAGAAAAGAGCCAAGGTTGCCTACCCTTGGACTAGGAGGCTCACTGCTTGGAACAGGAGGGCTTAGGACAGGGGTAGGCAACCTTGGCTCTTTTATGACTGGTGGACTTCAACTCCCAGAATTCCTGAGCCAGCCAAGCTGAGGAGAAATGGAGAGGTTTCCATACTGAGCCATGCTGGCTCAGGAATTCTGGGAGTTGAAGTCTATGAGTCATAAAAGAGCCAAGGTTGCCTACCCCTGCCCTAGCCAGTTCTCTTTCACTCCGTTGATGCCATCACTCCTCCGAGCCACGTCCAGAAAAGAACCATGAGGGAAAAGTGAAGGGGTCATTTGATTTGAGGAAGCCTGTTTATCTCTGTACTAGAGAAAGAGGTCAATTTAATTGTTAATGAAGACAAAAAGCTCAGACGCCTGGCACTTTGCCCTACGGGCAATTTGAATCATGTTGGCTTTTTTGCAGCAGCTCCAATAAAGCTCCTTCGGTGAGGAAAACCCGGGGACCCCTCAGCTGCAGCTATAATCTCTGATTGGTTTCACAGCAGTGTTTCTCAGATTTTAAAAAGGGTGGACTTCAACTCCCAGAATTCCCCAGCCAGCCAGCCTGATGTCAAAAACAGGGAGAAGGAAACTTGGCAAAGCAAAGTCACCACATTTTAAAATCTATATTGTAGACAGGAGGCAGCTGTTTAAAAAAAGATTAGGGAAAGTAAAAGTTCCCTTGAATCAAGTTTGTCTCTTTGTTTTATTTTTTTTTTAAAGAAGGCTTTATTAAGATTCAAAAGAAGATCGATGGTCACACCAAGACATTCATCTGTTTCTTCCAGGAAAATCATAGCCTTAGGGTGGCGCTGATGACCCCTCCACACATCCCACTGTTTAATCCAGCTTAGTTTTTCAGGATGAGCCAAGGACATGTAGATGTTTATGCTGTAAATCAGGGGCCTTCAAACCTGGCTCTTTTATGACTTGTGGACTTCAACTCCCAGAATTCCTCAGCCAGCCTCCATTTTGTTTGTTAGATTTAAGACAGGGATCTTCAGACTTGGCCCTTTTATGACTTGTGGACTTCAACTCCCAGAATTCCTCAGCCAGGCTTAAGGAATTCTGGGACTTGAAGTCCACAAGTCATAAAAGGGCCAAGTTTGAAGACCCCTGTTTTAAATGATGATTCCTTTGAGCTACGTTGGCTTCTGTTGACTTTGAGACACATCAAGTTTGTTTTCTTTGCAACAGTAGCCTTTTTTTCTAGGGTGGAGTAGATTTTGTTCTGTTTTTCTGCTTGTGCTTTTGCATTTCCAATCTAGCATCCACTCAGCCTGAGATTGCCTTGGCCTCCACTCACTTCTGACCTCATGATGAACCAAATGACATTAATACCTTGGATGGATGGATGGATGGATGGATGGATGGATGGATGGACGGACGGGTGAGTGGATAGATGGATGGGTGGATGCAAAATTGATGGATGTGTGGATAGATAGATGAATGGTTGGTTAGAAGGAAGGAAGGAAGGAAGAAAGGAAGGAAGGAAGATTAGTTAGACTAATGGATGGGTGGGTGGATGGATGCAAGAGATGGATATGTGGACAGATAAATGGTTGGTTGGTTAGATGGAAGGAAAAAAGAAAGAGAAAGAAAGAAAGAAAGAAAGAAAGAAAGAAAGAAAGAAAGAAAGAAAGAAAGAAAGAAAGAAAGAAAAAGAACGGAAGGAAGGAAGGAAGCTTGGCTGGTGGGTGGATGGGTGGGTGGATAGAAGGGTGCATGCAAGATAGATGGGTGTGTGGATAGATGGTTGATTGGCTAGATGGATTGATGGATGGATGGATGGATGGATGGGATGTTAGTTAGATGGAGGTGGATGGAAGATTGGGTAGATAGATGTAGGGGTGCATGGATGGATAAATGAATGGCTGATTAGATGGAAGGATGGATAAATGGATGGATTTATGCATGTATGGAATCATGTATGAATATTGGTTAGATGAATGGGTGCATGGATGGATGGTTGGATGGATGGATGGATGGATAGATGAATTTATACATAAGTGGATGGATGGATGGACTGATTAATGCATGGATGGATTTATGTATAGATGGATGGATGGATGGATGGTTAGATGGATGAATGGATGGATGAACGATAGATAGATACATGGGTAGATGATAGGTGAATGGATAGTACTTTCTAGTACCTGCAGGTGGTTCCAGCTGATATTTATTCTCCTGACACCAGCCCACCGGTCGAAGTCTACAGTCCAAGTAAAACAGCCACTGATCATAAGTCTCCGTTTCCTCCAATCCCGCATAGCGAAGGCGCAATCTTCCACCGACATTCTCCACCACACTCACTATCCAGAACTGAAAGGGACTCTGGCCGTCCTGCAGCTCTATTAAGGAATCCACCGTAATGAGATCTACAGCGTTTTTCCCTCGCAGAGGCTGTTTGAACAGAAGCAAAACTCCTTCTTTTAAATGTCATGGAACATCTCCTCTTAGCAAAATACTTAGAAAATCACCAAAATTTCCCTCTAGCAAATCATTTTTCCTCCGTCCTCCATGCTACACATGCCATCCCATTTGCCCCCTCATTTTATTCCTATTAGGCATTAATTATAGTAAGATAGGCGGCCAATAAATTGAATAATCAATAAATTTTTTAAAAAAATGCCGTAAACATAGCAGGAGATGAGAAGAGAAATTAGCCAATACCTACGCCTTCTAGTAATTTTGCAGGCACCGTTCGTGAGCCCGTCAAATCACGTATGAGGAAGTCCGTCCAGTCCGAGTATTTCTCTTTGATAGCTTGAAAACAGAACAGGAAGACGCAATTACTTGAAGGACATAATAACCTCTTTCTTTGTGTAGCTGAACGTAGGGAAGAGGATGCATCCTGGAGAAGGAAGAGGCAACACAACCCAGGCATTGCGTGTGTGAGAGAAAGAGGGCGAGGACCACCTCTCCCCAATTGTTCCCAAAGTATGTTGTAGATGTAGAGAATAGTGGAGCCTTTCAGATGGGTAAGAGTTTGCCTGGAGGTGTGAAACTGTAAAGAATTGAGCTTGGAAGAATCGCAACCTGTGTTCCTTCTTGATTTGGGGCCCGTCGCTTCCTAAACAGATTCGGGGCAATGGTTTCTCACAATCTGGATGCTGCGAAACCCAATATTATATTCACAAATAGCATTTGCATTTTGATCAATACTATCGTGGTGACTCATGATTAATTTTCATTGTGATGTAATGAAATTAAATTATGATGTACCAGGACACCCAGCGCCTTCCTTTTCAGGAATACTACTGCTAAAGTCAAGTTTCTCTTATACTGTATTATGCGAAGCCCTTCCTTCCTTCCTTCCTTCCTCCCTTCCTTCCTTCTTCCCTCCCTTCCTTCCTTCCTTCTTCCCTTCCCTCCCTCTAATCCCTCCCTCCCTTTCTTTCTTCATGCCTTCCCTTTCCTGTCTTTCCTCTAATCCCTCCCTCCCTCCCTTTCTTCGTCCCTTCCCTTCCCTGCCTTCCTTCTAATTCTTCCTTCCTTCCTTCCTTCCTTCCTTCCTTCCTTCCTTCCTTCCTTCCTTCCTTCCTTCCTTCCTTCCTTCTCTCCCTCCCTTCCTTTCTTGCAACTATCCTTCCTAGTTGCTGTCTCAAAATAGCCCTGTGATTCCAGCTTCTTCCAAAAGGATCCAACTGGTTTCCTTAACCCAGATTTATTGCAAAATAAATCTCTCTCTATTCACCAGGGGATGGAGGAGAAACAGACAATTTTCATCAAATTACACAAGCCAAACACAGCTCTCAGTAGTTTAACTCTAACAGAGGCTGTAGAAAACAAAGAAAGGTACTCAGCTCAAAATGCACACACACACACACACACACACACACACACACACACACACACAGAGCTCAAAGGCCCCCACGCCAAGTCTCAAGGTTGCTTGAAGAAGTTAATAAAATTAGCTGCATTTAAGCCTGTAAACAAACCCTCTTAGCTGTTTCTTTAATGACTAACTTGTGTGCCAAAGGGAAAAAAACCCTGTGTTAGCACAACATTGGTATTCATTAAATCTTCCATAAATTTCCATTCGGCATTTCAATGCACTCAAAATATTATTTAGAAATAGTTATGGGCCACTAGCTTGCTTCTTGCTTCCTGAATTGTACATTTTCTTGCTATTCTTTGCTTCGCCCACAGGCTATTTGGAGGTTGCTAGGGAAACCAGAAGCATTTCTCAAAGAAAGTAAAATAAAAATGGAATTTTAAAAAGGTCCAGACGGATTGCTGAACATTTCACAAGGAAAACTGAGGCTGGTCCACACTTTGATATTACGGGGTAAAACCACATGCTTGAAATGGGAGATGCAAGTCTGGTGAAACGTAAGGGGAGAAAACAAAATAAAAGACGGAAGCGAGTGGAATAAGTTAGAAAAGATGTACTTTTATATTGCCCAGATAGAACAGTGAGAAATCTGACTTTTAAAAACTTAAAAAGTCAATAGATTCTAGATATGTCTGGCTACAATACCCAGAATTCCAAATCTCTTCATAACCAGGACTAGAAACTTAACAAATTAATTCTGACTCACCGTCAGGCGGCATCAACACTTTCCCATTCTGCGTGCACCAGCCCACCGGGTGGAGGTCCGCCGTCATCACGTCACACCAGAAATCAGCTCGGCGGTCATCTTCGTAACCACAATAGCGCAGCAGCAGCAGCTGGCCACACGTGGCGATGGTGGTGGCCACCCAATAAGTGTCCACATTGTGCTTGTTGGCCACCTCCAGTTTCATGCCAGGCTGTAAGCTGCTCTGGAGGCTGATTTCCACCTTGGGAAAGGAGACCCAGAGGTAATGTCATTTGGAGGGGGGAGGCAGCGAAGGGATGGGGAGAGTCACAATCTGTAATCCGGATTAAGCCAATTTGATCAAGTAAGCTAGTTGCAGGGCAATACAGATGGTCCTCAGCTTTCCAATATTGGGCAAATACTATTCTCGCTGCTGTCAGTATATGCAATATTAAATATTCGTTCTCCTTCTCATAGTTAGGTCCTAATATTCCTAACAAAAACAGTTCTGGTTTAAATTCTATCTTTCTTTTAATCATTTTTTCCATGTATCTATCTCACCCCAAAACCTTTTTAGCTTTAAGGCATGTCCACCAGATATGATAGTAAGTACCTGGCCTTTGTTTACATTTCCAGCAATTATTTAAAGTATTTTTAAATATTTTCGCTAACCTTACTGGTGTCATAGGGGCATAACACTAATGACCACCGCAAATGAAAACCATAAAATTGAGTTGGTTACGTGATCGGGCCATCACGACTTACGAGGGTAATGAGCAGGCTCCACAATGGTTGTCAATCAAATCGCCTATATCAATGGTTCTCAACCTGTGGGTCGGGACCCCATTTGGGGTCGAACGACCATTTCACGGGGGTCGCCAAACAATGCAGTCCGCCATTCCCCCCCCCTTTTCCTTAGCTGTGCTACTCCCTTTTATTCTATTGGCTTTTGAAACCCAATAGAATAAGACTCTCTTGAATAGAGTCTAATTCTATTGGCTTTCAAAAGCCAATAGGAATTGTCCAGGCTGTCTCTGCCCTGCTGAGCCCGCCAAAAGTCCCATTCTGCAAACGGTGCTGCACCAGTTGAGTAGTCCTCGATTTACGACCGGTTGAGTAGTTCTCGACTTACGACCGGTTGGGGGTCGCGGCATTAAAAAGGTTGAGAACCACTGGGCTATATAGTCTGAACTCTCACACTCTCACTAACCTTCTTTCCTTATACAGGTAAATCCTTAACTTACAGTCACAACCGAGCCCCAAATCTCCAGCTGGACGTCAACTCCCAGAATTCTCCAGCCAGCATTAGCTTTAATGGATACTACAGCAGCAGAACAGAAAGGGAAAGGAGGACATCAGGTGATCACTCCTCGGTTCTGCACCACGAAGGAATGAATCGCAACGGAGCCCAAAATTTCCGTCGTTAAGCGAGACAGGTTTTTAAGGGAGTTTTGCCCCATTTTAACCACCTTTTTCACCCCGGTTGTTCAGTGAATCACACTGCAGGTTGCGGAATGACTTAACACAGTTGTCAAGTGAAACTGGCTTCCCCATTGACTTTACTGGTCAGAAACTTGCAAAAGGGGATCACATGATCCCGGGACACTATGCGACCGTCATAAACACGGAGCCAGTTTGTGTGAAAAAATGTCATTTTTTTTCCTGTGCTGTTGTAACTCGGAAGCCAGATTCATTTAGCGACCATGTTACTAACAACAACTGCCGTGATGTGAAGTTGTTGCAGTTGTGCCACAACTGAAAATCACTGCCGTTGTTAAGTAACACGGTTGCTAACTGCAGTTGTGCAACTGTAGCAAGAAACGTAAAACAGAGCAAAACTCCCTCGATCACTGTCTTGTCTTAGCAATGGAAATTTTGGGGTCGTAAGTAGAGGACTACTGCACAGATGTAGATTATGTAAGGATGATTACAATGAAATAGTCACCCTTTATTCAAACCACACACAGACATGCATAGAGGGGACACTGCTATGAGTGTAATTTCTGTTGTTGCTTTCTTTTTTTCTTTCTTTCCCTCGTCACAAATGCAAAATAATTAGCTCATTCTAGTCACCACTGTGTTCCCTTTACTGAATTACCACGGCTGCATCGTTTTCATCAAATTCTCAAATTTCACTGTAATCAGTAATAGAAAATGCATTTACAAACCTTTAAAAAAAAACATATGAAGGCTTGTCAGGGCCACAAAAACGAAAGCTGCACCCAATTTTTTATTCTTCAAAAATACTCCACGAGTCTTCCTTTTTCTTTCTATTAGTAAGGTCTCGTTATCGTTCAGATATGTTGCCCTGTTTTATTACAGAGGTTTGAGATTTAGCACCACCACCATCAATTCTCCAGGATGCCAGCTGGATGCCTTTCAACTGTCGGTTTGGCCGACCTAAGGATTCCCAGGCTAAACTTTGCAAAACATTTCCCACTAATTTGCAGACTTGAATATGTGCTGCTTTTTTTTTAATCTTTCTAAATCTTTGTAAATGCTTTAATTTCGCAGTTGAGCAATTGCAGAAAAATGGGCTTCTCCCCAGCTCATTTAAGCTTTTTTTCCCCTACGTCCTTAGCAGAGTTCCTCTGCTTTTTTCCCCATTTCCTGCTCATTTAAACTAAGATTAGAAACGCTGTACAGTTTCAAATGAGCCAGCAGCCAATGATCAGAGATAATGGGAGTTGTAGTCCACATCAGGTGGGCTCACGGATTCTTTTAAGTCAAACAGGATTGAGCTGTTTGTCAGACATTGGACACCCCCCCCCCCCCGTGTCTAAATTCTCAATGAGGAGTAGAAACCTTACCGTCCTGGCAATGTACATACGTGCTTAAATAAAGAATGTGGGGCTGCGGTAGATTCTGATTCTTCCAAGTATTCGTCCCAGTTGAAATCTTCAAAGTTGCAGCTGTCCTCTACTTTAAACAATAATGATGAGGATAATAGGACTTAGCGAAAAAAGCAAGACTACCATGTTTCAACTTACAATTCAACTTACGACCATGAACCCAAAACTTCTGCTCCTAAGCAAGACAGCTGAGTTGTTAAATATTGCCCTGTTTTATGACCGGTTGAATTGTGACTCAAGACTGCTGTCAAGTAATGAAATCCTTGTGGGAAAAGGAGTGGTACTTAGGAATTAGGACTTAGGAGCCCTGGTGGTGCAGTGGTTAGAAGGCACTATTGCTGGCAAAATCTGCCCACTGCCAGGAGTTTGATCCTGACGGGGCTCAAGAGTGACTCAGCCTTTCATCCTTCCGAGGTCGGTAAAATGAGGACCCAGATTGTTGGGGGCAACGGGCTGACTCTGTAAACTGCTTAGAGAGGGCTGTAAAGCACTATGAAGCAATACATAAGTCTATTGGGAAGGAAGGAAGGAAGGAAGGAAGGAAGGAAGGAAGGAAGGAAGGAAGGAAGGAAGGAAGGAAGGAAGGAAGGAAGGAAGGAAGGAAGGAAGGAAGGAAGATGGGAATGAGAAGAAGGAGGGAAGGAAGGAAGGAGATGGGAATGAGAGGGAGGGAGGGAGGGAGGGAGGAAGGGAAGGAAGGAAGATGGGAATGAGAGGAAGGAGGGAAGGAAGGAAGGAGATGGGAATGAGAGGGAGGGAGGGAGGGAGGGAGGGAGGGAAGGAAGGAAGATGGGAATGAGAGGAAGGAGGGAGGGAAGGAAGGAGATGGGAATGAGAGGGAGGGAGGAAGGGAAGGAAGGAATGTGGGAATGAAAGGAGGGAGGGAGGGAGGGAGGGAGGAAGGAAGGAAGGAAGGAAGGAAGGAAGGAAGGAAGGAAGGAAGGAAGGGAGCCATGATGGTGCAGTGGTTAGAATGCGGTATTGCAGGCAAACTCTGCCCACTGCCAGGAGTTCAATCCTGACCAGCTCAAGGTTGACTCAGCCTTTCATCCTTCCGAGGTCGGTAAAATGAGGACCCAGATTGTTGGGGGCAAATAGGCTGACTCTGTAAACCACTTAGAGAGGGCTGTAAAGCACTATGTAAGCGGTATATAAGTCTATTATCGCTATTGCCACTTATACAAGTACGACTGAAGATTATCAGCACTACAATGTTTAAACTGAAACCTTTACAGATAAAGAAGAAAAATAGGTTTGTATCGCTATTAAACGCTGACAAGAATTTAGGCCCCCGAAATGCCACACTTGTAGGTATTTATATCTGCTGTGCAGTGCGACAGTAGTAATAAATTATTAGATCTGGATGAGCAGATCTGAAGCCCTTGCCAACACAGGCAATATCGACACCTGTGTTACTCAACATTGGCAACTTTAAGATGTGTGGACTTCAACTTCCAGAATTCCCCAGCCAACCATGCTGGCTGGGGGATTCTGGGAGTTGAAGTCCACACATCTTAAAGTTTGCAGTGTTGAGAAACTGCATATTAGGTGCAGACGAGCATCCAATATCGCCTGTAACTGGTCTTTTTTCCCCCTTCTTCTTCAGCTCTGCATCTCATCCAAGAAAAGTTTGGATAAACTAAAAGATCTGAAAACAGAAGAACTAACCAAATGCTTTCTCCCTTCTCTCTTCATCTTTGGAAACACAAAAGCAACTCAGCTTTGTTGCAACATCCTTTGCTAAGCCTTTAAAATCCATGCTACTTGTGCACTGCAGGAAAACATCGATCATCACAGCTTCTCAAAGATGAACAAAGGTGGTGGAGACAAAGTGCCCGAAGCAACAACTTCCCCAGACAGGTTTATAAAAGCTGCTACAAGAACCCCTGCAGTACCTCTTATTATTTTATAGAATTAGAAAAGCACATGTTTCAAGCGACAGTTGAACAACCATGTCCATTTCCAACTGGATAAAGGTATATAAACAGACAAAGATGGAGTTTCATGCTGTCCCTTTCTCAAAGACAGTGTGGAGATGTTGGGGTTTTTTTTTCAAAAAAAAAAAAAAAAGATGCAGAGTTCCAGGATGGAATAAAAACCACTTCTCCCTTCCTTGTTCTCTGCTCTGTTGCCTGTTCCAGAACTACCAAATTACCTAGCAAGTATTTCTTGTCATGCTGTAAATCTCAACCCAAAATAATTAGATTCCCATATCCTAATACTGGAAACTAATCAAGGGAGAAGCAACTTAGAACTAAGAAGAAATTTCCTGACAGTTAGAACAATTAGCCCGTGGAACAATTTGCCACCAGAAGTTGTGCATGCTCCAACACTGGAAGTTTTTAAGAAAAGACTGGACAATCTTTTGTTTGAAATGGTATAGGGTTCCTGCCTGAGCAGGGGGTTGGACTAGATGACCTCCAAGACCCCTTCCAACTCTGTTATTCTATTCTATTCTATTCCATTTTCTATTCCATTCCATTCCATTCTATTCTATTCCATTCCATATTTTCTATTCTATTCCATTCCATTCCATTCCATTCCATTCCATTCCATTCCATTCCATTCCATTCTATTCTATTCTATTCCATTCCATATTTTCTATTCTATTCTATTCCATTCCATTCCATTCCATTCCATTCCATTCCATTCCATTCCATTCTATTCTATTCTATTCTATTCCATATTTTCTATCCTATCCTATCCTATCCTATCCTATCCTATCCTATTCCATTCCATTCCATTCCATTCTTTTGGTCCCACCAGATGGACATCTCCTTCCTCCTCATTCTGATGGATCAGGTAGATTTAATTGGGGGAAAAATGATCCTCCGAGTAACCAGGCCTCAGGCCCTCTAGGACAGGGGTCCCTAACCCCCCAGCTGCACCCCATTTGGAACCGGGCTGTCCAAGCCGTGGGCAAGCTAGAGCATGCACGCAGCTCCACTTGCGTTGAGTGGCAAGTGGCTTGCAGCTCCATTTGCATGCGCTCACGGAATCATCCCCTCTCCCCTCTATCGGTTTGCCAAGCCGGGAAGCTTGGGGACCACTGGCATAGGGCTTTAAATGTGGGAACCAGCACCTTGAATCCAACCCAGAAGCAAATTGGCAGCCATTGCAGCTTCTTCTTGCAAGAGAGGTGACGCCATGTGTAAATCTAGTCTTGCACCAAACCTGGTGGGTTGCCGCATTTTAAATCGATTGAAGCTTCCGGATAGTTTTCAAGGGCAGCCCCATGTAGATCACCTTGCAGTAGTCAAGATGTCAACCCGTTGCAATGTTGATAAGGAAATTTTTTTTTTTTTTTAAAAAAAGCACCTGAATGAAAAGGTTCCGTGTTGCCGTTAGCTGGGCTGGGATGCTTTTCCAAAGGAAGGTGATGAGAATCTTCCATCTCAAGGATCAGACACTTCCCCCTCTCCATCACTCAGGCCAAAGTGGTTTTGTTGTTCATTCCAGGGCACGGCATTCCTATAGAAATAAAGATGAGAGCCTTTGAAGAAACGTTTCCCACTGTAAAAACTTTTTCCCTTTGTTCTTTCCTTCAGGGATCCAAAACTTGGGAACTTTTGGACTGGATACCCTAACCCAGTGGTTCTCAACCTTTTTAATGCTGCGACCCCCAACCGGTCGTGAGTCGAGGACTACTCAACCGGTCGTAAGTCGAGGACTACTCAACTGGTGCAGCCCCGTTTGCAGAATGGGACTTTTGGCGGGCTCAGCAGGGCAGAGACAGCCTGGACAATTCCTATTGGCTTTGGAAAGCCAATAGAATTAGACTCTATTCAAGAGAGTCTCTTCTATTGGCTTTCAAAAGCCAATAGAATAAAAGGGAGGAGCACAGCTAAGGGAAAGGGGGAAAAAATGGCGGACTGCGTTGTTTGGTGACCCCCGTGAAATGGTCGTTCGACCCCAAATGGGGTCCCGACCCACAGGTTAAGAACCGCTGCCCTAACCTAAATTAATGTTCTTCAACTCTGGCAACTTAAACCTGTGTAGACTTCATCTCCCAGAATTCCCCAGCCATCATCATCATCATGACCCGTTTTTCAGAGTTAGGACCTTTGTAGCATCCTCACGATCATGTGATCAAAATTTCAACTGCTTCGCATCTATGACGGTGGCTGTGTCTCAAGGTCAGACAAGCCAAGTCAACAGGGGAAGCCAGAATTATTCAACAGCCGAGTTACCAACATCAATTGCAGTGATTCACTTCACAGCCGTGGTGAGAAAAGTCGTAAAAATGGGTCAACCTTCACTTAACAACGGTCTCACTTAACGACAGAAATTTTGGTTGTAAATCAAGGACAACAATTTTTTTTTAGCAAGGCAGATTAGGTAGCAGCTAGATCTGGGGTGGGCAATTATGGCTGGCTCAATTTCAAGATATGTGGACTTCAATTCCCAGAAGTCTGGGAGTTGAAGTCCACAGGTTGGAAAGTTGCCCTCCCTGATTTAAAGCATGAACTTGCATAAAGTCTTGCAAAACAACAACAACAACAACGATGTCTAGAAATCTTGGAATTAAGTTAAAATTTAAAAGCAAGGTGGGTGGGCTAAGTGGGTTTACAGATAGTCCTTGACGTACGGCCACAATTGAGCGGAAAATCTCTGTTTGCTTTGTGAGATAGTTGTTCGGTGAATTTTGCTCCATTTTACAACTTTTCTTCCCATAATTAAGTGAAATCACTGCAGTTGTTCATTTAGTAACCTGGTTATTAAGGGAATTTGACTCCCCCCCCCCGTTGACTTTGCTTGTCTGAATGTCGTAAAAGGGGATCACATGACCCCGGGGACACTGCGACCGTCATAAATGTGAACCAGTTGCTAAGTGTCTGAATGTTGATCATGTGACTGGCTGATTCAGGGAGGAAACTGGCTGTGTAAACCACTTCGAGAGGGTTGTAAGGCACTGTGAAGTGGTATATATAGTTCAGTGATGGCGAACCTTTTAGAGACGGAGTGCCCAAACTGCAACCCCAAACCCACTTATGCATTGTTGGGTGCTGGGTGGGTGTGGTCCATTGGCTGGCCATGGCCCATTGGCTGGGCACGGTTGCAGTGGTAACGGCAGACTGGGTGGGACTAAAAAGTTCAATCAATCAATTCCAACTTTGCAGGATCTTTCCCCCCCCCCCCCGCAAAAAGTTGAAATTGACTGATTGAGTGAACCTTTTTTTTTTTTTTTTGCACACGGCGGCAGAGGCCTAAAGCAAAAAGGTTTTATAAAACCCAGCTGAAGGCCTAGGACTGGGACGACGGCGCGCGTGCCCACAGAGAGGGCTCTGAGTGCCGCCTCTGGCACCCGTGCCATAGGTTCGCCACCACTGATATAGTAAGTCTAAGTGCTATTGCTAAATCCTGAGGGAGGGAGGGAGGGAAGAAGGAAGGAAGGAAGGAAGGAAAGGAGGGAGGGGGGGGACAGAGAGGGAGGGAAAGAGGGAGGCTAGCAGGGAAGGAAGGAAGGAAGGAAGGAAGGAAGGAAGGAAGGAAGGAAGGAAGGAAGGAAGGAAGGAAGGAAGGAAGGAAGGAAGGAAGGAAGGAAGACCCCTGGTGGTGCAGTGTTTAGAATGCAGTATTGCAGGCTGACTCTGCCCACAGCCAGGAGTTCGATCTTGACCGGCTGAAGGTGAACTCAGCCTGCCATCCTTCCAAGGTCGGTAAAATGAGGTCCCAGATGGTTGGAGGCAATAGGCTGACTTTGTAAACTGCTTAGAGTAAAGGCACTATGAAGCGGTATATAAATCTATGTGCTATTGCTCTATCTAATCTAATCTAATCTAATCTATCCTTTCCTCCCTGTCTCTCTCTCT
This sequence comes from Crotalus adamanteus, assembly GCA_039797435.1. Taxonomy (NCBI): domain Eukaryota; kingdom Metazoa; phylum Chordata; class Lepidosauria; order Squamata; family Viperidae; genus Crotalus; species Crotalus adamanteus. The sequence continues at coordinate 89,937,223 of CM077923.1, read as the reverse complement.
CTCTCTCTCTTCTATCTATCTATCTATCTATCTATCTATCTATCTATCTATCATCTATCCTTTCCTGTCTGTCTGTCTGTCTGTCTCTGTCTGTCTATCTATCTATCTATCTATCTATCTATCTATCTATCTATCTATCTATCTATCTATCTATCTATCTATCTATCCTTGCCTGTCTACCTGTCTACCTGTCTATCTATCTATCTATCTATCTATCTATCTATCTATCTATCTATCTATCTATCTATCTATCTATCTATCTATTCTTTCCTGTCTGCCTGCCTGCCTGTCTCTCTCTCTCTCTCTCTATCTATCTATCCTTTCCTGTCTGCCTGCCTGTCTGTCTGTCTATCCATCTATCCATCCATCCATCCATTCCTGGAGCTCAGTGGCTAGAATGCAGCATTGCCGGCAAACTCTGCCCACCGCCAGGAGTTGGATTCTCACCAGCTCAAGGTTGACTCAGCCTTCCATCCTTCCGAAGCCAGTAAAAGAAGGACTCAGATTGTTGAGAGGAGTAACAGACTGGCTCTGTAAACCACTGTCTAACATCTTAAATATTTCGAGTCTTCAGAGAGCTGTAAAGCACTGCGAAGCGGTATATAAGTCTAAAGGCTATTGCTATATTAGCCTAGATTCGCACATTGTGAACGCCCAGTGTGCCCCCCTCCACTCACACACTAACCTAATACAGATCTCCAATGCTTTCTGGCTAATTTCTCTCTAAGCTAGCTGAAATCTGAGAAAGATCCCCACTCAGCATTTGTTTGCCAAACGACCACACACCCACACATACACAAACCTTCCTGTTTTTTTTTTCCAACCACTTCTCCTCTTCAGCCTCCTTTTGCAAAACGGAGGGTAGTCTGCACAACTAGCTGGCGGGGACGCGCGCAATTCAAAACCTCCGCTGGCTTTTCCGGTTCTTTTCCCGTCCTTGGGAAGCTCGCCTTGCTCCACTCTCCGGAGGCCCAATCCCGGGAGAAAGCCGAACCCGCCTCTCCGAGAAAAGCCTGGATTCAGACGTGCGCAGGAACCGGAGACCCAACCGGGTCCACCCGAAGGAGATTCCCCCCCCTCCCCGGAATGCAGAGGCGGAAACTGCGCAACCAAATCACGCCGCGCCCGCCCCCATTTGTTTCGCTGTCACGTCTGAATAAAATCGCCCCGTGTACAACCCGGGTTGCCAACACGCGAAATCTTCATTCGCCTGTGGGAATTGGCTTGCTTGTTTTGTCGAGGGGGCTTTGCAAGCTCCCAGCCTATATGCCAAGCCTGCTGGGCGGTTTCATTGTGCAGACTCGGGAAACGCGGGTTAGACGTGTCGTGTGAACACAGACCCGTAATTAAACCCCCACTCCACCCAACCTCGCCTCCGTATTCTGTCGGCATTAAGCGATCTCTTTGCACCTGCGCGCGGTCGCATTTTTCTACGGATGCGCGCAGGAGACCCGGGCCCTCCCGCCCCTCCCTTTCAAACACGTCGGAATGTACTTTCCAGAAAGAGAAAGAACGACCCGTGATATTTGTCCGTCGGGATTTGATCCGAATTGCAGTTCTAGCGTTGGCAAGGCAGTATCCTAGCCCAGGGGTCTGTAACCTTGACAACTTTATGACTTGTGGACTTCAGCTCCCAGAATTCCTCAGCTGAGGAATTCTGGGAGCTGAAGTCCACAAGTCATAAAGTTGTCAAGGTTGCAGACCCCTGTTTTAGCCAACGTTAGAGTCTCCTTCGTTGGACTTCGCGATCGAAGCGTTTTTCCGGGGGTGTTTTACGTCCTTTCAATGCGGTCTGCAACTACGGGATTTCTACGTGGTGCTCACTCCAAATATTACCGTGATCGGAGCCGACCCTGTTTTGCCTTCAGAGTTAATAGACGTCGGCGGCGGATTTCTACAACCTGGTTTTACTTGAAAGTAAAGTCCCAATCGAAGAACTACTACTTCATCCCAGATCCAGGGGCACGGAATGGGTCCATTTTATTTATTAATAAACCCACCCAAATCCTGTGAAGCAATGAGACTTTGCCTGGATTCACGCGACCCATGAACCTCTGAACGAAGGCTAGTTGCTGAAGACACCCCGCCCACGTGTTTAGCGGGCAGTCGTGTGTATACACTGCACTGAGAAGATGCACTTCGAGTCTTCAGAATATTTAAGATGTTAGACACGGGAAGCGAAGAGGCACCGACTGTTGAAATCTTGGAGTCTGCTAGAGATCATGGTTGAAACAGAAAAGCCGGCAGGCTCCCAATTTAAAGCTTCAGTCCTGTCCCGATTGCTGGTTCACACGAGACGTTTACACCCGCCTTAACCAAAAGACACATTCCTGCAGCTCCTAAGAAACGCCTTGACAAATTAGCTTTATTGACATCCACACGTCAGTCCAAAAGTTTTCCCAACACGTTCAGCTCACTCCAAATCAGTCTAGTCTAGCGGGTCGTGTGAACGCGGCCCCGCTGCTTCTTCTGGAAAAAAAAAAAAACTGCAGTCGCTTATGAACAAGGGGAAAGGATATGTTATGGCCGAGTACATTGCCTCTTGCGTCGAAGCGCGGGTACCCCTTTGCCCCCCCCCCCAAGAACGTGTGGACGAGTTCCAGGATGGAAATCAGAGGGATCCGCCCCTTTAGGAAAGCAGGGCGAAATTTCACGTGTTTTAGGATCGCAACCTGCGACTTCCCACGACACGGGACTCAGCAGAAGTTGAATTGACTCGGAGAGAAGTTCCTGCTCATTCCATCTTCTCCTTTTAACGTGCTTATTTTCCATTTCTGAACCCGCCATGTTGAAATAAAGCCTATTTCCATGCGTGGCATAGAATGAATGAAAATAGTGGATGGGTCTCTTGGAGTTAGTTCTGCGAGTTGGGGGAGGGGGAGGCGTTTGTGCACGTGTGTGTGCCGCGTTCATACGTTTCTCCTACTTGCAGAATTGACCACACAGGCGCTCACAAAACCACAGGAACGAGCGCGAATCTAAGTCCCCCAAACGTTAAAACTTGAATTAAGAACTAATGAAGATTCTAGCGCGTTGGGCGAACGTAGCCAAGGGGCTTATATTTTCCCGGGAAAGAGCGTCGTGGGGACGAGTCATTCTATCCCCCATCACACCCCGTTTTTCAAGGCACACCCTCCTCCCAAATTGATCCCCCCCCCCCTAATTCAAAGAAACCTCATCCAAGCACCGTTGCTGCCCGGCGTTCCTGACACCGTCCCTGGGAGCCAAGGATGATGGGGACTGTAATTCAACACGCCTGGAAAGGAGGCGGGTCTGGGGTGTGTGTGTGAAATCAACTGTCCATCCCACCTGTCAACTCGGAAGAGATTCCCCCCCCCCCCAAAGCGCATCTTCAAACATACACTATCGAAAAAACAAGAGGGTCATCCAAAGCCTTCGTCTGAACTGGTATAGGGTTTCCTGCCTGAGCAAGGGGTTGGACTAGAAGACCTCCAAGGTCCCTTCCAACTCTTATCATTTTAAAGCCCAGAGATGCGCGGCACGGCAGAGGCGATCCTATACCGTCTCCGATTAGGAGGGGCTGCAGACTTCCCCCCCCCCCCACCCCCGCCGCCTCTCCTCCTTCTCGGGAACTAAACCAGCTAGCCAAATCCGCGCAACGTCCCCCGCAGTCTCCAGAGTCAGGATCTTAGGCGTGGACTCCGACGCGCCCTCTCTGGATCGGGTCTAACCCAGGGCTGCCACCCACTTCCTAACAGGAGGCTGCGGGTCCCTCGACAACCGGGGCGCCCCCCTTCCGCCCCGCCCCCCCCAGCAGGGAGCCCTGCGCAGGAGCCGAAGGGCGCCCGCGCTTCTCTTGCGCAAACGGGGGGGGGGCTGGTTGATTGCGCATCCGGCCAGGCGGCTTCAGTCTATTTGGGGGGGGGGGA